>CANTUR010000111.1:0-1200000 GCA_947683625.1 Mallotus nudiflorus | reverse complement strand
GGATAAGGAGATATACATCTAGCTTCCAAGGCTCTCCGGGTGTCCAAACATGAGGGCGTGGATCTTGAACAAAGTGAAATTGTCGATTGTCTCAAGCACCCAAGTCCAAGATCAATATGATGAGTCGCTGAGGCTACTAGTGGATATGAAATGCTGGACTAAGGAGGGTTGGGAGGAGATGTTTAGTTCCATGATCGTGCACTTATTAAAAGTAAGTGATGAATACTTTTTATTTGATCTTTTGTATGTGTTCTTGTATTGAGGTAATAACATGAGTTTCTCCTTTCACAGATGACCTAGGCTTTGGTATTGGCAAAGGACCAATATTTCTACCTCAAGAGCTAGTATAGTCTGAAGGAGACGGAGGTTGGAACAATAGCGATTGATTTTGAGAAGAAATTGGATAATTCAAAGGTGGCACTAGAGCTTTATTATACCAAATATACAAAGGCTAAATCTGAAGCTGAGATGAGCCAAAAAAAGGTGGTTGATCTGGAGCACAGTTAAGCTCAATTTACTAAGAGGATTAAAGAGCAGTACTCCCAAATCACATATCTAGAGACAAAGCTTGCTGAGGTCGAGATATCTCAGGAGAATGATAAGAGATCCTATCAGAGCATGGTAGGAGGATTTCTCAAGGCCTACAAGTCTTAATGCAGAAGGGTCTTGCTCTCTCAGAATCCAGAGTTGGTCTTGACTGACCTGGATTGAAATAAAGCCGACTGACTTGGCTAAGATTGCTACTGAAGAGGATGCCCAGCACAAGGCCTTTTCCCTTCATGCAAGGAATATTTCTAAATTAGCTTTAAGGTTCCTCTTCTAAGCTTCCAACACCTATTAATGTTGTTGTTCCCCCTCTTATCTCCTAGTCTAAACCGTCAGATGTACACTTACTAGACTAGATTTTTTTTTCTGTAAATGACTTTTGTAATATGACTTTTTTTTATGAATGAAAATACTTTATTTGATATCATCCCAAGTACATTTATTGGTAATATTTTTAAAGGCAGAATGAGTTCCAAAATTGTTGTAGTTCTTTACCTTCTATATCTTTTATTTTATATGCCCCTTTAGATGTTTGCTCTGTAACATGAGAGGGGCCTTCCTAATTGGGACCCAGTTTGCCAGTGCCAGAGTTACCTTTGTCAATATTCACCCTTCTAAGTACCCAGTCTCCTATCTTGAATTTTCTTAGATGACTATGCCGGAGGTGATATTGTGCTACCTTGCGCCTATGTGCTTCAGCTATAGTGGATGCCTATTCTCTTCTTTCTTCCAATAGGTCTAAGCATATCTGGATGTTAATGTTATTGATGTCTTCATCTAAGTCTCTACTGACCTTGTAACTTTATAATTCAATTTCTACTAGTATTATCGCATCCACACCGTAAGTTAGCCTGAATGGTGTTTCCTCTGTGGATGATCTAGGAGTGGTCCTGTAGGCTCAAATTATGTTGTTAAGTTCTTTGACCTAGTTTCCCTTCTTCACATCGAGCCTCTTCTTTAACCCTTACATGATAGTCTTGTTGGTGACCTCCTTTTATCCGTTTATCTACAGGTGACCTACCGAGGTGAAACGAAGCTTTATCCTGAGGTTGTAGCAAAACCTTTTGAACTTCTCATTATTGAACTACTTGCCATTATCAGTGATTAAGGTGTGTAGTATACCAAATCTGCAGATGATTTCTCTCTAGAATAAGTGTTGAATCTGAGCTTTTATGATGGTCAGAACTGCTTCCATTTCTACCTACTTAGTGAAGTGGTCTATGGCCATAAGAACTTTTTCTAAGATATAGAGGTCGAGAAGGGACCCAGCATGTCCATTCCCCATATGGTGAAGAGCCAAGGGCTATCGATCGAATGTAGGGGGTTGGAAGATTTATGATTAAGATGAGCAAACTACTAACACTTATAACATTCTTGAGTCAGCTTCTGGGCATCATTCAATATGGTGGACCAGTAATATCCTTGAAGTAGTGCTTTCCTAATTAGTGTGTAGTGGGATTCATATTCTCCATAAATTTCTTCATAAATTTCCTTGAGTATGTAATCTCCTTCCTCTAGGGATACGTATTTGGACCATGGGTGTGAGAGGGATTTCCTGTAGAGCTCCCCGCGGTTAAAAAGGTAGTGGGCTACCTTTATCTTTAGTTTTTGAGCCTTCAGTTTGGGTTCTAGGAGTGTTCCATTTTACAGGTATTGGACTATCAGTTGCATCCATTCTGAGACTTCTCGTATTTCCATGATATCTGGGTCCTCGATGCTAAGTCTTGGTAGTGCTTTAGTGAACTCCATCCCCTTAAATGCCTGATTGTCTTCAGCTATTGATCTGGCTAAGAGGTTAGCTTTGGAGTTTTCATGTCTAAGTATTTGGACTATCTCCCACTGTCCACTATAAGTTAATATTTGATTTGCATGTCGGGTTTTTTAATTAAAAACATATTAAATTCTAATGAATTTAATTTTATAAGATTCTAGTTGGTATTCATTAAATAATGTTGCATGATTTAATTTCTAGTTGGTTTATTTTATTTTATTTATTGTAATTTTCATTGTTTTATTTGATTTCATTTATTTTAAATAAACTACGGTAGAATATGTTACCTGATGGATTTCATAAGGACCGTGTGTGCACCAATAAAATATTTGAATATAATATTTAATTATTTAATAAATTATGGGGCTGAATGTCTAGTGATGCTTTGCTCTCGGACACCACCAGTGTAGGTCAATTAATATTTATTAAATCACTAGGGCCAATGGTTTAGTGATGCTTTGCTCTCAGACACCACCAGTGATATTAGATTAAGTGATGTGACTACACTTGTGCATCCTGGTGATGATTTGCTCTCGAGATCCGGTAGTCTTGGATATAAGTGAGCCAAATGACTATTAACAATTGAGGACTTGTGTTCTACCTAGTTATTATTTTTTTATACTTTAATATTTTAAAAGCATTTAGAAATTATTCCCTTCCTTTTGAAAAATGGGTTTCTTATATGTATATCAAATGTTTTAAATAAAATTATAAATATATTATTTTATTAATTATATATTATTTTTATTATATATATATATATAGTGTGTGTGTGTGTGCGTGCGTGTGCGTTTGGTGTGTTTATGATTAATAAGAAAATAATTAATTTAACTTTATTTGTGCAGGACAAAGTTTGGTCACCATACTTGATTCATGCAAAATTGAATAATTATGGATTGTGGACATCTTTAGAAATTATGTAGCACACCGATCTTCCACCATGTGTTTATGATGTGGCTACATCTAGTTTTGTGTTTTGTTCAATTTTTAATTGGCAAAACATGATAGGAAATATGGGAGAGGAAGCTTGTGGTATGAAGGGAAATATATATTAGAAATGAGAATGGAGAAAATGATGAAGAGACCCACTTATGAAAGAAAAAAATGAAATTATGGACAGAAGACACAATTATGAAAAAAGATAAGAGATAAATAAATAAATAATGAGAGGAATTTATATATAAAAGAAGGAGAAGGCAATGAGAGGAAAAAGAGAGAATTCTATCAAGATAGTATGTCACAACTCGAACACCTATAGGCATATGACTGGCACTAAGTAATGAGAAAACATAAACCTTTTAAGCTTTTAAAACCCGTAATAAGCCCAAGAAAATTTTCAATATAAAATTAAATCAATACTATATCTCTAACAAAAATTCAGCAAAGTTGTCTTTATATCGGGACATAACCACAATCTGTAGAAAGGAAATAACTCTTCTAAAATAATTTCCATTCAATACTACTCTACAAATGCTCCAATAATCCATTATAAAATTACACATCTCTCCATCATAATGAAATCCATAATACAAGATAACATTTAAGAATACCAAATCCTAATACAAATTATACAAGTCATTTAACTAACTACTGCGATATCCTAGAAATTAAATACACAATAATTATATCAAATAAAACTACACAAAATGGCTAGAGACAAAAAAAAACCCAATGCAAATAATGACTATGTTAGGTACGATTATGAGATCTTAGAAAAATAAAACTAAGGGGAATCAGACTTCACTAAGTGAATTAACTTTATAAAATGCATGTTAGTTTTAAATCAGTTATTTAAAACCTTCAAATTCCTTAAACTCTTATAGTAAATAAAACCTTTCGTGGAAAATCATAGTAGAACCTTAAACCACAAATATATATATATATATATATATATCCCTCTAACTTATAGTAAGGTAACTCATACAAAAATAATACTTATAATAAATAAAGCCTTTCATGGAAAATCATGGTAGCACCCTAAACCACAAATTTAAAAGTCATTCGGCTCTCTTATTTATCCAATGGTTACTGGTTCTCGAGAACTAAGCTTCCACCGAGCTACCAGTTGAAATCTATCTATTATTCCAATATTTACTGGTGGTTCCTGAGAGCTAAGCATCAACCGAACCACCAGTCCCAGTAAATGGTCAACCAAATTATGCTCAATAGCTATGCATCAACTGAGACTTTCACTAACACACGCCCAAGAGCTATAAATCAACAGAGCTTTCAATACCATAACCAATCAAGGGCCCAGCTCAATAATCACTACCAATGTGCACATGGTCCTGATGACATCCACTAGATAGTATGTTCTACCATTTCTCCAAAACACGTTTATGTCATAAAACAAATAAAATAAATTCATCTAAAGCATCTTTCCAAATATTATTCATGATAAAAGAAATCAATAAATCATGTATAAATCTATATATTTGAATTTAATATTATGTTAACCACATGATATATTTAAATAAAAGATAACAAGCTAAAAGCATTTTTCCAAAATTCTTATCAATGATAAACAGGGAATGGTAGCTCACATAGTATTTATATATAATGCAAGGCCAATAACCTTCAATAATATTTATCATATATTTACCTAAATAGATCTAACAGTTAATTTTATAAAATCATATTCTTAACAAATATTTTATAAAATCAACTCATAACCAGAGTGTGCCTATCGATGTGTCCTCAACTGCCCAAATGTTATGGCTTCTACTTCGGAACTCTCTATAATAAATAATATTTATTTAAAACATGCTTATATATATAAATAAAATTCTTTAAAATTATGAACAAATTATTAAAATCAATGAATTTATAAAATGGACTTGGAAATATCCTAAATATGACATTTGAGGCTAAAGGAATATATTTTCTAACAATTTAACCAATTTAAATGGAAATTAAAAAATTTCCACTAAAATAATTCCTGAATTTATTTTCAAAATCCATAAAGAATTCAACTAAACCATTTATATGGAAATTGATCACCATAATTTATACTATTTATTAAAAATATTATCACAATTATTTCAGGGTCGGTAATATTTACCCATCTGGATTTGGGTGAAACCCACCCGAATCTCATTGGAAAACCGTTGGAACAGTATAAAATGGAGGTAGAATGCTGACAAGAAAATGCAAATTATGCACTGTTCCAAGCCACCTCTCACAAAATGATCACTATTGGAACAAAGTAGAGAATGAGACAAGTCTACGATTCAAATTTGAGGTCGTTTGGGGGTTGAATTGAAGGAAAAAGAGTATTGGAGCTAAACTGTAATTTTTCACTATCTCCCATGACCACTTTTTTTAACATAATAATAATAATAATAATAATAATAATAATAATAATAATAATAATAATAATAATAATATTATTATTATTATTATTATTATTATTATTGTTATTATCATAATATTAATAACCTAAAAATTTGGGTTAATACATTCTTCCCTCTTATGAAAATCCATGCCCAAATTTTACATCAAAACTGAAACAAATAGGAGTATCTACTATGTATGGTTACTCCATAATACCTTCACTAGTACGCAGTTAGTGAACTTGTCAATCCACAATCGCCATGGGATACTCTTCATATGATAAATCCTCATTGAACTTCACTGCTTGTTTTCTGAAGAATATGAGAAGGATCAAAGATATACTTCCTCAACATGGATACATGGAACACCAAATGAATTCGAGATAATTCAAGTGGTAACACCAATCTATTAGCCACTTCTCCAACTCTAGAATGAATATTGAATGGTCCATTGTATCTCGAGGCTAACTTGTCTTTCTTACTAAATCTCATTACTCTTTTCATTGTAGATACTTTTAGGTTTACCACCTCCCACATAGAATGATATGTCCTTTCTTTTAGGATTTACATAGTTTTTCTGCCTACTAAAGGAGTTTTCAATCTTTGTTGGATGATCAAAATCATTTTTAAAGTTACTTGCACTAACTTTAGGCTTATTAGCTACCTCTCACCAACTTCCCAACATAAGGGTGACCTACACTTCCTACCATATAATGCTTCATATGGTTTCATCCCAATATTTACATGATAACTATTGTTATATGTAAATTCAATCAATGATAAGTGTAAATCTCATTGACCACCAAAATCCATAACACATTCCTATCATATTCTCTAGTGTCTAAATGGTCCTTTTTGACTGACCATTAGTTTAAGGATGAAATATTCTATTGAAGTCAATTCTTGTGCCCAAGGCTTTATTCAATTCTTGCCAAAAGAATAAAGTAAAAGTAGCTCCTCTGTTAGACACTATACTCTTTAGCACACCATGTAGATAGATAATTCGATTAAAAACATACAATCTAGCCAACTTGTCTGTAGTATAAGTCTTTTTAATTGACAAGAAGTAGGCTAACTTGATTAACCTATCCACTATCACCCATACAAAATCATAGCCATTAAATGTGTGAGGCAATCTAGAAACGAAGTCCATCACAATCATGTCCCATTTTGATTCATGAATGGGTAGCTATTGTAGTAATCTCGAGGACCTCTGATGTTCTAATTTCATTTATTGACATATAAGACACCTGGATACAAACTCCATAATGTCTCTCTTCATTATGTTCCACTAATATGTATCTTTTAAATCATGATACATCTTGGTATAACCTGGGTGAACTCTATAAGTAAAAAAAGTGGGCTTCTTTCATTATCTCCTTTCTCAACTCATCCACATCTGGCACATATAACATAGTGCTCAAATGTAGTTTTTAAGATTGACTTTAATGAACTGTTGTCATTATTCTCGTAAATATGGCTCCTGTCTTTGAGCTATCATAACTTTATCCAAGTACACTAATAGTACTCTGAATTGAGCTAAAAGGCATTTTTTGGTTACCTTCCATTGTAAACCTTAATCAATCAACTCACGCAATTCTTTAATGATTGGCCTCCTTTTTATACTAATGTGAATAAGGTTGCCTACTGACTTTCTATTCAACACATCAGCTATCATATTAGCTTTACTCTGATGGTACAAAATAGAATAATCATAATCCTTCAGAGGTTCCATCCTTAAATTCAAGTCTCCCTACTAGAAAATGTACTTTAGGCTCTTATGATTGGTGTATATCTAATAAGTTACTCCTTACAAGTAGTGCCTCCCTATCTTTGAAGCATACACCACTACTATTATTTCCAAATCATGAGTATGGTAGTTTTGCTTATACTTCCTCAATTGACGTGAAACATAAGCAACTAATCTTGGGGAAATCCTTCACAAATCTCCTATAGTGGCCAACTAAACCTAGAAAACTCCTTATTTCAATAACTATTGTGGGTCTCGGCCATTCTATAATGGCTTTAGCCTTCTTAGGATCCACTTGTATGCCATCTATGGATTCTACATGGCCTAAGAATGCCACTTAATCCAACCAAAATTCATACTTAGAGAATTTGACATATAATGGATGCTCCCTTAAAATCTAAAGCACCATCCTTAAATGCATTACTCCACTTCACTCTTCGAATATACCAAAATATCATCAATAAAGACTATCATAAATTAATCCAAGAATGGACTATACACTTAATTCTTTAACTCCATAAAAGCTGTTAGTGCATTAGTTAATCCCAAAGGACATCACTAGAAATTTATAATGGCTATATCTCATCTAAAATGCAGTCTTAGGCATATCTCCATTTTTAATCCTCAACTAATGATATCTAGATCTCAAGTCAATCTTGGAAAAACACCAGGCTCCTTGAAGCTGATAAAACAGGTCTTTAATCCTTGGAATAGGATATTTATTCTTAATGGTGAATTTTTTCAACTACTTATAGTTGATAAAAAGTCCAAGGCTACCATCTTTCTTCTTTACAAACAACACTCGAGCACCCTAAAGAGATGTATTGGGTCTAATGAAACCCTTATCTAGCAAATATTGTAACTATTCTTTAATTTCCTTCAACCCCATAGGTGTCATTCTATAAAGTGGCATAAATATATAAGAACTACACCAAGTGCAATATTAATGCAAAATTCCATCTCTCTTTCTGGTGGCAAGCCTGGTAATTCTTTAAAAAGAAAAAAAGCCAGGGAATTTGCACATAACTGACACATTCTCAATTGCTCCCTTATCTACCTTTATGTCTCTAAACATAATTAAATAGGCTTGACACCCCTTTCTAAGCATCTTTCTAGCTATGATTGCAGAGATGAGATTTTAAGGCATTAAACTATTATCGCCTCTAAATCTAAATTCCTCATCATTTGGGATTCTAAAAATCACTTCCTTCTATCAATAATCCAATGTGGCATAGTATTGAGCCAACCAATATGTTCACAAAATCACATTAAAATCAATTACATCCAAAAGAACTAAATCCAAAAATAACTCTCTAATCTCTAATTCTCAGCTTAGATGCCAATATATGTCAAACCTAATCCTTTAATATACAGTTCTACTACTCTTCTCTTATGTTGTATCATGTCTTTGGAATAACATGATATCCTGAAAAACTCGTAGGTCTACTCTTATATTGACCACTATCCTCTAGCTATATGCATCAGTTGCCATAT
The DNA here is from genome assembly GCA_947683625.1 of Mallotus nudiflorus. Classification (NCBI taxonomy): domain Eukaryota; kingdom Viridiplantae; phylum Streptophyta; class Magnoliopsida; order Malpighiales; family Euphorbiaceae; genus Mallotus; species Mallotus nudiflorus. Next base: position 1,191,107 of record CANTUR010000111.1, on the reverse strand, counting down.
GTAATTATCCCTCATCAAAGGTGAATAGGAGTATCTCAAAAATCACTATTTAAACTCCAACTAAGTTATGATAATCAGATTATATATGACTAGATCGACTATATAAAACAATCTTGAGTTACAGCTTGAACTGATAGGTTCATAATTATTATCCTTTAATAGTCCATATATCCTGTCTCGATTCTAGCTTCAATGGTATTTATGAAATCCAAGGCATATATTAGTTCACCAAAATGAACTCTACCCCTCAAAGATTACAAAAATGCTACGTCCATATTGGACATCTTTTGATTCCTCAGTTAAAGTATATGCCGTTAAATTGTCATGCTTGGTTAAGTGCTATCAAATCCTCATCAATCCTTACTATTCCATCAACAAATGCAATAAGTTCTAATTCATAAGTTGCTTACTCCACATGCAGTAAATGCTCTGGCCTTTGAATTATAGCTACCTCTAACTTACCTCTATACTAGGTGGGTGGAGTAAGGGCTAGAACTAAAATTGAAACTTTATTTAGAAAAGACTGCTCATTATAATATACTATCTGTAAGCACCCAATTTCAGGATGATGGGGTATGGATGTGATAGAGGACTCCAATGATGAAAATATTATAAATAGGTCTTTAACATTTGAAGTTTGAAACCTCAAAAGTCTAAATGCATTTCCAAAAGAGTTTAATTGGTTTTTTTTAAGGAATTGATTATAATGTTTCTTTAAGGACCTAATTGAAAAGTGTAAACCTTTTAGGGGTCTTTTTCTAATTAAAAGTTAAAAAAAGTGATCAAAATTTTGAAATTTTGATCTAAATTGCATAATTTTGATCAAAATTACATAAAGTCAATCGGAATTATGTAATTCTGATAAAAACTATATAATTTCAATTAGAATTAAACTTTTCCATCTGTTTTTTTCTTTTTACAGTAAATAAAATTTGGTTTTTTGAATTTTGATTGGTCAAATAATATTTATCTAAATTTTTAGGAAATTAAAGTCCTTTTAAAATCAAAACTTTGAAGATAGCAAGTCACAATAGGATATGTCTTTTAGCTAGGGTTTTCTATAAAATCCCAGCTTGAGCTGTCCTAGAGGGAGGAACCTTGCTCTTTTCCTGGACTTTTTGAAGGCTTTTCCTTCCTATGAAGTGTTCAAAAAATATTTTCTTGTGAAATATCTATTCTTTAAAAAAAGGGCAGTAGGGCTTTTGAAAGAAGAATAACGAGCTTTTGAATATCCATTTAAAAGCAATGATGATGCATACTAGCTTAAGGGAATATCTATACTGCATCCATGCCATCATCTCCTCTCCTCCTTTTTTCTATTTTTTATTTTGTTATTCTAGTTCCATTAAATTTTAACTTTATTTAATTTTTATTGTTATTTTTTTATTCACTAATCATTATCTCTTTTTTTTTTTTGTTGGTGATCATGGAGAGGGTTACATAATGAGTTCACTTAGAGAACAAAATCCATGAAGATCTATGGAATGCCATTGATTGAATTGTGTAACTAAATATAGTTTATAGGGTTTTTATTTATTTGTTCATTATTGTTTATATTATTTTATTTTGCATTTAGTTTTTTTAAGGATTGTATTAATTATTATTTTCTTATTATTTTCAATAGCTCATTGTAATAGCCCCAATAGTGTGAATAAATATGTGTGGTTGTGTGTTAATTAATTGGGTACTAAAATTAGGGTTTTAGTGGGTAATCAATTAAAATTCATGGCTATAAAGATAAATAGGACCTTTTTTTATTAAAATTGAATTAGATTAAAGTGGATATAATTAGAGTTGCTTGTTAATTATTTTAATTTGTTGTTTAGGGTTGCTTTAACTAAATTAGGTTTTTAGAAGAAATAAATTAATTGATTGTTTGATCTTTTACTTTTTTGTTTTGGTGTTTTTTTTTTATGTTTTTGGGCTTGTTTACTTTTTATGTGTTTTGGGCCCTAAGCCCATATTAAGCTTTAACCCATTTAAATAATTTTAGGTTTACTAATTAGGTTCACATTTTCTTTAATAGGCATACTAATTTAATTAGGATTATGTTTAATTAATTAAACTTGATTTTAGACCCATAATTAAATAAATTTTAGGTTAGAGGTAACTTAGGCTCATATTTGTTAATTAGATATAGGCCCACTTAGGTTAATTAAAATTAATTTAGATTTAGCCCATTAAATTAAAGCCGCTTTTCCATAACTTATAGCTTTTAGACTTGTAAATTAAAACATGTAGATTTAGTCCATTTAATTAAAATCAATATATATTAGACAATCTTAGAGATTACGAATTTAAATGAATGCAATGGTTACATGCATTTTTGATAACTAGTTTGCTCGGAGTTGATTGTTTTAATAAGGGCTTATATGAAATTGCATGTAAATTGAGGGTAAAATAGTAATTCATCAAGTAATTCTAAATGAACACGAGACTAAAAAAAGTTAGTCTTTCACACCCATAATCTCCTAGTTGTTGTGTTGGCTTTCTTTTATGGAATCGAGTAACACTATTTTTTTATTTATCCCAATTATTACCCTGGGTGGCAACTTCTCATCTCCACACCATGTCTTTATGACAGTGGTTAGTGTGTTCTCTAAAGCCTTGAGCCTAAACAGTGTTACGGTTACTAAAATCTTAGATGCATGCTAAAACCCACTGTCTACACTATCTATACAGCAGAAGTAGTTCACATTTGCCTCATTTAAAAACACATAGAAACCAACAAGGTTCAAGGCATAACAATGAAGCTAACATATATATAGGATTCTAGAAGTAATGATGACAACAAATGACAATTATCAACCTAATCAATGCAGTAGTTCCAAGAAAAGACAGACATTAATGATTAAAAGTACAATGATTGAACCAATGCTTTGATATCAACTTTGTCACGACCAAACCCCCATGGCATGTGACTTGCCTAGGAAATGGGAAAGCATAAAGTTTCTGAAACCTATAGTAAGCTTAAGAATAAAATAAATAAAATAAAATAAATTCATTTAAAGCATCTTTCCAAATATTATTCATGATAAAAGAAATCAATAAATCATGTACAAATCTATGTATTTAAATTTAATATTATGTTAACTGCATCGAATATTTAAATAAAATATAACGAGCTAAAAGCATCTTTCCAGAATTCTTATCAATGTTAAATAGGGAATGATAGCTCACATGGTATTTATATATAATGCAAGGCCAATAATCTTCCAATAATATTTATACAACATTTACCAAAATAAATTAAAAATTCAATTTTATAATATCATATTTTAAACAAACATTTTATAAAACAACTCACAGGTGGAACGTGTCGGCCAATGTGTCTTCGGCTGCCCAAATGTTATGGCTTTCACTCCGAAACTCTTTATAATAAATAATATTTATTTAAAACATGCTTATGTATACAAATAAAATTCATAAAAATTCTTTAAATTTTCAAAAAAAATTATTAAAACCAAAGAATTCATAAAATGGACTTGAAAATGTCCTAAAAATGACATTTGAGGCTAAAGGAATATATTTGGAATATATTTCTAACAATTTAACTAATTTAAATGGAAATTAAGAAATTTCCATTGAAATGCTTTCGGAATTTATTTCTTAAAATCTGTAAAGAATTTAACTAAACTCTTTATATGGAAATTGATCACTACAATTTATACTATTAAAAATAGAATAACAATTTTTTCCAGGTCAGAAATATTTACCCACTAGGATTTGGGTGGGACCCATCTGAATCTCACTAGAGAACTCAACATCCAGACAAACAAAGCATACTGAAATGTTCACAATAATTAATGGAGCACAACTAAAGCCTTAAACAACTTAAAATAGGCACAGAAATAAGAAATCTAAACATAAATTGAAATTACATAAAAATATTCATAAAATATTCCATGGGTGCAGATTGGATGCGTGTATGGAATCCTGATGTCGAGATGAACATATTGGAACTAACCACATTGTCAGAAAACTATTGGAACAATATAAATTGAAGGTAGAATGTTGACTGGAAAATGCAAATTTTGCACTATTATGAGCCACCTCTCACAGAATAATCTCTACCGGAACAAACATGAGAATGAGACAAGTCTATAGTTCAAATTTGAGTTTGTTTGAGGGTTAAACAGAAGGAAAGAAAAGTATTAGTACTAAACTATAATTTTCCATTGAAATCAGACCTCCCGTGCTGTTATTCTATCATCCCCTGTGCAGACCATCTCTTCCCTTTTTAAAGGGAGGGACACGTGCAATGTGTCCAAATTTTGTTGTTTCCCTTTTTTTTATAACTTGTATATATATATATATGTATATATATATATATATAGACACACACATAAATTTGTAGCACCAATAATTATAATAAGGATATCAAAATAAAATAATAACAACAACAACAATAATGATAATAATAATAATAATAATAATAATTAGTATTATTATTATATTAATAACCAACAAATTTGGGTTATTACACAATAGGATGGGAGAGCAAAAGAAGATTGTTGGAGAAGAGGAAGGCTGAAATTAAGAGCTAGAGAGCAAGGGGTTTTCTTTCTCTCCTATTTATTTTTCTAAGTTCTTCATGTATTTTATTTCTGCATTTAAGAATATGATGAATATTATGTTTAGTTAATTTTGTTTATATTAGGGGATTGTTGAACTTATTTTAATTTAAGTTGATTTAAATATTGGTTTTCTTTAATTTGCATTAATCATTCATTAAGCTTAATGGTTTCTGATTTTGTCCATTCAAATATAATAATTGATTCATAATTAAAGAATTTTCTATTTTCTAATCGTGTATTTAATCATGATTGCTTTTTTTTTTTAATTGTTTGCTTGTTTTCTTCATAAACATGAGAGCTTAGTTTTATTTTGTACTATATTAATCTGAGTAACCTAGAGATGTATTGAGTTCATATTTCTTTTTAATTATAATCTCAGTTCATGTCATGTTTATGGTTTTTATTCTTTTGCTTAATTAATAATTCAGTTATTTAAGTTAGGTGTATTGAGATCGAGAGATGATTTATACCTAACGGTTTTAATAATTAAATTAAATTATTTTATGCTAAGTGTTTGAGACCGAGAGGAGATTAATATTTAGGGACCTAGAATAAAAACTATTAAGTTTCAATTTGAGTAAAGATACCAATTAAGTGTTAATATTGCATATTTACCTTAAGAACATAAGTCTCTTAAGAATTTATTGATTAGGGTTTTGAGAGCCCAGAGTCCATAGATTCTAATTCATAATTGAATTAATAAACTCACCTTGTAAATACTTGAGAGAGATTTATAAGAATCATAGTGGTAGCATCTTAAGCATGTGTATAAATTGGATTATAATAATTAGATTTTGAGTCAATGCAGATCTAGGTGAAAAGAGAAACTCTAGTACATAGTATATATATTGATTATTTTTACTAAATTTAATTTTTTTTAATTTTTAATTCCTCTATAACTTGAAGATTAATTAGTTTAGAAAAGCAAGTTAATTAAGTGAACTAGTACTTAAATTATTCTTTATGGGAACGATACTTGGACTTATAATCCTATTCTATAACTTGACCCGTATACTTACGGATGACCAAGTTTTTTTTGCTGTTACTAGGGAAGAGTTTATTAGTAGTGGCTTAATACTTTTTTTTTTAAATAATTTTTTCCTTTCCTTTAGTTTTATGTTTAGTTTTGCTTTTCTTCTATAGGAACTTGGTGTATGCATTGAACTCGAAGCCTTGATTACGTTATTGAAGAGCTTAAAGCACTCAATCCTAAAATTAAAAGAACATTCCATAGAAGGAGAAGAGAACAACAAGCAACCATGAATCAAAGAAATAAGCTCAATAACAATAATGGTGGAGGAGAAGGTGCTGACAATGATAATAATCCAAATAATTCAAATTGCTTCCTCAACCAGCACCAAAACCCTATGGGTAACAGGACCATGAAAGAATGTCTGAACTCTAACATACAACAAGATTAGAATCTAATTGTGTCTTTAGCAATTATGACAAATAACTTTGAGATCACACATACTATGATTTAGACGATCCAAACTTCACAGTTTCATGGATTACCCTCAGAGGACTCCATTGCACATATGCATTGATTTATGGATTATTATGGAACTCTAAGAATGAATGGAGTATCTTCATAAGCTATTCACCTTATTCTATTTCCCTTCTCTCTCATAGATAAGGTGGCTAGGTGGTTTGCATGGTTACCTCTAAACTCTATCAGAACTTAAAATAAGATGTACACAATCTTTTCAATAAGTACTTTCCTCCTACTAAAGCTTTAAGAATTAAAAGTGAGATTAATTCCTTTTACCAAAGGGATGATGAGCCACTGTTTAAAGCTTGGGAGCAGTTCAAGGACTTATAAAGACAATGTCCGTCACATTTAATTCCTACTTAGGACTTGTTACAGTCCTTTTAAAAGGGAATTAATCCAATGGTAAGGTGCAATATAAATGCAGCTTATGGAGACTCTATCATAAAAAAAATGCCAAAGGATATTCTTAATCTATTTGAAGAGATTGTTATAGCTCAACACCTATGGAATAATGAAAGGGCCATAATAACAAAGAAACAAGGTGTGATAGAAGTTAATGGGTTGACTATGGTTATAGCCAAGCTTGATGCTTTAACCTATGAGTTAAAGAAGATGAATGTGAAAGTTGTGTTTGCAAACTGTGAGTCATGCCAAAGAGAACATAAGACTAATGAGTTCATACCTATATAGAATCTGGAGAGTGCTAATTATGTACAAAATAGAGGCAACTCCTATGGCAATACCTACAACTCATCTTGGAGGAACCACCCTAATTTTTCATGGAAAAGTCAGGGGGAGCAAGGATAGAATAGAGAACCACCACTAGGTTTTGGAAACGTAACTTTTCAAAATTTACACTAACCAGCTCAATAGAACTAGAATTCATCTATCGAAGGCAAGTTAAACAAGTTCATGGAAATGATGGACAAAAGGATGACTCTTTAAAAGGATTTGAACATAAAGCTAATGGCAAAGGTGGAATAGATTCAGAAAGATACTCAGTTGATGTTCAAGAACCATTATTCCTCTAATCATAATATAGAAGCACAAATGGGCTAGATAGCTAATGCATTGACATCACATAACCAAGGTAACTTACCAAGCAATACTGAGATAAATCCAAGGGAGCAAGTGAAAGCCATAACCCTGAGAAGCAGTAAAGAGTTAGATCCAACCACGGAGTCCAACTTAAGCAAATAAGAAAAAGCCATGATTAAAGAGAGTTCAAGAGAAGTGGTGAATAAAGAAGGGGCAAAGGCAGCCAAAGAGAGTAGAGAAAGAGTATATGATTCATCCATTCCTTTCTACAGAGGTTGAAATATAAATAGTTGGATCCTCAGTTTTCAAAATTCCTAAATATGCTTAAAAAGATCCAAGTTAACATATTTTTCATGGAAGCCATTGCTCAGATGCCAAAATATGTGAAGTCTTTCAAAGACTTGATCTCTAATAAAAAGAAGCTTAAAGAAATGGAGACTGTTACTTTGACCAATGAATGTAGTGCCCTGATCTTAAACAAGCTTCCATGTAAGCTTAGGATAACTTCCCTAGCCACAAGGAGAGGTTCTGGAGTCCTACTGTATGGGTGCCCAGCGCCTTCCTTTATAAAGATTTCCCACAGAGTTTTCTTTCTAGCCACGGTTTTCTTCTCCTTTTCTTCAAACTGGTCCCATATACTCATCTCTTTCCCAGATCTGTCAACCTCTTTGAATCATAACCCATGCTTCAAAATAGGTACTTTGTTTCCCAGAAACTTTGAAGGTCCGCTCTGATTTTTCCCTAATCCCATACCGGGCAAAATTTTCATATTGTGCATCATTCTTAAAACCTTTTCATCCATCTCATCCTCATAGATCACACAAACTTCAAAACTAGGGCTAAGGGAAATCTCCTTAGGGATCAACTTCAGTGTGGCTATGGCGACTTCAGTTTCAACTGAGATGGTAACAACCCTTCCTTCATGTGGAAACTTAATCTTTTGGTGAACAGTGGATGGAACGCCACCTAGAGGGTGCAACCATGGCCTCTTTAATAAAATGGAAAATGTTCTGGGATATCAATCACATGTAGGTCAACCTAGACTTCTGTAGGTCCTGTTTTAACCAACGCCCTAAAAGTTCCTTCCATAGATCTCTTGGTGTCATCATAAGCCTTGATAACTACCTCAGAAGGCTTTAGGTCGGCTATTGTCAACCCTAGCTTCAGTAGAATCTTCAACAGACACACATTGATGGTAGAACCGTTATCAACCATCACATAGTAGGTCATCTTCCCTTTTACCTCAACTTTGATAAACAGAGCTTTATGGTGATCCCTCTCTTCTAAAGGCAAATCATCGTTGGAAAATGTTACCATTCCTTGAGGAGTTTCCATTAGTGACTTGACCATCTATTCTAGAGTGGAATTAGTGGAAATCTTTCTCTGATCTAGTGCCAAGACCAGGGCTTCCTTGTGATCCCTATAATGCATGAGTAACTTCCAAACACTAGCAACGGTCTCTTTGCTTTATTCTATCTCCTTTTCCCTTTACTGCAGATTCTGCCTTTTCAGGTTCAGACCCGATAACCCTAGGTTCCCCTTTCTTTTCTTCGGCTTTCCTTATAGATTGACTTGGTTCACACCCCTCATTGCCTCATAGGTCATCTCGTTCTCTACTTTCATCATCAGAACTCCATATGTCCAAGACTCGTACTTATAACTCTGTGGGTTGTTTACTTGGTTTCAAGTTTTCAGGTTTGGTTTGTTGGGAACTGTGAGAGACATCAATGAAGGAGTTTAGGACTCGTTCTTCTGTTAGGTTAGAGATGACCATTAAAATGGGTGGGTTAGGAGGTGTTACATTTCAGTAATTAGGTAATGGGTTGGTTTGTGTGTTCAGTTTTCTATTTTTTGGGTAAGTAATTTTTCTTGAGTTTATTAGATATTGGATTTCATGCTTTAATAGGGAATAGCTGTCTACGTCATGCCCGATGGTCTGATGAAATTTACATAAAAGCTTTGGGTTGGCCCCAGGCAAGGGTTGTTGTGAAGGTAAAGGTCATAGCAGGTTCTTCTCAATGAGCTTATAAGGACTTTGGACATAGGACGTCCCATATTTGAAAATCTCTAAGGCTGTTTAACTGCACTAACTTGTACATTACTGCTCAATGGTCAAATAGCATGAATATGAACATTACTGCTCAAGTTGGCCCCCTCTTTGCCCCCAGATCCTCTCCTAAAGAATTTCTTCTCTTGAGCCAAATCTGACTCTTTTTGGACCCCAAATCTGTAAAATTCTTCAAAGTTCCTGATTCCCAGATTCCTCAATTTCCTAGACAATGCTGGAACACACCCTTCTATTGCTAGGACCAACTGGTCGAACTCAATAGGCCTATGCCTCATCAAGGACAATTTCCCCTCCAACGAGTCAGGTAATCAGCGAAAGGCTCATTAAAATTTTATTTGGTATTTTGCAGATCTCTCAAGGACACCTCTAGTTGAACATTAAGACCATATTACTTGAGAAAAGCAGCGCACGATTCTTTCTAATCTGATTGAACATGTGGTTCCAAGGTGTAATACCATCGAATCGGTGCCCCTTCCAATGAAATAGGGAACTGCTTGATAATTTGGCTCTCAGTTAGCTCAATAGCCTTCATGTATGTTACATATTGCTTCAAATGCAAATGGGGATCCTTGACACCAGTATACTTCTTCATGTCTGGGAATTTAAACTTATGAGGCAGCAGTTCATCACCCTTTTCTAAATTCAAATCATAATCTAAAGGAGCGACCATACCCTTCTCCTTCATCATCACTTACATATGGTTCATCACTTTGGTCATATTCTTAGCCCACTCAGTCTGACCCACATCCTCGGTTGGGATGACATTTCTTTGATTCACTGGATTGGCCAACACTGTCATATCATCTTCTTCCCTTCCTCTAATCGGTATTTCCTCATCCATCGGATTGATTAGCGGTACTGGCTGACTCTCTTTGATAAGCTTAGTAATCTCCCCCATTATTTCTCTTATCATAGCCTGGTTTTTGTCGTTACTTCCTCTTTCAATCGTGCCCTAAATGCTTATGGATCGAATCCTCCTGCCATTCCTATTTCTGACCAAATGACCTAAACTAGCTCGGAACCACCCCGCTGAGCTTGAAGGATCTATAGTGCTGTAAAATAGTAAGTTAGAATGATGCATAACGTGTATGCATGATATGGAAGTCCATTTTATTTAGAAATTTGAGAAACAAAAGGTCACACATAAAAGATATACAAGATTAAAGCATGGAACTTAGACATGCAAACTTCTGCCCTTATTCCTCCCACACACATTTTCAATGGTGGGTATCTTGTCCTAGGATTTTTTGCCTGGGTTTTAATTATTTGTAGGGGATAACAAAACTGATGTATGTAAGAAAACTCTCAAAATGATTCAGGTAAGTAATGGTTCCTTTAAATAAAGCCCGAGTCCACTCTCTATGAGCCAAGATCCTTAGCACCATAAACTTGCTTATCAAGGCCCATTTAAAATGTGTTATGAGTAGGCATAAGAGGCCTTTATTGACTAGCTTATTTATAATGGGCTTGGTTGGACATGAGGGCCCATTTTATTTTGGATTGCTTATTGATGGGCTCAAGATTTATTTTAAGGGTCCATTATATGGCATAATACACATGCACGTGGGAAAATTCCTAAGGATAGTTGCTAGGTCATTACATGGGCTTGAGTGTCAGGTAAAAAGGCTTCGGCTCCCACAACGATATACATCCATTTAAGTCTCCCCACTCAAGGGTCAAACAATGTGGATTAGTACATATCGTGAGTGACAATAATCAAATATTCCACCACCAGGTTTGAGTGAAATGTAGGTAATGAAGTACTGACTATTGTCGGGTTTATTCGGGACTGAAGGACTCATTATATGCAAAATGTGTAGTGAATGCATAAATGTAAGGAGAAATAAGAAAATAATTAAAGATGATAAAATGCAAAACATTGGAATCAGTTTCTCTATCCCCAGTGGAGTTGCCACTATAGGCGGTGGGGTTTAGCATGCACCTAAGTGTTTGGCAACTGTGGCACTGTGTGGGCTTGCTGCCCACTAGGAAATACAATATAGGTCTTGGGCCTATTCAGAGATGGATTCGCCACCTGGATAAAAGCCAAGACACACTGTACAACAACTGGATCCTATAGAGGTTCCTAGAAGCCATCATCAGAGATCGGGTTCGGAAATTGGGTATAAGCGTTTGAATGCTCACCCAACCTTGCGGTTGGCCTCCATTTGTGTTTTGTGTTTCATTACCTTTAATTATTTAATTATTTCTTCATTTACATTCAAAATTACACTTGCCTTCATTCACTTTCCAAATTTTGTAGTTAAGTCCAAGTTTGAACATTAGTCTAATTTCATGCCTTTGAATTCCAACATTCAATAGAAATAAAATAAATACTAATTTACAACCATACATTCAAAATCAAATGGGGAAAAGGGATTAAGGATTACAATGCTTTTGGGCTAAATAAAAGAATAATATACAGAAGATAAACTAAACATATACCAAAAATAAACCGATAAAATAACATATGTGCGATAATATAAAAAGAATAAATAACAAAGGTGACTACTCAATGATGGAATCATCAAGTAATTCCTGTAAATAACACACAGTTTTTCCTTTCTTTCAAAAAGTGAAATCACATATAATGATATATGTAAGAAGACTCTATAAAAAAGGGGTTTTCACCTTATGAACTAGAGAAACCAACAAACAATCAAGACGAACATCATCATAAAATGAAATAGCCATGTTTAAGGTTGAAAGAATACATGTCAAGGCGGAATCACAACAAGCACATAAGAAAAAAAAATTGAAAAGAAAACATAATGAACTTGTTAATAAGGCGGTCGCCTTATTGATGAGGTGGCTCCTCATCAACAGGGACCCCTACAACTTCGAGTCAAAAAGGAATAAGAAACACACACACAGAAAAGGAAGGCTTCATAAAGGCCTGTCAATGGGGCGATCACCTCATTGATAAGGCGATCGCCTCACTGACATGAGGCGACGCCTCTGTGAAGAGGCACAACCTTATCAGAAGGCTGAAACTGACTTCCAAACACTTAGACTTCTACTCTAAGTAACTAAACGTGTATACACACACTCTATAATCATCAAATCGCAACTACACACAAAAGTATTCAACTATCACATCAATAAAGTGGGAAATTGAGTAAGATAAACTAGAAATACCTAAAATATACAATGACTTAATTACACATAAGCAAGAACACACAAAATGATGAACATGCCAAGTTTAACTACAGGTTTTATACCAAAATGAGAGGTCCTCAAAGATGTTTTGATTGAGATCCTTACTAGGATGTGATATCTACCTTTGACATAAGTTTCTTCCTTCTTCTTTTATGGAGGTGTCAACTCTCTTTGCTTTAATCTCTCCTTCTTTCTCGCAGGACCTTTTTTTTCTTTTCTCTCTTTTTTTCCCTTTTTTTTTCCATAGCTCTCTCCTTTTCCCTTACTAACCTCTCCTCATTTCTCTCTCTTTGTTTCCTTTTATTCCTTAATTTTCCCATGCCCCTAAGCCCTCTAGCCCATCATGAGCCTTCATAGCCTTTTTTTCTTTTCCAAAAATCTTTTTCTCACGCAAGAAGCATGTCTGGAGAGTGGGGCCTGCACCATTTGACTATCATGATTGCAGTTGCATTAAATGCAACTGCAAGTGGGCTACCATAGAGGTGGCGCCTCATTGCACTGAGGCATGCGTTGGGCTAGGCGGGATTGGGCCAAATTTGGATTGTTAGGCTAGGTTTTGGGGCTTTTGAGGCTTTAGGTTTTCAAGTCCATTTTCCATTAGAGATTCAGGCTTCATTCTCATGTCCAAGTTTCACGTTCTCATTATCGTGCTTGACAACGGGCCGGTCAAACCGAGCGCTCCTAATTCGTTCCCTAACACGGACCGACTGAATCAAATGTCTACAAACATATATTTAGCATTGTGCAATCATTAAAAAAAAAGCTTATTCAATTTCATTCTTGTTTTTAAAAAGTTTAATTAAAATAGAACGTCTATAATATTGACTAAAATTAAATCAAATTATTGTAAGAATATTTTGATAAATAAAATCATTCTTATTCCTTATTTGTAGCAATCATATACAAAGCTCAATAAAGTTATAAAATCACGAGATTCTACTTGTTAGATGGCTATAAGCCATATGGAATCGCGGAATATATTCTAATCGCGGAGTTTAATTTTAGTTCCTATAAAGTATAGGGATGAAGATTCTAAGTGTTTTATTCAGAATATATTCCCAATTTTAAGAAACTAAAATAGATGTAAATTAAAGAATTTGATTCCAGCTCCACTACCTGCAAATTTTTCTTGCTAATAACTTTATAATTTACATCTCAAAAAAAAAAAAAAAAGATGGTCACGGTTTACTAGTGAAAAATGCTTATTATAAGGAGAATTATGAGTTATACGACAAAAACAATCACTTTTTCTCATATAAATCAGTCACTATGAGAAAAATATTTTCATCAATGATGGAGGATAAAAAAAATTGAAGTTTTTTTGGAATCCTGAAATGAGTTCCCAAGTCCACCTATAGGATATGTAAATTATATAAATGATAACTAAATTTTTTATTAATTTATAATCTGATTACAAACTTTAATTTAATTTTTTTAATTACTTAACTTTACTTTATTTTTTTAATATAGAAATATCCTAGTATTTTTTAACTAAATTTGAGAATGTGGCAATTGGAATCACCGTATTTTATGTTGCTTTTTCATCTTGTTGATTAGTCTCTGTCATTCTAAAATTTAATCCATTTTTCATATTAATTGTTGACAAACTCCACCAGATGAAAATATAGCATAGAATATGGTCATTGTGGTTGCGAACATAAGTTAAAGTTGCATAGCTAAAAAACCAAAAACTACCATACTAAAGATGTGGTATCAAATTATAATAAAGTACCATACAATATACCCACCTATTTATGTATGTATTTATGTGCATATAAATCTTATCAATTGGTAAGGGGAAAGATACACTGAGATTTAAAATCAGAAGGTAAAGATCAGTTATGGCGGTGGTATTTAATTTAGTAGATTTGTTCAATGGTTTGCCTGAAGAGACACAAGAAAAAGAAATTGAAACTCTAATGAACCTACTGTTAACTTGATTATAGGAATCAATAACATCAGTTGCCTAATTCTATGATGTAAATAGGCAGATTTTTAGAAAGTATTTTTAGAATGTGTATATCACAAGCATTGACAGCTTTTCTTTCCTCTATGATGTAAATAGGTAGATTTTTAGGAAGCCCTATTCTTTCTTTCCTATTCTAGTCATCGGACTCTTGTATAAATATCAGTCTTCATTGTACAAAGGAAATATACAAAAAAAATTCCTTTTCCTTTATCATGGTATCAGAGCTTTTCTTCTTTTCTGCAAATTTTCTGGTTCTTGGCTCATGATTTTTGGTGCCTTATTTTGCATAATTTCTTAAGATCCCTACCACCTCCACTTCCAAATGGAGAAATATGATATTGCAAAACCTATTACAATGGTCTTGACTGGTTCAAACTATAATCTGTGGGTCCAAGGAATGAAGAGTTTTTTGATCGGTCGTAAGCTTTGGCGTATTGTTACCAGAGATATCAATAAGCCAACCAAACAACAAGATGAAACTGATGACAAATTTGCTGACCGCCTTGAAGATTGGGATAGCAAAAACCATCAGATTATTACTTGGTTTCGCAACACCTCTATTCCATCCATTCACATCCAATTTGCTGATTATGACACTGCAAAAGAAATTTGGGATTTCTTGGCCAGTAGATATCAAACCACTGGACTTGCTCATTACTTTCAGTTATGGACTACACTTCATAATCTGAAACAAGAATATGGTCAATCTGTGAATGATTTTCTTGCTCAAGTTCAACCGATTTGGAATCAACTATCTCAGGCTAAAATAAGTGAAGATCATCTTCATCTTATTCAAGTTCTCATGGCTCTCCGACCTAATAAGAAAAGCTGTCAATGCTTGTGTTATACACATTCTAAAAATACTTCCTAAAAATCTGCCTATTTACATCATAGAATTAGGCAACTGATGTTATTGATTCCTATAATCACGTTAACACCTACTTGGAGGAGTTTCAATAAACAAACTCTCTGAAGAAAGTAGCGACGAATATAGAGTCAGGGCAATATTAGCGCTTAAATCTTTTATCCTTTCTTATTAATTAAAAATAATTTTAATTAATGAAATTAATTAAAAATGAGCTAGAAACAATTCACAAGAACAATAAAAGAAACACTTGTGAGTGAAACTTAAAAACTGAACTACATTTTCATTAACTATATGGAATCTTAAATACACACTAAGTAAATGATTACAAAGTACACAAAGAGTTATACTCCGAATTGAATTTTTACTTGTGGAGTTTGTATCAATGAGAAGAGTTTAGTGAATGGCCGAGGTTTCTCCACAAACGCTTTGAAGTTTAAGTTAGTGTTTGTGAGAGGAAAATAATAATAAAGCAAGTAAAGTAGAGTGATGAATATTGGATGGATGTTTTATATGTAATGATCATGATGGCTTGAGGTAGAATAGTGGAATAATGTTGAATATGAATGATATGAGATGACATAAGATGCATATATAGAAAGAGATTATACATAAACCTGTTTGGAGTAGTATTGCTTAGTCTTGTAGGATTGCCTTGATTATGAGAGAAATAAACTTTCTTTATAGAATAACCTCTATAATTACGAATAAAATAGCTTCATTCCTATATGAGGATGTAGTTTTCTATTTCAGTTATCACTACTAAAAAAGTAAGAAAAAAAAAAGGTGCTTCAACCAAGCTGCATACATTGGATGATACAAAAGCTATTTTAAATACACTTAAACAAGCTAACTAAACCGTAATTACAAAAGTAAAACCATCGACTAATCTTCATGCTGAATAGAGACGAAAGACTTTGAGACAGTTCTTGGAAACTTAGAACAGTTGAGTGCACATAGCTGCAACTAGCTTTGCTGTCAACAGAAATCTCATTCTTATGATTTTCGATTGTCACGGCAGGGAAGAATAAGAGACATATTGGTTATTAATCGTGCGATCACACAATCAAATTGGTAAAAGTCGAGATCATTTCCGTTAGCTGATTGAATATTTTTCTGAGATGATTGAATATTTTTCTGTAGTATAGTAGACTGTTTGGCCCAGTTATTTTGAAAGATAATCATGCTCTCGTCTGGGTTAAATCTTGCTGGACGGTTACGAATGCTTCTAAGCACTTGTTGCTTCATGGGCTTATATCTTGCTGCCTCTGAAACCATTTGAATGATAACTAGAAGGTCACGAGCACGCTCTCTGTAACCACAGTTATCATCAGAAAGTCTGGAAATAGCATCCTCAAGTGCATCTATTCCCAAACTGAGATTCTGTCTTTTCTTAGCTGCAGCTCTTTCAAGTTCACTATAGGAACTACGATGTCCAATTCGTTGCATAGTCATGTTCGCGTGCAGATTTGATGCTGCATTTAAAGTATCATCAAAGAAGTATCCTCGATTGCCGACAAGATAACCAACTACATACACATTGGTGACATCAATAACTAGCGTAATGAGTTTACTTTCAGAATTTATGAGTTGAACTAAAATATAACGTTGAGAAACATGCATCAAGGACGGTTGACGCAACATTGGTAAAGCCTGGATCTGCTGTTCACCTACCAATCGAGACTGCAGTAATTCTATAAATTCCTGGTAGCTTTCAGGAGTAACATCTAAAGTTGTAAAGCTCAGGGTGAAGTTGTGATGCTTGGGAGCTGATGCTAATGGTGAGGATGACCAAGTTTGATACGATTGGATGCTAAACCAGCAAAACCATATTGACAACACGTTATAAGAAAACTTCATCATTATTAGATAAGGCAGTTCGAGGAAGGAGATGGTTTTTTTTCTTTGGAAAAAACTAAGGAGATTGTTAGATGTTTAGAGAAAGGGAAATGGGGCAGCTATGATGCAAGGGCAATTCAACAAAAGGTGGGAATTTTTGCACACCACCTATTTATTTTTGCACTCCATTTTTGCTTGTTTAGAATTGTAAATTTCATTACTTTCCTCTATTGAAACTTTTTATGCTTTTATTAATTACAATTATTAAATTATCTTTTTTTTTTTCTTCCAAATTCATTGTTTGATATTTAACATTTTAAAATTACTTGTAATTGAATTTTTTTTTTACATTAATAAAATTTAATATATTCAGTTATTTTTTTTATAAGAACTCTTTAACTTTAAACTTATATATATTGATTGTCAAATTCTTTAACTTTTAACTTATGTTGATTGTCTTATAGTAAATAATATCTCTTTTATTTTTTATAAAGAGATTTTTTTTTTAATATCATATGCACATAATTTTATTTTTTATTTATTAAATATTTTATTTTTATCATCATTTTTTAAAAAATAATTTAAAAATAAAATTATGTGATTAAAAAATCATTATAAAAATTCAAAAACAATTCGTCATATAAAAAATATTCATAAATTTAATGAATAGGGCTATGTTAATGTCAATTATTGTATAGTTTTTCCATTTAATTTCCATAGGATTTATTAGTATTTCTTTATATTTTATTATTTACAATTAATGTTTTATTAGGATTTTAGTTTATTGGATTAGTTTTATTTTCTTTTTAGTTTTCTAGTTAATTTATGCATTGTTGGAATGTTTTTGTAGGAAACTTTTTTACCTAAAGAGTCAAGTATTCAAGCAAATAATTAAGGAGCTATTTTATGAAGTTATTATCCTAATTGGAGTAGGTTTTAAAGGAGACAAATTATTGTTTTGGTCATTTGACGAATTTGGGGTATTTTTCTCTATAAATAGAGAATTTTAACTCTAATTTAAAGAGAGCCATTTTGGGGATTGAAGTGGTCAACAAGGATTGAATATTGAAGCGCGCTCAAACAAGTTTTATCTATTATATTTCTTCTTCATTCTCTTGTTATTTAGTTTATGTTTGTAATTCTTTTTAAAGTCATGTTTGGCTAAACTCTATTTAGGGTTTAGGCTAGAAGTAGTTATTCTATGATGTGGTTGAACACAAGTTTATTAATTTGATTTTCAGTTAATTCTATGTGTTGAGCCTAATGTCATGTTATTATTCTAGGCCTATTTGATTGCATATTTATGGGTAAATTAACAAATGAGAGTTAGGGAAAATTACTAGTTTAAGACTCATAGGACTTAGACCATTCCACCATAAGAGTAGGCAAGCTCTTTGGGGTACAATGATAATAGGCAAGGTCTACAGTGGTAAATGAATTGTTAAGGAACTTAATGAGTTTTTATTAACTTCTTAACCATGAGAGTAGGTTAAACTTTAATCTTAACATGCTTAATTAAACTCTAGAGAGTTTTTAGGTATTTAAAATAATTGCCCTTAGCTGAAATCAAAGTGTTTAATAATTAAGCATTCATGATGTGATTGAAATTGTGAAACCAAACCTAAGCTCTATGTTTTTATCATTTGATTTTTTAAAATTTCAATTGTTTCAATTTATATTTATATTTTCTTAATTACTTTAGTGATTTGCTGGCTAGGAACATAATTAGAAATATTAGTATTCAATATTCAATTCTCATGGGAACAATATCTTTTGTACTACAATTCACGATCTGTGCGCTTGCAGGTTCTGAACACAACAAGTTTTTTGCACCGTTACTAGGGATTAACAATATTGATATTAATTTAATTTTTACTTCTCTTAGAATGTCATTTTATTTTATTTTCTAATATTGATACGTAATTTATCATGGATAATGGTAGATTTTCTTATCAATTTATGAGGTCTAAT
Organism: Mallotus nudiflorus; assembly: GCA_947683625.1. NCBI lineage: Eukaryota > Viridiplantae > Streptophyta > Magnoliopsida > Malpighiales > Euphorbiaceae > Mallotus > Mallotus nudiflorus. Next base: position 1,172,129 of record CANTUR010000111.1, on the reverse strand, counting down.
GCATGTGATCCTATATATAATGTAGAACATATGTCATTTAAATATTTTTCATCTTCTTTTCAGGTTTGTAATTGGTGTAGAGAGAACCACAATGGAGCATATTGCTTATAGTATTCATGTTCACCTCTGCAACCTCACTGTAACCCATCTTGGAGCAGTTGTGTGGACCATACTTGGAGTTATCAACAAGAGAAGACTATGAGAATCGAAGAACAATTATTGGTGATCAAGATAAAGCAAATAATGTCTAGAATGGATGAACAAAAGGAAGCTTTAATGAGGCTTTAGTTGCAGGTAGATCAAATTACAAAAATTCAAAATGCATGCTTCCAAAAGCTTCAAATTTGTGCATCCATAAATTTCTCAATGCAACTAGCACAAGGAGAAAGTATATGGGATGATATCAAGGTGATAATGACACTTTTGAGTTGTGCCATGATGAGCAAGAAGAATTAATCATTAAGGAAATTGAAGAAGTCTCAAAGTATAAGAATCAATTTGTAGACATCAAGGATGACGAGGTACAAAGTCATTCAACTCAATTTCAAGATGAGTTAGATGAGAAAATCATAATAATTCTTGAAGTTACATGAGATGAAGATGAAGATGAAGATAAACCATCTATAAATACCAATGCATATGTTCCATAGCCTATTACCATCATATACGAGGAATCCATGAAAGGTGTTGGATTGTTTTAGAATCCATATGAGAAGCCTTGCATTCTTCAAGTAGTTTTAGAATCAAAGATTTGGCATGTGGAGGCATTTTACTACTTGGGTATAAGGGAGCCTAGCAAAAGTAAGGAAATGAAGATGCTTCTACAAACACTTCCTCATGTATGATTGAATCTGTGACGCTACATATTCATTGGGTTAAGATAATGACCTTAAATAAGTGCTTTTGGGAGTCAACCTAATGTTTTTCTTACTCTTCTTTTACTTTATTTTATTTTATTTTATATTTTTATACTACATTCAAATTTTATTAATTTTTGTTTCTTAGGAAAACCTTTCATGAAGAAAAGGAATTAAAAGATGCAGGGTGAATTTTTGGTAGTAGTACAAAAGGGTTAGCATGACTTGTACATAGTAGTGCTCAGATATCAATTTTTCTTCCTAAATTGCACCATGTTTGATTACTTGCACCTTTAATTTTTCCATAAACAATGACACATTTTAAACATGGCATAAGCACCATTTTTACATCACATTCGCATGGCATGGACATCGCTTTGCAAATTCCATATAGTTTGTGATAGAGCACTTAGTTATAGTTACCTTGAATATATCTTTTCAGTATGGTTTATTAATTTATTATTATTCAGTTACTTTATTCTTTTAGTTTATTATTAGTCTATTAGTTTGTTATCATTGTAATATTATAAATATGCCTTGTTCTCTTCATTACTAAACATACGAAATACACACAATACTATTGCAAACCATTACATGGTATCAGAACCCCTAAAAGGCCTAAAAAACCCAAACCTATTTTCTTTTCTTTTCACATTGAAAGCACTCTGCTTACCTCTATTTTTATGTTGTAAAACAAATTATTCTTTACTTCACTTTAATGGCTAGACAAATTATTCCATTTTCATCTTCTTCCTCATTTACTTCCTCTGTATCTACCACTAATCCTACCCTCTCAATCAAATTGACCCCCCAAAATTACCTTAACTAGAAAACCCAATTTCAACCATTACTTAATTACCACAAACTAAGTGGTTTCATCAATGGCATGATTCCCTCACCATCTCCTACTATTCCTTCAACAATAAATCCAAACACTACAATTCCAAATCCAGCATATGATGAATGATACCAAAAGGACCAACTCTTGCTTTCATGGATTTTTTCCTCATTATCCAAAGAAGTTTTTGCTTATGTCATTGGTATGACTACATTATATGAAGCATGGGAAAGCACTAGAAAGTGCATTTGGCTCTGTATTATAAAACCGACAACTCCATATTCACGTTGAACTCCAAGAACTGAAGAAACATGATTTAACTATCTCTCAGTATCTTCAAAAAGTAAAATCATTGGCTGATGAACTAGTCGCCGTCGGTAGACCTCTCTCAAATGCTGAATTCACTGCAATTATTTATCATAATCTTGGCTATGAATACCATAGTATTATCATAGCTCTCAATCAAAGACCCACTCTCGTTACCTTTCAAGAACTCCATGGGTAACTAGTAGCTCATGAAGTCTTAATCAAAGGCCATCTAGAACCACCCATTGCAAATTTTGTTACACGTAATTTCTTTGCTCCTCAAAATTGTAGAAGACCCCCAGCATCCATGATGCCTTCCTCAGGTCCTTTTCCATCTTCTATCAACTCCCAACGACGTCCCTTTACCACCTATCGCAAGCCATGAGGTCTTTACCAAATCTGCAGTTATCACAATCATACTACAGATTCATGTCATAGACGATATGAACAACGCTAGTCATCCTTCAACCCGCAAGCTCACTTTGCCAATACTACTCATTCTTCACCATCCCTTAGTAATAACACCTCATCCCATACTACTGCCACCCATCAACCTTAGTACCCAAACACTGGTGCATCATACCACATAATTGTTGATCCATATTTACTACTTCATACCACTCCTTATTCTAGGAATGATCAGATAGTTGTTGGTAATGGATAATTAGTTCCTATTACAAATACAGGTTCATCTCTTTCCTCTTATCCCCATAAATATTTCATCCTTAAAAATGTACTTCATGTTCCAAAAATTCAAAAATCCTTATTATCAGTGCAAAAATTTACTAATGACAATGCTTGTTTATTTAAATTCTAGCCACATCATTTCAATATTAAGGATTAGAGAACTAGAGCAACCCTTCTACAAGGCTGGAGTAACAATGGACTGTATATGATGCCACCTCCATCTCATTCATCCCCAATAGCCTTACTACATGAAACTCTCACTCTTGATGATTGGCATGCTCGTCTGGGTCACCTAAACTCTCAAACTGTGTCTAAGATAATCAAAGATCATCACTTGCCTGTTTCATCTTTAAATTTATCTAGTTGTTCATCTTGTCATCTAGGAAAATTAGCTAAGTTACCTTTTGCTTCTGTTGAACACACAGCAGATGCTCCATTTCAAATCATTCATTCTGATGTTTAGGGACCATCTCCAGTTACATCTTATCATGGTTTTAAGTATTTTTTTTTTTGTTTATCGATGACTTTACCAGGTTCAACTGGATTTATTTTCTTAAAAATAAAAGTGATTTCTATTCAATATTTCTTGCCTTTAAATCTTTTATTTCTTATCAATTTAATTCCAACATAAAAGCATTTCATTCAGATTGGGGTGGAGAGTTTCAAAAATTACACCCTTATTTTCATAAAAATGGAATTGTTCATCATATAGCTTGCCCTTATATATGCGAACAAAATGGTCTCTTAAAGAGAAAAATTCACCACATAGTAGACACAAGTTTAAATTTGTTAGCCCATTCTCACATTCCATACAGATTTTGGTCCTATGCTTTTCGCACTACCATTAATTCCATCAATGCACTACCAACTTCAGTCCTTGAAAATTGCTCTCATTTTCAAAAATTATTTCATAAATCACCAAAGTATATGGATACAATAAACTTTGGTTGTGCAACTTATCCTTATTTACGTCCATATAATCATTTTAAATTTTCCTTTCAAAGTCGTGAATGTGTCTACTTGGGTCATGCATTTAATCATGCTGGTTATGACTATTTTGATCTCTCTAATGACAAAATATACACTATTCGGCATGCAAAATTTAATCAGTAAATTTTTCCCTTCAAAACACATGGTCTCACTATCACTAATTCCTCTCCAAACTGCAACCTGTGGCTCACATACATTGCTCTATTATCTTTGATCTCTTATTCAGGTATGCCTCTTACCTCTCACTTATCTTCACCAAAACCAACCCCAACCCCAACCCTAACCCTTATCTACTTCCACTACTCCCTCTCATCCAACAGACTTTTACTTTGCTCCATCTTCTCTAACCAAAACCTGATCCTTATGACACATCTACCAAAAACCCTCTTCTTCCCTCACCCACCCCAACTCCTCTCATCCTGCTTCATTAGCCCTTACGTCTCTTTCATCCTCGCCATCTAATTCCTCGTCTCTTTCTTTAATCACCACCCATTTCAACACCATCCCCAACCCATACTAATATGCCACCCTCATCCAATTCTCAACCTGCCCATTCTTAATCAATGCCACCTTCCTCATCTCATCCAACCTACACTCACCCATGGAATTACGACCTCACACCATGTCCAAACGCCAAGCTAATATTGCACTATCATAAAAATCACATTTGAATTATTTGGAATATGAACCATAATTCTTTAAGGATGCAATTTAATATGATGAATGGAGGACATCTATGGATCATGAAATTGCAGCCTTACAATCCACCAACACCTGAAATTTTGTGCCTCCTCCACCAAATGCAAATATTATTGTAAATAAATGGATATTCCGTATTAAACACAACTCTGATAGAGGTATTGATCGCTATAAAGCTCAGCTTGTTGCTAAGGGATTTACTCAACTCTCAGATGTTGATTACATAGAGACATTTAGTCCCGTTATTAAAGATACCACTATTCGGGTTATCATTGCTTTAACAACCATGCACAATTGGCCAATGCTACAATTGGATGTTTCCAATGCTTTTTTACATGAAGCTTTATACATGGCCCAACCACAAGGCTATATGGATCCTAAACATCCTCACTATGTTTGCAAATTGAATAGGTCCTTGTATGGTTTTAAGTAAGCACCACGTGCATGGTTTAATCGTTTTGCTAATTATCTTCACCAATTACACTTCATCTCCTCAAAAGTTGACAATTCATTGTTTATTCTCAACAAAGGAGCTAATCATATCTTTCTTTTGGTGTATGCTGATGACATTATTCTTATAGGTTCTTATTCTCATCTCTTGTGCCAAATCACTATGGCTTTACAAAAGGAATTTCCCATTCACGACATGGACAAAATGCACTACTTTCTTGGCTTGCAATTAGACACCAACTTATAAGGCACTCTTTTTAGCCAAACTCGGTACCTCACTAATTTATTACAAAAGCATAATATGGCAGATTGCAAACCTTGTTCCACACCAATGCAGTCCTCTACCTCTTTATCGAAATGGATAGGCACTCCATTACCACAAGGAGACGTTTATTGCCAAATCATTGGTTCTCTATGGTATGCAACCATCACTCGGCCAGACATCGCATATAGTGTCAACAAGCTCTGTCAATTTATGCACAATCCTACAAATGTCCATTGGAAAGCACTCAAACGCTTGTTATGGTACATTCAAGGTATCACCTCAGTCTCTATTATTCTCGTCACATATTGCCTGCCCTCTCTTGTTATGCTGATAGTGATTGGGGAGGTGACCCGGATGACCGATGATCTACATTTAGCTATGTTATTTATCTAGGCTCCTACTTAATATCATGGCTAGCTAAGAAGCAACCTACAATTGCTTGCTTCTCTACAGAGAGTGAATACAAAGCTATTACCAATGCCACCTTGGAATTAATTTGGCTTCATGGTTTGCTAAAGGAACTAGGCACTCCTTCTTCAACTGCTTTGGTTCATAGTGACAACATTGGTGCTCTTTATCTCAACACTAATCCAGTCTTTCATTCTTGTACCAAACACATTGAATTGGACTATCACTTTGTTCATGAACAAGTTGCCAATGGTTTTCTCCAACTTCACTTCATTCTCACTAATGCACAGATTGCAAATTTATTTACCAAACCCTTGATATCTTCTCGATATCTCTTCTTATTTCCGTAATTACACCTTTGAGATGGTCATGGGTTTATCAGGGGGTGATAGAGCACTTGGTTATAGTTACCTTATATATATCTTTTCATTATGGTTTGTTAATTTTTTATTATTTTGTTACTTTATTCTCTTAGTTTGTTATAAGTATGTTAGCTTGTTATCATTGTAACATTATAAATATGCCCTGTACTCTTCATTACTAAACATGTGAAATACATAAAATACCATTGCAAACCATTACAGGTTGAACATGATTGGAACACTGACATTGTGTCCCATTACAAAATTTGAATAGTTCTAAGCCAGAGCAAACATCATTTGAACACCACCTAAATACCACTTTCGCATTGCCTAATCACCAATTTTGCATGGCACCAACACACCCGAGTACACCCTGTGCCACAATCCTGAATCTCACATGGTTTGCAAACCGGTTGAGCACCATTTGTCCCTTACTTTTTGAATGTCACACCATATTGGCACTACATCAGCACTATTTTTTTTAATTCATATATGTTGCTCCTTTTTCATTCTTGAACAGAATGTCACACCATTCTTGCACCCGTTCAACACATCGATGTCTCATTGCTCATCAGTCCTCATACATTCATGCCAGTTTTGCACTCCATCTACACTATTGTGTCACGAGACTTCATTTCCAGCACCATTTGGGCACCGTCTCAACACCACTGTGTTGCTCAACTCTATAGCAAGTTGATTTCAGGCATAGTGTAACACCATTTTTGCACCAGAACAATGCACTAGCGGCTCATTCGTTAAAAAAAAAAAAGAAAATTTGTGTCATGCCTTGCATTGTTTAAGCCACATTGTGCCTTGGAAATTGAACATGGGCTTGTTGGCCCATTAGGACATTAGGCAAAATATGTTTTTTTTACCCTCTTTTCTTTGTTTTACCTTTTTTTTGTTCCTTATTTTTTATATTTTTTTCCTCACAAGCACATGCCATCACTTCATTTTATTTTATTTAATAATTTATTTATTTATTTTTACTTTTAGGAATTTAATTAGCAATTAATTTTTTTTATGTTACATTAAGCATTATTTTCATGATTATTAATGGGCATTATTCAATTTTATTTAGCAATTGCATGAATTTTGAAATTCAAATTTTGGGTATAATTTTTCAATGTATATATTTATATGGAATTTCTATTTTTGTTTTATATAGTTTGAATTTTCATGAGTTTATGCTTTATTTAGTTGTGTGTTAGTTAACTTAATTTAATTTAATTTTGCTTTTAATTTTGTCTATGTGATGTTCTTAGCTCTTAATTCTCATGTGCTTACTGATTTCCCACTACCATAAGGCGAAGAGTAAAGCAACACACTATAGGATTATTTAGTTTTATTTTTTTCTTTAATTTCTTTTATTATTATTATTATTATTATTATTATTATTATTATTATTATTATTATTATTATTATTATTATTATTATTATTATTATTATTATTATTATTATCATTATTATTATTATTTTGTTCTTTGTGTTTGTCCTTTTACATTGAGGACAATGTGAAACTTAAGTGTTGGGGGGGGGGGGGTACATTTGAATGTATTTTGCATTTAGTTAGATTAGATTTTTATACTTTTATCTTTTGTTTTAGATTTGCATGTTAGCATTTACATATTTAAATTTTTGCATCTCTTCCTTATAATGCATAGAGCACATTGAATGTCATTTTCTTGTACATGTTTCATAATCTTTTATTAATGCTTAATTTGTAATTTTTAAATCAAGTTGATAATTTATGGTTAAAGGCTTTTGAAAACTTAATGAACCTAATGCTTACTTTCTTTTGAGTGACCAAATTTTGTGAATTGATGATTGAGAAAAATGATTGAAAGTGATACTCAATTTTTGATTTTTGATTTTTTTTGTTGATCCTTGAGTCTAGCATATGAAATGGTAGCTTCATTGAGAAAAAAAAATCTCTCTTTTCTTAAGAAAGAGCATTGTTTAAATCTTAATATTTACATACTCTAAATCTACTCCAATGCTCTAAATAAAGTAAGAGCATCCAAATTACCCACGTGGCAATATCCATGCTTAATAGTACACGAATGGTGGGGGATTACAAAGAGTGGGAAGAGTCATTAGAGGGAATAAAAGTTGCAAGATGGAGTTCAAAATTGGCATGGTTATTATTTATATGCTAGAATTTAGGGGTTGCTAAGCCTTGACTGAGTAGTATCAATTACTTTTATTTTTCTTGATTGTCAACTTATGAATTTTTTAGAATTCAACAGTTAAATTTACTCTTCACTTGTTAAAGCTTATATCTTCGACTTTGAGTTATCAATTTAATTTTGAGTTATAAGTTTTGTATTAACTGAAGATTATGTTGGATAGACAAGTTAAAGTTTGTCAATGTGCTAAATTCATTATGATGATAGGTGTTCTCATGTGTTTGCTTGAGGACAAGCAAAAGTTTAAGTGTGGGGGAATTTGTTAGTATCAATTATGGAATAGTTCTTCTATTTAATATCCATAGGATTTATTAGTATTTTTTTATATTTTATTATTTATAATTAGTGTTTTATTAGGATTTATGTTTATTAGCTTAGTTTTATTTCCTTTTTAGTTTCCTAGTTAATTTATGCATTTTTGTATGTTTTTGTAGGAATCTTGTTTTCCTAAAGAGTTACGGATTCAAGCCAATAATTAAAAAGTTATTTTATGAAGTTATTTTCCTAATTTGTGGAGGATTTGAAGGAGAAAAAATATTTGTTTTGGTCATTAGATGAATTTTTGGTATTTTTCCCTAAAAATAGAAAATTTTAACTCTAGGTTAAAGAGAGTCATTTTGGAGATTGAAGAGCTCAATAAGAATTGAAGATTGAAGTGCGCTCAAATGATTTTTATCTATTCTTCTTATTCTTCTTCATTGTCTTGTTATTTATTTTATGTTTGTAATTCTTTTTAAAGTCTTGTTTCGCTAAACTCTTTTTAGGGTTTAGGCTAGGAGGAGTTATTCTATTATGTGATTGAACACAAGTTTATTAATTTGATTTTTAGTTAATTCTATGTGTTGAGCTTAATGTCATGTTATCATTTCATACATGTTTGATTGCATGTTTATGGGTAAATTAACCAACGAGAGTTAAGGGAAATTACTAGCTTAAGACTCATAGGATTTAAACCACTCGAATACGAGAGTAGGCAAGATCTTTTGGGGACTATAACAGTAGGTAGGGTCTACGGTGGTAAATTAATTGTCATGGATCTTAATGATTTTTTATTAACTTCTTAACCACAAGATTAGGTTAAACTTTAACCTTAACATGCTTAATTGAACTCGAGAGTGTCTTTAGGTATTTTAGAACAATTACCCTTATTCGAAATCAAAGTGTTTAATAATTATGTGTTCATGATGTGATTGGAATAATGAAACTAAACTTAAGCTCTATGTTTTTATCATTTGATTTTCTTTTAATTTCAGTTTTTTCAATTTATATTTTGGTTTTCTTAATTACTTTATTGATTTAAATTTGATGAACATATTTTCAATTTACATGTAATTTGGATCAAATATATCCCAACAAGTACTCTAATTAAACTATACTAAGAAAAGTATATTTTAAAAAAATATAGCACTTACTTTTCTATTATTAGTATGTTATAACACTTCTCTTAAAAAATTAAAATTATAACAATTTTTTATATGATGAATTATCGTTAAATTTTTATAATATATGTTTTTAATCATATAATTTGATTTTTATATTATTTTTAAAAAAATTATGATAAGAAAAATAAAAATAAAATAATGTGCATATGATATTAAAAAAATGTTCATAAAAGTAAAAATTAAAAAATTGTTCATAAATATTGAAAAAAAAAATTTTTTCTTTTTTTTTTTTTGTAACTTGTGCAAGTTTTATAATTGTCTAAATAAATTAAAAGGTGATGAGTGCTTTAAAAAAAAATGACTATGGTAAGCTTTTTAATAAAAACAAGAGATGTAAGCTTAGGCACAATTAGTTTTATAATTTAAAACATTAGATAGTAAAATTAGATTAAAAAAATTAAAAAGAGTATAGTTTGAGAATAGTAGTTAATAAAAAAAATAAACATTCTAAATTAAGGGTAATTATGTAATCTAAAATTTCAAAAAGTAAAAAAAGTGCAAAAATAAATAGATGGAGTATAAAAATCCCCTTCGTTCAATAAATAGGTGTCTTCCCATGTTAGAAACATTTCTATATGAGAATCTTTTAGAAAGTTTCGAGACCGTTTTGGTAAATTTAAAAATTAGGACTTCCATTTCATATTTAGGTTGCATAATCTCCCATATTTATTTAAAAAATCACATTTTTTAGTTTTTTTCTAAATAAGAAAAAAATAAAATTTAAAATGAAGTTAGTATTTTTCTTAACTAAATAAAATTATTTATAATTATATTATTAGTTGATAGTAATAAATAAATTTTTTCAATACTAATATATAAAATTTATATTTATATATTTTTAATATTTATTTACTGTATTCTATATATATTTAATATTTATATGTTTCCTTCATATTTTCATTTTCATGCAGTTTAGAAGATGTCAATAAGAAAATTAAGAATGAAATTGCTAATGAAGTAGAAGATTTTATAAATTGATAAATAAAATTGTTAATAGATATTGTGAATAAATTTTTTATATTTTAATTTTACCAATGAGTGTATTATTTTTTTAAACTTTAGCTATAATAAAATGAAAAAGGGGCTCTTTAATCTCGAAAATTTTGTATAATTAATAATGTTATTGCTATGTTTAAAATTATAAGATTACATGAAAATTAGTTGATATTAGAGTTATACAAGAGTTTTGTACTTATAAATTTTGTTATCATTTTGTTATATTTCAAAATTACTTTTTGTGATAATGAATCTTGCTAATCATAAAAATTAGATATTAGATTATATATACACACACATTGATGTCCATATATTTTTTATATTTATAAATCTATCCCAATATTTTTAATATTTATAAATTGACATTAGTATCGTACATCCTATATTTCTGCAAAAAAGTCTTTTTCCTATGTTTATGTTCTCATTTTTCATTTTCTTGTATATGTGTCCGTGCTATCTAGGTGGACAACGGTGATTGGAAAGGGAAATTTCCTTTTTGCCATTACTATGGTTTCAAGCATAAGACTACACCACTTATTGAGTGTTTCTTATATTGTTCACATTGACAGCGATCCCATTAGATTTTTAATATTTCTATGCCCCTTTTTATTTCTTAAGGAAGATTTCATTGATCGAAGTAAAATTTTACAAGTGATGCATAAAATGTAAACATTTCTAACTCTAAAACTTGTAAATTAATCAAATAAAGTCAATTTTAATAATAAGAATCTATCCAAATTTCAACAAGTTCTAATCTAAAAATATCACGTGATGCCACTACTTATCTTTTATGGTTAAATTTCTCAGCACTAGCACTCTTAATTAATCTAAGTAGAAGTATTATTATTATTGTTGTTAATATTAATATTAATATTAATATTATTATTATTATTATTATCATTCATTTATTCATTCATTCGTTCGTTCATTCGTTTGTTTGTTCATTCGTTCATTTATTCATTCAACTAAAATATAATATTAATTAATTTTATTTTTGAGTGTTAGTAAGTTTGTACATAATAACTAATACTATTTTTATTATATTCAATTGCTATGGTTATTATTTTATTCTTGATAACTTGTTTTCGGAACTCTTAAGCTTGAAGCCCTACAATTGATCAATAATGGATAAGGTGAGAGGTGGGGAGGATCCTCATAAAGACTTTGATGCCTAAGTTAGAAATAGAGAGAGAATCTAGAGAGAGAAAATGAGAGCAACTAGAATATGTGAGAATAGAATGAATGAGAATAAGGGATACGGGGTCCTATATATAGTGATACTTAAACCTGAAAGGAACAAGATTCCTCTTTGGATAGGAATCTTAGACCAAGTAGGAGAGTATTCCTTCTTCATTTAGGAGTCTTTTTGAGGCAGGAAGCTTTTCCTAAATGGATTCGGCTACCTTCCCTTTTTGAGTAACCTATATAGGAAGCAAAGATCTTTAATTAATCAAGAATATTTGCATGTGGGGTATAAAGAGTCCCCCCTATGGGTCTGTTTGGATATTCTTGTATGATGTATCCGAGTTTATAAATGATAGTACATTATTCTTCTGTATAATGAGATTTCCTTGAATTACTGCATTTGATAAGGGAGGGGTGAGCTAAGGTGGCCAGCCTCAGTCATAGGAAAGATAAAGCTCAGTACCAAGTCTTAAAACCATCGTGTAAGGATGTTGCAGAAGTGCCAGCTGGACTTTGGAGTGCACAAAATTTGAGAAAAAGAATGTAATGGATTAACCCGTCAGTGTGAAGACAATGTGACAGAACCAGTCATCACTAGAGTTTTTATGCTTGGTCCATTAAAGCGCAGCTTAAATGCCGAGCCTTAGTACTATAAAAGCACCTTAAGGGTACCAGCTTTAGTCACTGGACTTAGATGCTCAAGGCTTAGATGCTCAATACAAGGACACGAGACTTACATGCTCAAAACCTCAGTACTGTATAAATGACCTGAGGGTGCTAGCTTCAATCACTGGACTGTATCTTGGTGCATTAGAAGCGCGGCCCAAGTGCCGTATAGTATGGTTGTCTTATGAGTATGGCTCGGATGCCCATCCTCAGTACTATAGAAGTGACCTGAGGGTACCAAATTTAGTTACTAAACTTATGCATAAGGCCTAAATGCTCAAAACCTCAGTATTATAAAAGCAACCTGAGGATGCCAATTTCAGTTGCTGGTAGAAGATGCTGGATGTTACTATACCGAGTGTGGAAGAACAATTGGCAATGGTGCATTTGGGGTGAGTAACATTTATGTTGCCTCAACCCCTCAATTTTTAAAATTTGAATTGCTTAACCATTGTGTCTATTCGTGTGTTATAAGATGAGACGTTTCTACGGCCACAATGATGATTGTTCAATTAATGAGTTTTCCATTTCCCAGACTACCCTTAATGATGTGGGGAGAATTGAAATAATTATAAGGGTAGTTAAGAGTTTATTTTAAAGCCTTCTATTGCTTTATAAGTATCCCTATTTCTTCAATATGATGCATTTTTGCACTTTGCTATTTTGTTGGTATCTCCTTTGCTTTTTCATTGATATTGCTACTAATCTTTTCCTACGATGACTTCTCCATTTTGCAACCAAGTGATCATTTTTTTCCTTTTTTTTAATCCTCTTCTATTTCATTTCTTAGATAGACTCATGGCACTAAAGGGATAAGTTAGCTCTGGTCTATTTGTTTCTAGGATAGATGAGGAGTTATTGGTTAGTATCAGAGGTGGTTTGGCATTCCCGCCAATTACACCTTATACCCCATAAATAGGAAGTTTAGAGCCCATACCCCTATGCTATATCTCAATAGGTTAGTAGTGTATTTTGACCATCTAGAAGGGGGTCTGAAGTTCCCGTTGGATCCTTTTATAAAAAGATTCCTAAATAGATATAACATAGTGCCTGGTCAACTTCACCCCAATAGTTATCGGATTGTAACTGGGTTTATTCAGTTGATGAATGAAGACAGTAAAGAGCTAGACTTAGATGTCCTGCAATATTTGTATAACCTGACTAAGAAGAAGGGAGAGCTGGTGTTCTCTTTATCGGTCGTCCCTAACCACAACCTATTTGTAAAGCTTCCGAATCTTCATAAGAAATGGAGGCATAAGTTTTTCATCGTCGAGCACCATATGGACTTCTTGGATTTTTGGCGAATGTGGTATGATGAGTGCCACAGGGTAAAACAGCCACCGAAGTTAACCGACCATGATACAGAGATGGTCCTGAGACTTTATCTTGATGGCTTGGCTGAGGCTCAGTCAACTAAAGACATATCAAAGAGATATTTATAGAGAGTTTGTCCAGACAATATTCAGTCTATTGGTACATTTCAATTATCGAAAGGTATCTTTTTGACTTTTATTTTTATCTTTTCAATTGTAGATGGTTGATTTTTTTCACTTTACAGATGAAATTTGGCTTGTAGTTGACAAGCTAGCAAGGCCAAAAGAAGTGTAGATCTCCTCCCCGTCTCCTGAAACTGAAGTACCTGCGGTGCCAGAGGAAGCGGCCAACAATCAAAAGGGAAAGGTTGTGATCGAGTCTTCACAATTTGAAAAGGAAGGTCGACGAAAGAGGTGACTGATTAATGAAGACTCGGATGCTGAGGAGTTGGATAAGGAGATATACATCTAGCTTCCAAGGCTCTCCGGGTGTCCAAACATTAGGGCGTGGATCTTGAACAAAGTGAAATTGTCGAGTGTCTCAAGCACCCAAGTCCAAGATCAATATGATGAGTCGCTGAGGCTGCTAGTGGATATGAAATGCTGGACTAAGGAGGGTTGGGAGGAGATGTTTAGTTCCATGATCGTGCACTTATTAAAAGTAAGTGATGAATACTTTTTATTTGATCTTTTGTATGTGTTCTTGTATTGAGGTAATAACATGAGTTTCTCCTTTCACAGATGACCTAGGCTTTGGTATTGGCAAAGGACCAATATTTCTACCTCAAGAGCTAGTATAGTCTGAAGGAGACGGAGGTTGGAACAATAGCGATTGATTTTGAGAAGAAATTGGATAATTCAAAGGTGGCACTAGAGCTTTATTATACCAAATATACAAAGGCTAAATCTGAAGCTGAGATGAGCCAAAAAAAGGTGGTTGATCTGGAGCACAGTTAAGCTCAATTTACTAAGAGGATTAAAGAGCAGGACTCCCAAATCACATATCTAGAGACAAAGCTTGCTGAGGTCGAGATATCTCAGGAGAATGATAAGAGATCCTATCAGAGCATGGTAGGAGGATTTCTCAAGGCCTACAAGTCTTAATGCAGAAGGGTCTTGCTCTCTCAGAATCCAGAGTTGGTCTTGACTGACCTGGATTGAAATAAAGCCGACTGACTTGGCTAAGATTGCTACTGAAGAGGATGCCCAGCACAAGGCCTTTTCCCTTCATGCAAGGAATATTTCTAAATTAGCTTTAAGGTTCCTCTTCTAAGCTTCCAACACCTATTAATGTTGTTGTTCCCCCTCTTATCTCCTAGTCTAAACCGTCAGATGTACACTTACTAGACTAG
This sequence comes from Mallotus nudiflorus, assembly GCA_947683625.1. Lineage (NCBI taxonomy): Eukaryota > Viridiplantae > Streptophyta > Magnoliopsida > Malpighiales > Euphorbiaceae > Mallotus > Mallotus nudiflorus. Next base: position 1,157,124 of record CANTUR010000111.1, on the reverse strand, counting down.
ATTTTTTTTTCTGTAAATGACTTTTGTAATATGACTTTTTTTTATGAATGAAAATACTTTATTTGATATCATCCCAAGTACATTTATTGGTAATATTTTTAAAGGCAGAATGAGTTCCAAAATTGTTGTAGTTCTTTACCTTCTATATCTTTTATTTTATATGCCCCTTTAGATGTTTGCTCTGTAACATGAGAGGGGCCTTCCTAATTGGGACCCAGTTTGCCAGTGCCAGAGTTACCTTTGTCAATATTCACCCTTCTAAGTACCCAGTCTCCTATCTTGAATTTTCTTAGATGACTATGCCGGAGGTGATATTGTGCTACCTTGCGCCTATGTGCTTCAGCTATAGTGGATGCCTATTTCTTCTCTTTCTTCCAATAGGTCTAAGCATATCTGGATGTTAATGTTATTGATGTCTTCATCTAAGTCTCTACTGACCTTGTAACTTTATAATTCAATTTCTACTAGTATTATCGCATCCACACCGTAAGTTAGCCTGAATGGTGTTTCCTCTGTGGATGATCTAGGAGTGGTCCTGTAGGCTCAAATTATGTTGTTAAGTTCTTTGACCTAGTTTCCCTTCTTCACATCGAGCCTCTTCTTTAACCCTTACATGATAGTCTTGTTGGTGACCTCCTTTTATCCGTTTATCTACAGGTGACCTACCGAGGTGAAACGAAGCTTTATCCTGAGGTTGTAGCAAAACCTTTGAACTTCTCATTATGAACTACTTGCCATTATCAGTGATTAAGGTGTGTAGTATACCAAATCTGCGATGATTTCTCTCTAGAATAAGTGTTGAATCTGAGCTTTTATGATGGTCAGAACTGCTTCCATTTCTACCTACTTAGTGAAGTGGTCTATGGCCATAAGAACTTTTTCTAAGATATAGAGGTCGAGAAGGGACCCAGCATGTCCATTCCCCATATGGTGAAGAGCCAAGGGCTATCGATCGAATGTAGGGGGTTGGAAGATTTATGATTAAGATGAGCAAACTACTAACACTTATAACATTCTTGAGTCAGCTTCTGGGCATCATTCAATATGGTGGACCAGTAATATCCTTGAAGTAGTGCTTTCCTAATTAGTGTGTAGTGGGATTCATATTCTCCATAAATTTCTTCATAAATTTCCTTGAGTATGTAATCTCCTTCTCTAGGGATACGTATTTGGACCATGGGTGTGAGAGGGATTTCCTGTAGAGTCCCCGCGGTTAAAAAGGTAGTGGGCTACCTTTATCTTTAGTTTTTGAGCCTTCAGTTTGGGTTCTAGGAGTGTTCCATTTTACAGGTATTGGACTATCAGTTGCATCCATTCTGAGACTTCTCGTATTTCCATGATATCTGGGTCCTCGATGCTAAGTCTTGGTAGTGCTTTAGTGAACTCCATCCCCTTAAATGCCTGATTGTCTTCAGCTATTGATCTGGCTAAGAGGGTTAGCTTTGGAGTTTTCATGTCTAAGTATTTGGACTATCTCCCACTGTCCACTATAAGTTAATATTGATTTGCATGTCGGGTTTTTTTAATTAAAAACATATTAAATTCTAATGAATTTAATTTTATAAGATTCTAGTTGGTATTCATTAAATAATGTTGCATGATTTAATTTCTAGTTGGTTTATTTTATTTTATTTATTGTAATTTTCATTGTTTTATTTGATTTCATTTATTTTAAATAAACTACGGTAGAATATGTTACCTGATGGATTTCATAAGGACCGTGTGTGCACCAATAAAATATTTGAATATAATATTTAATTATTTAATAAATTATGGGGCTGAATGTCTAGTGATGCTTTGCTCTCGGACACCACCAGTGTAGGTCAATTAATATTTATTAAATCACTAGGGCCAATGGTTTAGTGATGCTTTGCTCTCAGACACCACCAGTGATATTAGATTAAGTGATGTGACTACACTTGTGCATCCTGGTGATGATTTGCTCTCGAGATCCGGTAGTCTTGGATATAAGTGAGCCAAATGACTATTAACAATTGAGGACTTGTGTTCTAGCTTATTATTTTTTTATACTTTAATATTTTAAAAGCATTTAGAAATTATTCCCTTCCTTTTGAAAAATGGGTTTCTTATATGTATATCAAATGTTTTAAATAAAATTATAAATATATTATTTTATTAATTATATATTATTTTTATTATATATATATATATATAGTGTGTGTGTGTGTGTGTGTGTGCGTGTGCGTTTGGTGTGTTTATGATTAATAAGAAAATAATTAATTTAACTTTATTTGTGCAGGACAAAGTTTGGTCACCATACTTGATTCATGCAAAATTGAATAATTATGGATTGTGGACATCTTTAGAAATTATGTAGCACACCGATCTTCCACCATGTGTTTATGATGTGGCTACATCTAGTTTTGTGTTTTGTTCAATTTTTAATTGGCAAAACATGATAGGAAATATGGGAGAGGAAGCTTGTGGTATGAAGGGAAATATATATTAGAAATGAGAATGGAGAAAATGATGAAGAGACCCACTTATGAAAGAAAAAAATGAAATTATGGACAGAAGACACAATTATGAAAAAAGATAAGAGATAAATAAATAAATAATGAGAGGAATTTATATATAAAGAAGGAGAAGGCAATGAGAGGAAAAAGAGAGAATTCTATCAAGATAGTATGTCACAACTCGAACACCTATAGGCATATGACTGGCACTAAGTAATGAGAAACATAAACCTTTTAAGCTTTTAAAACCCGTAATAAGCCCAAGAAAATTTTCAATATAAAATTAAATCAATACTATATCTCTAACAAAAATTCAGCAAAGTTGTCTTTATATCGGGACATAACCACAATCTGTAGAAAGGAAATAACTCTTCTAAAATAATTTCCATTCAATACTACTCTACAAATGCTCCAATAATCCATTATAAAATTACACATCTCTCCATCATAATGAAATCCATAATACAAGATAACATTTAAGAATACCAAATCCTAATACAAATTATACAAGTCATTTAACTAACTACTGCGATATCCTAGAAATTAAATACACAATAATTATATCAAATAAAACTACACAAAATGGCTAGAGAAAAAAAAAACCCAATGCAAATAATGACTATGTTAGGTACGATTATGAGATCTTAGAAAAATAAAACTAAGGGGAATCAGACTTCACTAAGTGAATTAACTTTATAAAATGCATGTTAGTTTTAAATCAGTTATTTAAAACCTTCAAATTCCTTAAACTCTTATAGTAAATAAAACCTTTCGTGGAAAATCATAGTAGAACCTTAAACCACAAATATATATATATATATATATATATCCCTCTAACTTATAGTAAGGTAACTCATACAAAAATAATACTTATAATAAATAAAGCCTTTCATGGAAAATCATGGTAGCACCCTAAACCACAAATTTAAAAGTCATTCGGCTCTCTATTTATCCAATGGTTACTGGTTCTCGAGAACTAAGCTTCCACCGAGCTACCAGTTGAAATCTATCTATTATTTCAATATTTACTGGTGGTTCCTGAGAGCTAAGCATCAACCGAACCACCAGTCCCAGTAAATGGTCAACCAAATTATGCTCAATAGCTATGCATCACTGAGACTTTCACTAACACACGCCCAAGAGCTATAAATCAACAGAGCTTTCAATACCATAACCAATCAAGGGCCCAGCTCAATAATCACTACCAATGTGCACATGGTCCTGATGACATCCACTAGATAGTATGTTCTACCATTTCTCCAAAACACGTTTATGTCATAAAACAAATAAAATAAATTCATCTAAAGCATCTTTCCAAATATTATTCATGATAAAAGAAATCAATAAATCATGTATAAATCTATATATTTGAATTTAATATTATGTTAACCACATGATATATTTAAATAAAAGATAACAAGCTAAAAGCATTTTTCCAAAATTCTTATCAATGATAACAGGGAATGGTAGCTCACATAGTATTTATATATAATGCAAGGCCAATAACCTTCAATAATATTTATCATATATTTACCTAAATAGATCTAACAGTTAATTTTATAAAATCATATTCTTAACAAATATTTTATAAAATCAACTCATAACCAGAGTGTGCCTATCGATGTGTCCTCAACTGCCCAAATGTTATGGCTTCTACTTCGGAACTCTCTATAATAAATAATATTTATTTAAAACATGCTTATATATATAAATAAAATTCTTTAAAATTATGAACAAATTATTAAAATCAATGAATTTATAAAATGGATTGGAAATATCCTAAATATGACATTTGAGGCTAAAGGAATATATTTTCTAACAATTTAACCAATTTAAATGGAAATTAAAAAATTTCCACTAAAATAATTCCTGAATTTATTTTCAAAATCCATAAAGAATTCAACTAAACCATTTATATGGAAATTGATCACCATAATTTATACTATTTATTAAAAATATTATCACAATTATTTCAGGGTCGGTAATATTTACCCATCTGGATTTGGGTGAAACCCACCCGAATCTCATTGGAAAACCATTGGAACAGTATAAAATGGAGGTAGAATGCTGACAAGAAAATGCAAATTATGCACTGTTCCAAGCCACCTCTCACAAAATGATCACTATTGGAACAAAGTAGAGAATGAGACAAGTCTACGATTCAAATTTGAGGTCGTTTGGGGGTTGAATTGAAGGAAAAAGAGTATTGGAGCTAAACTGTAATTTTTCACTATCTCCCATGACCACTTTTTTTAACATAATAATAATAATATAATAATAATAATAATAATAATAATAATAATAATAATAATAATAATATTATTATTATTATTATTATTATTATTATTATTATTATTATTATTATTATTATTATCATAATATTAATAACCTAAAAATTTGGGTTAATACATTCTTCCCTCTTATGAAAATCCATGCCCAAATTTTACATCAAAACTGAAACAAATAGGAGTATCTACTATGTATGGTTACTCCATAATACCTTCACTAGTACGCAGTTAGTGAACTTGTCAATCCACAATCGCCATGGGATACTCTTCATATGATAAATCCTCATTGAACTTCACTGCTTGTTTTCTGAAGAATATGAGAAGGATCAAAGATATACTTCCTCAACATGGATACATGGAACACCAAATGAATTCGAGATAATTCAAGTGGTAACACCAATCTATTAGCCACTTCTCCAACTCTAGAATGAATATTGAATGGTCCATTGTATCTCGAGGCTAACTTGTCTTTCTTACTAAATCTCATTACTCTTTTCATTGTAGATACTTTTAGGTTTACCACCTCCCACATAGAATGATATGTCCTTTCTTTTAGGATTTACATAGTTTTTCTGCCTACTAAAGGAGTTTTCAATCTTTGTTGGATGATCGAAATCATTTTTAAAGTTACTTGCACTAACTTTAGGCTTATTAGCTACCTCTCACCAACTTCCCAACATAAGGGTGACCTACACTTCCTACCATATAATGCTTCATATGGTTTCATCCCAATATTTACATGATAACTATTGTTATATGTAAATTCAATCAATGATAAGTGTAAATCTCATTGACCACCAAAATCCATAACACATTCCTATCATATTCTCTAGTGTCTAAATGGTCCTTTTTGACTGACCATTAGTTTAAGGATGAAATATTCTATTGAAGTCAATTCTTGTGCCCAAGGCTTTATTCAATTCTTGCCAAAAGAATAAAGTAAAAGTAGCTCCTCTGTTAGACACTATACTCTTTAGCACACCATGTAGATAGATAATTCGATTAAAAACATACAATCTAGCCAACTTGTCTGTAGTATAAGTCTTTTTAATTGACAAGAAGTAGGCTAACTTGATTAACCTATCCACTATCACCCATACAAAATCATAGCCATTAAATGTGTGAGGCAATCTAGAAACGAAGTCCATCACAATCATGTCCCATTTTGATTCATGAATGGGTAGCTATTGTAGTAATCTCGAGGACCTCTGATGTTCTAATTTCATTTATTGACATATAAGACACCTGGATACAAACTCCATAATGTCTCTCTTCATTATGTTCCACTAATATGTATCTTTTAAATCATGATACATCTTGGTATAACCTGGGTGAACTCTATAAGTAAAAAAAGTGGGCTTCTTTCATTATCTCCTTTCTCAACTCATCCACATCTGGCACATATAACATAGTGCTCAAATGTAGTTTTTAAGATTGACTTTAATGAACTGTTGTCATTATTCTCGTAAATATGGCTCCTGTCTTTGAGCTGTCATAACTTTATCCAAGTACACTAATAGTACTCTGAATTGAGCTAAAAGGCATTTTTTGGTTACCTTCCATTGTAAACCTTAATCAATCAACTCACGCAATTCTTTAATGATTGGCCTCCTTTTTATACTAATGTGAATAAGGTTGCCTGCTGACTTTCTATTCAACACATCAGCTATCACATTAGCTTTACTCTGATGGTACAAAATAGAATAATCATAATCCTTCAGAGGTTCCATCCTTAAATTCAAGTCTCCCTACTAGAAAATGTACTTTAGGCTCTTATGATTGGTGTATATCTAATAAGTTACTCCTTACAAGTAGTGCCTCCCTATCTTTGAAGCATACACCACTACTATTATTTCCAAATCATGAGTATGGTAGTTTTGCTTATACTTCCTCAATTGACGTGAAACATAAGCAACTAATCTTGGGGAAATCCTTCACAAATCTCCTATAGTGGCCAACTAAACCTAGAAAACTCCTTATTTCAATAACTATTGTGGGTCTCGGCCATTCTATAATGGCTTTAGCCTTCTTAGGATCCACTTGTATGCCATCTATGGATTCTACATGGCCTAAGAATGCCACTTAATCCAACCAAAATTCATACTTAGAGAATTTGACATATAATGGATGCTCCCTTAAAATCTAAAGCACCATCCTTAAATGCATTACTCCACTTCACTCTTCGAATATACCAAAATATCATCAATAAAGACTATCATAAATTAATCCAAGAATGGACTATACACTTAATTCTTTAACTCCATAAAAGCTGTTAGTGCATTAGTTAATCCCAAAGGACATCACTAGAAATTTATAATGGCTATATCTCATCTAAAATGCAGTCTTAGGCATATCTCCATTTTTAATCCTCAACTAATGATATCTAGATCTCAAGTCAATCTTGGAAAAACACCAGGCTCCTTGAAGCTGATAAAACAGGTCTTTAATCCTTGGAATAGGATATTTATTCTTAATGGTGAATTTTTTCAACTACTTATAGTTGATAAAAAGTCCAAGGCTACCATCTTTCTTCTTTACAAACAACACTCGAGCACCCTAAAGAGATGTATTGGGTCTAATGAAACCCTTATCTAGCAAATATTGTAACTATTCTTTAATTTCCTTCAACCCCATAGGTGTCATTCTATAAAGTGGCATAAATATATAAGAACTACACCAAGTGCAATATTAATGCAAAATTCCATCTCTCTTTCTGGTGGCAAGCCTGGTAATTCTTTAAAAAGAAAAAAAGCCAGGGAATTTGCACATAACTGACACATTCTCAATTGCTCCCTTATCTACCTTTATGTCTCTAAACATAATTAAATAGGCTTGACACCCCTTTCTAAGCATCTTTCTAGCTATGATTGCAGAGATGAGATTTTAAGGCATTAAACTATTATCGCCTCTAAATCTAAATTCCTCATCATTTGGGATTCTAAAAATCACTTCCTTCTATCAATAATCCAATGTGGCATAGTATTGAGCCAACCAATATGTTCACAAAATCACATTAAAATCAATTACATCCAAAAGAACTAAATCCAAAAATAACTCTCTAATCTCTAATTCTCAGCTTAGATGCCAATATATGTCAAACCTAATCCTTTAATATACAGTTCTACTACTCTTCTCTTATGTTGGATCATGTCTTTGGAATAACATGATATCCTGAAAAACTCGTAGGTCTACTCTTATATTGACCACTATCCTCTAGCTATATGCATCAGTTGCCATATGTAATTATCCCTCATCAAAGGTGAATAGGAGTATCTCAAAAATCACTATTTAAACTCCAACTAAGTTATGATAATCAGATTATATATGACTAGATCGACTATATAAAACAATCTTGAGTTACAGCTTGAACTGATAGGTTCATAATTATTATCCTTTAATAGTCCATATATCCTGTCTCGATTCTAGCTTCAATGGTATTTATGAAATCCAAGGCATATATTAGTTCACCAAAATGAACTCTACCCCTCAAAGATTACAAAAATGCTACGTCCATATTGGACATCTTTTGATTCCTCAGTTAAAGTATATGCCGTTAAATTGTCATGCTTGGTTAAGTGCTATCAAATCCTCATCAATCCTTACTATTCCATCAACAAATGCAATAAGTTCTAATTCATAAGTTGCTTACTCCACATGCAGTAAATGCTCTGGCCTTTGAATTATAGCTACCTCTAACTTACCTCTATACTAGGTGGGTGGAGTAAGGGCTAGAACTAAAATTGAAACTTTATTTAGAAAAGACTGCTCATTATAATATACTATCTGTAAGCACCCAATTTCAGGATGATGGGGTATGGATGTGATAGAGGACTCCAATGATGAAAATATTATAAATAGGTCTTTAACATTTGAAGTTTGAAACCTCAAAAGTCTAAATGCATTTCCAAAAGAGTTTAATTGGTTTTTTTTAAGGAATTGATTATAATGTTTCTTTAAGGACCTAATTGAAAAGTGTAAACCTTTTAGGGGTCTTTTTCTAATTAAAAGTTAAAAAAAGTGATCAAAATTTTGAAATTTTGATCTAAATTGCATAATTTTGATCAAAATTACATAAAGTCAATCGGAATTATGTAATTCTGATAAAAACTATATAATTTCAATTAGAATTAAACTTTTCCATCTGTTTTTTTCTTTTTACAGTAAATAAAATTTGGTTTTTTGAATTTTGATTGGTCAAATAATATTTATCTAAATTTTTAGGAAATTAAAGTCCTTTTAAAATCAAAACTCTGAAGATAGCAAGTCACAATAGGATATGTCTTTTAGCTAGGGTTTTCTATAAAATCCCAGCTTGAGCTCTCCTAGAGGGAGGAACCTTGCTCTTTTCCTGGACTTTTTGAAGGCTTTTCCTTCCTATGAAGTGTTCAAAAAATATTTTCTTGTGAAATATCTATTCTTTAAAAAAAGGGCAGTAGGGCTTTTGAAAGAAGAATAACGAGATTTTGAATATCCATTTAAAAGCAATGATGATGCATACTAGCTTAAGGGAATATCTATACTGCATCCATGCCATCATCTCCTCTCCTCCTTTTTTTCTATTTTTTATTTTGTTATTCTAGTTCCATTAAATTTTAACTTTATTTAATTTTTATTGTTATTTTTTTATTCACTAATCATTATCTCTTTTTTTTTTTTTGTTGGTGATCATGGAGAGGGTTACATAATGAGTTCACTTAGAGAACAAAATCCATGAAGATCTATGGAATGCCATTGATTGAATTGTGTAACTAAATATAGTTTATAGGGTTTTTATTTATTTGTTCATTATTGTTTATATTATTTTATTTTGCATTTAGTTTTTTTAAGGATTGTATTAATTATTATTTTCTTATTATTTTCAATAGCTCATTGTAATAGCCCCAATAGTGTGAATAAATATGTGTGGTTGTGTGTTAATTAATTGGGTACTAAAATTAGGGTTTTAGTGGGTAATCAATTAAAATTCATGGCTATAAAGATAAATAGGACCTTTTTTTATTAAAATTGAATTAGATTAAAGTGGATATAATTAGAGTTGCTTGTTAATTATTTTAATTTGTTGTTTAGGGTTGCTTTAACTAAATTAGGTTTTTAGAAGAAATAAATTAATTGATTGTTTGATCTTTTACTTTTTTGTTTTGGTGTTTTTTTTTTTATGTTTTTGGGCTTGTTTACTTTTTATGTGTTTTGGGCCCTAAGCCCATATTAAGCTTTAACCCATTTAAATAATTTTAGGTTTACTAATTAGGTTCACATTTTCTTTAATAGGCATACTAATTTAATTAGGATTATGTTTAATTAATTAAACTTGATTTTAGACCCATAATTAAATAAATTTTAGGTTAGAGGTAACTTAGGCTCATATTTGTTAATTAGATATAGGCCCACTTAGGTTAATTAAAATTAATTTAGATTTAGCCCATTAAATTAAAGCCGCTTTTCCATAACTTATAGCTTTTAGACTTGTAAATTAAAACATGTAGATTTAGTCCATTTAATTAAAATCAATATATATTAGACAATCTTAGAGATTACGAATTTAAATGAATGCAATGGTTACATGCATTTTTGATAACTAGTTTGCTCGGAGTTGATTGTTTTAATAAGGGCTTATATGAAATTGCATGTAAATTGAGGGTAAAATAGTAATTCATCAAGTAATTCTAAATGAACACGAGACTAAAAAAAGTTAGTCTTTCACACCCATAATCTCCTAGTTGTTGTGTTGGCTTTCTTTTATGGAATCGAGTAACACTATTTTTTTATTTATCCCAATTATTACCCTGGGTGGCAACTTCTCATCTCCACACCATGTCTTTATGACAGTGGTTAGTGTGTTCTCTAAAGCCTTGAGCCTAAACAGTGTTACGGTTACTAAAATCTTAGATGCATGCTAAAACCCACTGTCTACACTATCTATACAGCAGAAGTAGTTCACATTTGCCTCATTTAAAAACACATAGAAACCAACAAGGTTCAAGGCATAACAATGAAGCTAACATATATATAGGATTCTAGAAGTAATGATGACAACAAATGACAATTATCAACCTAATCAATGCAGTAGTTCCAAGAAAAGACAGACATTAATGATTAAAAGTACAATGATTGAACCAATGCTTTGATATCAACTTTGTCACGACCAAACCCCCATGGCATGTGACTTGCCTAGGAAATGGGAAAGCATAAAGTTTCTGAAACCTATAGTAAGCTTAAGAATAAAATAAATAAAATAAAATAAATTCATTTAAAGCATCTTTCCAAATATTATTCATGATAAAAGAAATCAATAAATCATGTACAAATCTATGTATTTAAATTTAATATTATGTTAACTGCATCGAATATTTAAATAAAATATAACGAGCTAAAAGCATCTTTCCAGAATTCTTATCAATGTTAAATAGGGAATGATAGCTCACATGGTATTTATATATAATGCAAGGCCAATAATCTTCCAATAATATTTATACAACATTTACCAAAATAAATTAAAAATTCAATTTTATAATATCATATTTTAAACAAACATTTTATAAAACAACTCACAGGTGGAACGTGTCGGCCAATGTGTCTTCGGCTGCCCAAATGTTATGGCTTTCACTCCGAAACTCTTTATAATAAATAATATTTATTTAAAACATGCTTATGTATACAAATAAAATTCATAAAAATTCTTTAAATTTTCAAAAAAAATTATTAAAACCAAAGAATTCATAAAATGGACTTGAAAATGTCCTAAAAATGACATTTGAGGCTAAAGGAATATATTTGGAATATATTTCTAACAATTTAACTAATTTAAATGGAAATTAAGAAATTTCCATTGAAATGCTTTCGGAATTTATTTCTTAAAATCTGTAAAGAATTTAACTAAACTCTTTATATGGAAATTGATCACTACAATTTATACTATTAAAAATAGAATAACAATTTTTTCCAGGTCAGAAATATTTACCCACTAGGATTTGGGTGGGACCCATCTGAATCTCACTAGAGAACTCAACATCCAGACAAACAAAGCATACTGAAATGTTCACAATAATTAATGGAGCACAACTAAAGCCTTAAACAACTTAAAATAGGCACAGAAATAAGAAATCTAAACATAAATTGAAATTACATAAAAATATTCATAAAATATTCCATGGGTGCAGATTGGATGCGTGTATGGAATCCTGATGTCGAGATGAACATATTGGAACTAACCACATTGTCAGAAAACTATTGGAACAATATAAATTGAAGGTAGAATGTTGACTGGAAAATGCAAATTTTGCACTATTATGAGCCACCTCTCACAGAATAATCTCTACCGGAACAAACATGAGAATGAGACAAGTCTATAGTTCAAATTTGAGTTTGTTTGAGGGTTAAACAGAAGGAAAGAAAAGTATTAGTACTAAACTATAATTTTCCATTGAAATCAGACCTCCCGTGCTGTTATTCTATCATCCCCTGTGCAGACCATCTCTTCCCTTTTTAAAGGGAGGGACACGTGCAATGTGTCCAAATTTTGTTGTTTCCCTTTTTTTTATAACTTGTATATATATATATATGTATATATATATATATATAGACACACACATAAATTTGTAGCACCAATAATTATAATAAGGATATCAAAATAAAATAATAACAACAACAACAATAATGATAATAATAATAATAATAATAATAATTAGTATTATTATTATATTAATAACCAACAAATTTGGGTTATTACACAATAGGATGGGAGAGCAAAAGAAGATTGTTGGAGAAGAGGAAGGCTGAAATTAAGAGCTAGAGAGCAAGGGGTTTTCTTTCTCTCCTATTTATTTTTCTAAGTTCTTCATGTATTTTATTTCTGCATTTAAGAATATGATGAATATTATGTTTAGTTAATTTTGTTTATATTAGGGGATTGTTGAACTTATTTTAATTTAAGTTGATTTAAATATTGGTTTTCTTTAATTTGCATTAATCATTCATTAAGCTTAATGGTTTCTGATTTTGTCCATTCAAATATAATAATTGATTCATAATTAAAGAATTTTCTATTTTCTAATCGTGTATTTAATCATGATTGCTTTTTTTTTTTAATTGTTTGCTTGTTTTCTTCATAAACATGAGAGCTTAGTTTTATTTTGTACTATATTAATCTGAGTAACCTAGAGATGTATTGAGTTCATATTTCTTTTTAATTATAATCTCAGTTCATGTCATGTTTATGGTTTTTATTCTTTTGCTTAATTAATAATTCAGTTATTTAAGTTAGGTGTATTGAGATCGAGAGATGATTTATACCTAACGGTTTTAATAATTAAATTAAATTATTTTATGCTAAGTGTTTGAGACCGAGAGGAGATTAATATTTAGGGACCTAGAATAAAAACTATTAAGTTTCAATTTGAGTAAAGATACCAATTAAGTGTTAATATTGCATATTTACCTTAAGAACATAAGTCTCTTAAGAATTTATTGATTAGGGTTTTGAGAGCCCAGAGTCCATAGATTCTAATTCATAATTGAATTAATAAACTCACCTTGTAAATACTTGAGAGAGATTTATAAGAATCATAGTGGTAGCATCTTAAGCATGTGTATAAATTGGATTATAATAATTAGATTTTGAGTCAATGCAGATCTAGGTGAAAAGAGAAACTCTAGTACATAGTATATATATTGATTATTTTTACTAAATTTAATTTTTTTTAATTTTTAATTCCTCTATAACTTGAAGATTAATTAGTTTAGAAAAGCAAGTTAATTAAGTGAACTAGTACTTAAATTATTCTTTATGGGAACGATACTTGGACTTATAATCCTATTCTATAACTTGACCCGTATACTTACGGATGACCAAGTTTTTTTTGCTGTTACTAGGGAAGAGTTTATTAGTAGTGGCTTAATACTTTTTTTTTTAAATAATTTTTTCCTTTCCTTTAGTTTTATGTTTAGTTTTGCTTTTCTTCTATAGGAACTTGGTGTATGCATTGAACTCGAAGCCTTGATTACGTTATTGAAGAGCTTAAAGCACTCAATCCTAAAATTAAAAGAACATTCCATAGAAGGAGAAGAGAACAACAAGCAACCATGAATCAAAGAAATAAGCTCAATAACAATAATGGTGGAGGAGAAGGTGCTGACAATGATAATAATCCAAATAATTCAAATTGCTTCCTCAACCAGCACCAAAACCCTATGGGTAACAGGACCATGAAAGAATGTCTGAACTCTAACATACAACAAGATTAGAATCTAATTGTGTCTTTAGCAATTATGACAAATAACTTTGAGATCACACATACTATGATTTAGACGATCCAAACTTCACAGTTTCATGGATTACCCTCAGAGGACTCCATTGCACATATGCATTGATTTATGGATTATTATGGAACTCTAAGAATGAATGGAGTATCTTCATAAGCTATTCACCTTATTCTATTTCCCTTCTCTCTCATAGATAAGGTGGCTAGGTGGTTTGCATGGTTACCTCTAAACTCTATCAGAACTTAAAATAAGATGTACACAATCTTTTCAATAAGTACTTTCCTCCTACTAAAGCTTTAAGAATTAAAAGTGAGATTAATTCCTTTTACCAAAGGGATGATGAGCCACTGTTTAAAGCTTGGGAGCAGTTCAAGGACTTATAAAGACAATGTCCGTCACATTTAATTCCTACTTAGGACTTGTTACAGTCCTTTTAAAAGGGAATTAATCCAATGGTAAGGTGCAATATAAATGCAGCTTATGGAGACTCTATCATAAAAAAAATGCCAAAGGATATTCTTAATCTATTTGAAGAGATTGTTATAGCTCAACACCTATGGAATAATGAAAGGGCCATAATAACAAAGAAACAAGGTGTGATAGAAGTTAATGGGTTGACTATGGTTATAGCCAAGCTTGATGCTTTAACCTATGAGTTAAAGAAGATGAATGTGAAAGTTGTGTTTGCAAACTGTGAGTCATGCCAAAGAGAACATAAGACTAATGAGTTCATACCTATATAGAATCTGGAGAGTGCTAATTATGTACAAAATAGAGGCAACTCCTATGGCAATACCTACAACTCATCTTGGAGGAACCACCCTAATTTTTCATGGAAAAGTCAGGGGGAGCAAGGATAGAATAGAGAACCACCACTAGGTTTTGGAAACGTAACTTTTCAAAATTTACACTAACCAGCTCAATAGAACTAGAATTCATCTATCGAAGGCAAGTTAAACAAGTTCATGGAAATGATGGACAAAAGGATGACTCTTTAAAAGGATTTGAACATAAAGCTAATGGCAAAGGTGGAATAGATTCAGAAAGATACTCAGTTGATGTTCAAGAACCATTATTCCTCTAATCATAATATAGAAGCACAAATGGGCTAGATAGCTAATGCATTGACATCACATAACCAAGGTAACTTACCAAGCAATACTGAGATAAATCCAAGGGAGCAAGTGAAAGCCATAACCCTGAGAAGCAGTAAAGAGTTAGATCCAACCACGGAGTCCAACTTAAGCAAATAAGAAAAAGCCATGATTAAAGAGAGTTCAAGAGAAGTGGTGAATAAAGAAGGGGCAAAGGCAGCCAAAGAGAGTAGAGAAAGAGTATATGATTCATCCATTCCTTTCTACAGAGGTTGAAATATAAATAGTTGGATCCTCAGTTTTCAAAATTCCTAAATATGCTTAAAAAGATCCAAGTTAACATATTTTTCATGGAAGCCATTGCTCAGATGCCAAAATATGTGAAGTCTTTCAAAGACTTGATCTCTAATAAAAAGAAGCTTAAAGAAATGGAGACTGTTACTTTGACCAATGAATGTAGTGCCCTGATCTTAAACAAGCTTCCATGTAAGCTTAGGCACCCTCAAAGCCTCATTATTCCATATGAGATAGGGAATATGTAGTTTCAAAAAGCCTTGTGTGATTCAGGTGCCACCATAAACCTTATGCCCTTATCTATTTTTAAAAAACTGAATTTGAAGGCTAAGACCATGAACATAGTTCTTCAACTGGTAGACTGTACTATTAAGAAATCACTAGGGATTATTGAAGATGAGTTGGTAAAGGTAAGCAAGTTTATATTCCCTGTGGATTTCATTGTTCTAGACTTCGAAGAGGTGCCTTTCATCTTAGGCATGCCATTCTTATACACTTCCAAAGCATTAATTGATGTTCTTCCAAGAACTCTCACCTTGAGAGTAAGTGAAGAAAAGTGTGTCTTCGACATTTATAAGGCAAGTCAACAATAAGTTGATGGAGACTTCTGCATGCGCCTTGATGTAGTAGACAAATGTGTGGATGAAGTTTTCCATGCTCAACTCCAAATAGCTGAAGATAATCCATAAGTGAAGGAAGGTTCAAAAGAACTTCCTAAGCTTAATCCTTCCTAAACTAACCATCCTCAAAAGCATGTACCTCTAACTTTAAATATCCAACCCACATAGCCTTCCATTATTTCGCCACCCACCTTTGAATTGAAATGTTTACCACCTCACCTTAGATATACCTTTCTAGGAGATAACCAAACTCTATCGGTCATTATATATTTTAAACTCACCCTTGAGTAAGAAACTTTACTTATGGAGATGTTAAGAAGAAGGGTAAAAGCTATTAGGTTGTAAATTTTTGATATTATGGGAATAAGCCCATCCTACTGTATGTATGAGATACTAATGGAAGAAGGATACAAGCCTACTGTCTAACGACAAAGAAGGTTGAATTTAAACATGTAAGAAGTGGTAAAAAAGGAGATCATAAAGCTACTTAATGCAGGCATTATATACCCAATCTTAGACTCTAGTTAGGTGAGCCTAATTCAATGTGTGCCAAAGAAAAGGGAAATTACTATAGTGGAAAATGATGAAGGAGAGTTGATCCTGATAAGAGTTATCAATGGCTAAAGGGTGTGCATTGATTATAGGCTCAACAATGCCATAAGAAAATATTACTTCCCTTTGCCATTCATTGACCAGATGCTTAAGCGAATTAAAGGCTACACTTTTTATTGCTTTCTTGAGGACTACTCAGGATAAAATTAGATTACCATAGCTCCAGAGGATCAAGAGAAAAAAACATTCACCTATCCATATGGCACTTATGCCTATAGGAGGATGCCCTTTGGATTATGCAACGCCCTTATCATATTTTAACGTTGCATGATGGCTATCTTCTCAGACTTAGTTGAGGATATCATGGAGGTTTTCATGGATGAATTTTTAGTGTTTGGAGACTCATTTGAAGGCTATCTCAATAACTTAGAGAAGGTGATGGCAAGATGTGAGAAAACTAATTTGGTATTAAACTAGGAAAAGTGCCACTTTATGGTAAACGAAGGCATAGTATTGGGACACTAGTATTCAGAAAGGGGAATAGAGGTTGATCGAGCCAAGATAGAGACGATTGAAAATCTCAATTATCCAACCAATGTGAAGGGTGTTAGAAGCTTCCTTTGACATGTCAGCTTTTATAGATGCTTCATCAAGGATTTTTCTAAGATTTCTAAACCTCTTTCTTATATATTAGAAAAAGATGTCCCTTTTAAGTTCACTAATGAATGAAAATATGCTTTTGACAGGTTAAAGAAGGAACTCATATAAGCACCCATTGTGGTACCACCAAATTAGAGACTTCCATTCAAACTAATGTGCAATGTAAGTGACCAAGCTATAGGAGCTGTGATAGGGCAGTGCAAAGACAATAGGTTGCATGTAATATATTATGCAAGTAAGACTCTCTAAGAAGCACAATTTAACTATGCCACAATAAAGAAGGAGATACTAGCTATTGTGTTTGCTTTTGATAAATTTTAGACTTATCTTTTAGGATTGAAAGTGATATTGTACACAGACTATGCAATTATCTAGTATCTACTGTCCAAGAAAGATTCTAAGTCAAGGTTAATTTAATGGGTACTTTTGCTACAAGAGTTTGATATAGTGATAAAAGATAAGAAAGGCTCAGAGAATTTAGTAGCTAACCACCTTTCTCGCTCAGAAAAGGGGAACATTGATAAGACATCTATCAAAGAGACTTTTCTAGATGAGACACTATTTACACTTGCGATTATTCCTTAGTATGTAGAATTGGCAAATTTCCACTCATGTGGATAACTTCCTAAGGATTTCTTATATTAGCAATGAAAGAAGCTCATGCATGATGCAAGATCTATGTGTGGGTGATCCTTATTTATGGAAATTGTGCAATGATGGTTTAGTGCAAAGATGCATTCCTGACTTAAGGGTATATGATGTGTTGCATCACTATCATAGTTCTCCTTATGGTGGACACTACAGACCAAACAAGATGACTGCTAAAATACTTAAAAGTGGGTTGTACTAGCCTTCTGTATTTAAGGATGCTAGAGACTTTATCATGAATTATGACAAGTGTCAACATAGTAAGGGACTTTAAAAGAAAGATGAGATGCTATAAACAAGGATTTTAGAATTTGAACTCTTTGATGTGTGGGGTATAGATTTCATAAGACCATTTCCCTCCTCTCTGGGGAATTACTATATTCTCATTTGTGTTTACTATGTGTCAAAGTGGGTTAAGGCTCAAGCTTGTGTTGCTAATGATGCTAGGGTAGTATGCAAGTTCTTGAAAAAGATCTTCACAATATTTGGAACTCCTTAAGCCATTATAAGTGATGGAGGAAGCCACTTTTGCAATAAATAGTTTGAAGTCCTTTTATCACCGTATGATGTCAAGCACAAGGTCTTTACACCCTACCATCCATAGACAAATGTCCAAGTTGAAGTGAGTAATAAAGAATTAAAGAAAATTTTAGAGAAGACAGTGAATAACTCGAGGAAAGATTGGGCGCTTAAGGTTGATGAATCACTCTAAGACTATTGAACTGCTTTTAAGACTCCACTCAACATGTCTCCATATCGATTGGTGTTTAGAAACGCATGTCATCTCCTAGTAGAGCTCGAGCACAAAGCATAGTGGGCTATTAAAGCTCTAAATATGGACTATAAGAAAGTGATCAAGAAACAACTTCTTCAACTAAATGAACTTGAGGAAATCAGGAATATGGCTTATAAAAATGCCAAAATTTATAAAGAAAAAACTAAAAAGTGGCATGATGCAATGATTAAGCCAAAAAACTTCAAAAAAGGGGATAAGGTTCTCTTGCTCAATTCATAACTCCGCCTCTTCCCTGGAAAGCTTAAGTCTCAATGGTTTGGTCCCGTCATAGTGGTTAAAGTATTTCCCTATGGAACAGTGCAAATCTAACATAATAAAAGCGAGGCTTTCAAAGTGAATGGGCAATGACTGAAGTTGTATTTTAGGAATGAGATACCACTGCTCATAAGCAACCAAGACTTGCAAGAGGCACCTACAGAATAAAGAACCACATGGCAATGGTCTAGCTTAGGACCAAATATAAACAAAGCAATTTTTAGGAGAAAACTTAAGTTTTATCTATTTTCTTGTCTCGTAATTTCCTTTTTATAGTTATTTAATCCCTTAATATAAAGTTTTTTTGTTCTTTATGTAGAAATTTTGGATACCAAGTATATACATGTGATGAAGACACTTCTCAGTTCGCCATTGGTGTTCAAAATGATTAATAGATTTTAAGTGTTGCAACAAATGGAAGTTAACTAAGGAAGTTTGTCTTTACTTTTGTCTTTATTTATATACTATATTGTGCATTTTCTTATGTGCATTTGAGTTTTTACTTTAATGTTAATTAGAAGGTAGGGATAGGTGCAACATGCTTTAGAGTAGTGTTACGAGTAAATTACCATGCATGCAACATTAAAGGAAAATTAAGCATGGGTGTGCCAATTCATAACACACTCGTGAAATCAAACTGTGAAGTTGTTATTTGTAGTGGCACCATAGCATGGGTGTGCTACATTATAGCATGCCTATGCTATACCTAGTATGGGCATGCTTAACAAATGGCACAGTTATGTTATAAGATGCTAAAACCTTACATGCCATTCACTACTCTCCCATGTGAACAAGCCCTGACCGTTTCAGAACTTGAAAAGACGACCTTTGGACTTACCCCTCTCCAAAACGTACATGTCAAAAAAAAAAGTTGAGTGTGTCATTTTGTTGTTTTTATGCTTAATTTTGAGTGCTTTATGTCTTTTTCATTTATATATAAGTGTTTAGTTATAGTATCATTTTTGAGTGATTTAAGCATGTTTGTTTATATGCCTCATGCATTTCACTTTATATTTTACTTTTTCTTTTTCTATTTTTCTTTTTGTTTTCTTTCCTCTTATTTCAATATTTCAGCACCCGAGTTTAGTTATCACTTCCAACACATTGAGGACAATGTCCATTCTAGGTGTGGGAGAGTGTTTATTTTTTTTAACTTTTAGTATTTTCTTTTTAGAATTTTATGAGTTAGTTTATTTTTGTTATTTTATTGCTTGGTTTATTTTTATTTTCATCCATTTTTTTAAATTCATTTTCAATATTTGTACCCACACTTTTATTTTTATTGACTATTTATAATTATAAACTTTATATATTAAAATTGAATTTAACTTGTTTAGTTGGTATAGTATGTGGTTAATACTTATAGCATATGGTTTAAAACCTTGTTAATCTTTTTAAAAATAAACTTTTTAACTTTTAATCAATCTAAAATATTTACCTTTCTTTTGATTTATTTAAAGAACTTTTAGGAAAAATTTGTGTAACCAAGGAGATTTAGATAGTTTTTTGTTATTAGAAAAACCTTTTTTCTAGTATATGGTACTTCAGCTATTTAAGATGTGCAAAATACAAGGCCTAAAAATTCTTGTATACAGCAAAAGGCCGAAAAAAGGTATTAGAGGAGCAGAAAGCTTTCAAAGCCAAAAATAAAAACAAAGCCCCATTCTACTCCAATTCTCAAATTTGAGTATAAGCAATCCAAAGGTACCTAATGGTGGTATTCACAATTAGTAATACAGGAATAATCCAAAGGTACCTAGTGGTGGTATTCATATTTAGTAATATAGGAATGGTAGGCAATGCTAATGTTGGGAAGGATTCTAATCCCATAAAAAAAAAGTTGGTTATCATAATTAGCTTAAGGGTTGACTAATAATTTAAATGTGTTTCACTTTTCTTGGTTTATAAGTTTTAGTTCATAAATTCTTTTGAGTAATTCATTTGAGAGGTATGCATGCTTCACTTGGTAATACTCAATCTTTTTCTTAAATTATTAACTTGGTTTGGCTAAATAATATTTGCATTAACCCTTTACTATATTGATTGAACTATTCTTAATTTTTTTTAATATGCTTATTTTATTATTATAATGAGGTTCTTACTTAAGGACGAGTAAATATTTAAGTGTGGTGGAATTTGATAATTGCATTTTCTTAGTAAAAATTAGGCTCGTTTTAAATATGATTAAAGTAATGTTAGTTCATTTTAAGTAAAATACACACGTAATCATGCATAATTCATATAAATTAAGGATTTCATATTTTCTATAAATTTTAGAATTCTTCTTATTGATTTTATTCTATTTGTAGGAATTCATATGGCATGGCTGTGCTAGACCCAGCACACCCGTGCCATTTGAATTCCTACAAACATAATAAAATCAATCAGCAGAATTCAAAATTTACAGAAAATATGAAATCCTTAATTTATATGAATTATGCATGATTATGTGTAGCATACCCGTGCCATCAAGAGCAAGATGTCAAGGGTTAAAACTTGAGGCAAAGGAAGAAGCATGGCCATGCCATCAATTTAGCAAGGCCATGTCACAAGAAGATAAAAAGAAAAAGGAGCATGAGTGTGCTAAAGGAATGCATGGCCATGTTGGACCCAACACACCCATGTCATCAATTCAGCATGGTCATGTCATAAGAAGACAAAAGGAAAGAAGAGAACGAGTGTGCTAAAGGAATACATGGCCGTGTTGGACCCAACACACTCGTGCTACTTAAAGTAGCATGGCCGTGTCACATGGAAATAAACCCGTGTTGAAGACTAACAGACTGGTGCTTTTGTTTACTAGACAATGTGTTAGAGATTCCTAATTAAATTCTAAGTGCAACCCTAATTCTTGGGGGGAGATATAAAAGCATCATAAAGTAACAAAGAGGGGGGATCATCAATTAACAGAGAGACGAAATCATTCATGAGCATAAGAATTACAAGAAGATAGTGAAGGAGAAAAGCAATTTGAGGAGTCTAATAAATAAGGATTAGGGAGTTTTATATTTTCTAATCTTGTATTTAATCATGATTGCTTTGTCTTTTAATTGTTTGCTTGTTTTCTTTATAAACATGAGACCTTAGTTTTATTTTCTACTATCTTAATCTGAGTAAACTAGAGATGTATTGAATTCATATTTCTTTTTAATTATAATCTTAGTTCATGTCATGTTTATGGTTTTTATTCTTTTGCTTAATTAATAATTGAATTATTTAAGTTAGGTGTATTGAGATCGAAAGATGATTTATACCTAAGGGTTTTAATAATCAAATTGAATTATTTTATGCTAAGTGTTTGAGATTGAGAGGAGATTAATATTTAGCGACCTAGATAAAAACTATTAAGTTTTAATTTGAGTAGAGATACTAATTAAGAGTTAATATTGCATATTTAACTTAAGGGCATAAGTCTATTAATTATTGATTAGGATTTAGAGAGGTGAGAGTCCATAGATTATAATTCATAATTGAATTAATAAACTCACCTTGTAAACACTTGAGAGATATTTATAAGAATCATAGTGGTAGCATCTTAAGCATGTGTATGAATTGGACTATAATAATCAGATTTTGAGTCAATGTGGATCTAGGTGAAAAGAGAAACTCTGGTATGTAACATACATATTGATTAATTTTACTGAATTTGATTTATTTTTTATTTTTAATTCCTCTATAACCTAAAGATTGATTAATTTAGACAAGAAAGTTAATCAAGTGAACTAGTACTTAAATTCATCTCTATAGGAATGATACTTGGACTTATAATCTTAGTCTGTAACTTGACTCGTATATTGCGAATGACCAACCACCCTCCTAAAACTTATTATCTCAAGGCTTTTTTTAATCAAATTTCAGGAGAGGATGATTATAGGGGTGTACGCATTACACTTAATAGGTTAATTATTGATCATCAGTATTTAATCATTCATAAGTTTATATGCATGCAATTTTTACAAAAATTGATGGAAATAAAGTGTCAAACCTAGAGTTATTCTTTCTATGATACATGCATACTAAAACAAAAGTCTCGACCATATATTTTATATTTTATAGCTTGTAAAATATTGTGAATTCATCTCATGATGTCATTTTTATTGGTCATATTATGACCAGTCTTGCTTTGCATTTTGGTGCTTCAATTCGTCTACTACTAACATGTTCCTTATAGAAGTAGGCATGTTACACCATTATCTTCTTAGTAGTGCTGAGATTATTATAGGTCAAGATAAGTTACGGGCACCAAATACTCATAAATGCTACCATTTACTACATACCATAGAAGATCATGCATCGATTATTATTTTAGACGTTGACACCATTGAACATGAAGTCAATTCTATAATTGACAATAGTGGTTGCCAAAAAGTCTTGAAAAAGTTAGACGCCATGGAAAAGAAAATGGATGATAAATTTAAAGCAGTGAAGAAGAAAATCGATAACCAATATGATGAGCTAGATTATCGTATTGATTTTTTAAAGAAAGAAATAGGCTACCATAATTACATGCTTCTCAAATACATCGAATTATCGGGTTTAGAAATACCTTGGCTAACACCTCCATCCTCCATAAAATCACCATCTTAGGGGAGTATTTCACTTTCTTTATTTAGTTATTTCTTTAATTTTCTTTTTAGTGTTGCTTTGTTTTGTGTGCTACATTTGTGTTTCACATTAAGGACAATGTGAAATTTAAGTTAGGGCGATGCATGTTGCATATATTGGCATAGTCATGTGTTTTATTTTGCACTTGATGTGTTTTATTTTAATTTATTTTCTTATGTTGTATTGCATTATTTTTATGCATATGATAGAAGTATAATCAATTCTCATTGCAATATTAATGCCAGTAACTTACCAATGTCATGTGTTTGGCACATTGGTATAGTTTTCTTGATTAATTAATTTAATCTCCATTTAATGTTTAATTTAAATTTTTAAAGCATTATGAGAAAATTATGGTTAAGAACATATTTTTATACTTTAATGAATCTAATGCGTACTCTCTTTTTAAATGTTTAAATGTGCATAATTTAATAGGGATTAGAAAAGTAGTACGTTAAATAGCTTGAGTCATTAGAATTGCTTGGAGTTAAAAAAAAAAGTGTATATTTGATGTGGAATGGAGCTGAAATCTTTTATTCAAATTTATAGAGGTTGCTTTACTTCAATGCTCTTCAAAGAGTACAAGTATCCTAAAAGGACCTTTTAAAGGGTTCCATGTTGAGTAGTGTGGGAAAGATGGGGGAATTTTGATGATTGGAACATCCACAAGCAAAATTATTCTCTCTAAAAAAAAATCTTCTCTATGTCTTGTAAATGTAGTTCTAATTAAAGAGTTGTCTTACTTGTTTTCTTTCTTTGTGAATCTTGATTTATGCACATTGTTTATTTTAAACGAGAGAGTTTTCTATCCACTCAGTAATTTTTATACATGTTCTTGATCATGAGTTGCTTGCTTTGTTTTAATGATTTAAATTTTATATCAAGTGAAAATTTTGTTAATTGGTCAAGTTATAATTGATTAATGTGCCGAGTTCGTGTTGTGAATATGTATTGTTTTCATTTTGCTTAAGGACAAGCAAAAAGCTAAGTGTGGGGATATTTGATTATGTGTTAAGTGTAATAGTTTTCTGGTTGGTTTGGTGCATATTTATAGTGTTTATTGTTTTATTTTTATTTTATTTTTATTTTTATTCATTAATTTTTACTATTATTTACTCTCTTTTTTTGTAAAATTTGTTTTATATATATATATATATATATATATATATATATATATATATATATATATAGTGTGTTTGATGTCCTTATGATTAATAAGAAAATAATTAATTTAACCTTGTTTGTGTAGGAAAAGTTCGATCACCATACTTAGTCCATGTAGAGTTGAATAATTATGGACTATGAGCATCTCTAGAAATTGTGCAACACTCATGATCTTGAACCATGTTTTTATGACATGGCTGCATCTAGGTTTGTATTTTGTTCAATTTTTAATTGGCAAAACATAATGGGAAATATGGGAGAAGAAGCATATGGTATAGAGGGAAATACATACTATAAATGAGAGTGGAGATAATGATGAAGGAAACACACTTATGAAAGAAAAATAAGCAAATGCAGTCATGGAAAGAAGACACAATTATGAAAGAAAAAGTGAACAGATAAAATAAATAAATAAATAATGAGAGGTAATGATATTCAAAAGAAGGAGAAGGCAACGAGAGAAAAAAGAGAGAATTTTATCAAGGCAGTAAGACGGGAGAGCAAAAGAAGATTTCTGGAGAAGAATTTCTAAAGAATAGGAAGGGCTGAAATTAAAAGTTGGAAAGCAAGGGGTTTTTCTTTATCTCCTTTTTTTTTTCTAAGTTATTCATGTATTTTTTTTTTTGGATTTGAGAACATGATGAATATTATGTTTAGTTAATTTCATTTATGTTAGGGATTGTTAAACTTATTTTAATTTAAGTTGATTTACAAGTTGGTTTTCTTTTAATTTGCTTTAAGCATTCATTAAGCTTAATTATATGATTTGGCCATTCATAATTGATTTTAAATTAAGGTTAATTATTGAGAAATATTAATCTTAATAGAAATATGAATGCTTGATTAATTGATTTAAGTATAGAGATAGCTTAAATTATTTTAATTTCAATTGGTTGTGCTTCATGGTTTATTTACTAAATTTGATTAGGTTTTAATTTAATGAGAATTAGTTAAAGCCTTTTCAATTGATATAAATAAATTAAGTAATTTTTACTTGAGAAAGATTAATTACCACCTTTGAAGCCCCAACAATTGCAATAGAAAGGAGACTAATTTCTTATAATCATCTTAATTAAAATATAGTGATACAATCTCTAACATCATTTTATCATTTGTTTGTTAAAATTTATTTTCTTGTTAAAATTTAAATTAATTGATTCTTTTTGTTTAGTTTCATTTTGGCTATTAAAATTTAGCAATTATAATTCACTTAATATTTGATTCTTAAACAAGTTAAAAACAGAATTAATAGTTGGATAAACATTCAATCCTCATAGGATCAACTTATACTTATTCTATATTGCTTAATGAGCTTGTATGCTTGTGAGAACCAATCAATGAAGAGCCATGACGAATGCATTATTGGCCAAGAATATATTTTTCTTTATAGATGGAATGTTGCCTCGACCAGAACTAGACTCACCTTATGTTATAGCCTAGATTAAAAGTAACTCCATAGTCATCTCTTGGATATTCAACTCTCTTCATTCATCTCTCTATGATAGTGTTGCCCACTTTAACACTGCAAAGGAGATGTGGATCAATTTAGAAGAACATCTTTCACAAAGGAATGCTCCTTGCAAGCACCAATTAAAGGTAGAAATAGTGAACACACAATAAAAGGATATGTAAGTAATAATGTGTTACACAAAACTTAAAGGACTTTTGGGATGAATATAACATGTATTCCCAAATTCCACCATGCACTTATGTAACATCCAAGGCAATAGCTATTAAGAAAAAAAAAGAAAAGGTTCACCAATTCTTGGTGGGATTAAATGACAAGTACAATATAGTATGTTCTTAAATTCTGAATACAAATCCTTTGCCCACCTTAGCATGGTCATATGCACTTGTTTCATAGGAAGAAAGACAATAGTAGACTGTAACTTCAAGAAACATATATGTCAATGAGATTGCTACATTTGTTATAATAAAAAGGAATTCAAAGCCCACTGGTGCTCAAACTAATATTGGTAATCGTGACACTTTAAAATTGTATTGTGAACACTGCAAGAAAAATAAGCACATAAAGGATACATGTTTCTAATTACATGGTTATCCAGATTGATAGGAGAAAAATAAATCCAAATCCACATAAGGAAAGGCAGCAAATTAAGTCCAAACCATAGAGATAGCAAGGCAGTCTATTGAATCACCAATCAGTGGTCTCCCCAAAGATCAGTGCATACAACTCATGTCTTAATTAAATCTTAGCAAGACACAAAATGTTAATCCAATTGCTAATTTTTTTGGTAAGGCAATTTCTTTATCCAACAATAATATTGAATGGATTCTTCATTCAGGTGCTACATACCATATGACTTTCAAAAAGAGTATTATACATGATGAGACCCAATCAATTTTATTCCACTTTTCAAGATACCTAATGGTTCCTTTGTTATAGTTAAAACATATAGGGATGTTAATGTCAATTCAGACATCATATTAAATAATGTCCTTTATATACCTTTTTTTTCTTGCAATCTCATCTCCATAAGCAAATTAACCAATGCTTTAAACTGTAATGCTCACTTCTTCCCTTCCTTTTGTGCTTTATAGGACATAACCATGAGGAAGCTGATTTACATGGGTGAATTCAAGGATGGTCTTTATTATTTTTGAGTAATCAATATCACTAAGGCCTTAGTAAATTTTTCTCGCAACATAAATTTTATTTTATGGCACCTGCACCTCGGTCATTTATCATTTGATAACATGTCTTTGATTAGTAGTTTAAATTTTGAAAGGATAAAAGTTTTTTATAAGTGTTGAGATACTTGCAATAGAGCTAAATAAGTTCATCACCCTTTTCTTATCAAATCTATTAAAACTCATAAAGCTTTTGATTTAATTCATTGTGATATTTAGAGCCCTTATAAAACTCCATCTTTTTCTAGTGCACATTATTTTTAGTATTGTTGATGATTATACTGGAACACATGGGTTTATTTGATGAAAAATAAGATTGAGGTTAATCATATGTTACAATCTTTTGTTGCCATTATGCAAATTCATAGTGACAATGAGATAGAATTCTTTGCCCATAAATTTCAACAATTTTGTTAATAAAATAGGATCAATTCTCTTGCATCTATACCCCCATAAGAAAAATGAGTTTATAGAGTGTAAACATAGGCATCTCTTTGAAATAGCTTGAGCTTCATGATTTCAAGTAAATTTACCAATTAAATTTTGGGTGAGCATGTCCTTACTATAATATATTTAATTAACTATTCACCTACACCTCTCTTATTTGGAAAAAGTCCATATGAAGTCTTGTTTTTACATAAACCTAACTATTTACACCTTTGAATGTTTGGCTGTCTTTGTTATACTTCTATCATTCCAAGGTCTAAAGATAAGTTCAGTGAGTGAGCCACTTCTTATATTTTTATTAGGTATCCTTATGGTCAAAAGGGATACTAATTTTACAATTTAAAGACTCATCAAATTTTTGTTTCCAATGATGTAGGGTTTTATGAAAATATATTTCCTTTCCATACTTCACCACACCAAACCAAAATAACCCAACCACCCAAACACCTAACACTATATCCACTATTACACCTGATGTACAACATGTGTATAAAGACAGGATAAGTGAGATTGAATAGGTACAAAAACTTGATGATTAAGGGGATGAGAATGATCGCACTGATGAGATTTACTAGGATGAAGGGCCAAGTGTAATTCATGAAGTTAGTGACAATACTCAAACTAGTAAGGATGATAGAGTTGATATAGACATAAACAACACACCTAACACATCCTTGAACTAGCACCAACACCTTCTACCAAAGTTGACTATCATGTTCGAGAAAGAAAGTTACAAGCTCATTTCAAATATTTTTATATTGATTTGCTATTAAATAATAAAGATACATCCTCTAATTATGATAATATGTTTTCCTTAGGTATTTCTTACCCTTTGTCTCATTAACTTTCTTATTCCACCTTTTCTTCACCCTATCATTATTTTCTTATAGCCATCATTCAAAATGATGAGCCTACAACTTGATTATAGGCAAGTAAAGATACCCGATGGCCAACTACCACGCAAAATGAACTAACAACACTTGAAAATAATCATACTTAGACTTTAGAGCAATTGCTTCTGACAAAGAAATTGTGTAAATGGGTGTACAAAATTCAATATCACTTTAATGGAACAATTGAATGATATAAAGCTCATCTTATGGAAAAATGGTACACTTAGTTGGAAAGCTTCGATTATACTGAGACTTTTGCACCCGTCATTAAACTTACCTATTCGTACTCTTTTGGCAGTAGTTGCCATAAAAAATTGGACTCTTCATTAACTTAATGTTCATAATGCTTTTCTTCATGGAAATCTTGATGAAGAAGTGTATATAAAGCCTCCACTTGGCTATTTATTAGATGGTGTCTATCATCTATACAAATTTTTATATGGCTAAAAGCAGGCTTCTAAGTAGTGGTTCACCAAATTTTCTACGGCTATTCTCTGGTTTGGTTTTACTTAATCTAAGAGTGATAACTCCTTATTTCTATATCATAAAGGCACTTCCTTTACTATTGTACTTGTTTATGCAGATGATGTTATCATTGCCACTAATGATAACTCATAACTTGTTAAACTGAAGTGCTATTTAGAAGCATGGTTTCCTATAAAAGACCTTGTTGCTCTTAAATATTTTCTTAGCCTTAAAGTAGCATGATCTCCTAAAATGATTGTTTTATCTCAATGAAAAGATGTACTAGACATTCTTTAAGAAGTAGTTATGCTCAAGTCCATTGAGCAAAATCATAAGTTAGCACTTGATGATAGTAGTCTTCTTGAAGATCTTGGTTCTTATGATCATTTGGTTGGGCGCTTGATTTATTTAACTATCACTAAGTTGGATCTTTATTATTCGGTCTATATTCTTTCTTAATTTATAAACCAGGCTAGTTGCCTTTTAACTCAATGATCTCTTAGTGGTTACTTCATTTTTCTTGGACATTCTCCACTCTCATGGAAAAACAAGAAACAAACTATAGTCTCTCGTTCTTCTACTGAAGCTAAATATCAGTGTATGGCCACCACCACTTATGAATTAATATGGTTATGACAATTACTTCATGACTTGACTGTGGCTTATTCATCCTCTATTCAACTTTATTATGATAATCAAGCTACCATGCATATTGCCAACAACCTAATCTATCCTAAAAGAACTAAACATATCAAAATCAATTGCCATTTTGTTCATGATTGTGTCCAATATGGTCTCATAGTCTTTCATCATATCTCTTTATCAAATCAGGTTACTGACATCTTCCCTAAAGCTTTGGGCAAATAGTAATTTTAGTTCTTAGGTTGGCAAGTTAGGCATTTAAAATCTCCATGCTCTAACTTGAGGGCATATTGGAAGTTCTTCCTAATTATCATGATTCTACTCTTCCTAATTAGCCTATTTATTCACTTTCCTTGCTTGTACATTCTAATTGATTTATGTTTCTTGATTAGGAAGATTGATCTTCTTCTTTATTAGTTGTTCATCCCTTGATTGTAGGGATTTGTAGAACCCTTGTACTATATAAGTTCTCTCTTTTGCATCAATAAAATACAAGCCATTAATATAAATTATAGAAACCAATATGGAATAATAGAAATTATTTATTGCATTAACAATTCAATGTACCATTGGCTGGCCAAGTCCCAAGTCAATATGAGCATGAGAGATGGTTGTCTGAATAGGTTTTTACCCACCACTAGAAATTTTACAATCACCTAAACAAAGTGAATTTATTAGTTTGTCAATATATCTAATAACATTGGTTGTATTTAATATTGTTTTCTTATCATAATAATATTGTTAAAAAAGTGTTTGTATATATTCATTCAATGACTAATACACAACATTTATAACATAAAGGATGAGAGCCAATAAGTACAAGGAAGCTACAATATATGAAACATAAGTGCATAAGGACTCTACTACTGTGTAATACATATTTGATCATTTATTCCCTTATCATCCACCCTCAAGTTAAGAAGGTCTAGCAAGAACAGTTTACTTGTCTCAGAGAAGAAAGAAATGTGCTTTGGATAGTGGCTTAGTGAGTATATCATCAATTTGAGTTGCTTTGGGAATATATCAAACCTGTAGCTCATTATTCTACACTTTATCATGAAAGTCTATCTTCAAATGTTTAGAGCAAGAGTGAAAGATTGGTGTTGTGGTGAGATAAGTGGCACTTATATTGTCATACCAAATAATAGGAGTGGTTGTAGGGGAATGTCCAATCTCAGTCATGAGGGAACAAAGCTAATAAACCTCTACAATTGCTAATGCAACAGCATGATATTTGGCTTCAATTGAGGACCAAGCAACTATATGCTACTTTCGAGATGATAAAGAAAAAAGATTGCATCCAACATAAATTGAATAGCCTGAAGTGGACTTACGGTCCTTCACACTGCTACCCTAGTCTAAATCGTTATAAGCTGAGAACCAATGATGAGATAATGGCCAAAGTAATAGGCCATGCTTGATAATAGTAATAAAATATCAGATAATATGTTTGACACCTGTCCAATGCATTAATTTACAGGAGTGCATGAATTGGGAAACCTTATTTATAGCATAACAAATATCAGGTCGCGTAAAACAAAGATACTAAAGGCTACCCATAATACTTTGATAGAGAGTTGGATCATCAATGTCTTTACCGGAACTAGTAAATTGAAGTTTTGGACATACGGGAATGGTGATTCCTTTAGCTACATCAATTTTTGCTTTGACAAGGAGATCTTTCATATATTTACTTTAGGTCAGCAGTAAAGCATCTTCTTGCCAATATGCATCAACACCCAAAAAATAATAAAGTCCCCTAAAACTTCTAAGGCAAATTTCTATTGTAAAGAGATAATAACTTAATCAACTATAACATAATGAGTTCTAGTAATTAGTATATCGTCCACATAGAGTAAATAAAATTTACAATGATCCTTGTGAGTAAAATAAAGAGAAGAATTTGTCTTTGAATTCTAGAAGCTAAGATCTTATAGAGCAACAACAAGGCATTTAAACCATTACTTTGACACGCCAACCATTAGAGATAGTAAGAGAAAGAATTAATCATATGGAGGTGGGGTTGACTACTGGACTAAATATGTCATGATTGTCAATACTTGGGCATTAGTGAAACCCCTTGGCCATAAGTCTGGCTTTGAACCAATCAATAGAGCCATCTTTGTGTCTTTTAACTCGAAAGGCCCACTTACACCTAACAAGATTTTTAGATAATTATGGTGGGACAAGAATCCAAGTCTTATTTTTAAGCATTACATCATATTTTTCTGCCATTGCTTTTCACCATGAGGATGATTTGATAGCCTAAGAATAACTTATAAGTTTAACATCATATGAAGTAGTTGTGAAGGCTTTTGGTTTAAGAGAGCCTATTTGTGACCAAGTTACCATGTGGTGAGTCCAAGTAGGATGAATTTAGGATGAGTGATGTGTGGATCAATCAAGCAAAGTATTAGTTAAGGGTGATGGTGGTAATAGTGGTTTTAAAAAAGGAATAGAGGAATCAAATGGTTCGCTTATTGTAGGTTCGGTAAAGAGGGAAGCGAATGTTTATGGAGGTAAAAGTGGAATTGTTTATGGAAGAAATATGGTGGCTGGAATTGATCTTAAAAGTTACAAGTGCTCCACATCATTTGACATAAATGGATAAACCTATTCATGAAACAAAATATAGCGTGAGACAATAAAATTTTTGGAAGTTAAATCAAGACAGTAAAAACCTTTGTGAAGTTTGTTGTAGCCTATGAAAACACATTTTTTGGACCATGGTTCTAGTTAGTGAGTGTTATAAGGCCATAGCCAAGGATAGTAGAGACAACTAAAACTATGCAAATTATGGTTACCAGGGTGAGTCCCAAATTGTTTGAAGTACGGTGTTTAATTAGATAAGTTTGGTGTAGGAAAATGGTTGATGGTGTAAATAGTGGTATCAAAGGTGTAATTCCAATACTCATTAGGAACAGAAGAATGTTGTGACATTGACAACCCTATCTCAATAATATGTCTGTGTTTTCTTTTGGCATAACCATTTTGCTCTGGTATTTTGGGGTAGGAACTACACTAGGTTATGCCATTTTCTAGAAGATAAAAAGTAAGTGTTTGGAATTCACCTACCCAATTGGTTTAAAAGGATTTAATTGGCCTGCTAAAAAAATTTCTAAAAGATGACAAAATTTAATAAAGACACTAAAAACACTAAGAACTTCATATTTATGTTTAACAAAATAAATCCAACAATATTTGCTAAGATGATCAAAGAATATAACATAGTAACATTTTCCATCAATGGCAATGACTGGAGAAGGACCCCATAATTCCAAACAAATTAAATCTAATGTCCCAATTCCTTTGTAGAAAAACATTACAAAGGGCAATTTATGACTCTTGCTAACACTACATGCATGATATGGTGCTTGATTCCTATTAATTGAGAAAGGAATGTTGGCTTGATTAAGGGCCTAACGAACAGTTGTAACATTAGCATGGCCAAGTCTAGAAAGCTAGTTAGAAAGAGAGAGCATGTCAATGCTTGAACAGGTGCACTTGGTTGTTTCAATGGTTTAAGTAATATGGAATATAATGCACAGTCATTTGGGCTGATATGGAGCAACTCCCTCGTGCGAATATCCTTGATAATAAAGTAAGTGGAAAAAATTCAATGGAAATACTTATTAGCAAGAGAAAAAGCATAAATGGAAAGAAGGTTGTCACATGAATTAGGTACATGTAAAATATCATTGAGGTTGAAAGAATTTCCAATAGAATGACAGGTAGAGGAACCAATATGAGATATAGGATGGAATTTACCATTGCCTACTTTAACTTCTTCAGGTCTAGTGTACTCAAAGTGAATGGACAGATTTTCAATTTTTGGTGTTAAATGATGTGCTGCACCTAAATCTAAGATCCATTATTGGTGATTTAGAAGAGTTAGGGAAGAGGCAGCAAGATTGGAAACTGGTCAAAAAGAAGGATACAAGGGTTGATACCTTGTCTGATTTAGTCGAGGTTGAAGAGAGGAGCATGTTTAAGAGAGATGGCTAAAGCCTCTACATGTTCGACACTGAATAGAAGTGTCAATGGCGGTATTAGAGTATGATCCAGGATCGGAGAAGCCACTAGAAAATTAAGACGGTGGCCTGAAATTGTTGTTGAATTGTGCACATCCTTGTAAAGGTCTGCCTTCATGGCCTCTATATGATGATAATGATTGACCGTATGGATTTGCATTAGCATGGTGAGCGGTTGCTGGAATAAGAAAATGACCATCTTTTAATGCATCAACTGCCAAGTTTTCTCCTTTACTCAATAAGAGGCCATAAGGATCATCTCCAAAGATTGAACAAAAGGGCGATATACCGATCCTAAGCCATTAAAAACAACTTAAACGAGATCGTCTTCACTTATCGGACTCTCCAAAGCTACCAACTAATCAAACATAGACTTCGATCACTGAATATATTAAGTAACAAACTCATTGGCTTCTTTTGTAAAATGAAAATATTTGGACTTAAGGGTGCAAATTTGAGCTCACTAACTAGACGCATTTGTAATGGCAAGTTTTTACCAAGCTACTTGAGCTAACGATGTGCCAATGATCTGAGGAATAAAGCTTTCGCCAATGGAGCCAATAATCCAGTTGAGCATTAATTAGTCCTAATGCAATCAAGTGACAAAAGCAGGATTTGGTTTATTATTTTCAAGAGTTCAAGGAGGAGGTTCTGAAGTTCGATCGATGAACTTGGCGAGATCATAGCTATAAAGAAAGGGTAACAGTTGTGCCTTTCATAATAAATAATTCATCGCTTTAAGTTTAATTGGTAATTGATGTGCAATGTTAGGTAAAGAAGAAATGGTGGTTGTTGAGGCAGGTACAATGGCAGTATCAATATTTTTGGCGTTTGCATTGATGAAGGAAAAAAAAATTGAGCCTTGATTGTTAAACCTTTGCAGATTCTGATACTATAAAGAAGTGTTTGTCTATATTCATTCAACGACTAATACACTGCATTTATAATATAGAGGATGAGAGCCGATAAGTACAAGGAAGCTACAATACATAAAACAAAAGTGCATAAGGACTCTTCTACTGTGTAATACATATATGATGATTTATTCTCTTATTAACTATATCACCAATTTTAATAACCGTTATATTTATTTGAATTGATTATAATCGTTAATTAAAAAAGTTAAATTATATTTAGCACAAATTGTAACATAAACATTTGGCACAAATTAATTATGCTAAATATGATCACAACTGTGTCCTTTATTATATTGGTTTCAAAAATGATTTTCGTATTCTAAAATCTTTGATACGATTTTGGTAATATATTTTTATTTTCTACAATCTTTTATATATATATATATGTCAAATCCTACGCTTATTTATATTATATTCAGAAAATACCATAAATAAAATTTATTTTTAAAGAAACTTTTAAAAAACTCACTATTCTTCCTTTAAAAAACTCATTAAAAAACCGTCTAAAAATATTATTGATTATTCAATAATTTAATTACAATTAACTATTTAATTTTATTACTTTTTATAATTTTAATATATTTATTATTGTAGATGTGACCTTATCATAGTAATATAATATTTTTTCGTTCATAAGTATTATTTTATCTTTAAAAAAAAAATTCGTTACATACTACGCCCCAAAACCAAAAAGATTCATAAAAAAATTATCAAATATATTTGCATAAACAATTTCCACAATTTATCAGAATACTTTTTTAATCCATAGCTTCTTATAATGTCAACCATGCCCAAATTAATCAGTTAAATGTATAGTCATAATAAAATACAATTCCACATCAATTTAAATAGAAAATATAATATTTTTCATTGCGTGTAACTATTCACAAACTATTCTACCCCAACAACATCGTATACCCACATTATTTTTTTTTTCTTTTTTTATATTTTTTTTATTTTATAAAAAATTTCTATTCAAGTAACTCATTATTATTATGTTAATTAATTTGGAGCTAGAAAAATCTCTTACCAACTTATCCATAATTATATTATTTACTTTCCAAATTGGATATATATGTCAATAGGTTCACTTTATGGCACATAGTTCTTTTGCCTTAATAGATATTTTGGTTTCTCTATTTCTCTAATATTTTAATGCAAAAAGTGACATTTTTTTTTTCTATTACATAGTTAATTTGGCATTTAATCTGTAAAAATATTATTAATTTTTTTACATAACTTTTTCTTGCATTTTTTTTGTTGTATAAAATTTGTGTTTTAGTAACTTTATCTTGCCGACTTCAAACTTTTCAAACTTAATTACACATTAAAAGCTTTCTAATTTTTAAGTCTTATAAAATTAAGTAAATTTCATATAATTTTAATTTTAATTGTATAAAATTTGTATCATATCTTATTTAATTTTGAATATTTTTTTTATTTTTTATTAATAGAAAGTTATATAATCTAGATATTGATAAATTGTATAATGAGATTCAATCTTTACTTTAAATCGATGACAATAGGAATCAAACTCTATATGTCAAAATGTTTTTAGAAAAAAAATTACTATTTTACTATTCTCTCATTGACTGAATATTTTATTATTTAATTCATGCAAAGCATGAATAATTGACTAATTTATCATATATACTATTTAAAATTTGAACCACATTAATAATCTGTTTGACTCGCTTCAAAGAATTTAATTTTCAGGTAAAGTGCTTATTATATCGAATAAAAGGTTGAGAATAGACCTCCTCTCCACTTAGGCAAAAAATAGGATTAGAAGAGCGCACTAGAGAATAATATATTTTAAATAATACATTTTTATTTTAATTTCATGTTTAAATTAAATGATTTGGTATTTTTTAAATGTTTTTTTCTAAAATTTGAGCTGAGAAAATTCTTGCTATTCAAAATGTGTAAAAATAACAATGTGACATTATAAATATTTTCACCAATTTACACGCATTGCTGTCTTTCTTTCTTGGTTAGTTTTTGGTAAAATGAAACAATTTATATGACTTATGTTTATAACTATTCTTTTGTCTTAAAATTATAGATTTTCTTTAACATAAATTAGACGAATATAATTAATATAGTTAAAATATAATTTTACTTTTTTAGTATATCCTTCAATTAATATTAGACGATATATTATTCTACTAAAATCAGATGGTTTTAAATAAATTGCGTTAAATAAAAAATTAGTAAATTAGCAAACTAATTATCATATTAAGATTAAAAAGTCCTGTAAAATACAAATAAAAAAACAAATTTACAATTTTGAGAAAGAGTTTACTTCACTTTTTATAAATTTGTCCAATGTTCACAATTCCAACATAATATAGTGAGTAAAAAAAACAAAAAAAAGCTGCCCAAAAGTTTTCATTCGTATTTTAAACTTACTAGTTTACTATTTCTTTTAAATTTTCTTTTTATAATTTTCATAATTAATGATTAACTATAAATTTTGTTTTATCTGTTTTACAAATAAATTATTTAACATTAGAATAAAATAAGAAGTTTAATAAAACTTAAATGCTAAATTAAAATTTTAAATTTAAAAAAATAATACTTTTGTTCTCAATTTTTATTTTTTTTAAATCAAAACAAGAATTTTCATATACACATATTCAATATAAAACTATGTTGTCAAATTTTTAAAAAGTCTGTATAAATATAAAAATATGAGGATTCAATATATCACAATTAAAATTTAAAATAAGTAACAGTGTATAATATAATTTCAATATAATGCCCTCTTAACTATATACATATATATATATATATATATATATATATATATATATATATATATATATATATATATATATATAAAATCTCTTATTATTGAGAAATAAACTTGTTTTAACCAAGTCCACTAAAGAAGTTTCTAATTTAGGTGATTAATTATTATTAGTTGGTGTGAGAAATTATTAAGATTAATTGGTGTGATTTGTATTACTTTTAAGCGTATGGTTAGAATTTAATTGTATTTGTTTATTTGAATAGTTTGAATTAATTCTCTAGTAGTATAAATAGGGCCTTTTATAAAGAGGTTTATACATCAAAGAAAAAGAGTTAAAAAGAAGTGTAAGTAAAGTTTCTAAGTGTGTAAGAGTATTTGAGAGAGTTTGATAAATATTGTTTGAGTTTAGTATTTAACAAAGTGGTATTAAAGGCAAATATTGGCATATAATATATCAAATCGAAGCTCTTGGAAAGATGAATCCAACACTGTCGGAATCACTCAGATAAGAGGCCAGACATGCAGCCAATCGCCATCAGTAGTTTGCTTCCAGAAACCCAATCAACACAATAAATTGAAGTCGAGTCGTGAAGCCGAGTCAAGCTGAGTCCAATTAAGCTATTGATGTGAGCCATAAAGCTGTTTGACATAGCCATTTTGCAAGCCATCAAGCCATTAATTGATCCGTCAAGCCATTTAACAAAGCTGTTTGACCTAGCTGTTAAGCTATTAATTGAGCCGTTGAGCTGTTTGACTGAGTCGTTGACCTTAGTTGACTTTTTGATCGAAGTCCATCTTAAGGTTTTTCGGCATTCCAAATCCATTCGTGACATTAGATTTTGCAAATTCTTATCAAATTAAGTAATATGGCAAATAGTATGACATCTTTCCAAGTTCCAACACTTAAAAACAACAATTAGAGTATTAAAATGAATGCTCTCCTTGGTGCACATGATGTTTGGGATATTATAGAGAAATGCTACAATGAACCAAAAAATGAGGCATCACTATCCCAATATGAAAAGGATAGTTTAAAAGGTTCAAGAAACAAGGACAATAAGACTCTCTTTCTTATCTATCAAGCACTAAATGATTATAATTTTGAGAAAATTTTAGATATAACCTCTACTAAAAAAGCATGGAAGAAGTTGCAAACATCATATAAAAGAGAAGAAAAAGTGAAGAAGGTATGTCTTCAAACCTTAAGAGGGGGGTTTGAATCTCTACACATGAAAGGAGGTGAGATCATTATTGATAATTTTTCTGGAGTTTTAGCTATTTCTAATCAACTAACAAGAAATGGTGAAAAGTTAGAAGATGTGAGAATAATGGAAAATATACTTTGTTCATTAGACCTAAAGTTTGAGTATATTATTGTAACTATAGAAGAGAAGAAAGACTTAGAGAAAATGAAGATTAAGTAGCTTTTAGGCTCATTACAAGCCTATGAAGAAAAGCATAAGAAGTAGCAAGGACTCACTAAGAAACTCCTTAAACTAAAGCTCAAGGATGTGCATGAAAGCCAAGGCAATGAAAGATATCAATGTGGCCAAGGCAGAAGCAGAAGTCGCGAATGAGGTGGAAGCCGTGATCGTGGACAAAGTTAAAGTTCTTATAATAGTAACTTCAATAACTATAAGAAAGGTGAAAGTTCTACAAGAAGTTTTGGGAGAGGCAATCCAAACTCAAGGTATAATAAATCCCAAGTTTAATGTTATAATTGTTAGAAGTATAGGCATTATGCATCAAAATGTAAAGCTCCCAGTAGTAAGGTTGAAGAAAACACCAATTATGTAAAAGCAAAAATCGAGGAGAAGGTAGTACTACGATTTTGCAGAACTAATATTGAAGATCAAGGAAGTACTTGGTACCTTGATACTGGTGCAAGCAACCATTTGTGTGGAAAAATAAGTATGTTCATGGAACTCAACGAATTAGTGGTTAAGAATGTTTCCTTTAGTGATGATTTATAAATATTAGTAACAGGAAAAGGTAACATCCTTATTCGTGCTAAAGATGGTAGTCATCATTTAATTTTTAATGTCTATCATATGCCGAATATGACATGCAACATTTTGAGTCTGGGTCAACTCTTAGAAAAAAGCTATGATTTTTACTCAAAAGATTATTGTCTTTTTATAAAAAATGGCAAAAGAAATTTTATAGCCAAAGAAAAAATATCAAAGAATAGATTGTTTCCTTTGAATATTTAAAATGATGTTGTAAAGTGTTTGAAAGCTTGTTATAAAGATGCATATTGGTTATGGCATCTTCAATTTACGCACCTTAACTATAGAAGCTTGGAACTATTATCGAAGAAGTTAATGGTGAGAAGACTACCTTGCATCAGACATCCAAATCAATTTTGGAAATATCTTTCCCAAGGAATTATACTCAAGATCCAAGAAGCCATTATAGCTCATTCATATTGATGTGTGTGGGCCAATTACTCTAAGCTCTCTCTGTAAAAATAACTACTTCCTTCTTTTTATTAATGATTTTTCAAGAAAAACTTGGGTATATTTATTAAAGTAGATATTATAAGTCTTTAAAGCATTTAAGACATTTAAACCCACTGTAGAGAATGAGAGTGTCAAAAGATTAAGGCATTAAAATCATATTAAGGAGGATAATTCATTTTAAAGGAATTCCAAGAGTTATGTGCAACAAGTGGAATTCAGCATTTTCTCACTATTACGAGATGGTGTTATAGAAAGAAAAAATAGAACTATCCTTGACATAGCACAAAGCATGCTTAAAAGAAAACATTTATTGAAAGAATTTTGGGCTAAAGCAGTAGCTACATCAATCTACCTGTCCAATCAATCTCCAACAATAAGTGTTTGGTTAAAGACACCACAAGAAGCCTGGAATGGAAGAAAGTCCAGAATTTCTCACCTTAGAGTATATGGAAGTTTAGCTCATGTTCATGTACCATATGAAAGAAGAACCACACTTGATGACAAAAGTGAAAGGTACATCTTCATTGGCTATTCTACTCATTCAAAAGGGTACAAACTACACAATCTAAACAAAAAAAAATTATGATAAATTAAGATGTGATGTTTAATGAAGAAAGTGAATGGGAGTTCAACTCTTCCACATATGAATTCAACTTCTTTCCTCAAATTGATGAAATAGAACAAACACCATAAGAGCAACTAGATGAACATCAGCAAGAGCATGCAACACCACCTCCCTCACCAATGCAAAGTGATAAAGGAAACTCATTACCATCTTTCTTGGCTGAAAGAAATGAAGAATGCATAAGAAGTCTTAAAGATCTCTATGAAGTGACTAATCAACATGAAAATCTCACTCTTTTTTACCTTTTTTATTGATTGTGAACCAGTGAATTTCTAAGAAGCTACGCAAGATAAAAATGGAGAAATGCAATGGATGATGAAATCAAAGCCATTGAAAAGAATGACACATGGGAACTCACTACTCTTCAAACAGGACACAAGCCAATTAGTGTCAAATGGGTCTATAAAATAAAGAAGAATGCAAAAGGAGAGCTCGAAAAGCACAAAGTAAGGCTAGTTGCTAAAGGCTATAGTTAAAAAGCTAGAATTGACTATGATGAGGTATTTGCTCCTGTTGCATGCTTAGAGACTGTGAGACTGATTATTTCTTTAACAACTCAAAACAGG
Organism: Mallotus nudiflorus; assembly: GCA_947683625.1. Lineage (NCBI taxonomy): Eukaryota > Viridiplantae > Streptophyta > Magnoliopsida > Malpighiales > Euphorbiaceae > Mallotus > Mallotus nudiflorus. Next base: position 1,115,958 of record CANTUR010000111.1, on the reverse strand, counting down.
TGGAAAATTCACCAAATGGATGTAAAGTCTGCCTTTCCAAATGGAGTTCTTAAAGAGGAAGTCTACATTCAACAACCACCAGACTATGAAATCAAAGGACAAGAATCTATAGCCCTAAAATTAAAAAAGGCCCTTTATGGATTGAAGCTAGCTCCCAAAGCATGGAATAGCATAATTGACAAGTATTTTCAATAAAGTGGTTTAATCAAATGTCCATATGAACATGCCCTTTTATTTAAAATAAAAAATAGAGATGTCTTGTTTGTGTGCCTGTATGTGGATGATTTAATCTTCACTAAGAGCACCTTAGCATGTTCAGAGATTTCAAAAAAGAAATGACAATGGAGTTTGAGATGACGGATATTCAATTGATGGCATACTACCTCAGCATTAAAGTTAAGCAAAAGGAAGATGGGATTTTCATCTCATAAGAAAGCTATACAAAGGAGATCCTTAAGAAATTCAAAATGGATGATTGCAACCCAATAAGTACACCAATAGAGTGAATGAAGTTATTCAAAAATGATGAAGTAGAAAAGGTTAATCTAACACTTTTTAAGAGTCTAGTTAGATGTTTACAATTTCTAACTTGTATAATGTTCAACATTCTCTATGCAACAAGACTTGTGAGTTGTTACATGGAGACTCCAATAACCACTCATTTCAAGGTTGTAAAGAGAATTCTTTGCCACCTTAAAGGTACAATAGATTTTGGCTTATATTATTTGGTTTTTGATGACTACAAGCTTATTGGATATAATGACAATGATTGGGCCAGAGATAGCGATGATTGGAAAAGCACAACTGGTTTTATGCTTTTCTTAGGAGACATCGCTTTCACTTGGATGTCAAATAAGTAATCAATTGTCACTTTGTCAATATATGAAGATGAGTATGTTGTTGCAACAACATGTGTTAGTCATGCAATTTGGCTCCGAAATTTATTGAAAGAATTGAACATCTCATAAGTAAAACTAATAGAGATTTATGTGGACAACAAGTCAGTAATAGTTTTAGCTAAAAATCCAGTGTATCATGATCGAAGCAAACACATTAATACTCGGTATCATTATATAAAAGAATGCATTACTATTGGAGAATCCCATATTAAAAAAGTATACTTGAATAAAGTGACTTATAATTGGTGTAGATTAAGCTTTAATATAAGCCAATTGGTTTTGTATCATATGGGTTCAACCCCATTTATAAGTCCACATATGTATGCATAGGCCAACATTCTCAAGGCCTATAAAACTTATTTAACATGGTATCAGAGAGGGTTTAGCCTAATTTCTTAATTTCTTGGTTGTTAGTCTGGATGTCTGCTCCTAACAGCCCAATTCGGTGTTGCCACTACCTTTCAATTCAAAAAATATATACAGGTTTCAAGTGACAACTGTTAAATCCCAGTTGCACTTGAGGGGGAGTATTGGAGAATCCACATTGAAAAAGTATACTTGAATGAAGTAACTTATAATTGGTATAGATTAGGCTTTAACACAAGCTAATTAGTTTCGTATTACATGGGTTTAACGCATTTATAAGTCCATATTTGTATGCATAAGCCAACACTTTTGAGGCACACAAACTTGTTTAATAATTATGAAGAAAGATGTGAAACTGGAATATGTGAAGTCTTAAGATCAAATCGCAGACATCTTCACCAAGCTATTAAAGAAAGAAGACTTTATCAAATTGAGAAACACACTTGTATTATAAAACAAGTTTAAGGGGCAGTATTGAGAAATAAACTTGTTTTAACCATGTCCACTAAGGAAGCTTCTAAGTTAAGCGATTAAATATTATTAGTTGGTGTGTGAAATTATTAAAATTAATTAGTGTGAGTTGTATTACTTTTAAGTATATGGTTAGGATTTAATTGTATTTATTTGTTTGAATGGTTTGGATTAATTCTCTAGTAGTATAAATAAGACCTCTTATAAAGAGGTTTATGCATCAAAGAAAAAAAGTGAAAAAGAAGTGTAAGGAAGAAAAGGTTTTAAGTGTGCAAGAGTGTTTGAGAGAGTTTAATAAAAGATTGTTTGAGTCTTTCATGTTTAACACTTATCACCTGCATCCATAAATTTATTCTTATAGGGTTTTATTTTAAGAGCAATGAGTGTATATGTACATTGAATTAAGTTTACTGCAATTTTAATTTATAATTTCAATTGAATATCTTTTTTACATCTTAAATTACATTCAAGGTTGACAAACTGTTATTCTTATATAATCAATATTAAATATAATAAAGTTCATCTTAATTTTTTTGTATTTCTATTGATTCAATTTTTAATAATTCATCTTTTTTTTTTGTCAACAAAATTTTTCAAAAGCATATTTTATTTGTTTTATTATTTAAAAAAATAAATTACCAGCTCAAATAATAAGATATTATTATTTTTACTTGAATAATTAAATGTTCAATCCATAACCATAATGATCTAGTATATTACGTGCATACACGTGTGGCTTAGAAAAACATATAAATTAATCTAATTTCATAAAATATATATTTATTAGACATTAAAAGAAGAATTTGTTTTCGAATTGTTTTGGCTCCGCCGTCTTTGTGAGGTGCCCTAGGGTGTGCTGATCTCTAGTGTTCTGCTGTCAAGTGTTACCGTTAAGCCACCCTTGATATCCCCTAATCATGGATTATCTTAGTCATAATGCATTGTTTTTCAATTTAAATTAGAAGCCATCTGAAACTAAAATTTACGCTCAAGCTGTTTCCAAACAGTAGTTCTTTATGGTACTGTTGCCACTAATAAGGGAGGGTTTATTGCGATTCAAATTAATCAAGCATTATATGAACAACAACTCTCCCTATGACAACATTCTTTAATTGCATGAATCATCCTTTCTAAGGGTGAGGAACCCTAGAAGCTAATAGACTTGAAGGAAAAGTTACCATTAACTTAGGGAATTATATTCCATTAAAGACTTTTATTGCTCAGATGAGGATATTACCATGTAATCTTAAACTCCAACAATGAAAAGCAGTCAGTTTGGAGTAGAGGGGCTATTTCTTTAAAACTAGGAATCCTTCATTTGTAGTATTGGATGCTTGACTTTGATCCAACGGACAAAAAATCTATAAATACTCAATTATAGGTACAGTTTTACAAACTCTCATGAGAGTACTAGCATCCACAGATATTAGCTTCAATCACTGCAGGCATCAGAGTGGCCTTGAAAATTGACAACAAAATAGCAAATGGTTATTTTAGTCACTATGCAAGAGTTCTAATTGACATCAACATGTCATCTCCCTTGCTTGAAATGCTGCTTATTGAGATGCTTATTGAGAGAGTTGGTAAAAGTTTTTTCATAGAAATTGCTTACGAAAATCTCCCTTCATTTTGTAGCATATGTTCCACCATTAGACATTTGTCTATTGCTTATAGAGTTGGGAAGAAGTTAACTCAATATGTTGCTCCTAATGCTCCATGTAAACCTGAGAAAAAATATATTTAAAATCAGTCTGAAAATAAAAAGTAACCACCAAAGTCCCAACCGAAGTTCCAGTTTCTAATTTTTTTATAAGCTTGCTGCTGGCGTTAATTATGTAATTGATCCCGAATTGGTGGGGATAGTCCCTACTCCAAATGTTTTTAATAATGCACCTCCTGAGGTGAATACTGCTGTAATACATAATGTCCTTATGCACTCTAATGATAATACTGAAAATTAAGCAGATATGATTAGGATTTAAACTTGCAGCTGATTAGGATGTAGTGCTAAGGAATGTTCAAGATGACCCATAAGATGTGGACTCTATTATCGATGTTGATATAGATAATCAAGGGCTCGATGAGGATTCAGCTTATCAAGGGCAAGGAAAAATTTCTTAGGCTGATAAGTTAAACTTGGATAATGTCCCATGGACCTCTATCACTTGAAAGAGATCTCCAAGGCAGAGCAAAAATCAAAAAGTAACCCTTTCTGAACGGGTTGCTAAGAAACCTGATAAACTCAACTTATGAAGATCCTATACTGGAATTGCATAGGTATGGGCAATTCTCATACCCAAAGTACTCTTTTTTCATTTTGTAAACTATACTCTCCTAACTATTTATGTATTATTAAGCCAATGGTGTCTCTTGATTCTATTCATAATTCCTTTTAGAACATATTAAATTTTTTATTAATTGCCCATAATAATTTACCTCTACCTAGTATTTAGGTCTTTGAAAAATGGGATTCTTCACCTCCTTGAGGTGTTCACATCCATAATCATCATGTTACTTTGGATGTTCATATCACTAATACTTTACAGAGAATTACATTTTTTTTATGGTAGCATTTGGCACAATAAAAGAATGGATCTTTGGACAAATTTGTGCAATTTGTCACTTTCTTGTAGTTGGTATCTGATGAGTGACTTTAATTCCATCCTCTGTGCTCATGAAAAAAATAGGTAGACCTCTAACAATAGGACTTTATAGGGAATTTCATAACTTTATTGATGATTTTTTGCTTTTAAATATCCCTTACCAAGGTGCTTTTTACACTTAGTGTAATGGGCATCATGGGGCTAACAGAGTGGAGAGCTGACTTGATAGGGCTCTTGCTAATTTATCTTTTTTTATTACTAAGGTGATATTTCTTATTTAGTTCTACCTAGACATCACTCAGATCACTCTCCATTATTGCTTCATTGTGCTTTTAAAGATAGACCTATAGCCCGATTCAGATTCCAAGCAATGCAGATCACTCATCTAAGCCTACTTGATTTTCTTTCCAAGTCTTAGCCAGTTCCTATGGGTAGTCTCCATCCTATATAGCTTTTAGGTAAAAAGCTCAAGCGTCTTCGGCTTGAACTTAAAACTTGGAATCATTTTGTGTTTGGAAGAATTGATGATAATATCCAGAATGGTAGTATTCTTTTGTAAGATATTCAAGAACAAATTTCTATTCATGGATTCATGGAAGCTCTTCATAAACATGAATTGGAGGCTCGTGCTTAGTTGGATCATTATCTCACTCAACATGAGATCTTTTTCAAAGAGAGAAGTAGAGTGAAGTGGTTAAAAGCTGAAGATCGAAATACAACTTTCTTTCATCGAAAACTTCTAAGAAAAAAACCAATGCATGGAATTCTTCATATGTAGATTAGTGGGGTTCTTTCTAAAGACAAGGCAGCTATTGAAAGTCATATCATTGACTATTATTATCATCTTTTCAAGATAGATGGTGTAGTGATTTTAGATGTTCATTTCATTTAGTCTGTGATTCCTTCTTTAGTTATAGATTCTGATAATTTATCGCTATTGCAATGCCCATCGATTGATGAGATTAAAGCCATAATTTTTAGCATGGATGCTCAAAATGCACTTGGACCAAATTGGTTTACAGGTATCTTCTATAAAACTTACTAGGATGTTGTGAAAAATGAGGTTTATGATGCTATTTCTAACTTTTTTAACATAGTGGTGATAACTACTTAAATTGATTATAGTTTAATTATTTTAATTCCTAAAATTCATGATGCCATTACCATTTATCAATTCCATCTTATTGTTTTGAGTAATTTTTCCATTAAATTTATTACCAAAATTTTAGCTGACCACCTTGGTTCCATTACTATTAGAATTATTTTTAGCAATCAGCTTGGGTTTTTAAAGAATCGATCTATTGTTAGATGTATTACGGGTGCATCTGAGGGTATAAATCTTTTAAATAAATCTTGTTTTGGAGGCAACATGACCATGAAGATTGACATTAGAAAGCTGTTAGATACTCTTGATTAGAATTCCCTTTTGGATGTGTTGGAAGCTTTTAGGTTCTCATTACAGTTCAGAGATTGGATTCTCTCTTTATTTTCCTCAGCCAGACTTTCCATTGTGATTAATGGAAAAGCTCATAGGTACTTTGCCTGCCCTAGAGTTGTTCATCAAGGAGACCCTCTTTTTTCTTTTCTTTCTGACATTATTGAAGATTTTCTCAGTAGGCAACTTTCTCTTAAGGTTCAGTAAGGCAAAATTATGCTGATGTTTCATACTAGTGGGTCTTGCTTTCCCATGCATTTTCTCTATGCTGATGATGTGTTGGCTTTTAGGAAAGCCTCCTTGCATAACATTAGAGAAATAAATGGCACATTTAATCTTTATGGTAGTCTTTCAGGGTAATTTATTAACTGGAATAAATCTGAGACTTATTATGGGTTAGCTATCTCCCCTCAGCATATTCAGAGACTCTACCAAGCCCTGGATATGAAAAATGGTTCTCTTCTATTTGTTTATCTTGGGGTACCTTGGTTTTTAGGTGCCCCAAAAAAGTAATGGTTGAAGCCTACAGCTAATAAAATTTGCAATTAATTTTCTAAGAGGAAAGGAAAATCTCTTTCAATAGCGAGCAAGTTCGTTCTAGTCCAGTTTGTGATTACCAATTCTTTACTTTATTCTTTTGCTATATATCGATGTCGCAATCTTTAATAGCTTATATTGAGAAATGTACGTGCAATTTTATTTAATCAGGCTCAATTGATGAGAGGAAGCTTATGACTATCCCTTGGAATATTTGTTGCCTTCAAATCAAAGTAGATGGTCTTAATATCAAAAGCCTTTGGTGTTTAAATGATGCTACATTAAGTAAGATGGCTTGGAAAGTTATTGTTGGGTAGGATTATCCTATGTCTATTTTAAGACTTTAGTTTTTAAATCCCTCAGGTACTCCCAATGACACTTATTTTCGTTCTTTGATTTGGCCTCTATTAAACAAGTGTATAAAAATCTGAGGCTTAAGATAAAATGCTTTATTAGTGCTTCTTTGAAGTTAAATTTCTGGACAGATGAGTGGATTTCTCCCACTATAGTGAATCATATTCGCATTTCTTATCATAATTAAAAAAAGCTTTATGACTCTATATCTTCCTTTTTTGTGGATAGATCTTGGTATCTACCTCCAATTGATAACCCAAAAATTATTTCCAACTTTAACATTGTTCAACCTGTTTTCAATGACATTGATTTGTGTGTTTGGACACCGACTTTAGATGGAATTCACTCGGTTAATCACATGTATAATCATTTAAGATGAAAAGATCAATTCATTCCTTAGCATTCTTTGATATGGAAGGAGTTTTTTCCTCCATCACATTCTCTTATATGCTGGAGAGCCATCCTTGGATATTTTCCAACTTATCACGGCTTGTAGCGAAGAGGCATTTCTATAGCTTCTAGATGCTCTCTTTGTAACATGGATAATGAGGATATTGATCATTTATTCATACACTATCCTTTTGTTATTGCTTTATGGCATTCAGTTGCTATGCTATTTGGAAAATCACTAAACACGTCAGGTAATCTACGAGAGCTTATTTTTATGGTTGTCAGTCAGCAATTCAGTACTCATGTCACTTCCCTTTGGTGTGCTATGATAGTAAACTGTATTTGGATTATTTAGAGATTGTGAAATGCTGCAATTTTTAAAGATCAATGTCCCAATATCAATGTCACTCTTTGTCTTTTTTGCACTTTAATCAGAGCAACTGATTTTTTCATATTTTGTTTCATGTTCAATTCAATGGATGAATGGTGAATTTTGTCCATGCTTGGTATCAATGGAATGCCTAGATTTGCTTATCATATTATCAGAGTTTCTTGGCAGGCTCCCCTTGTAATTGGCTAAAGATGAATATGAATGGGTCAGCGCTTGGCTCTGCAAGTGCTGTAGGGGCTGGAGGTGTTTTCCAATCTACTGCCAATCTACCTATAAGTGCATTTTTTTTCAAAATCGAATCTAGTTATGCATTCATATTTGAATTATATGCTGTGATATATGCTATTAAAGTTGCTTGGTCAAGAGGCTAGCATTGCTTGAGGTTGGAGTGTGACTCAATGTTTGTTGTTCATTCTTTTTGATCTAAGACAAGAACTGTTCCCTGAATTCTCTTGCAATGATGGCTTCAATGCTTGCACATCATATCTCAAATGAATTTCAAAGTTTCACATATCTACAGAGAAGGAAATGTAGTTGCCGACTTATTAGCTGAATATGGTTTAACTACAAATTCTGTTGTTTGGTGGGACTTTGATTCCCTCATTTTGTAATTTAGCCACTGCTAATGATTTTTGTCAACAGTATTACTATAAGTTTTGTTAGCCATTGTAAGGCTTGTCATCTTTTTGTAAACTCTATTGCTTTTTATTTTATTAATTTAATTTTGGACGTCAAAAGTGTGATGCAAATGTTAAGACGGTGTCAATCTAATTGAGATGTTCCGGTGCATTTCTTGATTTCTGAATTTCAGCATTTCAAGAAAAAAAAAAGATATTAAAAAATTTTAATTTATTATTTACTTTTTTTTGTTATTATTTCCTCTTTACTAATAAAACTCTTCTATATTTAATTTCTTCTTAAAAAACATTTGTAACAGCATTACACAAAAAGTACGAGAAATATAAACAAAATATCATATGAACATTTCACAATGTAAAACACTAATAATAATAATAATAATAATTTTTGGGGCATATATATATATATATATATAACATGATTATTAATAGAACAGCAGGGCATTCAATTAAAGCTTAATTACAAGCGAACTTAAAACTTGTTGTCTTTGACAAGGATGAAATAGAGTTAATGAAAGTCAGGACAAGCTAATGGAACATGCTGAGCTTTTACCTCTGCTACATCATAGTGTAAATGAGACATATATACATCAGAAAGTGTTAATTTACCACTCACTAAGTAACCAACAGAATAATTTTTTCCACTAGCTATTAATCCTACACTATGCGATCATGTTTTCCCACATAATATATTAGTAACACTAAAAAGTATTATTATTATAACACTAAAATTTTGTTTTTCAAGATTTATTTTCCATATTTAAATAATAAAATTAAGAATAGTGTTCTCAAAATTTTAAATATAAATGGGGTATGTTTTTCACTAAATAAAATTTTTATATATAAAAAATATTATATTATTTTTGAAAATGGAAATAAAATCTCTAATTTACCTTTTTTTGCCGTCAGAAATGATGCAGTTTAATATTACTCTAACTAAAAAATTCATCCACGTCAATTTTTTTAATGCTTGGCAGCTTCAATTAATATCTAAAAAACTAATAACATTTATTTGACATTATGCAGTCATAGAAAAGATTAAAATAGAAAGTCTATAATTTTGACTATAAAAATCAAATCATTGTAAAAATTATTTGATAAATAAAATTAATAATTATTGAAATCCACTATTAAAACATGATTTTATTTAAGTAATGTCTTTCAGTTTGAATTGTAATATATATAATAGCGTTAAATTAATTATTTGTGAAATTTCTACTATTTTTATAATTCTATCTGGATCAAATTGAATTACTCAATATACTGGACTCCTGAATATTAATAATTTTAAAAAAATTGATAGATAAAATCATATTTTATTCCTTATTCGGAAGCATTCATATACAAATTAAGGCTCAATATAATTATAAAATCTTGAGATTCTATTCTATTTTTTATATGCGTATAAACCAAATGGAATCTTTGGTATTAATTCCTTTTGAAAGTTAAAACGGTAGTTTGGACTCCCAATATATATATATATATATATATATATAAGATCTTTTTCTTCTGAATTATATTATATTGAATTTTTTCTTAAAACAGTTGTACAATCAAACCCTACAAATTAACTAACTTTTGAATTTCTTAAAAGCAAATAAAAACAACAGCATTGAAGGAACCAACATCTTCAGTACATAAGCGAAGGACCTCAAAAGGAGCATCCAAACCAAAACTAAGATCACATATGTGAAGAATAAAATTAATGGAAAATAAAGAAAATTTAAAGGAAATATTTTTTAATATATTCATAAGAGAGGTTACAATCTTCTTTTATATATATATATATATATATATATATGAATTCTAATCACACATTCTAATTAGTAATAGAATAACATTCTAAATGAAATAAAGATTTTATTCCTAATTGTATACAAATATTTACTTCTTAATATATACAATTAAAATATTTCCTTCCTCAACATTTTCCCTCCAGTTTGTGAATGTATGTCAATTATTCCCAACTTACTAAGTGAGTTGTAGAATGATTTTTCGAATACAGTCTTTGTAAAGATGTCAGCTAGTTGAGTCTAAGAAGAAACAAATAGAAAATCAATTATTCCTTGGTTCAAATGATCTTTGATGAAATATATATCGACCTCTACGTGCTTAGTTCGATCATATTGAACCGTATTATTTGCAATTGCTATGACTGCCTTGTTATCACAATGTAACAACATAGGCTTTGAATGTTTTAGTCCCAGATCTTAAACAATTTGCCTTATCTAGAGCAACTCACATATTCCATGAGTCGTTCCTCTAAACTCAGCTTCAACACTTAACCTTACTAGTGCATAAAATCAAATGATAATATAATACCTCTTTATTAATAAAATAAGAAAGTCAATACATAATCACAAATGATTGACCTAGTGCATATCACTAACAAGATTTGCATTGCCACCAATAATGTGGTACTTATTGGTGTAGGGGGTCGAGATAACATATCTGTTAACTTATTAGTCATTCCATTCTTGTACTTAATGAAAATATTGAATTGTTGTAGTTAAGACATCCATTTCATATATTGAGCTTACTGTAACTTTGACTGTGTAGTTTGATAATCTGCCTATGGCTTTCCAAAAAAATGATTATTTGCGTCCTATAACTCATAAATTTAACTAGTAAACTATGATTTTTTTTGCTTTTTCTAGATGTTGTATAAAGTCATTGGCGAGAAAAATTTAAAAGTAATTGTTTATCAAATGCTGCAAGTGCACGAGTTGACAAGTAATAAAGACATAAATAAAGTATCTTTTCCCACTTAGATTAATACTAAATACCTATTAATCTCAATTGTATATGTTTAGAGCTAATAATAGTGGTTTGGTTAAAGAGAGTAAACAACAAAATGAACTAATAAACTAAAGGGTGACAATAAAGCTATTGGTAATCAAAATAACACCGAAAATGCTTAATGGGAAAGGCATTTTCATTAAGTTGATTTAATGTAATTAATCAACTTCTGAATGCATATCTCAGGTTTTTCAATAAACATTGTGTAATCTTTCTCAAGTTACTACTTAAATCGACAAGTATCAATCAAATGAGAATCATAAACATTACTTAATTCTCATAATCACCATGAATATAAACCCATATCAAGCATGCAAAGCAATAAGCAAAACCCATAAGAGAATTATATTTGATTAATCTTTCTCAAGACATTTAATCCATCTAACATGTGTTTCTAGGTTTATTAGATATACCATTCTTATTATATAGATCTAAATAAAGCTATATCTTGCAACAATATAACATTCAATCATATCAACAAACACAATATGCATTTAAGAAGTACTAATAAACATCAAATCAATATTAAATTCAATAGGTCTCAAAATACCAATAACATTCAAGAACTTAGCCACTCATGGCTAAGCAAACCATCATTCAAAAATCATAATTACAAGCATGGAAATAGAATTATAAATAGGGTGAGAAAATGTTATCTAAGAAGGTTAAATCTTCAAATGGGTCTCCACTTATTAGCTTCTTTTTCTCCTTTGTTTTCTTCTTCTTCTCTTTGCGTCCCTTATGTGTCTTCTTCTTGTGTGAGAGTGTATGTAGGTAGAATGTGTCCTCCTTCCTAAGTAATTCGTATCTTTTGTCCTTCTAGCCTTCTTGTAGAACATCTCCTTTTTTGTCCCTTATGTTTTTTCCAATTCAGTACACATCAACATGTTTTGTATTGGAAGCATACTATTCACGATCACGTATAAACCATGCTCATGCAGAAGGGCCTATCATGAAAGGGTTGCGATTGTGCATCTTCTGCTATTGCGATATAAGCTTAGCCTGGTAGGAACCTGTGATCACGTGTGAGACATGATCGTAAAAGACTCGACATCACTTGGGGTTGGCATTTTGGGCATCTTTGCGATTATGACAACAGGCTACCCTGTTTCTACTATGCTCTTTCCTTCCTTTCTTTGCTCCTTTAATCAATAAGTCACCTCCTAACTCCTTTTCCTAAAAAAAAAAAAAGAAAACTCAAAATTATCTATTTCTATATGCTTTACTATACTAAATACTATTAAAAATATATGAATGTGTGCAATATTAAGTTCTAAATGCATGTGTAAATTGACACCAACAACAATGGAGTTCGAATTGAATTCTTAAATTTACATATTTTTTGGTTCTAAATTAAAATTGGGACTCAATTCTCAATAAAACTCTTAGAATCTTACCGATGCTTTACAACAAATAAAATAAAATTGAATTTAACCAATTATTGAGATCTACTGACAAAAATTGTTCCTATCTAAGTAATATTTTAAGATGAAAATATAGTACATATAGTTATATTAAATGAATTATTGGAAATTTTTTAATACTCTTTTTGATTTTATCTAGATAGAACTGGAATCTCATGATTTTACTTAGATTTTGCCTAGGTTGAACTGGAATAATTATAGTTGAATGAGTGGAATTTGAAAAGCAATGGAAATAACATTTTGGCTTATAGCCATATAACAAATGGAATCTCATGCCTTTATAACATTATTGAGCTTTGTATATGATTGCCCCAAATAGGGATTAAGAATGATTTTATTTTCAAATTATTCTTAGAACATTTTTTTTAATTTTTTTGTCCAAATTATAGACTTGAATCAAATTGAATCAGATCTTGTTATGACTCCACAAGGCCAGATAAATGTTGTTAATTTGTTAGATACTAATTCAAGGGACTGAGAATGTGGATGAAAGTAATTGGGAAGAAAGAGTTAAAAAAAAGATGAAAAATTTGCATGTAGTAGAGCTGGAATGTAATATATATATATATATATCATGAAGATTAAAATTTAGAGAAAAAGAAAGAAAGTTCAAGGGAAATATTTTTTGATATATTCATAAGAGAGGTTACAACCCTTATATATACATATAGAAATCCTAATCACATCCTAATTAGAAATATAATAACATTCTAAATGAAATAAAGATTTAATTCTTAATTGTATACAAATATTTATTTCCTAATATACACAATTAAAATATTTCCTTCCTCAACAATTTGAACTTAAAAACTATCGAGCAAGATGAATAACTAACAAAAGATTATTTGTACTAAAGAATAAAATTGACACATATATATAATTGATAATTATACTATATTGTTAGTTAATTATCTTGCTCAATGGTTTTTAAGTTCAAATTGTTGAGGAAGGAAATATTTTAATTGTATATATTAGGAAATAAATATTTGTATACAATTAAAAATAAAATCTTTATTTCATTTAGAATGTTATTCTATTTTTAATTAGGATGTGATTAGGATTTCTATATGTATATATAAGGGTTGTAACCTCTCTTATAAATATATCAAAAAGTATTTCCCTTGAACTTTCTCTTTTTTTTTCTATAAATTTTAATCTTCATGATATCAGAGCATATCCATTGAAATTGATTTTTTTTTTTGTATAGAATTCTTAAAATTGTTTTTTTTTTTCTCTTTCTTTGAATCCCTTAGAATCTTTGAAATCATGACCACCAAAAACACTTTCATCATATCCTATGGAACACCCAATTTTATTCAAACCATTCAAGATAATTCTCCTTTTCATACAAGAATTATTCTTGATGATATGAACTATTCTCTATGGTCACAACTTATGGAGATATAAATTGGAGCTAGAAATAAATCTAGCTTTTTTAATGGCACTACGCCAAAGCCACTAGCAGGAGATAAAGCTTTGGAAACTTGACTTCTTGATAATAGTCGAGTCAAAAGTTAGTTGATTGATTCCATGAGTCTGACAATGATGTAGAGATTCATCCATCTTCCAATAGTAAATGAGATATGGGATGCTGTCTCAAAAACCTTATATGATGGATCTGATGAAACTCAGTTGTTCAAATTAAACCATAAATCATTCACAACATGTTAGAATGGTAAGCCATTACCTGTATATTATAATGAATTAGTTGGAATATTTTAGGAAATTGATGTTTGGATGTGTGCACAAGGGGAGGATTTTAATGGAGTAGTGTCACTCCATAAACATATTTCTCGACTTTGAACACATATTTTCCTAGTTGGGCTTGATTCATAATTTAATAATGCTTAGAGTGAAATACTCTAGAAGGATCCAACTCTTGATCTTGAGTCTAGTTATTCATATATGCAGAGGGATCATAACCAGTGCCATACGATGGAAGAGTAGAATATACTACCGAACCATGCTATTTGTAGCAGCTCAGATTCATCCCCAATTCAAAGAGAAAATACCGAGTAAGTCCATCATATACACCTGTACTCATTGTGTTGAAGTTGGACACTCCAAGGAACGATGCTATGAAATTATGGGATATTCAGAATGGTGGGATTTTAAAAAAAGGCCTCGTAAGAAGCTAAAAAAAAGCTGTAGTTGCCACCTCTAGTGAGACTAAACCAAGTGGTGATCTTGATGCAACATCGGGTATGGTAAATCTTACTCGAAATAATACATGGATTATTGATACAGGTGCTACTAATCATATGACAAACTCCACTCACCATTTTACATTCATCCACCCATCAACTCAATAAAATATTCTGATCACTAATGGAGGCATATCACCAATTACTCATGAAGGATTAATATCTAGCTTTGACTTTTTTAATCTAGATACTATTCTTGTTGTTCCATCTCTTTCTTGTAATCTACTATCTATTGGCCAAATCATTGAAATCTTGAATTGCACTATCAAATTTTGGCCTAATTATTGTGTATTTTAGGACATTGCAATGAACCAGATTCTTGGCTTTGGTATTAAACGTGGAAAGTTGTACTATCTTGATTTGCATGGTGATCCAAGTCAGAAGTCAAGTCAAGTCAATAGGGCTGGTAGAAGTTGCTTGGCCAAAGACCTAGTTATCTTATGGTATCTTCATTTTGGTCATCTTTCTTTTCATTATCTTAGACAAATAAAACCATAATTGTTTTTGAATATCACAGACTCAGAATTCAATTGTTATTTGTGAATTGGCAAAAAGCCACTAAATCTCTTATGTATTGAGTTATAATAAAAATTTAATTCTATTTATGACCATTCATTTTGATGTATAGGGACCTTCTCAGATTCCTACTATATCTGGTGGTCGATATTTTATAACGTTTATTGATGAATGTACTTGGATGACGTGGGTATCACTACTTTCAAATAAGGGAGATGTGTGCTTCACATTCCAGGACATGTACAAAATAGTGGCTATGCAATACCAGAGTAAAATTTTAGTATTGCAGTCTAACAATGGAAGGGAGTATCTTAACCCGGTTCTGAATTATTTTTGCCGTGAGCAGGGCATTCACCACTAAACATCCTGTGCTGGCACTCCCCAACAGAATGGTATAGCTGAATGAAAGAACCGGTAGTTATTGGAAGTCGTCCGAGCATCATTGTTTGACATGAATGTTCCTTAAGAATATTAGGGAGAGGCTATTCGATCCGTTGCATATGTCATAAATCGAATACCATCAAGGGTATTTAGTTTTAAAATGCCTCTTCAGAAACTTCAGGAACTTGTTATATCTCCACCTTTTAATAATCTAAAGCCAGTCTTTGGATGCTCGACATATGTTCATCAAACACTCGACAAATTAGATCCTCGAGCTATCCAGTGTATCTTTGTGGCTATGTAGATCTACAAAAGGGATATCGGTGTTATGATTTGAATACAAAGATGATGTATGTAACTCAGGATGTTTGGTTCCATGAAATGCTCCTTTCTTCTCTCAGTTTGAGTGCTCTTTTTAAGGGGAGAAAAATTTGTATCTCTTTGAATTTGAAGATAGCATTCTGAATGTTCCAAATTTGAGTATCGTAAATGTCCCAAGTCTTCTATATGTTTTGAGTGTTCCGAGCATCTCACTTGGATAGACATATGATGTTCTGAATGTTTCGAGCATCTCACTTGAATAGATAATTAAAGATAATTCAAGTAATCAAGATAGTACATCTTCCTAACCCGTACTAGAAGCTGAAGAAACTCTGGATGTGCATAATAAGCCATGAATGATGAAATAGAGGCATTATAGAAGAACCACACATGGGATCTTATTCCTCTCATTGAAGGAAAGAAAATGTTGGGGTGTAGGTGGATATTCACTGTCAAACTCATTCAAATAGAAGCATAAATCAATATAAAGCTCGATTGGTAACAAAGGGATATACTTAGAATTATGGAATTGAATATGAAGATACATTTTTCCCAATAGCAAAAATGAACACCATCCAAGTTCTTATTTCTTTAGCCGTCAACCTGGACTGGCCACTACAAGAATTTGATATGAAGAATGCATTTATGAATGGAACCATATATGAAGAAGTGTATATAGATCCACCACCCAGAATAAGATGTACTGACCGAGTATGCAAACTAAAAAGGGCATTGTATGGACTCAAACAATTGCCTCGAGCATGGTTTGGATGACTCTGAACTTTAATGAGAAAGCTCAAATATAAGCAAAGTTATGCTGATCATACACTATTCATCAAATAGAAGTTAGGAATTAAAGTTGCAAGATCAGCTAAAGGGATTTTCCTCTACCAATGAAAGCATGTAATGGACCTACTGACAGAGTGAACATGTTTGATTGTAAGCTAGCCAAGACTCGAATTGAAGTAAACCATGGACTTTTAGTCCTAGGAGATCAAGTCCCAACTGATAAAGATTAGTATCAAGGGCTGGTGGAAAGGTTGATTTACTTATCTCATACTCGGCCAAATATTGCTTATGTAATAAGTGCTATAAGTCAGTTCATGCATTCTCTATGTAAAGAACATATAGGTGTAGTATATTGATTATTAAGATATCTAAAGTCTTTTCCAGGTAAAGGTTATTCTTTGGGAGAAATAAGGATTATGAAATTATTGGCTATACTAATGCTGATTGGGCCGGAGATTGAACTGATCGAAAATCAACATCTGGGTACATTGCATTTGTTGAAAAGAATTTAGTCACTTAGAGAGGTAAGAAATAGAAAGTCGTAGTAAGGTTAAGTGTTGAAGCTGAGTTTAGAGGAACGACTCATGGAATATGTGAGTTGCTCTAGATAAGGCAAATTATTCAAGATCTGGGACTAAAACATTCAAAGCCTATGTTGTTACATTGTGATAACAAGGCAGTCATAGCAATTGCAAATAATACGGTTCAATATGATCGAACTAAGCACGTAGAGGTCGATATATATTTCATCAAAGATCATTTGAACCAAGGAATAATTGATTTTCTATTTGTTTCTTCTTAGACTCAACTAGCTGACATCTTTACAAAGACTGTATTCGAAAAATCATTCTACAACTCACTTAGTAAGTTGGGAATAATTGACATACATTCACAAACTGGAGGGAAAATGTTGAGGAAGGAAATATTTTAATTGTATATATTAAGAAGTAAATATTTGTATACAATTAGGAATAAAATCTTTATTTCATTTAGAATGTTATTCTATTACTAATTAGAATGTGTGATTAGAATTCATATATATATATATATATATATATATAAAAGAAGATTGTAACCTCTCTTATGAATATATTAAAAAATATTTCCTTTAAATTTTCTTTATTTTCCATTAATTTTATTCTTCACATATGTGATCTTAGTTTTGGTTTGGATGCTCCTTTTGAGGTCCTTCGCTTATGTACTGAAGATGTTGGTTCCTTCAATGCTGTTGTTTTTATTTGCTTTTAAGAAATTCAAAAGTTAGTTAATTTGTAGGGTTTGATTGTACAACTGTTTTAAGAAAAAATTAAATAAGTTACACAATCAAAGTTACAGTAAGCTCAATATATGAAATGGATGTCTTAACTACAACAATTCAATATTTTCATTAAGTACAAGAATGGAATGACTAATAAGTTAACGGATATGTTATCTCGACCCCCTACACCAATAAGTACCACATTATTGGTGGCAATGCAAATCTTGTTAGTGATATGCACTAGGTCAATCATTTGTGATTATGTATTGACTTTCTTATTTTATTAATAAAGAGGTATTATGCACTAGGTCAATCAGTATCTAACTACACAGTCAAAGTTACAGTAAGCTCAATATATGAAATGGATGTCTTAACTACAACAATTCAATATTTTCATTAAGTACAAGAATGGAATGACTAATAAGTTAACGGATATGTTATCTCGACCCCCTACACCAATAAGTACCACATTATTGGTGGCAATGCAAATCTTGTTAGTGATATGCACTAGGTCAATCATTTGTGATTATGTATTGACTTTCTTATTTTATTAATAAAGAGGTATTATATTATCATTTGATTTTATGATAATTACATGAATGGTTAATTCTTACTAAGGCCATCAAGTATGTGACTTGATAGTAAAACCCTTAGATTAAAATAAGAGTTCTATTCTAATTATCCCTAGCCATTTATTCATTATATGAATATTAAAGTATTAAGGCTAGTATGATGTTGACTGATGGTTATGTTTTACTAATCATAAATATGAGATATTAAGTCAACTCATAGGTACATGATGAGAGATCATGTACTGGATTGACCCACTATGAGAATACTACATAGATTATTGTCATAAGTATTTCTTATCACAGTAATTTTATTTCGGTCCTTTGACCTTGAAATCATCATGGATTTCTACATAGCTATTTTATGTTTTGACACATTCTAACATTGTCTTTAACCGGATGATTAAAAGAATGTTGTTGGATATAAAATTAGTTATGTGAGGAATGTGAGTGATTTAGAAGGAATTTATCCCTCATTAATATGAGAAAGATATCTAGAGGCCCCTTGATGAGATAGACTGAATGAAAATGCATGGCCATGCTGAAATGAATTGATAAAGAGTTATCATTTTCAGTCTACTTGGAATCAAGTCATAATATTGAACTATATAAGGATGACATTCTATGCCTTATGTTCAATTAAGATATCATGAGATAAAGGGACAATAAAATTTACTGTAATTAGGTTATGTCGGATTATTGACTTCACATGACTTGGGTAGTCATAATGTCTTGCTAGAGGCCACTTATGACTTGTAGGCCTAAATAGAGATTTAGGCCCACTGCCAATGTTATGTGAACCTACAGGGTCACACACTTAGAACAAGCCCAAAACGGATATGGGTTTAATAAGCCCAAAATAAACTCTGTGGAAATAAATAATTAAAGTGTTTTATTTATTTATTTATTTGTTTATTTATTTAAGATAAATGTTATTTTAAATAAATAAATAAGATATTATTTTTGATTTGTTTTTAAACAAAATCAGAATATAATAAATGGAAAATTACCAAAAGGTTATTGGTAAGTGAAACCCTAACTTGGAGTCTATAAATATGTTATATTCTCTAGGGTTTCACACACTTGTTTTTGCCTCCAAATTCGTTTTCTTTCCTCTTAGAAAACAAAGACAGAGTTTTCCTTTTTGTTCTTGATTTGTAAGACAGTCAAGAGGTTGCTAGCACACACACTCAAATTCGTTTTGTGAAGGGCTGTTCGTGTGGATACCTATAGAGGACGCATCCTTTTGGAGACGTCTTGATCCGAACAACCAAGCCAAAAAGCTCGAGGTAAGGTGTCACCGGAAGATACCTATAGAGGACGCATCCTTTTGGAGACGTCTTGATCCGAACAACCAAGCCAAAAAGCTCGAGGTAAGGTGTCACCGGTGTGAACCTCCTCTCACCCTTCCAGAGAATCTTGCCTCTTCTGCGTTTTGGTAAGATTATTAAAACCCTAGATTTAATCAATTAGTCGAATTACATGGATCCTGGCTTGGGAACGTGATAAAATTTTAATTTTTCCGCTGCGTTTGCATCACGGAACCCAACAGTGGTATCAGAGCCACTTGTAATTCGATTAATTGATTCTGTGTATATGTGATATATGTTAGGGTTTCAAAATTATCAAAAGGGGTTTTGATTTGTTTTGTGAAAATTCTGGGTAATCTATTTGAAAACGGAATTAAACATTAATTTGATTAATGTTTTTAATGGTTTAATGTGATTAAACTAAAAACAGTTTTGATTTTATGAATTAAGAATGCTGTTTCATGAAAAACGATTTTGTATGATGTTTTTATGAAAAACGAATTAAGAATAATGTTTTGATTAATATGATTAATTGAAGCAACATATTTGTTTCCTATTTTAATTAGAAAAACGTTTTCTATTTGATTAGGAAAATCGTTTTTAATTAAATCTGAAACAGAAATTCTGTTTTCAAAAACCTAATCACTTAAGGATTTAAATCTGTTATATATTCTGTTTTGATTAATATGATTAATTGAAGCAGCTTATTTGTTTCCTATTTTAATTAGAAAAACGTTTTCTATTTGATTAGGAAAATCGTTTTTAATTAAATCTGAAACAGAAATTTTGTGATTATGCAGATTATGTGTTAAGGGCAATCTGTTTAAATGTTAAACAGATTATGCAGAATGGATATGTTTTCTATACATTCGTTCAAGCTGTAATTTTGATTACACAAATTAGGGTTTTCTTAATGGATGCGTCTGTTTTAATTAAAAAAAAAATTTTTTTTGATCTGTTTTGAACAGATTTTTCAGACTGTAAAATGTTTACAAAGAGTGATGTTTTTAAGCAACAAACTGATTTAGTAATATGATTACAAAATTGGTTAATTGCTTTCTTGACGCAAATAAGGGTTTTAAGGTGGCTGTTTTAATTGAGCGTTTTTGTCTATTTTGAACAAATTGATTTTATAGTAATTTGATTACGAAAATTCATTAATGTTCAGAAATTTGAAAGGTAACTCACCGAAGAGTTAAGGTAAAGTGTTTACCGTCGGACCCGCTGACTGGCCAGCGGGACCGCCACCTGGGGCGCTGCCCCCGGACCCCGCCAGGGGCGCTGCCCCTTGGACCCCGCCAAGGGGCGATGCCCCTTGGAACCCCACTAGGGGCGCTGCCCCTTGACCCCAAAAGAATTGTCACATTAGTTTATTTTTAACATAATGATTAGATTTAATAACTAAATAGATTATTATGTTATACATGTTTGTTGTTTTATGCATGGTGCATAGCATGGCCCTCAGACCAATGTGATTGGATTTTATTTTTATGGGTTGTAATTTTAAATACGGCCTGCGAGTCGTTTTTGTTTTGTTGTATTTATTTTATTAGAAAAGTGTAGAATAAATTACAACAATTTTTGTAAATCAAGACCCATGGTGCAATTCAAGTTGGAGGCCCAGGATGGAGATCCAAGGTGGGAACCAAAAGGGAGATCCATGGTAGAAGATGGAGATCCAAGTTGGAGGCTCAATTTGTAATTGTAATATTACCTAGGTTTGACCATTGATCTTCATATTGGCTTATGAAGATCAACTTAGATTTGGGCCATGCTATGTTATATTTATTTATTTGTTGTTATGTATGCGATGCCATGTGATGCCATGTATGTGATGCCATATGATGCCATGCAATACAACATAACAATAATTGAATACGATTAAATAAAAATGAACCCTCATTTAATATTAAGTCATTATAATGCCTTCCATAAGTTCAACACTTGTCAAGTCTTAGATTATTATATATGAGCCTGCCAAAGCAGGGTGTATAAATTTATCTGGGGAAGGCAAGTTGGATAATGGTGCTATCCAAACGTTTGATATGGTTTGACTTAACTAGGTTATCAAAATGGTTTTGGACCTAGGGCATTAGATGGGATTTTTAGCCATGACATGTGATGTCAAATCCCATACCATCCAAGAGTTACATGAGATGTAATTGATAAGAGTTATCTACCTAAATAACCATATTTTAGGTCATGAGCCAAAGCTCACTTAAAGTATGGTGAAATATGGATCTTGGCCCACTAAAATTTCTAAAATTAACTTAGAGGGTTATTGATTTGAGTAAATTTAGTGGGAGTTTTTATTATGCCTTATAAATATTTAATAAAATACTGAATGGACTTTGCATATATTTGTTGTAGATAATGACTTCAAACACTACACCTACCATGTCACTGCGATCGATCCTTGAGAAGGATAAGCTTAATGGGACTAATTTTCTTGACTGGTACAGAAACCTAAGAATTGTTCTTAGGCATGAGAGAAAGGAATACATCCTTGATCAACCCATCCCTGAGGAACCAGCTGCCAATGCTCCTAGAGCACAAAAGGATGCTTATACCAAGCATCTCAATGATTCTACTGATGTCACTTGTGTCATGCTTGGATGTATGGAATCTGAGCTGCAAAAGCAACTGATGGAAATGGAGGCTTATACTATGATAGGCCATCTCAAGGAAATGTTCCAAGAGAAAGCTAGAATTGAAAGGTTCAATACCATCAGGGCATTGCTTTCTTGCAAGCTGACTACTGGCGGCTCTGTCAGTCCTCATGTTCTCAAGATAAAGGGTCATCTTGATCACTTGGACAAGCTTGGTCTCAATATTGAACAAGAACTGGCTGTGGATATTATTCTCCAATCTTTGCCTGAAGCTTATGATAGCTTCATTATGAATTTCAATATGCATAGTATGGAGAAGACTGTTTCAGAGTTGCATGGGATGCTGAAAACTGCTGAAAAGAACATCAAGAGTAACACCAAGGATGTTCTCATGGTCAATAAGGGAAAGGGGATGAAAAGGGTTGGAAAGGGAAAGGGCAAGGTCTTTAAAAGCTTTCAGAAGCCCAAGCCAAAGCCCAAGCCCAAATCCAAAGCTGAACCCAAAGCAAAGGAAGGAATCTGTTTTTTCTGTAATGAGCCAGGCCATTGGAAAAGAAATTGCAGGCTCTATTTGGATGATCTGAAGAAGAAAAAGGGTGGTGAGACTACCTCTTCAGGTATTCATGTTATAGAATTAAATTTATCTGCTTCTGCTTCTGATTCTTGGGTATTAGATACTGGATCAGGATCTCACATTTGTACAAATGTGCAGGGTCTAAAAAGGAGTAGATCATTGGCAAGAGGCGAAGTGTACTTACGAGTTGGCAATGGAGCAAGAGTTGCTGCTTTAGCTGTAGGAACTTATGAGTTACCTTTGCCTAGTGGACTTATTTTATCTTTAGAAAGTTGTTATTATGTACCTACTTTGTGTAGGAATATTATTTCTGTTTCTTGTTTGGACAAGAAAGGATTTGAATTTATTATTAAGAATAATAAATGCAGTATTTATCACGATAACATTTTCTATGGATATGCTCCATGCACTAGTGGACTCTATGTTTTAGATGCCGAAGACACTAATGAAATGCCAATCTATAACGTTGATACAAAGAAGTCTAAATCTAATGATTTAAACTTCACCTACCTCTGGCATTGTCGTTTAGGCCATATAAATCAGAAACGCATTTCAAAGCTACACCAAAATGGGCTTTTAAATTCATTTGATTATGAATCATTTGATACATGTGAATCTTGTTTACTTGGAAAAATGACTAAAACACCTTTTACTGGACAAAGTGAGAGGGCTAATGACTTATTGGGCCTAATACATTCTGATGTATGTGGACCATTAAGCTCAACTGCTAGAGGAGGTTTTCAATACTTCATAACTTTCACAGATGATTTTAGTAGATATGGTTATCTCTATCTAATGAAACATAAATCTGAATCTTTTGAAAAGTTCAAAATTTTCAAGAATGAAGTACAAAATCAACTTGGTAAAAATATTAAAACACTAAGATCTGATCGAGGTGGTGAATATTTAAACCAAGAATTTACAGATCATCTTAGAGATTGTGGGATTGTTTCACAA
This sequence comes from Mallotus nudiflorus, assembly GCA_947683625.1. Classification (NCBI taxonomy): domain Eukaryota; kingdom Viridiplantae; phylum Streptophyta; class Magnoliopsida; order Malpighiales; family Euphorbiaceae; genus Mallotus; species Mallotus nudiflorus. Next base: position 1,092,163 of record CANTUR010000111.1, on the reverse strand, counting down.
TTGACTCCTCCAGGTACACCACAATGGAATGGTGTGTCTGAACGTAGAAATCGAACTCTATTGGATATGGTTCGATCTATGATGAGTCAATCTGATCTTCCAATCTCTTTTTGGGGATATGCTTTAGAAACTGCTGCATTCATTTTGAATAGAGTTCCATCAAAGGCAGTTGAAAAGACACCATATGAGAAATGGACTGGAAAAACTCCTAGTTTGTCTTTTCTTAAGATTTGGGGTTGTGATGCTTTTGTGAAACGTCAAATTTCAGATAAACTAGCACCCAAATCTAATAAATGCCTTTTTGTGGGATATCCTAAAGAAACTAAAGGATATTACTTCTACAATGCATCTGAGAACAAAGTGTTTGTGTCTCGGAATGGTGTATTTTTGAAAAAAGAGTTTATTTCCAAAGGAACCAGTGGGAGCACAGTGCAACTTGAAGAAATTCAAGGCCCACAAAATTGCATTGTACATGATATGGAACCGCAGCTGAATCAACAAGAAGTTGTTGAGCCTGCACAAGTACCAGAAGGCCCAAGGAGGTCTGATAGGACACGTCAAATCCCCATGAGATATGGATTTCTCATAACTAGTGATTATGATGTGTTAATTGTGGATCAAAATGAGCCCACATCCTATCAGGAGGCCATAAATAGTCTTGACTCTGAGAAATGGCTTGAAGCCATGAGATCAGAAATGCAATCCATGTATGATAATCAAGTATGGACCTTGATTGACCCAAATGATGGTTTAAAAACTATTGGGTGCAAATGGGTTTTCAAAAAGAAAATCGACATGGATGGCAATGTGCATACCTTTAAGGCAAGACTGGTTGCAAAAGGTTTCAAACAAACACATGGTATAGACTATGATGAAACCTTTTCACCAGTGGCTATGCTAAAATCTATTCGAATTCTCCTTGCCATAGCTGCATACTATGATTATGAAATATGGCAAATGGACGTCAAAACAGCATTTCTTAATGGAAATTTACTTGAGGATGTGTACATGACACAACCAGAGGGTTTTGTTAGTCCTGAGAATTCTGGAAAGGTATGCAAGCTTCAAAGATCCATTTATGGATTGAAGCAAGCATCTCGGAGTTGGAATCTTCGTTTTGATGAAGCAGTCAAAGAATTTGGCTTCATTAAAAATGATGATGAACCTTGTGTATACAAGAAAGTTAGTGGGAGTGCTATTGTGTTTTTAGTGTTGTATGTGGATGACATACTACTCATTGGAAATGATATCCCTATTTTACAAAATGTTAAATCATGGTTAGGGAATTGTTTCTCAATGAAAGACTTAGGTGAAGCTGCTTATATATTAGGCATCAAGATCTATAGAGATAGATCTAAAAGGCTTATTGCCCTAAGTCAAAGCACTTATATTGATAAGGTATTGAACAGGTTTAATATGCAAGATTCCAAGAGAGGATTCTTGCCAATGTCACATGGCATTAGTCTCAGTAAGACTCAGTGTCCTATGACACAAGATGAGCGAGACCGCATGAGTAAGATTCCATATGCTTCTGCTATTGGATCTATCATGTATGCAATGTTATGTACTCGACCTGATATTTCATATGCCTTAAGCACAACGAGCAGATACCAATCAGACCCAGGTGAAAGTCACTGGACAGCAGTCAAAAATATCCTTAAGTACTTGAGAAGAACTAAGGATGCATTTTTACTGTATGGTGGTCAGGAAGATGAGCTAGTTGTAAATGGTTACACAGATGCCAGCTTCCAAACTGACAAGGATGATTTTCGATCACAGTCCGGATATGTGTTTTGTTTGAATGGAGGTGCAGTGAGTTGGAGGAGTTCCAAGCAAGACACTGTTGCTGATTCTACAACAGAAGCTGAGTACATAGCTGCCTCAGAAGCAGCTAAGGAAGCTGTTTGGATTAAGAAGTTCATAACTGGACTAGGTGTTATTCCTAGTATATCAGATCCAGTGAACTTATATTGTGACAATAATGGAGCTATAGCCCAAGCTAAGGAGCCCAGATCACATCAGAGATCCAAACACATACTCAGGCGTTATCATCTTATTCGAGAAATTATTGAGAGAGGAGACGTCAAGATATGCAGAGTACCTACAAATGATAATGTTGCTGATCCACTGACTAAGCCTCTTCCACAGCCTAAACATGAGAGTCATACTAGGTCCATGGGTATACGATACGATGTTGATTGGGCCTAGTGCAAGTGGGAGATTGTTAGTGATATGCACTAGGTCAATCATTTGTGATTATGTATTGACTTTCTTATTTTATTAATAAAGAGGTATTATATTATCATTTGATTTTATGATAATTACATGAATGGTTAATTCTTACTAAGGCCATCAAGTATGTGACTTGATAGTAAAACCCTTAGATTAAAATAAGAGTTCTATTCTAATTATCCCTAGCCATTTATTCATTATATGAATATTAAAGTATTAAGGCTAGTATGATGTTGACTGATGGTTATGTTTTACTAATCATAAATATGAGATATTAAGTCAACTCATAGGTACATGATGAGAGATCATGTACTGGATTGACCCACTATGAGAATACTACATAGATTATTGTCATAAGTATTTCTTATCACAGTAATTTTATTTCGGTCCTTTGACCTTGAAATCATCATGGATTTCTACATAGCTATTTTATGTTTTGACACATTCTAACATTGTCTTTAACCGGATGATTAAAAGAATGTTGTTGGATATAAAATTAGTTATGTGAGGAATGTGAGTGATTTAGAAGGAATTTATCCCTCATTAATATGAGAAAGATATCTAGAGGCCCCTTGATGAGATAGACTGAATGAAAATGCATGGCCATGCTGAAATGAATTGATAAAGAGTTATCATTTTCAGTCTACTTGGAATCAAGTCATAATATTGAACTATATAAGGATGACATTCTATGCCTTATGTTCAATTAAGATATCATGAGATAAAGGGACAATAAAATTCACTGTAATTAGGTTATGTCGGATTATTGACTTCACATGACTTGGGTAGTCATAATGTCTTGCTAGAGGCCACTTATGACTTGTAGGCCTAAATAGAGATTTAGGCCCACTGCCAATGTTATGTGAACCTACAGGGTCACACACTTAGAACAAGCCCAAAACGGATATGGGTTTAATAAGCCCAAAATAAACTCTGTGGAAATAAATAATTAAAGTGTTTTATTTATTTATTTATTTGTTTATTTATTTAAGATAAATGTTATTTTAAATAAATAAATAAGATATTATTTTTGATTTGTTTTTAAACAAAATCAGAATATAATAAATGGAAAATTACCAAAAGGTTATTGGTAAGTGAAACCCTAACTTGGAGTCTATAAATATGTTATATTCTCTAGGGTTTCACACACTTGTTTTTGCCTCCAAATTCGTTTTCTTTCCTCTTAGAAAACAAAGACAGAGTTTTCCTTTTTGTTCTTGATTTGTAAGACAGTCAAGAGGTTGCTAGCACACACACTCAAATTCGTTTTGTGAAGGGCTGTTCGTGTGGATACCTATAGAGGACGCATCCTTTTGGAGACGTCTTGATCCGAACAACCAAGCCAAAAAGCTCGAGGTAAGGTGTCACCGGTGTGAACCTCCTCTCACCCTTCCAGAGAATCTTGCCTCTTCTGCGTTTTGGTAAGATTATTAAAACCCTAGATTTAATCAATTAGTCGAATTACATGGATCCTGGCTTGGGAACGTGATAAAATTTTAATTTTTCCGCTGCGTTTGCATCACGGATCCCAACACAGATGGGGACAAAACTTTTTTGAAATATTAATTTTACCCTTATTCGATCAATAATACATAAAAAGTTATATATAATTCAAGAGCAATTCTAATTTGACAGCTAATAAAAATAATGAATAATAAAAAAATTAAAGAAATGAGTGAACCTCTAGTAAGGGAGTAATGAAATGATAACTGCTCTCTAAGAATATTTGAAAATGTAAAGTTTAATTTCTACCGTCGTTAATTTAAAATTTTTAATTTTTTAAAATTCTTGTGTAATAATTTTTTTATTCTAACAAAACCATTAGTTAGTAATTTCACGGTCAAAATTTTTTGAAAAAAAAAAGTGAAGGAAAAAGAAAATAATTGAAAGCTTAACTTAATCAAGGAGGAGCTAATGATTTCGTCTATTTTAACTTTCGCCAAATTTTCATTTGTATCATTACTTTTTAATTAATATCAGTTTCCTAGATCTCAATATTAGAGTATGCAATTGACAACATGGAATGCTTATATGAGAGATTCTACATTAATATATATGCAGTGTGCAATTTCATATGAGTGTCAATTAGAGCATGCAAATGATTCTAAAATGGTTGCCTCAATATATATGGAATAAACTGACATAAGGTCATTAAATATTTATCATTTTTCAGTAAGCATATAAGCATGATACTAAATGTCATACACCCAAATAGGCAAAAACTTTATTCTATATAGATCATAATATATTGATATGTAGCACAGAGATAGTGAGAAGATAGGCCAGTGAGCACAGGAATAGTGCTGAGTGCTCACCTATGTATGCATATTAACATATTTTACAGCAATGATAGCAAACATTTTTTGTTAGGATCTCCAGTGGGATGCCCAAGGATGATCTGTTGAAGGCTTAGATCAAATTCTTTAACATCCATTACCATTCCACTAAACATATTCAACATGGTTCTATCATTCTTGAACACCCATCGTTGGGCGGACGGTCCACTACAAGGTGGAGTGATTATTCTTGTTAAACCTCTATAATTATCAAAAATTTCTAAGCAAGTTGTTTGTTTCTGATGAGGCCTTCTCATCCCATTTGCGTAAATAGCCCATTTTTGGCTTGCCTCATCGCTTATACACACTATCAACTACACCCCATCTCCAATGGCTTGCAAGCAAAGATGCATGAATCCAACAATTTTTGTTATGAAAGGTTGTTAATTTAAAAGGGGACATCTAGCCCTATTATATAATCCATCAATACTTAAATTATAAGGATTTTTTCAAAAATATATATATAAAAAAAAAGGAAAATGTTTTCACTTATACAGTTACCTAAAACAATTTTACACTACCAATTAAACATGGAAAAATTCTTTAAAAAAATACGTCTTTTCTTCTTTTTCCTTCCTCTTCTTCTCCTCTCTATGAACCTTACTCAGACAAAAGCTATGTGATAACTTATTTTTCGAAACTTTTGAGCTGGAACCCTATAAGTGATCAATAAAAAATAAGGTGAGAGGTGGGGAGGATCCACACAAACCCTCTGATGCCTAAGTCAGGAGATACAGAGAGAGTCTAAAGAGAGAAAGAGAATAATGAGAATATAAGAGAATATAATGAATGAGAATAAGGGATATGGGATCCTATTTATAGGAATAGTGATACTCAAACCTGAGAGGAATATGATTCTTTTTTAATGAAAGTCCTATGTCAATTAGGAGAGTGCTCCTTCCTCTCTAGAAGTCTCTTGATTAAGAATCTTTTTCCTATTTGTCTTAGATGTCCTTCCTCCACAAGCAACCTTGTATAGGGAAATATAGACCTTATTTAAACAGGAATATGTATGTGGGGTATCAAGAGTCCCCCCGAGAGTATATTCGGATATTTATATCCGATGTTTCTAGGTTCATAAGGTGGATATAGACATTATTATTTATCTAGAGTGAAACTGCTTGAATCATGATGTTTGATATGGAAGGGCGAATTGTTAGGATTCAGCCTCTGATGGGAATCTTTATGTTCAAATGTCAGATGCTTGTGACCGCATTGGTTTCATAAAGTACCAGATGTCCTATGATGTTGTTGTATGCTAATGGGAGATCTCTGCGCTTTCATGACTTTTGTTTCTTTAGTATTATGATCTCTAAACTCCAAACTCAGCTCTACCACTTCCATTGGTTATGTAGTTCCTCTGCAGAAGCTTGTAATGGGGTTCTGGATAGCTTTCAATTTCGTGATAGATCCTCCCATTGCTTTGTAGGCATTCCAAGATAATGCATTAATGGCACTCCTGTAATCGATGGGCAATCTCTTTACTAGGTAATTATTGATGTAAGCACTTACCACCAATGCATTGTTGTAAGGATGCCAAACATGGTTTCCATCCTCTGAACTAAATGTGATAATCTGTCTTTTCTTAAAGGTAGGCCCTTCTTCTCTACAATTCTATTGGGTTTCTTTTTTGCAACTTTCCTTCTGATAATCATATTAATAACACCAGTCAGTTCATTCTGGGCTTTTGTTTGATTTTGGTCAGACTCAGTCTTGTCCATCATGCTTTCTAGTTTCTCTAAATGTATCGGTGAAATTGCCAAGTTTACCGTTTTGCACCAATCTTTCTATAGCACTTTTTAGTTCATGGCAGGCTTTGGTGTCGTGCCCATAATCCTGGTGATATTAACAATAGTACATTTTATACTACACGGCTCTCCTATTCGGGCTTATCTTTCTGGCTGGAGTAATGCCTATGCCATTCTGCCTGATCCATATAAGAATCTTGGATCTGGAGGTGTTTAATGGCATGTATCTTTCAATTTCCCTTTTTGTCAGGCTTCTAAAGCTTATATGTGAAAAGCTCGGTCTCCTAGATCTTAATTATTCTTCTATCTTAACAGATGTTTTCTCATCATCCTTTCACATCCTTCTATCTTCATCCATCTTTATCATTTTGACTGCCATTACCATTACCATTACCTCCGCGAAAGTTCCAGATTCTTTTGTCATTATCTTATTTTTGAGTTTCTTAAGCCTAGTGCGCTTTTTTAGTGCTTTAATGGCCACTTCGTCCACTAGATTTTCAATTTTCGTAGCAACCGTATTGAATCAATCCAGACAGCTTCATAGTGATTCATTAACCTCCTACCAGCATATCCGGAGATCGTTGATGTTTTTAGCTAAGGGGGCGTTGGTATTGAACTGAGTTCAGAATTTCTCCACCAGATCTATAAAAGAGGTGATAGAATTCTCAAAAAGTCAGTGAAACCACTTTTGAGCATTCTTGGTGAGTGTACTTGGGAAGACCTTGCACATGATTTTGCCATTCACATTATGGAGTAGCATTGTCATTCTAAACAAGGAAATATAGTTGATGGGATCTTCGATTCCATTATATTGATCTAGCTGCAACATTTTGAATTTAGTTAGGATCTCTGTCCGGATTATCCTACTTATAAAGGGCATCCTCCCTACCATGACGCATTCATCTTCTTTCCTTGGTCCCGTATAGACTTTGTATATAGTCTCTTCAACCTTCTAGGTTAACCTTGAATCATCAAGAATCGGGATTGTTGAGCTGGATTCCCCTTTCGGGGCTTTGCATTTTCCTTAGTCACCTTCCAGTACTTTTATAGGGGTGGTATTATTTTCTATATGAGTTGATTTGATATTGCCACTTTGGATTAGGGATTTTAACTATTGTTGCATCAAGATCATCTGAGTTTGAATGTTTTGTATCATCGCTTATGTGCTCATTGGGGTAGGGTTGAGTGTTTGGGCTATAGTGCTTAAGTTTGGTATGGTTATAATGGGTGTCTCTTGTAGATTTAGAAAAGATATGAAAGGTATAGGCCTATGGTGGTGTTGTACAGGAGCATAGTGAGGGGGATCAATGCCAAAGTTTGGCCACCCTTAAGTGTTTTCAGGTGGAATGTACGCCCCACCAGATGAAGATCTAGCATTTGGGAAAAGGGTTGGTGATACTGTCATTGTAGTAGGTGCCGATAAATTGATTAGAGGAATGGAAGTGAATAGGTTGATGTGTGTGTCAAGAGTCGAGGTCAGTAGTGGACTGGAAGTCATAATGTTAAAGTCTTAAATTAGTAGATACAGGAATGACTTTTACTCGAGAGTTTTCCACAGACGGCGTCACTTGATAACTTATTTTTTAGAACTCTTGAGCTGAAACCCTGTAAGTGATCAACAAAGAGTAAGGTGAGAGGTGAAGAGGATCCTCATAAACCTTCTGATGCCTAAGTCAAGAGATGTAGAGAGAGAGAAAGTGAACAATAAGAATATGAGATAATAGAATGAATGAGAATGAGGGATATGAAATCCTATTTATATTGATAGTAATGCTCAAACTTGAAAGGAATAAGATTTCTCTTTGATGAGAGTTCTATGTCTAATTAGGAGAGTATTTCTTACTCTCTAAGAGTCTCCTAATTAGGAATCTTTTTCTATTTATTTTGAATATCCTTCATACGCAAGTAATTCTGTATAGAAAAATGTAGATCTTATTTAAATAAAAATATGTATGTGAGGTATCACCGTAAATCCAGTCAATTTTTGTTACCCAGCAAAGGATATTGCGAGCAATCGAGTAGGACCGGCTGCACCAGTGAACGGGAAGTGAAAGCGTACAATGGAGAATCTTTGGATCAATTTTGAATGTGAGATTCACAAACAAAGTTGTTGATGTATGGTGCTTGGTTTTACGGACGGCCGTGACAATCCACGAATACCTATTGTTTTTGGTGGGTATCAGGTGGAGGATAATCTGGAATCAACTTCACATGTTCTAATTCAACTTCACTACTATTACCGATTATTAATTTTTTCGGTTTGCGTCATTTCAAAATTTGTTAAAGCACGTACCTTTTTTTTATACAAGAAAAAGCACCCACCTTGAATTGATTGGTATTAATTGATGTCCTTCCCCTTCCAATTGTCTTGTGCTTAGTGTCACCACTCTAGTCACCGTCTCCTCTATAAAATTGCTCCGCTATGCTCTGCCTAGCTTAATTCACACTAAATCTTAACATCATCGCCATCATTTTAACAATACCACACTATTTGTATTGTTAAAAATCCTTTTTTTATTTATTTTTTATTTTTTTTAATTATTATTATTATAGTAAACTTGATTAATTCAAAAGATTTAAGGGATATTGTTAATCAAGGAGCTAGATGTATATTTATTGACTATGGGTTATTGATGGGATTTAGTTTACCGTTGGTATCGTAAATTTGGATTATATTTTATTTTAATATTAAATTTTTAATTTTTTCTTTTTGGTGTCAAAAATTTTATTTTTATTCTAAATTAAAATATTTTGAATATATACAATCAAATTTAGTATATATGACAAACAGAATAAATATATTTTTAATATATTCACCATATAAATATCTCATTAAATGGTGTAATCACTTTATGAGTTTCATAAAATAAATTTTACTAAAATTTTATTTTATAAGGCCTACAAGTAAATTTTATTTTATGGAGCCAACAAAATGATTAAATCATTTAATAGGATACTTACAAGGTAAATATATTTATTGTAATTTTCATATATGCTAAATTTGATCGGATATGTTTGAAGTACTTTAACATAAAAAAAATAGAATTTTTGGAACTGAAAAAAAAAATAAAAATTTCATACCAAAGTGAAACATAGTCCAAAATTATGGTGTCAACGATGCAACAAACCCCTATCAATGTTTGAAGTTAAATAAAATTAATAAATTATTAATCAAAATAAATTATAAATTAAATATTAATTAATTAATAATTAATTAATAATTCCACCAAAACAATTAGAAACACAACTAAAAAACAATTAAGAACAAAAAACAACCAGAAAAACTACTCAAAACAACTAGGAACAAAAACAACCAAGAACAAAAACAAATATCAAAATAACTAGCAAACAAAAAAAAATTATTGTTTTTGATTTTTTTTTTTTAGATTTTTTGGTTCATTTTTAGTTTATTGAGCTTGTTATATAATGGTTTTTGGTTGTTTTTATGGTATTTTTGAAAAATAAAAATGACCATTTTTTTTGTAGGTTTTTGTTGTTGTTTTGTGGTTATTTTTCTGGTTGGTTTTTAGTTAATTTTGTGGTTTTTTTAAAATTTTTTATTGGTTCATTTTCATTTTTTGTGCTTATTTTTAGCAGTTTTCTGGTACCTTTTTGGTTGTTTTCTAGGTGTTTTTAAAATAACCTAATATAAAAATAAATAAAAATAAAAGAAGGAAAGAAATAAAAATAAAAAAGAATAGAAGGTGTAATAATACCAAAAAATAACCATAAACAACTAAAAAACCCTAAAACCAACTAAAAAATAAATAAAAGCAAAAAAAAAAAAGTAGAGAAAGAAAAATAACAAAAAAATTATACAAGTAAAAGAAAAAGATTAAAATAAAAAATAAATAAAAGAAACAAAAGGAGTGAAAGGAAAAATAACTAAAAAAGAAAAAAATATATATATTGTACAAATAAAAAGAAAAAAAAAAGTAAAATGGATAAACTAAATAAATGAAAGTAAAAAGAAAAAAAGAAACAAATCTAGACCATGACTGGAATAACATGTTTTTACCTAGTTGGGTTCTTCAATATCACTTTCTTCGCCCAACTTTATTGCTGGCACCATCATATACAATTATGCAACGTAAAAAAAAAAAAAAAAAAGGTAAAATAACTCAAACTTGAAAAAAAAAAAAATAATAAGTGAAAAATTTTAGATCAAATATGGTGATTTCTATAATTTTCTCTACATTATACGACATTTTTTAAACTAAAATAAATAACATTTTATTTGGCATTGTGCAGTCATGAAAAAATAAAAAATATGTCTTTGATTCCCATTTTTAAAATGTTTAAATTAGAAAGTCCATAATTTTGACCAAGTATAAATTAAATTATTGTAAAAATAATTTGAAAATAAACTCATTCTTACTCCTTATTTAGATCAATAATATACAAAGCTCAATAAAGTTATAAAAATCCTGAGATTCTATTTGTCATCTGGGCATAAGCCAAAGGGAATCTCGAGACTTTTTTTTTTTTTTAAATCCCTGCTATTCTTTTTTCTAATAAAAAAAATGATTTTTCATTAATTAAAATTAACAGTACATTTTAACAAACAATTAGGAAAATAGTACAACAAAAACTATCAAAATAAAATCTTGCTCAAATGAATAAATTTTTATTACTATTTTTCAATTGCATTTACATAACTTTCATTTAATATGTAAGTTAGTGATCTATATGCTACACTTAATGACTTTTGATGAGCCACAAATTGATTATTTGGTCTTTAAGTGATTTTAATTGTAAATAATTGGAAGATAATCATATTTCACAAAGAAAAACAATCAAATTCCATGAAGGGTAGCAACTCCATCCAAGAAGATTAAAGAAAATTCAACAAAAATTTAACAAATAAAATATTTGCATTTATTGAATGTAAGAAGCAAAAATGATAATAAAGGACCACCATCTATCTAAGAGATGGTTGGCTGTAATCAAAATTAATTTTCTTTTTTTTATGAAAATGAGAGGAAAAAAAAGAAAAAATTTGAGTCACTATCATTCAGATATTATTAAATTTTAATTAATTTAATTCGATCCAAATAAAATTAAAAAGATAATAAAAATCTCTTAACAATTATAAGTTAATGCGATTACATTCAATACATATGAAATTTGAAATGTCACCTAGACAGAGCACTCACTAACAATTTATCAGAACAATTAATAGTTAAATTTAATTTCCTTTTAATTCCTGTAAAGCATAGGGATGTAGATTCTATTGTATGTATCCAGAATTTATTCGCAATTTCAGAACTAAAACAGATGTCAATTCAAGAATTTGATTGTAGCTCCACTACTTGCGAATTTTTTTAGCAACAACTTTATAGTTTATATATTAAAAAAATCACAGTTTTTACCAGTGAAAAATGCTGATTATAAGGAGATTTGGGAGTTATACAACAGACAAAAAAAATTATTTTTTTTTATTAATGATTCAGTATGAAAAAAATTTTACTCAGTAATGGAGGATAAACAAATTGAAGTCCTGTTTGGAAGCCTGAAATGAGTTCCCAACCCCAACTATATACATGTGGGTCGCCTACATGTAGCCCATAATGTTTGAATATTAAAAAAATAGTAAAATTTTATTGCACATAATTCAATGCAGTAAAAGAAGATTGAAAAATTATCAAATTTTGGTTAATTTTTTCTGTTGAACTTAATAATAATTAATTTTAATGTTAATTTTAACAAATTTAATTTTGGACATTTAATATATATTTTTTTAATGTGTATAAGTTAGAAATCTATTGAAAGTTAAAATGAAGTATGATTATCTTGGATTGATTCAACTATGAGATTCAAAGAGACTTTTGACATCCTTAGAGCTTTATAATAAAAAAATTATCTTCTTCATATTTGAAGTAGATATTTTGAGCTTTCTGAATTGGACTTATTTGTCAAAATCTGAGTTCATTTAGGTATGCAAATATTGAGTCAAAATCAACATATGTATATGTCATTTCAAATTGCACAGCTCTTAGTATTTTAGACATATACTGAGCTACAGATGTCCAATTGATGTTATTCGAAATAATATGGAAAGATAAATCAAATATCTACAACTTTGATGAAGAAATTTTGGGCAAATTCAAATGTCTTTAATATAAAATCATGGGTTTAACTTGTGAACAGCTGTCTGACAGTAGTCTGCATTTTATATTGCACAACTCTTAGTATTTTGAACATATCTTGAGTTACAAAAGTCCAATGAAATGATTCAAAATGATATGGAAATTTGATGAAGAAAGTTTTGGCAAATCCAAACGTATTCAATATGAAATCATGGGTTCAACTTGTGCATAGCTGTCTAACAATAGTTTGCATTTTAGATTGCATAACTCATAGAATTTTGGACATATCTTGAGATTCAAATGTCCAATTAAGGTGATTCAAAATGATATGGAAATTTAAGTCAAATATCTACAACTTTAATTCAGAAAGTTTTGGTAAATTCAAAATTCTTCAATATAAAATCAGGGGTTCAACTTGTTTATGGTTGTTTGACAGAAGTCTGCATTTTAGATTACATAACTCTTAGTATTTTGGATATATCTTGAGCTACATAAGTCCAATTGAGGTAATTCAAAATGATATAAAAAGATAAGTCAAGTATTTACAATTTTTATGAAGAAAGTCTTGAAAAATTGAACGTCTTCAGTAGCCAATTATGATTTCAATTCATGCATAGCTATTTGATAGCATCACCTATAATAATTCAAAATTATAAATATTGAATTCAAAATATATATGTTAGACATATTATTTGCACCTCCAATAGTTATATTTTTGAATGTTTGTCTATAAACACCTTTAAAGCTAAATGGAAGTTAAAGAAACTTGTTTATCATTCATTTTTTCTTAAGCTTTCAATTGAGCTCTCAAATTCTCTTAAACAATTTTTTTTTTGTACAACTCTTGTGAGAGTTGGTTATATGTTAGGAATAGATTTTTTTTTTTCATCTTAAATCTTAGGATAGATTAGAATGGAAGTAAGATTTATTTAAAGGAATTGGTTTAAATGTTGTCCATTAAAACACTTGGGATTTGGTTTGGGAGTGAGCCTTGAAAACTCAAGTTATAAGGTTATAAGAGTGAGCCATAAAACTCTTGTGTAATCTCAATCATGTACATAAGATTGTGGGTGATTGAAAATCCTAAATTAGGGATAATTTAGGTGGAGACGTAGGATTGTTGTTGAATCTGAACTCCTTAAATTTTTGTGTTCTTCATTCTTCCTTCTCAACTTCTATTCAATTCTTTTAAAGAATTCTTTTAATTTCTCATTTTTATTTCATAGTCATATTCCCCTCTAGGACTCTTTTCAATTGGTATTTGAGCTGGAATTCTAGGTACTTCATTGCTAGAATACAAGATCATGGGGAGTGAATCACAAAACATCTCTTCTCATAGACCATTCTTTGATAGTAGTGATAATCCACATTGGAAATTCAGAATGGAATTATATCTTGATTGTGATTCCATCAAACTTTGGAACATTGTCTTAAGAGGTTAAGAACCACCTACAACTATCATTGATGTTGTGGTAACTACTCTCATAAGAAACCAATGGAGTATTGATCAAAAGGAAGAAAATCACAAAAATAAAAAAGTTATGACTACTCTAGTCTCTTTAATGACAAGAGAAGAAGGAAGCATGCTTCAACATTGTATGTAAGCTACAGAAATATGGGAGATCTTATAAAACCACTATGAAGGCAACATTCAAGTAAGAAGCAAGAAGGTTCAACTTCATATGTATGAATATGAACTCTTCAAAATGAAGCCTCATGAATCAATCATAGAGATGAAAAACGATCTCAATGCTCTTCTCACAACCCTCAAGAAACTTACAAAACATTTTTTCAAGGAAGAGGTAAACAAAAAGATTCTAAGAATCCTACCTAAGATGGATTAGGAATCTCATATTACTTCAATTAAGGAAGCTCAAGACATGTCCACTCTATCAACTGATGTGCTTATTGGTAAGCTCTTAACACATGAGCTCACTATCAAACAAAAAGGTGAAGAACAAGAAGATAAAGAAGAAAGAAAAAGAGCATTACTGTAAAAGCTCTTCAAGAAGATAGTGATGATGAAAGCATCAAATATTCTAGTGATGAAGATGGTGACATTGCCATGGTCATTAAGAACTTTAAGAAGTTTTTGAGAAAGAAAAACTTCTCAAGAACAAGGGACTTCAACAAGAAGTTCGAAGGAGACAGGAAGAAGAAAACTAAGGAGGTTACTTGCTATGAATACAAGAAACCGAGACATATTAGAAGTGAGTGTCCCAAACTCAAATTCAAGAACAAGGGAGCAAAAGATATAAGAAGACATTCAAAGTTGGGATGATTCCTCTAAATCTAAATAGGAAAAGGAACAACAAGAAGTGGCCAATCTTTCCTTAATGACCTTTAAAAATGAAAATGAGGTACCATCTACTTTTTATTCTTCCTTTGATGATTATGATAATTATGATGATGATGATGATGATGATGATGATGATGAGAGCTCTATTATGAGCAAATTACTTATTAAATACAAAATTTTATTATCTAATATGAAACATTATAAGCATGAGTTAGGTAGCTTAAATAGAGAATTAAAAAAATAAAAAATTAATTTTGCTAAACTTATTGAATCACACAAAAAACTTATTAGTGATGCAAAATCTTCAAAATCTTTGGAAGATCATCTTAAAAAAGCACATGATGAAAATTATAACCTTTATAAGGAGGTCTTAGAATTAAAGAATTCTATTGCTAAATTTCAAAGAGGAAAGAAACTTTAGGTAGTCTTCTTGACTCTCAAAAATTTCATGGAGATACTCATGGAATTGGATATAAGAATGAAATTTCTCCATCATCTTCATCACATATTAATTTTGTAAAAGCTTCACATGATTCCACTCCTTCAACCTCTAAATTAAATGCGACTAAAGCTTTTAAAGCCAAAAGATCTCATGTGTTAGATAGTAAGGGACAGTCTCATAGGATTCATATTTTATTAACACAAAGAGATAAGGCTCAAACTAGAACACCTCAACTCAAGCATGCTTATATGTACATTAGACACAATTATAATAGGCATGCTATACAATACAATACAATGCACATGAACATGTTGAACAAAATTGTCAAAATCCACATCACCATTGCTAGTGCATGTCTCACTTAATGACACAAAACAATAGGAGATACACATAACACTAAAGGCATGTTGCACACATTGGGAAAGCTTTCATCCTAGGAGGAATAAATTTAAAAATATTGTATGTTCTTATTGCATGATCAAAGGATATACAAATAATATGTGCTTCTATAGAAGACTGCAAATGAATTTACTTCCTATGGATTAACTTAAAACTAACCAATCTATACCAATAAAGGTTTAGGTCCAAAAGAATACTTAAATTATTTTGTGTAGATATGCTTGAAATCTAAAAGAACAAAAAGCACATGGTATCTCGATAGTGGATGTTCAAGGCACATGACGGGAGACAAAGAGCAATTCAACAAACTTGATGCTAAGGATGGAGGACACATTACTTTCAGAGATATTGCAAAAGGAAAAATTTTTGGTATTGGAGAAATAAGTAATCCTAAATCCTTATCTATACATCATATGTTGTTTGTTAATGGTCTTCAATATAATTTACTTAGTATAAGTCAATTATGTGATATGGGAAATAAAGTAACTTTTTATCTTAAAAATTACTTTGTTAGTAGTCTTGATAAAAACAAAATTATTTTTAGTGGCCAAAGAGTAGACAATGTTTATGTCATTGATTTAAATAAAACTGATAACAAATCAATAAAATTCTTAGTGTCTATCTCCCATGGCAAATGGACGTGGCATAGAAGGTTAAGACATGTAAATTTTGAGCTTTTAAATGATCTTTATAAACATGAACTTGTGATTGGTTTAGCTTAGTTTGAATTCAGTAAGGATAAATCTTGTGATGCTTGCCAAAAGGAAAAACAATCCAAATCCTCATTTAAGTTAAAAAATGTAGTGTCCACCTCTAGGCCACTTGAACTTATACTTATGGATTTATCTGGACCAACTAGGGTTGCTAGTCTTGATGGAATGCACTATACATATATATTGGTTAATGATTACTTTAGATTTACATGGGTATGTTTTCTTGCTCATAAGAATAATGCATTTAAATTTTTGAAATGTTTGTAAAAAGAGTTCAAAAAGAAAAAGGCTTTTATATTTCATCTATTAGAAGTGATCATGAAACCGAATTTGAAAAAGAATTTTTCAAAAAGTATTGTAATGAAAATGGTATTTCTTGTACATTTTCATCTCATAGAACTCTTTAAAAAAATGGAGTAGTTGAAAGGAAAATAGAACTCTTATGGAAATGGCTAGAACAATGCTTCATGATTATAATTTGCCTCTATACTTTTGGGCGAAAGCCATTAACACATCTTGTTATATTTCAAACTGAGTTTTTAAAAGACCAATTTTGAATAAAACTTCTTATGAGCTATGGAACAATAGAAAACCCAAAATCTCATATCTAAGAGTATTTGGATGTAAGTGCTTTATATTAAACACAAAGGGTAATCTTAGAAAATTTGATTCCAAAGCCAATAAAGGAATTTTTCTAGGCTATTCTATTTCTATTAAAGCATATAGAGTTTTTAATAAGAGAACTCTAGTAGTTGAAGAGTCAATGCATATTGTATTTGATGAATCAAACTCACTTGATCTTAGAAAGGATATTTATAGTGTTAATGATCTTATAGGAAATAATAAGATTATGGAAACTTAAGAAGAAAATGCTAGTAAGCCTTTGGAACTTAAAGGTCCAAGTAAGGAGGACAATAAGAAAGTGTCTTAACCTACCTTGAAGGATGAACTTCCAAAAGACTGACAATTCAAGAAAGCTCACCCTTAAGACCTCATTATAGGTGACACTACAAAAGGGGTAACTACTATATCTCAATTAATACCTATTGTTAATTTAGTCTTCATTTCTCAAATTGAACCCAAAAATATTGATGATGCCTTGTGTGATGAATTTTAGGTCCTTACTATGCAAGAAGAGTTAAATCAATTTAAGAGAAATAAGATTTGGACCTTGGTTCCTAGACCTAAACATCATCCTATTATAGGCACTAAATGGGTCTTTAGATATAAGATGAATAAACAAGGTCTCATAACTAGGAATAAAGCTAGACTAATAGCTAAAGGTTATAATCAAGAGGAAGGCATTGATTATGATGAAACTTTTGCCGCTATTGCAAGGTTACAAGCTATTAGGATGCTTCTTGCATTTGCATCATTCATGGGCTTTAAACTTTATTAAATGGAAGTTAAAATTCATTTTTAAATGGTTTTATTGAAGAAGATGTGTATGTTGAACAAGCTTCAGGTTTTAAAAGTTTTATTTTTCCAAATCATGTATTCAGAATTTCCAAAGCATTATATGGATTGAAACAAGCTCCTAGAGCTTGGTATGAAAGATTAAGCAATTTCTTATTAAAGAAAGGTTTCTATAAAGGAAAAGTTGATACAACTCTTTTCATAAAGAAATTCAAGCATGATTTATTAATTGTTCAAATATATATTAATGGCATTATCATTGGTGCAACTAAACATTGCTTGTGTGAGGAATTCTCTAATTTAATCCAAAGAGAATTTGAGATGAGTATGATGGGTGATCTTAAATTCTTTCTTGGACTATAAATTAAGTAATGCAAAAATGGGATTTTCATCAATTAAACCAGTATACAAAAGACATTCTCAAGAAATTTGGCAAGGATGGAGCTAAGATAAGTAAAACTCCAATCAACACCATAACCAAACTTAACAAATATGAGAATGGCAAACCGGTTGATGAAAAGTGATATAGAGGTATAATCAGATCCCTTCTTTATTTAACTGCTAGTAGACCCGATATTATGTTTGGTACTTACTTGCATGCTAGATTTCAATCTAGTCCTAAAGAGTCTCATTTAAATGCTATTAAAAGAATCTTTAAATATCTTTATGGCATAATACATTTAGGACTTTAGTATCCTAGGGGTTCATCCTTTGACTTGATTAGTTTTTCTGATGTGAACTTTGCTGGTAGCTTACTAGATAGAAAAAGCACTTCTAAAACTTTTTAATTTTTAGGACAATGTTTAGTTTTTTGGTTTAGCAAGAAACAAGTTTCAGTTTCCTTATCCACTGCTGAAGCTGAATATATCACAATAAGTCTTTATTGTTCACAAGTTTTATGGCACAAACAACAGTTGTTAGACTATGGTGTAAAACTTGATCACATTCTAATCAAATGTGACAATACAAGTGCTATCAGCCTTAGCAAAAATCTCATTCATCATTCTAAAACTAAGCACATAGACATTAGACATCATTTCTTGCACGATCAAGTTTAAATTGGTGATATCTCACTTGAATTTATTGATACAAATAGTCAACTTGCAGATATCTTCACCAAACCTCTCAATGAAGAGAGATTAAAGTTTATTACACATGAACTTTGCATGATTGATGGTTCTAGTTTATCTTAATTTTATGTTTAATTGATAGTTAAACCATTTTCATGCAAAATCATGTTGTGGTTATTTATTACTTTAATAGATAAATATTTTGATTTTGATCTTAAATTTTTTTTATATAGTCGTCAGTTTATATTTTATCTATCTTTTTAAATTTCTTTTTGCATTTTGTCAAAAGAGGAGAAATAATTTGAGTTTGCATATGTACCTAGTTAATTTTTTTAACATGTGTTTTTTTTAACTTTAAAACTCCCTCAATGTGTTAATGTTAGTAACATATTATATTTTTATTTGATATAGAGGGAGAAATTTTGTTTAAATTTTTGCATACATATTAACATTGTAAGTATGGCTAATTTTTTCGTACATCATATGTGACAAAAGGCCTTGTTTTGTATACTTTGTTTATGTATGACATAAATTTTATAAAGATTTTGTGTATCTTTATTTTCATTTTCCTTTTATATCTCTCTCTTTTCTTTTTCTTTTGACAAAGGGGGAGAAATATATTTGAGTTTGTTATTTGTTACTATACATGTGTATAATATTTTATTATTATGTTTATACATGCATAATTCATGTATAAAATCTTCTTATGAATTGTTTTAATCTTTGATAAGGCATGAATATATTTTTAGGAATTATTTTGATCTTTAATAAGGCATGAATATCTTTCTTAGAAATTGTTTTGATCTTTGATAAGGCATGAATACCTTCTTAGGAATTGTTTTGATCTTTGATAAGGCATGAATATTTTTATAAAGATTTGGTGTATCTTTACTTTGTTCCTATAGGAATTTTGGTCCCTTTAGGTTCATTTCCCCTTATATTTCTCTCTTTTCCTTTTTTATTTGTACAAAGAAAGGAAAATATGTTATCAATAATTTGTTTTTATTTTTTTTTATATGCTAAGTGCTACATGATTGATTAGTTTGCTAAGCTCTATATGATCATATGATAATTAAGCATGTCTAGCATAAACATTATTATTATATGTAATAATTTTGTGATGCATTTTAGTGGAACTATATGCATATATGTTTGAAATTATTTCCTCACATTAACTAACATTTATTTAAATGATCATGTTATCATATTTTATGTTTTTAATACATTTTTCATAAGAATGCCATGTTTTTATCCCTCTTACTATATTTTATGTTGCTTTTATTTTTTTGTCAAGAGAAATAATCTATAAATTTATATTTCTTATCATGTCCATATTCGTAAGGGGAGAAATAAAGAACTATATTTTATTTCATTTGGTATCATTATTATCACACACTTTACTTTGTATTATTTTTTATCAAACTCAAAATAAGTTTATCAAAATAAAAAAGGGGAGATTGTTGACCTTAGCAATAATCAATCTTAATTTTGAACTTAACAAAATTAATTTTGAGCATTTAATTTTTTTGTTTAAGTGTATATAAGTCAGGACTCTATTGGAAGTTAAAATGAAGTATGATTATCTTGGGCTGATTCGACCTTTAAGATTCAAGGAGACTTTTGACATCCTTAGAGCTTTATAATGAGAAAATTATCTTCTTCACGTTTGAAGTATACATCTTGAGCTTTCTAAATTGAGCTTATTTTTCAAAATTTGAGTTCATTTGTTTATACAAATATTAAGTCAAAATCAAATATGCATCTACCATTTCAGATTGCACAACTCTTAGTATTGTAGATATATCTTGAGCTTCAGATGTCCAATTAAGGTGACTCAAAATGAATGGAAAGCTAAGTCAAATATAGATAACTTTGATAAATAAATTTTGGGCAAATCAAAGCATCTTAAATATAAAATCATGGGTTCAACTTACGAATAACTATCTAACAGTAGTCTATATTTTAAATTGCATAACTATTAGTATTTTGAACATATCTTAAGCTACAAAAGTTTAATTGATATGATTAAAAATGTTATAAAAATATAAGTCAAATATCTAAAACTTTTATGAATAAAGTTTGGGAAAATTTAAACATCTTCAATATGAAATCATGGGTTCAACTTGTGCACAGCTGTCTAACAGTAGTCTGCATTTTAAATTGTATAGCTCTTTGTATTTTGGACATATCTTAAGCTTAAAATGTCCAATTAAGATGATTTAAAATGATATAGAAATATAAGTCAAATATCTATAACTTTTATGGAGAAATTTTGGGCAAATTCAAAATTCTTCAATATAAAATCACGAGTTCAACTTGTGCACAGTTGTCTTTGTTAAACAATTCTGTTTTTTGTATAACTCTTGTAAGAGTTGGTTATGTGTTAGAAATAGAATTTTTTTTATTTTAAATCTTAGGATAGATTAGAAAGGAAGTGAGATTTATTTCTAAAGGAATTGGTTTAAGCATTGTCCATTAAAATGCTTAGGATTTGGTTTGTGAGTGAGCCTTGAAAACTCAAGATGTAAGGTTGTAAGAGTAAACCATAAAACTCTTATGTAATCTTAATTTCATGAATAAGATTATGGGTGATTAAAAATCCTAACTTGAGGATAAGTGAGATGGAGATGTAGGATTGTTGTTGAATTTGAACTCCTTAAATTTTTGTATTATTTATTCTTCCTTCTCAACTTTCATTCAATTCTTGCAAAGAATTCTTTTAATTTCTCATTTTTATTTGATAGTCCTATTCACCCCCCCCCCCCCTCTAGGACTCTTTTCATTTTCTTTTATTTTTAATTTACTTTTAAGCCAATTTAGTTGACAAATTGGCCAACTATACGGCAATATAAAGCCATGCATCTGGATGGCCATTTGAAAAATGGACAAAGGGAAGCCATAAGCACTAAGAGGAGAATTGTGAGTTCTTTATGTGCTTATAAGGGGGAGAACCCACAAGCATAAACTGGTGATGGGAAAGTCATAAGCAAAGGGGTGAGATTGTGAGGTAGCCAAAGCTAGTTGGCTTTGACGAGTGTGAGAGAGCTATATGGGTTTGAGAAATTTTTCTCAATGGTTGAGTAATAAAATAGTGAGAGAATTATTTTGGGTGTTTGGGAACACTTTGAGTGCTACTATTTTTGTGAGAAATCTTTTATTGTATGCCTCTAATGTTGATCTAGAGAAGAATCTCTTATACCTAAAATTTGTATAGTGGAAGAAAATTTTGGATTTTGTCTTATGGACAAAGCCTAAAAATTAAAGGTGAACCACTTTAAAATATTGGTGTTATTTTTATTATTTATATAGTCGGTCTAACCACCATCATTTATTTATTTATTTGATTATTTCTATAATAATTTAATTTTGTCTCTGTGACATTTTTTCATTGTGCCAACTCTATTAATTTCCTAATAAGTGGTATAAGAGTTGTTGGTTCTTGTTTTAGAGGCATTATTAAATACTGCAATAATAAAGGCTAAGAGTAGCAATATGGTATGTTTAAATAGCATGAATTACCACATATGGAGAAAAAAAATGAAGGATCTCCTATTTGTGATGAAGTTACATCTATTGGTTTTTATTACTACAAAACCCAGTGGCAAGATGGATGAGGAATGGGCACTTGAGCATAAGCAAGTGTGCGGCTTCATCAAGCAGTTTATTGAAGACAATGTGTATAATCACATTTGTAATGAAACTTATGCACAAAAGTTATGGAACAAGCTCGAGGAGCTATATGCTTCAAAAACCAATAATAATAAATTATTTTTATCTAATAAAATTAATAAAAATAGAATATCAAAAAGGCTCTTTTGTTGTCGATCACTTGAATGATGTGCAAGGGATTATGGATTAGTTGTTGCGTATGGGCATTAACTTTGATAATGAAATTCTTACTCTTATGGTGCTTGCTTCTTGCCAGATTCATGGGAGACTCTGAAGATTTCTCTTACAAACTTTACACCGAACAGTGTAATGAATATGGAATTTGTCAAAATCGGTATTCTAAATGAAGAGATGAGATGCATATCAAAGGGTGTCTCTTCAACACAGTCAGATATCCTTACTGTAAGTTCCAAGAAGAGAAGTGAGACCCAAAGGTCAAAGCAAAGAATTAAGACCAGAGGAAAGTCAAAAAATTATGCCAATATTGAGTGCCATTAAAGCAAACAGAAAGGTCACATGAAGAAGTTCTGCCGAAAGTTCAAGAAGGACAGGACAAGAATAAAGGCAAAGATGTGAGGAAATATGACAACAATGATGATAATGAATAAATCTTCTTGAAAAATTTTTTGATTAGCTGTCAGAATGGAGATGACCTCCATGTAGTCAAGAGGGGGAGAATTGTTATGGATCCCTCCTATATGAAGCCCACAATGTTTAAAAAAATTTTAAAAAAAAGTAGTAAAACTTTACCGCATCGAATTTGTTACAGTAAAGGAAGGCTACAAAATTGCCAAATTTTTGTTGATTTTTTCTTTTTTTCAATTGACTTTCAAGCCAATTTAGTTGAAAATTTGGCCAACTACATGGCTATATAAAGCCATACATCCGAATGGCCATTTGAAAAATGGATAAGCATAAGTCATAAGCATTGAAAGGAAAGCTGTAAGTGCTCTGTGTGCTTGTGAGGAGGAGAAGCCATAAGCACAAGCTTATGATGGGAATGCCACAAGCAAAGGGTGAGTTTGTGAGGTAGCCAAATCTTGTTAGCTTTGATGAGTGTGAGAGAGTTATAAGTGTTTAAGAAAATTTTTCTCAACAAGTGAGTAACAAAATAGTGAGGAAATCATTTCGGGTGTTTAGGAAACACTTTGAGCACAACTATTTTCGTGAAAACTCTTTTATTATATGCCTCTAGTGTTGATATAGAGAAAACTCTCTCTTGTACCTACTATTTTTATAATGGAAAAAAATTTCAGATTTTGTCTCGTGGACATAGCTCAAGAATTAAAGGTAAACCACGTTAATATACTGGTGTCATTTTTATAATTTATATGGTCGATCTGACCACCTTCATTTATTTATTTATTTCTACATTAATTTTATTTTATCTCCATAAACATTATTTCACTACGCCAACTATGATAATTTTCCAATAAGTGATATCAGAGCTATTGGTTCTTATTATGGGGCACTATTAAACACTGCAATGATAGAGGCTAATACTAGCAAGATCTTTTATTTAAATGGCATGAATTACCACAAATGGAGAAAAAATGAAGAATCTCCTATTTGTGATAAAGTTGCATCTATAGGATTTTGCTACTACAAAACACAATTGCAAGACGGATGAGGAATTTGCATTTTAGAATGAGAAAATGTGTGGTTTCATCTAGCAGTTCATCAAAGACAATGTATACAACCACATTTGTAATGAAACACATGCATAGAAATTATGAAAGAAGCTTGAGGAGCTATATGCTTTACAGACCAACTACAATAAATTATTTTATTTAATAAAATTAATATAGATAAAATATCAAGATGACTCTTCTATTGTCGATCACTTGAATGATGTGAAAGGTATCATGGATTGGGTGTCTAGTATGGGCATCAACTTTGATAATGACATTCTTGGTCTTATGGTGCTTGCATCTCTAGAAAAGTCATAGGAGACTCTGGAGATTTCTCTTACAAACTCTACACCAAATGATGTAATGAATATGGAATTTGTCAAAAGCAGTATTCTGAATGAAGAGATGAGATGCATATCAAAGGATGCCTCTTTAACACAACCAAATATACTTACTGTAAGTTCTAGGGGGTAAAATGAGACTCAAAGCTCAAAGTAAAGAATTAAGAGCAGAGGAAAGTCAAACAATTATTCTAATATTAAGTGCCATTATTGCAAAAAGAAAGGCCACATCAAGAAGTTTTATTGAAAGTTCAAGAAGGACCAAGACAGGAACAAAGGCAAAGATGTGAGGAAATATGACAGCACTGATGATAGTGAAGCAAATCTTCTCGAAGAGTTCTATTGACTTGCTGCCGAAATGGTGATGACCTCTGCTTATTTGGGAGGGATAGAATTGTTATGGGTCCCTCCTACGTGGAACTAACAAGGTTTGTGTAATATCCCGTATTTTTAAATATTTTAATACAGTATCGGGATATGCAGTGTTAATAATTTTTGTATATATTTATGAAATTATTATGAGTTTGTTATTTAATTAAAGCTAATTTTAATTGTTTATTATTATTTTAAGTGCTTTACGTAAAATTTTCCCGGCACTTGCATTTTCGGTGAAATTTTCACATAAATAATTTACTATAAAATTTTTTAAATAGATTTACGGACTTGCATGAACTCATATATATTTTTAAAGTACTAAATAAAATATATATGTGTATTTATTTAATTAATTAGGGTTTAATTAATTATCCTAATATTTTATTATTTATTAATTTGTTTTAATATTATTTAATTATTTTAGGTGTATTAAATTATTAAAATATTAAATTATATGTGTGTGGTGTATATTTAATGTGTGTAATTTAATATTATTTTAATATATAGTATAAAGTATATATATATACATATATACATTTAATATTAACAAATTATAAAGTTTGAAATATTTACAAGTGTGCCACCCGAAGCTTCTTCTTCCTCCCGACCGTTCCCCATCACCGTCCACCACTGCTACCAGTCGATTTCTTGCCATTGGTGTGCCGTCCGGCGTGCCACCTCCTTCCTCAGCCTCTTCCGCCGCCTGCTGCAGTTGATTCCGGCGTCTGGAAGCCATTTTTGGCCGGAGAAGCCGAAAGCTGGAGCAATGTCGTTCACGACGTTTCCGGCCACCTTTTCGACACCGCCGGTCTCTTTCTTCCCCTTGAGCTCCGGTGAGTGTGATTCCAAGCTTTGTTTCACTTAAAATGGTCTTGATTTGCTTAGGTTTCGATTTTTCGAATTCGGCCATATTAGGGTTCTTGATTTTTTTGAACTTCAATTTGATTGATTCATGAAATATTCCTTCACAAATGTTGTTCCCCTTAGCTTAATCTACATGTGTGAACTTTTGTGGAATTTTTGGGAATTATTTTGATTTTTGGGTATTTTTGAATATTTTAATATTATTTTCTAATTTTCGGAAAAGTAATTAAATAAATTATGAAATTGTGTTTTATGATAATTATAGGTGTTGAAATGAATTATAGAAATTTATTTGGAATTTTATGAATTTCTATGTATTTATTTTGAATTTAATTAGTTTATGGAATTTTTGAAAAATTAGGTTAATTTTGTTTTTAATTGAGATTAATTGGTTACTTGAGTTTAATTATTGATATTATTGATAAGTATGTTGAGAACATTAATTTTGGATAATTATACTATTTTTGGTGAATTTTTGAAGTAATTTTAGTATATTTATATATATAAGGGCATTTTGGTAATTTTACCCTAAATTGACTAAAAATGTAATTAAATTGCTTTAATAATTATTTAAGGTATAAAAATGATTTCTACAAATTATTTAGTATTTTTAACTAATTAAAACTATTTTTCGTGAATTATTTTCAATTATATATATAATATACGATTTTACTAATAAAATTAGTTTTTATCGGTTTTTACTGTGTTTTAAGGTTAATTATGTAATTTCTACTTATTAAATGTATTTCTGTGATATAAGGGCATTTTTGGTATTTTTATGTTATTTTGTGAATTATGGACCCCGGTCGGTAGACTGTAGTTTGGAGTCCGACCGAGGGGTTGTGGATGTGTTTCTGTATTTATTTTCGAAGTGTGTTTCTTTGCAGGGCCGGCTCTACTCTTTGAGTAGAGAGATGTCCGTTTTACAGGGGAGGTTCTGCAGAATTTTCGGTAGAATTCTCGTAAAACGTGATGTCCGATCGAACCCTAATTATGTTTCTATGTCTAATATTCTAGATCGAGTTTCTAGGATTTTCTGTTAGGTTTATTCTGATGTCTGTTATTTCTTGTTTGTTTAGTTGCGCCGAGACCGAGGCCTAGTGGACCAGGCCCGTCGGACCTATCTTGAGGAGCGTACTAAGTGTGAGTTACTATTCTATATATATATGCTTTAGGGTGCATGATTTAGAAATGTATGTTTTATTTTGATTAAAGATGCATAAATAATTTAACCAGTACTTAAGTTTATTTTTATTTTACTTTTGGTTTATTTTTGGTATATATTAAATTATATGCATGCTTTATTAACTATTTATGTTTAAAATATTTTTAAATACATTTTTAGCTTATTTTGTAATTTGATTGGATTTGTTTGACGTATATATACTCGAAATATACCTGGTTTACTTTTGGTATATTTCCAGTATATATAAGGTTTATAATGTTATTTTATTTAATTTCATGCATCATTTATTTGTGAATGTATGCTTTATATTTTAAATGAAGGATATCAATAGAACGTGCTACCTAGTGGGCAGCACTAGGATCGAGTACATACCGGTACGCTTATATAATTTAGGCTATATTACTAACCTATTTGTGGATATTGATTGGATATGATTATTTGATGTGTGAGATATGGTTTGGAGGTGCGATTGCTGGAGCTCGGTTGACCAAGTGTCTCGGGGCCAATCACACTGACAGTCAGACTGCTGGAGCTCGGTTGACTTAGTGTCTCGGGGCCAGTCTACTGTCCAAATGAAATAAGTGAATATAGTTGGAATAAGTGAGCCTGTGTAGCTAGAGTGTTGTCTAACACTATTTGAGGTTATGATTTTCTAGGGTTCTATTTGATCCTTCATAAACGGTGATTTTCAATAAATATATAAAATGATTTTTATTGCATTTGTGTGTAATTGCCTGTATATATACATATTAGATATATACTATTGATTGTATGCATTGTCATTTAGTATGCATGTATATATATTATAGTAATTCACTCAGTGAGGTCTGACTCCCCTCCGTTGACTAATTTTCAGGAGAGTCATCTTCTTCACACCTCAGTAGCAAGCCTGTACGCCGGATTTCTTCCGCCCCGGCTTCTTTATGAAAACTGCTTATCTGAGTCTTGAGTTGTATTTTATCTAGACACTGCAGTAGTCACTAAATTGTTAAAGAGATGTTGTATTATATTTGAACTGGATTTGTATTAAAAGGTTTATATATATGAGATGAGGATTTAATTTAAATTCAGTTGGTGCAAATGTTATTATATTTATGATTTTATTCCGCTGCACAGTATTTTAATTAATAGTGATATTATTATTACTATTGCATGTTTATTTTATTTTTAGGCTTGTTACGGGTTCCGGATTCGAAAGAATTCCTGTTCCCTAGCGCCGGTCATGGCCCCTGTTTTGGGTCGTGACAAAGTTGGTATCAGAGCGGAGTTCTATGTCAGGGCTTAGTTGTGTGAGTTGTGGCCCTAGTTTTCAAAGTTGTGTTTTCTTTTGCTAACTACTGCAGTGAATTAGGTTCGAGTATGTCTTGATAAGTATTCCTTGCTTAGTTTTCTGCGTTATTCCTCCGTTGTCTGTTTTGTTTGAATCTTTCCATTTGTCTTTTCAGAATAAGGAGGCGAGCGCATGTCGCTCCACCGGTCGTTGAGGCCGAGGATGATGAGTCTTTTCAGGATGAGGTTTTACCTCCTAAGCAGCCAATTAAACGTAGAGGTCGTGGCAGAGGTAGACCTCAAGGAGCGGCAGGTCGCTGTAGGCAGAGAGAGTTACAGGATGAGGAGCCTGTTGAGCCTGAGTTTGATGTTCCTGTACCTCTAGTTGTTTCGCCTGTTCAGCCTGCCTATCAGCAGGGCATGTCTGACCCTGAGGCAGCTTTGTTCTATGCCCGAGTTGGTAGAATTACTTTTGATGGGACTTCCGATCCATTGGATTTTCTGTACGCGATTGAGATGACGACTCGGACTGCTCATACCGAGTACCAACGGATCATGATTGTCGAGTTTTCTGTCGAGGGACCAACCTTAGATTGGTTCATTCAGATGATTCAGCCTTATATGATGACGATGACCTGGGCTCAGTTCCGAGAGCGGTTTATGAGGAGATTCTGTCCAGAGCCTCTCCGTATGAGCTATCGTCTCTGACTGACCAGCATTTCTCATGGAGATCGATCTGTTGAGGAGTACACCCGAGAGTTTCTCCAACTGGATAGATATGCAGAGAACCTGATGCGAGACCAATATTTCGCAGTCACTACATATGTCACCGGATTGGGTTCAACATTTGCTGGTATGCCTACAGCAAGCCTTACT
Organism: Mallotus nudiflorus; assembly: GCA_947683625.1. NCBI lineage: Eukaryota > Viridiplantae > Streptophyta > Magnoliopsida > Malpighiales > Euphorbiaceae > Mallotus > Mallotus nudiflorus. The sequence continues at coordinate 1,063,208 of CANTUR010000111.1, read as the reverse complement.
CTAGAATCTGTGATTGAGTTGGCCAAGGAGATTGAGCTGAGGCTAGTTAGGTAAGGAGCGATGCCTGATTATTACCAGCTGGGAGTTCAGTCGAGTGGATTGCAGGCTACTCCGTATTCGAGTTTTCACGTTGGTTCGAGTAGTCAACAGCGAGGTCCGACTCAGCAGAGTCAAAGACAGCAACAGAGAGTGCATCGAAGCAGTAGATATGGCCGTGAAGGTCAGCGTAGATCATTCAGATTTGGGTCAGGTGCTTCGAGCAGCAGTAGTGGTCGTAGTTCTGGATCAGCTGCCAGTGTATGCCAGACTTGTGGTAGAGTCCATCAGGGACCGTGATATCTGACACCACTGACATGCTTCAGATGCGGGCAGACAGGACATTATGCCAGATCGTGTCCTTACTCCGGGTATCAGCAGCCACAGATTCCACGATTTCCACAGCAGTCGATTGCTAGTGCTGCACCCGTGCCATTTCAGTTACCACCAGCTCAGCATCAGAGTTCCACTTAGCTTGTCCCACAGCAGAGTCGTGGTAGAGGTATTAGAGGAGGTGCCAGAGGTATTGGCCAGGCTTCTACCAGTCAGCAGGGAGGTCGAAGACAAGCCAGAGTTTTCCACCTTACTCAGTAGGATGCTCAGGCATCTAATACAGTCGTGGTAGGCATTATTTCTATTTGTTACCTGGATGCATGGGTTTTATTTGATCTGGGTGCCACGCATTTGTTTGTTTCTCCTATTTTTGCTTCTAAATCTTGTTGGCAAGCTTCGAGGATGGCCTTTGTCTGTTGCCACTCCTCTGAGCGATTCTTTGGACACCGATATTATTCTTTCTGGTTGTCCAGTTCTCGTGGGAGATAGAGAATTAACCGCTGATTTGATTTTGTTGGATGTGATGGAGTTTGATATTATTTTGGGAATGGACTGGTTATCTCAGCACTATGCCGTGGTAGATTGCAGGAATAAAGAGGTGACTTTCAGAATTCCTGGTGAAAAAGATTTTAAGTTTGTGGGTGATAGGAGTTCAACACCTCAGAATCTTATTTCTGCTATTACGGCTAGGAAGTTGTTGAGAAAAGGTTGTCAGGGATATTTGGCATTAGTCAAGGATACTTCAGTGGAAAAGTTGTCACTCACAGATGTTCCTGTTGCTTGTGAGTTTCCTGATGTTTTTCCCGAGGATTTGCCAGGTTTACCACCTCATAGAGAGATCGAGTTCTGTATAGATGTGGTTCCAAGTACTACTCCTATATATATGCCACCCTACAGAATGGCTCCTGTAGAGTTGAAAGAGTTGAAGGAGCAGTTGCAAGAGTTATTGGATAAAGGTTTTATTAGACCCAGTGTTTCTCCTTGGGGTGCACCAGTCCTATTTATGAAGAAGAAAGATGGTACCCTGAGACTGTGCATTGACTACAGAGAGCTAAATAAGGTGACAGTGAAGAACAAGTATCCTCTCCCGAGGATAGATGACTTGTTTGATCAGCTACAAGGTGCACAGTTCTTTTCTAAGGTTGATCTGAGGTCGGGTTATCATCAGTTGCGGATTAGCGAAGCCAATGTTCCTAAGACGGCATTCCGCACTTGATATGGCCATTATGAGTTTCTGGTGATGTCTTTTGGTTTGACTAATGCACTAGCAGCTTTTATGGACCTGATGAACAGGGTATTCAGACCGTATGTGGATCAGTTTATGGTAGTCTTCATCGATGATATACTGGTTTATTCTAGGAGTATGGAGGAGCATGTATATCACTTGAGGACTGCACTGCAGACACTGAGAGATCATCAACTTTATGCTAAATTCTTGAAGTGTGATTTCTGGATGGAGAGTGTTTCTTTTCTTGGACACGTGGTGTCTAAAGAAGGTATCCAGGTTGATCCAGAAGATTGAAGCAGTGCCTGAGTGGCCTAAACCGACTTCTGTTACTGAGATTCGGAGTTTTCTGGGTTTAGCCGGGTATTATAGGCGGTTTGTGCAAGATTTTTCTAGAATTGCAGCCCCTATGACTCGCTTGACTCAGAAGAATGTTAGGTTCGAGTGGTCAGAAGCTTGTGAGAATAGTTTTCAGTTGTTGAAGGAGAAGTTGACCACAGTGCCAGTGTTAGCTTTGCCTAATAGTGTGGACAAGTTCACAGTTTATTGTGATGCCTCTAGAATTGGCCTTGGTTGTGTGTTGATGCAGAATGGTAGGGTGATAGCCAATGCTTCGAGGCAGTTGAAGAAGCATGAGCATAACTATCCCATACATGACCTAGAGATGGCTGTAGTGATCTTTGCATTGAAGATTTGGAGACATTATCTGTACGGGGTGACTTGTGAGATTTTTACTGATCACAAGAGCCTTAAGTACATTTTTCAGTAGAAAGATCTGAATCTAAGGCAGAGAAGATGGTTAGAATTGTTGAAAGATTATGACTGTGAGATTTTATATCATCCGGGTAAAGCTAATGTGGTAGCAGATGCCTTGAGTAGGAAGTCCTCAGGCAGTCTTGCTCACATTAGTGTCGAGAGGAGACCGTTGATCTAGGAATTGCATTTATTGGTGGATCAAGGTCTAATGATGAAGATCAGTAGATCAAGTGGACTATTAGCTCAGTTTAAGATACGATCTATACTGAGGGATAGGATTAAAGCAGCTCAGAGCCGAGATCCTATTCTAGAAGAGCTTGCAGAGAATGTTCGAGTAGGGAAGTTCACTGATTTCACACTCGATGATGATGGTGTGTTGTGGATTAGTGGTAGATTGTATGTTCCTGATGTGGATGATTTGAGAGAAGAGATCCTAGAGGAAGCATATTCTACAGCCTATAGCGTACATCTAGGTGTTACTAAGATGTACCACAGTATTAGAGATTTATACTGGTGGGATGGATTGAAGAAGGATGTCACTGATATGCAACAGTGCCAACTCTCTCCAGAATCTCAAACGGTCCGATATATCTTGATGCTAACTTACCCTTCCTACCAAATCTCATCACACCCTTCATCGGAGATACCTTCAGAAAAACAAAATCTCCAACCTGAAACTCCACATCTCTGCGCCTAGGATCCGCATAGCTCTTCTGCCTGCTAACTGCGGTCTCTAATCTACGCTTAATCATGGTGACTTTCTCTATAGCATCCTGAACCATCTCAGGTCCAGTCAAAGCTCTCTCACCAATCTCATCCCAACTCAAAGGGGATCTACACTTCCTTCTATACAACGCCTCATATGGTGCCATGCCAATACTGCTATAGTAGCTGTTATTATATGCAAACTCAACGAGTGGCAAATGATTATCCCAGCTACCTCCCAAATCCAGAACACACATCATCAACATATCTTCCAGTGTCTGGGAAGCTTCAGCCTCTTCCTATTCCCGAGTGGAAGTGGGAAAGGATAGCTATGGATTTTGTGGTTGGTTTACCTCGTTCTAAGGATGGATACGATTCCATCTGGGTGATTGTAGACAGGTTGACGAAGTCTGCACATTTCTTACCTGTGAAAGCCACCTATTCTGTAGCTAGATTGGCGAAGCTGTACGTGAAGCATATTGTGTGCCTTCATGGAGTACTTATGTCCATTGTGTCAGATAGAGGTTCAGTGTTTACTTCTCATTTTTGGCAGAAGTTGCAGGAAGCGATGGGCACTTTCATATCTCGATGTTGAGGAATTATATCTCAGACCCTTCACATGTGTTGCAGCCCGACAGTGTAGAAGTGAGTGAAGACTTGACGTTTGTGGAAGAACCTGTGGCGATCGTAGATTATCAAGTTCGACAGTTGCGGTCGAAGCAGATTCCGATGGTCAAGGTTCTGTGGCGTAGCGACAGAGTTGAGGAGCATACGTGAGTGACTGAAGCCGAGATGCGAGCTTCTTACCCGTATCTCTTTCATTCCTGATCTTGTGATCATTTTCTTTCTAGAATTCGGGGACGAATTCTTGTAAGGGGGGAAGACTGTAATATCTCGTATTTTTAAATATTTTAATACTGCATCGGGATATGCAGTGTTAATAATTTTTGTATATATTTATGAAATTTTTATGAGTTTGTTATTTAATTAAAGCTAATTTTAATTGTTTATTATTATTTTAAGTGTTTTACGTAAAATTTTCCCGGGACTTGTATTTTCGGGGAAATTTTCACGTAAATAATTTACTATAAATTATTTTAAATAGATTTACGGACTTGCATGAACTCATATATATTTTTAAAGTACTAAATAAAATCTATATGTGTATTTATTTAATTAATTAGGGTTTAATTAATTACCTTAATATTTTATTATTTATTAATTTATTTTAATATTATTTAATTATTTTAGGTGTATTAAATTATTAAAATATTAAATTATATGTGCGTGGTGTATATTTAATGTTTGTAATTTAATATTATTTTAATATATAGTATAAAGTATATATATATACATATATACATTTAATATTAACAAATTATAAAGTTTGAAATATTTACAAGGGTGCCACCCGAAGCTTCTTCTTCCTCCCGACCGTTCCCCATCACCATCCGCCGCTGCTACCGTCGATTTCTTGCCGTTGGTGTGCCGTCCGGCGTGCCACCTCCTTCCTCAGCCTCTTCCGCCGCCTGCTGCAGCTGATTCCGGCGTCTGGAAGCCATTTTTGGCCGGAGAAGCCAAAAGTTGGAGCAACGTCGTTCACGACGTTTCCGGCCACCTTTTCGACACCGCCGGTCTCTTTCTTCCCCTTGAGCTCCGGTGAGTGTGATTCCAAGCTTTGTTTCACTTAAAATGGTCTTGATTTGCTTAGGTTTTGATTTTTCGAATTCGGCCATATTAGGGTTCTTAATTTTTTTTGAACTTCAATTTGATTTATTCATGAAAAATTCCTTCACAAATGTTGTTTCCCTTAGCTTAATCTACATGTGTGAATTTTTGTGGAATTTTTGGGAATTATTTTGATTTTCGGGTATTTTTGAATATTTTAATATTATTTTCTAATTTTCAGAAAATTAATTAAATAAATTATGAAATTATGTTTTATGATAATTATAGGTGTTGAAATGAATTATAGAAATTTATTTGGAATTTTTATGAATTTCTATGTATTTATTTTGAATTTAATTAGTTTATGGAATTTTTGGAAAATTAGGTTAATTGTGTTTTCAATTGAGATTAATTGGTTAATTGAGTTTAATTATTGATATTATTGATAAGTATGTTGAGAAAATTAATTTTGGATAATTATACTATTTTTGGTGAATTTTTGAAGTAATTTTAGTATATTTATATATATAAGGGCATTTTGGTAATTTTACCCTAAATTGACTAAAAATGTAATTAAATTGCTTTTAATAATTATTTAAGGTATAAAAATTATTTCTACAAATTATTTAGTATTTTTAACTAATTAAAACTATTTTTCGTGAATTATTTTCAATTATATATATAATATACGATTTTACTAATAAAATTAGTTTTTATCGGTCTTTACTGTGTTTTAAGGTTAATTATGTAATTTCTACTTATTAAATGTATTTCTGTGATATAAGGGCATTTTTGGTATTTTTATGTTATTTTGTGAATTGTGGACCCCGGTCGGTAGACTGTAGTTTGGAGTCCGACCGAGGGGTTGTGGATGTGCTTCTGCGTTTATTTTCGAAGTGTATTTCTTTGCAGGGCCGGCTTTACTCTTTGAGTAGAGAGATGTCCGTTTTACAGGGGAGGTTCTACCGAATTTTCGGTAGAATTCTCGTAAAACGTGATGTCCGGTCGAACCCTAATTCTGTTTCTGTGTCTAATATTCTAGATCGAGTTTCTAGGATTTTCTGTTAGGTTTATTCTGATGTCGGTTATTTATTGTTTGTTTAGTTGCACCGAGACCGAGGCCTAGTGGACCAGGCCTGTCGAACCTATCTCGAGGAGCGCACTAAGTGTGAGTTACTATTCTATATATATACGCTTTAGGGTGCATGATTTAGAAATGTATGTTTTATTTTGATTAAAGATGCATAAATAATTTAACCAGTACTTAAGTTTATTTTTAGTTTACTTTTGGTTTATTTTTGGTATATATTAAATTATATGCATGCTTTATTAACTATTTATGTTTAAAATGTTTTTAAATACATTTCTAGCTTATTTTGTAATTTGATTGGATTTGTTTGACGTATATATACTCGAAATATACCTGGTTTACTTTTGGTATATTTCTAGTATATATATGGTTTATAATGTTATTTTATTTAATTTCATGCATCATTTATTTGTGAATGTATGCTTTATATTTTAAATGAAGGATATCAATAGAACGTGCTACCTAGTGGGCAGCACTAGGACCAAGTACGTACTGGTACGCTTATAGCATTTAGGCTATATTACTAACCTATTTGTGGATATTGATTGGATATGATTATTTGATGTGTGAGATATGGTTTGGAGGTGTGATTGCTGGAGCTCGGTTGACCAAGTGTCTCGGGGCCAATCACACTGACAGTCAGACCGTTGGAGCTCGGTTGACTTAGTGTCTCGGGGCCAGTGTACTGTCCAAATGGAATAAGTGAATATAGTTAGAATAAGTGAGCCTGTATGGCTAGAGTGTTGTCTAACACTGTTTGAGGTTGCGATGTTCTAGGGTTCTATTTGATCCTTCATAAACGGTGATTTTCAATAAATATATAAAATGATTTTTATTGCATTTGTGTGTAATTGCCTGTATATATACATATTAGATATATATTGTTGATTGTATGCATTGTCATTTAGTATGCATGTATATATATTATAGTAATTCACTCAGTAAGGTCTGACTCCCGTCTGTTGACTATTTTTTAGGAGAGTCATCTTCTTCACACCTCAGTAGCAAGCCTGTAAGCCGGATTTCTTCCGCCCCGGCTTCTTTATGTAAACTGTTTATCTGTGTCTTGAGTTGTATTTTATCTAGACACTGCAGTAGTCATTAAATTGTTAAAGAGATGTTGTATTATATTTGAACTGGATTTGTATTAAAAGGTTTATATATATGAGATGAGGATTTAATTTAAATTCAGTTGGTGCAAATGTTATTATATTTATGATTTTATTTTGCTGCACAGTATTTTAATTAATAGTGATATTATTATTACTATTGCATGTTTATTTTATTTTTAGGCTTGTTACGGGTTCCGGATTCGAAAGAATTCCCGTTCTCTAGCGCCGGTCATGGCCCCTGTTTTGGGTCGTGACAGTTTGAAAATAAAAAAAAAAAAAAAAAAAAAAAACAAAGTTGTAAAACTTTATCGCACTGAACTTGATGTAGTAAAGGAAGGCTAACAAATTGCCAAATTTTAGTTGATTTTTTCTTTTGTTTTTAATTGACTTTCAAGCCAATTCAGTTGACAAATTGGCCAACTACATAGCTATATAAAGCCATGTATCTGAATGGCCATTTGAAAAATGGACAAGGACAAGCCATAAGTATGTGGAGGAGAGTTATGAGTGGTCTGTGTGCTTATGAGGGGGAGAAGCAACAAGCACAACCTTGTGATGGGAAAGCCACAAGCAAAAGGCGAGCTTGTGAGGTAACCAAAGCTAGTTAGCTTCATGAGTGTGAGAGAGTTGTAAGGGTTTGAGAAATTTTTTCCCAACAGGTGAGTAATAAAATAGTAATGAAATTATTTTTGGTGTTTAGGAAACACTTTGAGTGCCACTATATTGGTAAAAACTCTTTTATTGTATGCCTTTAATGTTGATATAGAGAATACTCTCTCTTGTACCTACTATTTTTATAGTGAAAGAAAATTTCAAATTTTGTTTCATGGATATAGCCCAAGAATTAAGGATGAATCACGTTAAAATATTGATGTTATTTTAATTATTTATATGACTGATCTGACCACTTTTATTTATTTATTTATTTATTTATTTTTACAGTAATTTTATTTTGATTCTGTAAACATTATTATGCTGTGCTAACTCTATTAATTTCCCAACAATATACACGTATCTAAATCTTGGGAAAGATACACTAGGATTAGTTCAGATGGTAAAGATGCGATACAATGGTGCAATAAGTGTGTTCAAACATTCGCCTCAGGAGACAAAAAAATCGAAACTCTAATGAACCTACTTGGAGGAGTGTCTATAAACAAACTCTCTGAAGAAAGTCGCAAGGAAGATAGAGTTAGAGCTTTTCTTGAGCTGTTAGGGAATCTCCCTCCTGATTCTACGTACTTAGCAGAGTTCGGTAAGACTTATCCTGAACAATCCCATCGCCAAGAAGTTTGTGGCTCCATGGATATAAAGTTTTTTCTTTACTTCGGCTTAAATTATTCTTCTCAAAATATTGAATTTTTTCTTAAAACAATTTTTCAAACCCTATAAATTAACTAACTTCAATTTCTTTGAAGCAAATCAATTCAACTGCATTAACTGGAACCAACATCTTGAGTGCATAAGATAAGAGAAGAAGCTTCCCCGTCCAAAACTATACATGATCACATCCAAACTTAAAAGCCCACTAAGCAAGACAATTAACTAACAAAAAATTATGTATACTAAAGAATAAATTGTTGAACTTTTTTTTTATATGTATACCATTTGATTGTGATTTTTTAAAAGAATTTTAAATCTATATAAAAATAAATTTTTTGAACTTTTTTAAAATAAAAAATATAGAAGCTTAAAAATTTTTAAAACTGTACAATTAAATTAAAATTTTTTTAATTTAATAGATTTGATTATAAAATTTGTTTAACAAAATTAAATTTATCTCTAAAATTACAAGACTTTATTGTAATTTTTTTTTAATAAAAAGATCCAATATAGTCTAGTTTCAAAAAAAAAAATTCCCTTTGTCAAAAAAAAAAATTATGAAAATCAATGTCAACTTCGGGCTAAAATTAAGGGTCCAAATTGGCCACTTGGCCTTCATTTGAATTCCTTAACCTTGTGTTTACATAGAACTATTTGATTTAAAATTTTATATTTTTAATATTAAATTTCAATAATATGTAGATAGAGTTCATGGAAAATCCTGATTAATACACGTTTACATGTTGCCAAACAATTCAAATGTATGAATGTATGATCGAATTCTTTGCATCTAAATACAACGTAATTTCATTTCAATTTTTATAAGGTACAAGGATGAAAATTGTAAGTGTGTTATCAAGAATTTATTCCCAAATTTAGAAAGTAAAACATATGTAACTTCAAGAATTAGATTCCAGCTCCACTACTTGCAAATTTTGTTTTTACTCATTCTTCCCAATTACTTTAATACTGTTGAGAAAAGAATTGAAAGAAAGAAGATCTTGTATTTTTCTTGCTATTTTCTTTAAAAATGATACACACATATACAATATCTAAATAAACCTATCTTTGGAAATACAATTCATGATTTACATAAATCATTTTCTGATTTCTTCCCCCAATTTTTTTCTTAATTTTTTTCCTCCCTAATTTCTAATTATTTAATTCACATTCCAATATTCCCCCTCAAGTTGGTGTATAGATATCATCAATGCCCAACTTACTTAGTGAGTCATGGAACACTAGGCTTGAGATAGGTTTTGTGAGTACATCTACTAACTAATCTTTGGACTTTACGAATGGAAACTTGATTATTTTGGCTTCAAGTTTTTCTTTGATAAAATACCTGTTTATTTTGACTTGCTTAGTCTGATCATGCTGAACAAATTGTAAGCAATCTAAATGGGTGCACGATTATCACAGTATAAGTTCATTTCGCTCTTTGGATGATACCCTACTTCACTAAGTAGACTTCTTAGTCAAAGAAGTTCATATAGGCCTTTCACTATTCCTTTGAACTTGACTTCCGCACTTGATAATGCAACCACCTTTTGCTTTTTACTCCTTTATATGATGAGATTACCTCCTACAAAGGTGAAATACTCAGACGTTGACTTCCTATCCAAGCTTCTTGCCTAGTTAGCATGAACTAATTTATATGATCTTTACTTAGATTTTGCATGAACTAATTTATAAGACTTACCACATATGCTATGTTCGGTCTTGTGTGGGATAAGTATATTAACTTACCTAGTAGCCATTGATACTGATCTTTGTTTGTTGGTGTCTGGTTCTCACAATTTCTTAGCTTATCATTCTACCAGCAAGTATCTTTGTAAATTTGTGATCTCTTTCTCATCATTCCCTGTAATTATCATATCATCAATATAGATAATTAGAGCTATTAATTTCCCATCTCAATGCTTCATAAACAAAGTTTGATCTGAGTTACTTTGTCTGAACTCATGCTTCCTTATTGTTGAGCTAAACCGACCAAACCATGTCAGGGAGACTACTTCCAATTGTATAATGCCTTTTGTAGTTTATACACACCTTCAGCTTTTTATGAAGTCTCCAAACCAATGGAATATCCATTTAAACTTCCTCTTTAAGGTCCCTATGTAAAAATGCATTCTTCACACCAAATTGATAAAGAGGCCAACCCAAATTTGCAACAAACGATAACAAAACTCTTACAGTGTTTATTTTTGCAACAGAGGAGAATGTCTCTTAGTAATCAATACCATGAGTCTAAGTATACCCCTATGCCATGAGTCTAGCCTTGTATCTTTCTATTAATCCATTTGCTTTTTTGTTTATAAAGAATGCCTACTTATAACCCATGACTTTTTTTCCCTTAAGTAGTTTACTAGAGTTTAGGTATTATTCTTTTATAGAACTATCATCTCATCCATTATTGCCTGAGTCCATTAACAATCTTTCAATGCCTCCTGCACCTTATGAGGAATATCATCGGCAGAAAGCTTATGTGCAAAAGCCTTCAAAGGTTTTGAGAGTCTTTGAGTGGATATATGATGAGCAATGGGATATGTTCCTCCTTTAGCTTCTTGTTAGGTGAGTATCAGTTTGGAGGCTTTCCTCGGTTATGTTTGAAAGGAAATTTATAGCTAATATAATTATTTATTTAAAGCGAAGGAAAGGAGTTTAGAATTTGTACCTTAAGAGTATTCTTGAAAGATAAGTCATGTACTCTATAAGGGGCCTGATCTATATTCTTTTCTAAGTTACCTTCATCAAGCTCTGTATAAATACCTGAGTCTATTTTACAATGTCCACCATTACATTCTGAGTTTCCCTCATTATGCTCAGAATCTCTTTCACGCTCAGCAATAGGTTCCAAGTTTCCTTCATTATGCTTAGAGTCTCTTTCATGCTTGGTAGTAGGTTATTTTGAGTTTTTTGGCCCTTCTGAACCCCAATTGATCTAATTCTCTATTACCTAACTCTAATCTTCATCCTTATCTCCCCCATAAGTAAAAAATATGTATCGCATCTCAAGAAGAACACTTGTTATTCAAGAAATGTCATATTTATAATGGTGTATAGGAATGGAGTCACGGATCAAAACACCAGTATCCCTTCTTTTAAGCTCTATATCTCAAGAAAACACACCGAATGACACAAGGATCAAGCTTTATCACTAGGCTTTGGGAAAATGAATATGGGCTACTAAACTAAACACTTGTTGAGGCAATATGAGAACTAAAGGTATATGTACATAATAAGAAAGTTTTTGAAGAGGAGTGTCAAAGTTTAGGACTTAAGATGGTAGTCTGTTAGTAGATATTATGGTAGTACCTACAACATCAATCCAACACCGTCTAGGTGCATGAGCTTCAATTAAGAGTGCTTGAGTCAATTCTAGTATGTGTCTATTTTTTTGTTTTGGAACCCCATTATGTTGTGGTGTCTAAGAACATAAGATCTCATGATGTAGGCCATAGGCTTAGAAGTACTATTGGAACTCGTGTTTTGACATATTCTCCTCCATTATCCATGTTATAACCCGTATTTTATTTAATTATTAAATCAAATTAAGGATTTAAAGTGTGAGTTGTTATTTTATTATTTTATGAAATTATTATTATTTGTGTAATTTAATAAATTTTAATAATTTATTAAGGAGGATATATATATTAGAAGATAGAAGAAGAAAAAAATAAAGTACACCTAATATATATAAAGTACATATATATATTAGGTGTACTTTATTTTTTTTCTTCTTCTATCTTCTTTTTCTACTTGACACCAACCACCACCCTCACTACCAACACCACTCAGCTCCCCTTCCCCTCCTCCTTCCTCCTCCTTTCTCTTTCTTTCTCAGTTTTCTTCTTCACTAGATAGGGAAGGAGCTCATCGATGTTAACTTTAACCACCGCCGAACGTGTCACCGACATCATTGAATCCTCTTCTCCTGGGTTTCATTTCTACTAAGTCAATTTAACCGGGTAACACCGGCAACAACTCCAATTTTGGTTAAGTTGATTTCAATGTTTTATGTTTAATTTGTTGTTGATTTTGAATTCGGTTAAATTGGACAATGTTGTAGTTATATAAAATGAAATTGAGATTATGATCTTATTAAATATGATTTTTTATTTATTTTCTAAATTATTAGAATTTTTCAAGTGTTCGGTAACTGTTCACATTACTATTCTAAGCTCAAAAATTTTATATTTTTAATAAATTTTGTTAATTATGTAAAGTAAACTTTGTGAATGAAGTTTTGTGAAAGGTTTTATAGAATTTAAGTTATGAAATTTTAAATGTTATGTTTAAATAATTATTTTTCAAAAATTATTAGAAATTAGTAAATTATTTAATTTTATTAAATTATTGTTATTTATTCTATTTTAGATTATTTTTAAATAATAAAAGTTTGAAATATTTTTATAATTAATTTTCAATTATTAGTTAATTAGTAGTAATTTTTGGGGAAAATAAATGAATAATAAATTCTTTTATTTTTTATTATATAAATAAATTAAATTTTGGTAGTAAACTAAATTTTTATGATATATATGTTTTCATGTATATAAAGATGAATGTTAATTGTAATTATTCAATGTTGTGTATATTTTAAGATGCTTTTATTATTTTATTTTTAATATAATGTTTTGGTGGACAGCCATAGAACATACTACCTAGTGTGCTACACTAGAACTGTTGCGCAACAATACACTAGTTGCTAGGTTTTGGTATGTTGATTGATATGAGATTACATGATCTAAGTTATGGACGAATGATTATTGAGATTTTTGGATAAACAGTGGTGTATGTCACGACCCAAACTAGGAGTCATGACCGGCGCTAGGGGACTAAAATTCTTTCGAATCCGGAACCCGTAGCAAGCTTAAGAAAATAAAATCATACGATAAACAAATAAAAAGTATGATATAATTAAAATTTTTTGAATCAATATATAAAATAAATACCCCAAATCTTTTTATAATGTATACATATTCGTACGGTGTTCAAATACAAATTCTTATAGTATATAATATCCAAACAAAATAATGCTCCTCAAATACAATAACACAACTACTGCAGTTTCTAGAATATAAATCAGAGTTCATAATATACGTTTGCATAAAAATAGCCGGGACTGAAGAACACCGGCGAGGAACTCTACAACTAAGGTCTGACGATATAGGATCTCCTAAAAAAAATAATTGAAGGGGGTCAGACCTCACTGAGTGAATTATTATACTATATATACATGCAAACTAAACCATAACAATAAGGCATTCTTATATATATATGTATATACACACATTTCACACGAATGTCAAACTCTGCCTTTATAAATATATTAAATATAGAAAACATATGTTTTAATTCATGAAGGATCCATAGAACCCTAATAATAGCAACCTCAAACAACCCCATCATCACTCTAGCCCTACAGGCTCACTTGATTCCAAATAGAACACTATTACAATCTGGGCAGCAGACTAGTCCCGAGACACTAAGTCGACCGAGCTCCAGCAGTCTGGCTGTCAGTGTGATTGGCCCCGAGGACACTTGGTCAACCGAGCTCCAGCAATCACACTATCTATCACCTCACATCTCAATCAACCCAATAGATCATTCAATCCATTTATGGATAGTAGACTGGCCCCAAGACACTAAGTCAACCGAGCTCTAGCAGTCTGACTATCAATATGATTGGCTCCGCAATCACACTATCTAACATACCATTAATCTTAGTCAAATCCATCAAATCAATTATAATCACCACAATTATTTCTCACTCAACCCTTATCTATCATACCGGTACATACACGGCCCTAGTGCTGCCCACTAGAGGAAGCACGTTCTATTGATATCCTTCACTTACAATAAATCATTCATTCTGAAAATAATTAATGTAAAACGACATTCATAATAATAAAATCAACTATATATATATACTAAAAATATACCTAAAATATAGCCAGTATATTTCGGGTATATATATATGTCAAATAAAATATTAAATAAACTAAAGATAAATTATTAATATGGTTAAAAACAATTTAAATGAGTAACAATAATATAACATGCATTTTCTTAAAATATACTTAAATATACAAAAGATATACCCTAAGTACACAAATCATTTAATAAAACATTTATGTATAAATATTCATTTAAATACGTGTTTGTATTTAACATATATTCACAAATATACTAAAAATAAACCTAATTATCTAGCATGCATATATCAAAAATAAACCCTAAATATACCACTAATGTGTTAGGTTTATTTAATAATAAAACGTGTATTTATTTGGAAATAAATCAAAATATACCAAAAATAAACTTAAAAATAATTTAAGTGTAGGTTTATAATATAGCATGCAATTATTTAAGAATAAACCTAAATTATACTAATCATTTACTAAAATAATTATTGTTCGAATGCACATTTAAATCATGTATAAATATTAAATTATAACAAACATAAACCTAAATATCTAAGATACATATATCAAAATTAAACTCTAAGTATACCGGTGATATATTTAAATGTATATAGAAAATATATAGACATTTATATATCAAGATAATGAGGGTTCTGCCAGAACCAACCGCTTCTCTACTACTTTCTGAAATGAGTCAATATACTACGATTAAGTTACGCTCTTTGAATTCAAAATACAACTTCAGAATGTAACGGGGCGACAAAAGGGGCCCTTGGGGCCATGCACCCTTGGAGTCCTTAGCTTATCCTAAGGACATGGTGGGATAAGAAAAGTATAATATGGCCAAGCAAGGACGTATGTACAGTATAATAACTCACATGTTAGCGCTCCACGAGACAAACTCGACAGGCCCTGATCCATTAGGCCTCAGTCTCGGCTCAGCTAGACAAGCAAATGACAACATGAATCAGAATAAATTTAACGAAAATTCTAAAGACTCGATCTAGAATTTTAGACACAAAATTAGAATAGGAATTTGACCGGACATCACGTTTTACAAAGAATTCTACCGAAAATTTAGCAGAACCTCCCTGTAAAACGAACATCTCTCTACTCAAAGAGTAGAGCCGGTCCTGCAAAGAAAACACACTTCGGAATAACACCAAATTCACAACCACAATCCCTCGGTCGGACTTCAAACTACAATTTACCGACCGAGGTTCACAATTCACAGAATATACGCAAAACACATTTAAATGTCATAAATACCAAAAATACCCTTGAATGATCAAAATATAGTAAATCAGATATTTAAAATACTGAAAATAATTATTTCACTGATAATTATAATAAAAATCCAAATTTTAATAAAATATTATTAAAATTCAACAAATTCTCAATAAATTCATAAAAATCAACTAAAATACATTTTATAAATCCAAATTACATAATTAACCCTAAAACATACTAAAAATCAATAAAAATCCATTTATTTACAAAAATAGTATATATTATATATAATTTGAAAATAATTTACGAAAAATAGTTTTAATTAGTTAAAAATACTAAAAATTTGCAGAAATCATTTTTATAGCTCAAATAATTATTAAAACCAATTTAATTAATTTTTAGCCAATTTAATTTTATATATATATATATATATATATATATATATATATATATATATATATATATATATATATATATATATATATATATATATATTCACTATAAATGTTCAAAAATTCACCAAAAATTATATAATTACTCAAAAATTAATTTCTCAACATATAATTCAATAATATCAATAAATATACTCAATTTACCAATTTATTTCAATTAAACACATAATTAACCCTATTTTTCAAAATTACATAAACTTAATAAATTCCAAATAAATATATAAAAATTCACAAAAATTACAAATAAAATTCTATAATTCATTTAAACACCTATAATCACCATAAAACACAATTCATAATTTAATTAATTAATTTTCGAAAATTAGAAAATATTAATAAAATAATCAAAAATTCACAAAAATTAAAATAAATTCCAAAAATTCTACAAAAATTATAGAATGTAGATTAAGCTTCCAGAACAAATTTTGTGAAGGAATTTTTCATGAATCAATCAAATTAAAGCTAAAAAAAATTCAAAACCCAAAATGGCTGATTTGAAGAAATTGAAACCTAAGCAATTCTAGACCAAACCATGTGAAACAAAGCTTGGAATCACACTCACCAGAGATGAAGGAGAAGATAGAGACTGATGGAATCAAATTTGGTGGCCGGAAATGGCTTGATCGGAGCTAAGTCAATTTTCAGCTTCTTGATGAAAATCCGGCCAAACAACGCCGGAAAAGAGTGTTTCAGGTGGTGGAAATGGCTGGAGGTGGAGGAAGAAGGCTGAGGGGCATAGTGACAGCAAGAAAACCAGCTTGAAATGGCTGGAAATGGAAGAAATGGAGTTGGGAAGAAGAAGATGTAGGGAGGGGCAAAACTGTAATTTCTGTAAACTTTTGTTTTTTGATTAAAATTTGTGTATATATGTATATATATATATGTCCACCTTATATTATAGTAATATATATATTCCCACACACAAATAATACTCACCACACAAATATTTTAATATATTTAATAATTTATACACTTAAAATTAATTAATACATACAAAAATTAAATAATAAAATTAAGGAAATTAATTAAGCTCTAATTAATTTAAATAAGTACACATATATACAATTTATTTTAGTACTTTAAAATTATATATGAGTTCATGAAAATTCATAAAACTAGTCAAAATAATTAATATCAAATTATTTACGTGTCAATTTTCCTGAAAATACAATTCCCGGAAACATTTTACGTAAAGTACTTAAAATAATATAAAATAATTAAAATTAGCTTTAAACAAATAAAAACTCTTAAAATATCATAAATATATACAAAAATTATTAACACTGCATATCCCGATGCAGTATAAAAATATTTAAAAAAAAACTCAGGATATTACAATGTAGCTATGAGAGCTCAGTTGACCTACAATGTCTCGAGGCCAGTCATGCCAATAAAGGGACTACAGTAGCTCGGTTGAGCTTTATATGTCTCAAGGCCAGTCCAATTCCAAATTGAAAAGGGGAAGTATTTTTGGATTCAAGAAAGTTTATTCATTAGTAAGATATAGCGATTGAGGTTTAGAATTCTTAGGGTTATGCTCTGATCCTCCACTTATTTTTCATTTATTGCATTGATATAAAAATTTCTTTTAAGCATTTGCATGAAAATGCATGTTTAAACTAAAGAAATATAAATATAAATATATAAATGTTATGTTGGTGTTTGGTTGCTTGTATGCTTAGGTTGCATGCATATATAGAATAATAATTCACTTAGTAAGGTCTGATCCCCCTCAATTATTTTTTTTTTTTGATTCCTTTCTACTAACTTCCCCTAGTTATCCTCAATGCCGGACCCTTTCCTCACCAGCTGATTTATGTAAATTTTAAACTATCACTTATTTTGTATTCATTAGACATTGTAGTAGTAGTATGTACCTGTTATAGTATGTTATGTTCAGTTAATAGTGGCTATGTGCTTGAATATTTCTAAAAATATTTTATCATGAGATGATATAGAAAGATTTCTTTTGCTTTAGAAAAGTTTTAATTGTTTGGTATATATATGATTGTTTCTAGTGTGAAATGGTGTTTTAGGCTTACTACAGGTTCTAGATTCATGTGAATTCTAATTCCCTAGAACTAGTCATGTCTCTTGGGTTTGGGTCTTGACAAAGTTGGTATCAGAGCCTAGGTTTAGTTTTGTGTAACCTAGGTTGGTAGGGTTTGACTTTTCTTTGAAACTACTGTAGCAACTAGGTTTGATTGTGTCCTTAAATAGTCTTCGTTGCTTTTAGATTTTTTGCATAACCATTAGGATATTTGTTGTTGTCTAAATTTTATATTTTGTTTTTATTCTTTTTAGAATGAGGAGAGTTTGAGTCGCTGCACTGGTCGATGAGGCTAAAGATAGAGAGTCTTACTAGGATAAGATTCTACTCCTTATGCCACCAACTAGGCGTAGGGGTAGAGGTTGACGTAGGCCCACATGAGTGGTAAGTCACCGTAGACCGAGAGAGCTACAAAATCAGGAACCTATAGACTAGGATTTTAAGGAAGTTGCATATGCACTATGAGTTCAGTAAGGTGCAATAGCTATACCCCAGGCTGTACTGTGTATATAGTCTTTATTTTAGTAGAGAGTTCTTTGTTTATCAGACCTAAAGGTAGTATTATTTTATGTCAAAGACAATAGGATTTCTTTTAATAGGACTTCAGACCCATTAAATTTTCTCCATATAATTGAGTTGAGGACTTGGATTGTGCACACCGAGTATTAAAGGATATTTATTGTCAAGTTATCAATTGAGGGGCCAATATTAGACTAGTTTGTTCAAGTGATTTAGCCCAATATGACTACGCTCACTTAGGCTTAGTTTAAAGAGCAGTTTATGAGATAATTCTGCCTAGAGCCGATAAGGATAAGTTAGAGACTCTAGTTGACCAATATTTCTAGAGGTGATAGGTTAGTAGAGGAGTATACAAAAGAGTTTCCTATGTTTTCTAAATATACTGAGGATATAATACGGGACTAGTACTTCACTGTCACTACTTATGTCACTAGTTTAGGTTCTGCATTTTCTCGGATACCTACTACAAGCTTAACTCTTGAGTCACTAACTAAGTTAGCCAAGGATATTGAGCTCAGGCTCATCAGGCAGGGAGTTAGGTCTAACTATTATTAAATTAGAGATGCTGAAGCAGGAGGATATTAGGGTACTCCATATATGGCGTTTCAGATAGGCTCTAGTAATTAGCCTAGAGGATCTGTTTAGTAGGGCTAGACACCTTAACATAGGATTCACAGGAGTAGTAAACATGACTATAGTGGAGCCCACAGACCTGTCATATTTGGTTTAAGGTTTACCAGCAGCAGTAGTGGTCAGAGCTCAAGATATGGTAGCATAGGATATGCAGTAAGTACTTATTGGACATATGGGAGAGTCCATCATAGACCATGTTATATGGCTTTAGGAGCATGTTTCAGATGTGGTCAAATAGGGAATTTTGTTAAATCATGCCCTTATTCTAGTTTTCAATAATAGTTCCCTCAGTTATCTTCAACTAGTATAGCTCTAGCATAGTTTCTGCCACCACCATTTCAGTACCCGAGCACCTATCAAATTGTGGCCTAGCAAGGGTAAGGTATAGGAGGTAGAGGTAGTGCTAAAGGATTTGGGCGGGCTTCTACTAGTCAATGTGGAGGCAAAGGCTAGGCTAGAGTTTTCACTCTCACGCAGTAAGATGCTCAAGCATCAAATGCAGTGGTAGCACGTACACTCCCAATATGTTATCTTGATAGTAAAGTTTTGATTGATCCAAGTGCTACCCATTCCTTTGTATCTCCTATTTTTGCTTTAAAATTGGGTTGGCAAGCTGTGAGGATGACAATTCTTTTATTAGTTGCTACACCTCTAAGTGATTCATTGGACACCGATGTTATTCTTTTTGGGTGTCCTATATTGTAAAAGGCAGAGAGTTACCAGTAGAATTAGTGTTGCTGGATGTGATGGACTTTGATGAAATCCTGGGAATGGATTGGTTGTCTTAACAATATACCATTATGGATTATTGTAGCAAAGAGGTGATTTTTGAAATGTCGGGTGAAGAGGAATTCAAGTTCATGGGTGATAAGAGTTATGCACCTCAGAATCTTATCTCCATTGTTACAATAAGAAAGATGATAAGAAAAGGGCATTAAAGATACTTGGCATTGGTCAGGATACAATAACACAACAGACACCCATCTCAGATGTTCATATAGCATGTGAATTTCTTGATGTCTTTCCTGATGAATTGCTATGTTTACCACCTCACAGAGAGATAGAATTTTTCATTGATGTTGGTTCCAGACACAACTCCTATCTTTATGCCACCTTATAGGATGGCTCCTACTGAGTTAAAAGAGTAAAAAGAGCAGTTGCAAGGGTAGTTGGATAAAGGTTTCATAAGATCCAGCACTTCTCCTTAGGGTGCACTAGACTTGTTTGTGAAGAAGAAGGATGACACACTTAGACTTTTCATTGATTACAGAGAATTGAATAAGGTGATTGTCAAGAACAAGTATCCCCTTTTGAGGATAGATTATTTGTTCGATTAGCTTTAAGGTGCATAGTTATTCTTTAAGATTGACTTAAGATTGGCTATAATCAGTTACAGATCAGAGAAGCAGACATTCCTAAAATGACATTTTATACTAGATATGGCCATTATGAGTTTATGGTGATGTCCTTCATATTAACTAATGCACCGGTAGCTCTTATAGATATAATGAATAGGGTGTTCAGACCATTTGTGGATCAGTTTGTAGTGGTATTCATTAATGATATATTGATGTATTTGAAGAGCATGGTAGAGCATATGCATCATTTGAGAACAGTGCTACAGACACTAAAGGAGCATAAGCTTTATGCTAATTTCTCAAAGTGTGATTTTTACCTTTAAAGTGTGGCATTCCTTAGACATAGCATTCAAGTATATCCACAGAAGATTGAGATAGTATCTAAATGGCCTAGATCGATATTAGTTATAAAGATTCAAAGTTTCTTAGGTTTGGCAAGGTATTATAGGAGCTTTGTTCAGGATTTTCCGAGGATGGGCTTTTCCCCATTTTAGGGTTAAAAAAAATTATTTTCTTACTTTAGGGTAGTTTTAAAAATATTTTCAATTTTAAGGTAATTTATAAAGTTATTCCAAATTTGGGGTGTTTTTTGCTAATGTATCTTGAGGGGACCATTACCACCAGTCAAACTAGTGGAGAGCCCATTTCTGCCAATCCAACTGGCGAAAATGATGGGCAATTTTTTTTTTAGAAGGCGGAGTTCATTAAGAGAAAAAAAAAAGTACACGCAAATGATTGAGTTCTAATTGGTTAATTAATAATTGGTAATTATTAATTAGTAATTAGGCCATCATAGTAATAATTAAAAATTAAAAAAAAAACTACACCACACACATTCATGCATAAAATAATAATTATTATAAAAAAAAATTTTGTCATATACAAGTTGGCCATAATAATAATAATAATAATATAAAATTAAAGTAATCATAATAGTGTTAAAATAAAAAAACAAATCATAATATAATTATAATTATGATATTATTTTTAATATTATTATAAATAAATAATTATAATTATTATAATATCAAAATTAAAAAATTAAAAATTAAAAAAGTTGGCCATATATATATATATACAAGTTGGCCATGTAAAAAAACTATTTGCCACTCTAACAGTTTTCCTTTCTCCATTTTTACTATTACCAATATCACTATTCATAAGGAAAAAATTTTGTGCTCAAAATTTTTTTTCCTTTCAATTATCTCATCATAAAAGCGATACAAACATGTCTATCTATTTTGTTTGCTTCCATTTGGTGTCTTTAGTTATATTTCATATTCCTCATTTTCTTTTTGGTATTGCCAAAATCACTTTTCATGTAATTAGATTTTTTATGCTCCGAATTTATTTATTTTTCAGCCACTTAATCAGTAAGATGGTAGAAGTATTTTTGTATATTTTGTTGGTTAAAATTTAATATATTAGTCAAGTTTCTAGATTAATTTTGGTTGCATTTGCATGATTTTTACATATTTTATGATGATTTTTACTATTTCATTTAATCCCATTTACCCCATTTCTGTAGAGGCCAATTCCTTTTTGCCGACACCCCATGACTAGTGGTGAAGCCTCTCATAGGCGACGCCTATTTGATGAGGCGACGTCGTCGTATTATTTTATTTTATTTTATTTTAAATAAATATAAATTTATTTTATTTTAAGGACTTATTTCTTTTATTTTAAAATATATTTAAGTGTGTATGTTTGTCATAAAAAATTAACAAAACTAAGTCAATTACACAATACTCATGCAAATTCATGCATAAAAGCCTCTCACATACAAAACTCATGCATAAATAATAATAATAATAATAATAATAATAATAATAATAATAATAATAATAATAATAATAATAATAATAATATATTAAATTTCAAATAATCATAATAATGTTAAAATTAAAAAAATTATAATATTATTAGTCTATTATTTTTTCAATATATGTAATATATAGTTTATTAATTTTATACAATATATATTGAACAAAATACATATATAAATTGCTAACACATTATTTTCAATATATGAAAACATAAAAAGAAATTTCACTATATTTATTGAAATTATTAAGTTAATATTATACCATGTATATTGCCCTGAAATGGCCATAACACGTTGATCTTGCATGAATGAATTTTACCAAACTAAAATTTCAATTTCTCATGCAAAATTTGGGCAAAACACGTTAGATACAATTCATGCAAATGGCTCATGTTAGCTCAAAAAACAAGGAAATGTATTTGCTCTAAAACACACAAAAGTGGCAGGCCTACAAAGTTTAAAAAAAAAAAAAATTGAATTGACAACTCCGCCACATGGGATGGCGGAGTTGTCTTTAGGAAAAAAAATTACAAAAACATGCTATAGAGCTCCGTCGACTTTATTAGTGGAAATACTTTGTCATTTAGTATTTCCGCCATTAGTAATGACAAAAATGATTTTTTTCTTTTTTTTAACAATTTTTTTACCCCAGACTAGGAAATAATTTGGAAACCACCATCAATTGGGAAAAAAAATACCCTAAATTGATAACAAGCCCGATTGCAATACCTATGACCCACCTAACTCAGAAGAATGTGGAGTTTATATGGTCAAAAGCATATGAGAATAGTTTTCAATTGCTAAAGGAGAAGTTGACTACAATTGTAAATTTGACTTTGCCTAAAGAAGAAGAGAAGTTCATCGTGTATTGTGATGCTTCCAGAGTTAGCCTAGGGGTGTGTGTTGATGCAGAATGGTAGGGTAATGGCTTACGCTTCCAAATAATTAAAGAAGCACGAGCAGAACTATCCTACTCATGACCTTGAGATGGCTACTATTATCTTTGCTCTCAAGATTTAGATGCATTATCTATACGGGGTAACTTTTGAAATTTACACTGATCATAAGAGTCTAAAGTATATCTTTCAATAAAGAGATTTGAATCTCAAACAAAACATATGATTGTGACATCTTGTACCACCCAAGCAAGGCTAATGTGATAGTAGATGCCTTGAGTATGAAGTCCTTGGGTAGTCTTACTCACATTAGTGTGGAAATGAAACTTTTGATCCAAAAGATGCACAAGTTAATAGGCCAAGGATTAAGGATGAAGATAACTAAGTCAGGGGGATTAATAGCCCAGTTCAGAGTGAGATTGATATTGAGGGATAGGATCAAGGCAGCTCAAATTCCATATCATGATTTGGTGGAGCTTATAAAGAAGGTCCATGAAGGGAAATTTACTAATTTTAATCTTGATGATAAAGGTGTTCTATAGATTAGTGGAAGACTGTGTGTTCCTAATGTGGACAATTTGAGAGAAAATATCTTGGAAGAAGTTTATTATGCAGCTTATAGTGTACCAAGATGTACCGTAACATAAAGGATCTTTATTGGTGGGATGGAATGAAGAAAGATATAGCAGAGTTTGTTTCCAAGTGCTTGAAATGTTAGCAAATGAAAGCAGAATATAAAAAACCTTCTAGAAAACTTGAGCCTCTTTCAATTCCTAAGTGGAAATGAGAGAGAGTTACCATGGATTTTATAACAGGGTTGCCTCATTTAAAGGATGGATACAACTCCATTTGGGTGATAGTGCACATATTAACCAAATCAGCTCACTTTCTACCAGTTAAAACTACTTATCCAGTGACTAAATTGGCTAGGTTGTACATCAAGCATATTATGTGTCTTCATGGTGTGCTTATTTCTATTATTTCAGATAGAAGGTCAATGTTTACCTCTCAATTTTAAAAGAAGTTATAGGAAGCAATAGGTACCAAGCTCAATTTTAATAGTGCTTTTCATCCTCAGATTGATGGTCAGTCTGAGAGAATGATCCAAACACTTGAAAATGTGTTCAAAATGTGTGTAATAGATCTTGGAGGCAGTTAAGATGATCATTTGCTAATGGTAGAGTTTGCTTATAACAACACTTATCATAGCAGTATTGAGATGGCAACATATAAAGCTTTGTATAGAAGGAAATGTATATCCCCTTTATATTGGAATAAAATTAGACAAAGAGAGCTAATTGGACCAAAAATTATTCAAGGTGCATCTGAGAAAGTCACTTTGATTAGAAAGAGATTGGAAATTTCAAATTGGGGAAAAGAGTTATACATACCTGAAGCGCAAAGATGTGAAATTTTAAATTGGGGATTATGCATTTTTAAAGGTGTCACTAATGAAAGGTGTTATAAGATTTGGCAAGAAGGGAAAGTTGGCACTGAGGTATATAGGGCCTTTTGAGATTTTAGAAAGAGTTGGCATGGTTCCATATTAGTTGGCTTTGCCTATAAATTTGTCTCAAGTGCATCCATTGTTCCATATTTCAATGCTTAGGAAGTATATTTTGCATCATTCATATGTTCTGAGCCTCAGAGTGTGGAAGTGAATGAATATTTAATGTATGAGGAAGAACCAGTTGCAATCGTTAACTATCAAGTTTGTCAGTTGTGTTCTAAACAACTTTTGATGGTCAAAGTCCTGTGAAGGAACAACAATGTAGAATAGCACACGTATGAGACTAAGGCAAAGATGCAAGTGACATATGCATATCTTTTTCCTCGATGAAACTTTGTACTCCTTTCTATTTGTTAAAATTTGAGGATAAATTTTTATAAGAGGGGAAACTCGTATTTTATATAATTATTAAATTGAATTAAGAATTTAAAGTGTGAGTTATTATTTTATTATTTTATGAAATTATTATTATTTATGTAATTTAATAAATTTTAATAATTTATTAAGGAGGAGATATATATAAATATGTGTATGTTATATTAAATTTTATTAGATTATATACATATATACATATACTTTATATATATTGAGTGTACTTTATTTATAAAAAAACATGGTCTTTATTTTTTTTCTTCATTTATCTTCTTCTTCTTCTTCTTTCCTTCCTTTTCTTGCTTCCCCACACAACACCATTGTCACGACCCAAAACAGGGGCCATGACCGACGCTAGGGAACGGGAATTCATTCGAATCCGGAACCCGTAGCAAGCCTAAAAATAAAATAAATATGCAATAATAACCATAAAAATATAATATGCAGCGGGAAAATAAAAATCATAATATCAATAAATATTACAATATCATCCATAACAACTGGATATAATTCAAAACTCATCACATCGCATATATAATCTCATAAATGTATAATCTTTATACAAATCCAGTTTTACTATAATACATCTCTTTAAAATAAAGTACATAAAATCCAATACTGTAATTTACAACTACTGCAGTATCTAGAATAAATAAATAAGACTCAAGTAGACAGTTTACATAAAGAAGCCGGGGCGGAAGAAATCCGGCGTATCGACCTGCTACTGAGGTCTGAGGAAGTTGACTCTCCTGAAAAATAGTCAACGGAGGGGAGTCAGACCTCACTGAGTGAATTACTATAGTATATATACATACACTCTAAGTGATAATGCATACAGTCAACAGTATAAGAGTAATATGTATATATACAGGCAAGTTCATACAGATGCAGAAAAATCATTTATATATTTTGTCTGAAAATCAACTTTTATGAGGATTACATAGAACCCTAGAATATCGCAACCTCAGAAAATAGTGTTAAACAACACTCTGGCCATACAGGCTCACTGATTCCAAATATATCCACTTAATCCATTTGGACAGTAGACTGCCCCGAGACACTAAGTCAACCGAGCTCCAGCAGTCTGACTGCCAGTGTGATTGGCCCCGAGACACTTGGTCAACCGAGCTCCAGCAATCACACCCAAACCACATCTCACATATCAATAATCATAATCAACTCAATATCCACAAATAAGTTAGTAATATAGCCTAAATACTATAGGCGTACCGGTACGTACTCGGTCCTAGTGCTGCCCACTAGGTAGCACGTTCTATAGATATCCTTCATTAATAAATAAATCATTCATTCACAATAAATGATGCATGAATGTAAATGAAACAACAATATAAACCATATATATACCCGAAAATATACCAAACATAAACCAGGTATATTTTGAGTATATATACGTCAAATAAATCCAATCAAATTATGAATTAAACTAAAATATATTTAAAAACATTTTAAATATATTTTATTAATAAAACATGTATATAATTTATTATATACCAAAAATATACTTGAATATAAATTCATGTTAATTTATGCATATTCAGTCAAAATAAAACATGCATTTTCTAAATCATGCATCCTAAGCATATTATATAATATAGTAACTCACCTAATGCGCTCCACGAGACAGGTCCGACGGGCCTGGTCCACTAACCCTCGGTCTCGGCGCAACTAAACAAGAAATAATTATTCGACATCAGAATAACCCTAACAGAAATCCTAGAATTCAATCTAGAGTATTAAATACAGAATCGAAAATTAGGGTTCGACTGGATATCACGTTTACGAGAATTCTACCGGAAATCCGCAGACCTCCCCCTGTAAAACGGACATCTCTCTACTCAAAAGAGTAGAGCCGACCCTGCAAAGAAAATACACTTCGATAAATAAACACCACAATCAACCACACCCCTCGGTCGGACTCCAAACTACCGACCGGGGTCCACAACACAGAACAATCCCAGATATACCAAAAATATCCTTAAATCATAAAAATACATTTCATACGAAGAAATTACATAATAAATCTTGAAACACTGTAAAAATCGATTAAAACTCATTTTATTAGAAAAACCGTATATTATATATATAATTGAAAATAATTCCCGGAAAATAGTTTAATTAGTTAAAAATACTAAAATTTTGTAGAAATCATTTTTATACTTAAATAAATATTAAAACCAAATTAAATTACATTTTTAGACAATTTAGGGTAAAATTACCAAAATACCCCTATATATATATATATACCTAAATTACTTCAAAAATTCACCAAAAATCATACAATTATCCAAAATTAATTTTCTCAACATATTTATCAATAATATTAATAATTAAACTCAATTAACCAATTAAATTCAATTTAAAACACAATTAACTTAATTTTACAAAATCACATAAACTTCAATAATTAAAAATAAATACTTAGAAATTCATAAAAATTACAAATAAATTCCTATAATTCATTTCAACACCTAATTCAACCATAAACTCCAATTTCATAATTTAAATAATTAATTTCCGAAAATTAGAAAATAATATTAAAATATTCAAAAATACCCAAAAATCCAAACAACCTCCAAAAATTCTGTAAAAATTCATACATGAAGATTAAGCTACCAGGAACAACATTTGTGAAGAAAGTTTCCATGAATCATCCAAATCGAAGCTGAAAAAAATCAAAAACTCAAAGAGGCCGAAATATTCAAATCAAAACCTAAGCAATTCTAGACCATTTTAGCTCAAACCAAAGCTAGAATAACACTCACCGGAGCTCAAGGAGAAGATAGAGACCGGCGGTGTTGAAAACGGTGGCCGGAGGAGGGAGAAACGACGGTGAGAAAATGGTGGTGGTCGGCGCCCGCGGGAGAAGAAGAAGAAGAAGAAGAAAAAGAAAAAGAAAGAAAAAGGAAAGAGAAAGAAAAAGAAAAAGAAAGAAAAAGGAAAAGAAAAAAAAGAAAAAAAAATAAAATAAATTAAAATAATTAAATATTAATAAATAAATAATAATAAAATAATAAATTTTAATAATTTAATAATAAATAAAATAATCAAATAATAATAAATAAATAATAAAATATTAGGGTAATAATAAACCCTAATTAAATAAATATACACACACAGGCTTTATTTAATAATTTAAAAATATGTATGAGTTCATGCAAACCCGTAAATACATTTAAAATAATTAATAATACATTGTTTACGTGGAAATTTCCCCGAAAATACAAATCCCGGGAAAATTTTACGTAAAATACTGAAAATAATAGACAGTAATTAAAATAGGTTTAAAATACATATCAACTCATAAAAACGTCGTATAATGCATAAAAATTATTGTCACTGTATATCCCGGTACAGTGTAAAAATATTTTAAAAAATACACGGGATATTACAGTCTTCCCCCCTTACAAGAATTCGTCCCCGAATTCCAAAAAGAAGATTACAGAATCAGGAAGGAAAGAGATACGGGTAAGAAGCTCGCATCTCAGCTTCAGTCTCCCACGTATGCTCTTCAACTCTGTCGCTACGCCACAAAACCTTGACCATCGGAATCTGCTTCGATCGCAACTGTCGAACTTGAAAATCTACGATCGCCACAGGTTCTTCCACAAACGTCAAATCTTCACTCACTTCCACACTGTCGGGTTTGCAACACGTGTGAAGGATCTGAGATATACTTCCTCAACATCGAGATATGAAATACTGGATGCACTTATGACATACTCGGAGGCAAATCCAACCGATATGCAACAGTGCCAACTCTCTCCAGAATCTCAAACGGTCCAATATATCTCGGTGCTAACTTACCCTTCCTGCCAAATCTCATCACACCCTTCATCGGAGATACTTTCAGAAAAACGAAATCTCCAACCTGAAACTCCACATCTCTGCGCCTAGGATCCGCATAACTCTTCTGTCTGCTAACTGCGGTCTCTAACCTGCGCTTGATCACGGCGACTTTCTCTGCAGCATCTTGAACCATCTCTGGTCCAGTCAAAGCTCTCTCACCAATCTCATCCCAACTCAACGGGGATCTACACTTCCTTCCATACAACGCCTCATATGGTGCCATGCCAATACTGCTATGGTAGCTGTTATTATATGCAAACTCAACAAGCGACAAATGATCATCCCAGCTACCTCTCAAATCCAAGACACACATCCTCAACATATCTTCCAGTGTCTGGATCGTCCTCTCAGACTGACCATCTGTCTGAGGATGAAAAGCAGTATTGAAATCCAACCTAGTGCCCATCGCTTCCTGCAACTTCTGCCAAAAACGAGAAGTAAACACTGAACCTCTATCTGACACAATGGACACAGGTACTCCATGAAGGCATACAATATGCTTCATGTACAACTTCGCCAATCTAGCAACTGAATATGTGGCTCTCACAGGCAAGAAATGTGCAGACTTCGTCAATCTGTCTACAATCACCCAAATGGAATCGTATCCATCCTTCGAACGAGGTAAACCGACCACAAAATCCATAGCTATCCTTTCCCACTTCCATTCGGGAATAGGAAGAGGCTGAAGCTTCCCAGAAGGCTTCTGATGTTCGGCTTTCACCTGCTGACACGTCAAACACTTAGCAACATAATCAGCGACATCCTTCTTCAGTCCATCCCACCAGTATAAATCTCTAATACTGTGGTACATCTTAGTAACACCCGGATGAACGCTGTAGGCTGTAGAATGTGCTTCCTCTAGGATCTCTTCTCTCAAATCATCCACATCAGGAACACACAATCTACCACTGATCCATAACACACCATCATCATCGAGTGTGAAATCAGTGAACTTCCCTGCTCTGACATTCTCTGCAAGCTCTTCTAGAATAGGATCTCGGCTCTGAGCTGCTTTAATCCTATCCCTTAGTACAGATCATACTTTAAATTGAGCTAACAGTCCACCTGATCTACTGATCTTCATCATCAGACCTTGATCCACCATCAAATGAAATTCCTGGATCAATGGTCTCCTCTCAACACTGATGTGAGCAAGACTACCTGAGGACTTCCTACTCAAGGCATCTGCTACCACATTAGCTCTACCCGGATGATATAAGATCTCGCAATCATAATCCTTCAACAGTTCCAACCATCTTCTCTGCCTCAGATTCAGATCTCGCTGCTGAAAAATGTACTTAAGGCTCTTGTGATCAGTAAATATCTCACAAGTCACCCCGTACAAATAATGTCTCCAAATCTTCAAAGCAAAGATCACTGCAGCCATCTCTAGATCATGTGTAGGATAGTTCTGCTCATGCTTCTTCAACTGCCTCGAAGCATAGGCTATCACCCTTCCATTCTGCATCAACACACAACCAAGACCAATTCTAGAGGCATCACAGTAAACTGTGAACTTATCCACACTATTAGGCAAAGCTAACACTGGCGCTGTGGTCAACTTCTCCTTCAACAACTAAAAACTATTCTCACACGCTTCTGACCACTAGAATCTAACATTCTTCTGAGTCAAGCGAGTCATAGGGGCTGCAATCCTGGAAAAATCCTGCACAAACCGCCTATAATACCCGGCTAAACCCAGAAAACTCCGAATCTCAGTAACTGAAGTAGGTCTAGGCCATTCAGATACTGCTTCAATCTTCTGTGGATCAACCTGAATACCTTCTTTAGACACTACGTGTCCAAGAAAAGAAACACTCTCCATCCAGAAATCACACTTCGAGAATTTAGCAAAAAGCTGATGATCTCTCAGTGTCTGTAGTACAATCCTCAAATGATATACATGCTCTTCCATACTCCTCGAATATACCAGTATATCATCAATGAAGACTACCACAAACTGATCCACATACTGTCGGAATACTCTGTTCATCAGGTCCATAAAAGCTGTTGGTGCATTAGTCAAACCAAAAGACATCACCAGAAACTCATAATGACCATAACGAGTGCGGAACGCTGTCTTAGGAATATCAGCTTCACTAATCCGCAGCTGATGATAACCCGACCACAAGTCAACCTTAGAAAAGAACTGTGCACCTTGTAACTGATCAAATAAATCATCTATCCTCGGGAGAGGATACTTGTTCTTCACTGTCACCTTATTCAACTCTCTGTAGTCAATGCACAGTCTCAGGGTATCATCCTTCTTCTTCACAAACAGGACTGGTGCACCCCAAGGAGAAACACTAGGTCTGATAAAACCTTTCTCCAACAACTCTTGCAACTGCTCCTTCAACTCTCTCAACTCTACAGGAGCCATACGATAAGGTGTCATAGATATAGGAGTAGTACCTGGAACCACATCTATACAGAACTCAATCTCTCTATGAGGTGGTAAACCTGGCAACTCCTCGGGAAAAACATCAGGAAACTCACAAGCAACAGGAACATCTGTGAGTGACAACTTCTCCACTGACGTATCCCTAACCAATGCCAAAAATCCCTGACAACCTTTCTTCAACAACTTCCTAGCTGAAATAACAGAAATAAGATTCTGAGGTGCTTAACTCCTATCACCAACAAACTTAAAATCTTCTTCACCAGGAATTCTAAAAGTCACCTCCTTATTCCTGCAATCAACCACGGTAAAGTGTTGAGACAACCAATCCATTCCCAAAATAATATCAAACTCCATCACATCCAACAAAATCAAATCGGCGGGTAATTCTCTATCTCCCACGAGAACTGGACAACCAGAAAGAACAATATCGACGTCCAAAGAATCGCTCAGAGGAGTGGCAATAGACAAAGGAAAAGCCATCCTCGAAGCTTGCCAACAAGATTTAGAAGCAAAAACAGGAGAAACAAACGAATGTGTGGCACCCGGATCAAACAAAACCAAAGCATCCAGGTAACAAACAGAAAGAATACCTGCCACGACTGCATTAGATGCCTGAGCATCCTGCTGAGTCAGATGAAAAACTCTCGCCTGGCCTCGACCTCCCTGCTGACTGGTAGAAGCCTGGCCAACGCCTCTAGCACCTCCTCTAGTACCTCTACCACGACTCTGCTGTGGAACAAACTGAGTAGAACTCTGATGCTGGGCTGGTGGCAACTGAAATGGCATAGGTGCTGCACTAGCAATCGACTGCTGTGGGAATCGTGGAATCTGCTGCTGATACCCGGAATAAGGACACGATCTGGCAAAATGTCCTGTCTGCCCGCATCTGAAACATGTCAGCGGTGTCAGATAACACGGTCCCTGATGGACTCTACCACAAGTCTGACAAACACTGGCCGCTGATCCAGAACTACGACCACTGCTGCTGCTCGAAGCACCTGATCCGAATCTAAACGATCTACGCTGACCTCCACGGCCATGTCTACTGCTCCGATGCACTCGCTGCTGCTGTCTCTGACTCTGCTGAGTCGAACCTCGCTGCTGACTACTCGAACCAACATGAAAACTCGAATATGGAGTAGCCTGCAATCCACTCGACTGAACTCCTAGCTGATAATAATCAGGCATCGCTCCCTGCCTAACTAACCTCAGCTCAATCTCCTTAGCTAACTCGATCACAGACTCGAGAGTAAGACCTGATGTAGGCATACCAGCAAAAGCTGAACCCAAACCAGTAACGTACGTAGTAACTGCGAAATACTGATCTCGCATCAGATCCTCAGCATATCTACCCAGACGAAGAAACTCTCGGGTATACTCCTCTACTGATCGATCTCCACGAGAAATACTAGTCAAACGAAGACGATAGCTCAAACGAAGAGGTTCTGGACAAAATCTCCTCAAAAATCGCTCTCGAAACTGAGCCCATGTCATCGTCAACATAAAGGGCTGGATCATCTGAATGAACCAATCTAAAGCTGATCCCTCGACAGACAACTCAACGATCATGATCCTCTGGTACTCGGTATGAGCAGTCCGAGTCCTAGTCTCAATCGCATGCAGAAAATCTAAAGGATCAGAAGTACCATCAAAAACAATCCTGCCAACTCGGGCATAGAACAAAGCTGCCTCAGGGTCAGACATACCCTGCTGATAGGCAGGCTGAACAACAGGAGGAACAGGAATATCAAATTCAGGCTCAACAGGCTCCTCGTCCTGTAACTCTCTCTGCCTACGGCGACCTGCCGCTCCTCGAGGTCTACCCCTGCCACGACCTCTACGTCTAACTGGCGGCTCATGAGGTAAAACCTCATCCTGAAAAGACTCATCATCCTCGGCCTCAAGGACCGGTGGAGCGACACGCGCTCGCCTCCTCATTCTGAAAAGACAAACGGAAAGATTCAGACAAAACAGACAACGGAGGAATAACGCTGAAAACTACAGCAAGGAATACTCATCAAGACATACTCGAACCTAATACACTGCAGTAGTCCAACAGAAAACACAACTTAAAAACTAGGGCCACAACTCACATAACTAAGCCCTGACACAGAACTCCATTCTGATACGAACTTCGCTCTGATACCAACTTTGTCACGACCCAAAACAGGGGCCATGACCGGCGCTAGGGAACGGGAATTCTTTCGAATCCGGAACCCGTAGCAAGCCTAAAAATAAAATAAATATGCAATAATAACCATAAAAATATAATATGCAGCGGAAAATAAAAATCATAATATCATAAATATTACAATATCATCCATAACAACTGGATATAATTCAAAACTCATCACATCGCATATATAATCTCATAAATGTATAATCTTTATACAAATCCAGTTTTACTATAATACATCTCTTTAAAATAAAGTACATAAAATCCAATACTGTAATTTACAACTACTGCAGTATCTAGAATAAATAAATAAGACTCAAGTAGACAGTTTACATAAAGAAGCCGGGGCGGAAGAAATCCGGCGTATCGACCTGCTACTGAGGTCTGAGGAAGTTGACTCTCCTGAAAAATAGTCAACGGAGGGGAGTCAGACCTCACTGAGTGAATTACTATAGTATATATACATACACTCTAAGTGATAATGCATACAGTCAACAGTATAAGAGTAATATGTATATATACAGGTAAGTTCATACAGATGTAGAAAAATCATTTTATATATTTTGTCTGAAAATCAACTTTTATGAAGGATTACATAGAACCCTAGAATATCGCAACCTCAGAAAATAGTGTTAAACAACACTCTGGCTATACAGGCTCACTGATTCCAAATATATCCACTTAATCCATTTGGACAGTAGACTGGCCCCGAGACACTAAGTCAACCGAGCTCCAGCAGTCTGACTGCCAGTGTGATTGGCCCCGAGACACTTGGTCAACCGAGCTCCAGCAATCACACCCAAACCACATCTCACATATCAATAATCATAATCAACTCAATATCCACAAATAAGTTAGTAATATAGCCTAAATACTATAGGCGTACCGGTACGTACTCGGTCCTAGTGCTGCCCACTAGGTAGCACGTTCTATAGATATCCTTCATTAATAAATAAATCATTCATTCACAATAAATGATGCATGAATGTAAATGAAACAACAATATAAACCATATATATACCGAAAATATACCAAACATAAACCAGGTATATTTTGAGTATATATACGTCAAATAAATCCAATCAAATTATGAATTAAACTAAAATATATTTAAAAACATTTTAAATATATTTTATTAATAAAACATGTATATAATTTATTATATACCAAAAATATACTTGAATATAAATCATGTTATTTATGCATATTCAGTCAAAATAAAACATGCATTTTCTAAATCATGCATCCTAAGCATATATATATAATATAGTAACTCACCTAATGCGCTCCACGAGACAGGTCCGACGGGCCTGGTCCACTAACCCTCGGTCTCGGCGCAACTAAACAAGAAATAATTATTCGACATCAGAATAACCCTAACAGAAATCCTAGAATTCAATCTAGAGTATTAAATACAGAATCGAAAATTAGGGTTCGACTGGATATCACGTTTTACGAGAATTCTACCGGAAATCCGGCAGAACCTCCCCTGTAAAACGGACATCTCTCTACTCAAAAGAGTAGAGCCGACCCTGCAAAGAAAATACACTTCGAAAATAAACACCACACTCAACCACAACCCCTCGGTCGGACTCCAAACTACCGACCGGGGTCCACAACACAGAACAATCCCAGATATACCAAAAATATCCTTAAATCATAAAAATACATTTCATACGTAGAAATTACATAATAAATCTTGAAACACTGTAAAAATCGATTAAAACTCATTTTATTAGAAAAACCGTATATTATATATATAATTGAAAATAATTCCCGGAAAATAGTTTTAATTAGTTAAAAATACTAAATATTTTGTAGAAATCATTTTTATACCTTAAATAAATATTAAAACCAATTAAATTACATTTTTAGACAATTTAGGGTAAAATTACCAAAATACCCCTATATATATATATATACCTAAATTACTTCAAAAATTCACCAAAAATCATACAATTATCCAAAATTAATTTTCTCAACATATTTATCAATAATATTAATAATTAAACTCAATTAACCAATTAAATTCAATTTAAAACACAATTAACTTAATTTTACAAAATCACATAAACTTCAATAATTAAAAATAAATACTTAGAAATTCATAAAAATTACAAATAAATTCCTATAATTCATTTCAACACCTAATTCAACCATAAACTCCAATTTCATAATTTAAATAATTAATTTCCGAAAATTAGAAAATAATATTAAAATATTCAAAAATACCCAAAAATCCAAACAACCTCCAAAAATTCTGTAAAAATTCATACATGAAGATTAAGCTACCAGGAACAACATTTGTGAAGAAAGTTTCCATGAATCATCCAAATCGAAGCTGAAAAAAATCAAAAACTCAAAGAGGCCGAAATATTCAAATCAAAACCTAAGCAATTCTAGACCATTTTAGCTCAAACCAAAGCTAGAATAACACTCACCGGAGCTCAAGGAGAAGATAGAGACCGGCGGTGTTGAAAACGGTGGCCGGAGGAGGGAGAAACGACGGTGAGAAAATGGTGGTGGTCGGCGCCCGCGGGAGAAGAAGAAGAAGAAGAAGAAAAAGAAAAAGAAAGAAAAAGGAAAGAGAAAGAAAAAGAAAAAGAAAGAAAAAGGAAAAGAAAAAAAAGAAAAAAAAATAAAATAAATTAAAATAATTAAATATTAATAAATAAATAATAATAAAATAATAAATTTTAATAATTTAATAATAAATAAAATAATCAAATAATAATAAATAAATAATAAAATATTAGGGTAATAATAAACCCTAATTAAATAAATATACACACACAGGCTTTATTTAATAATTTAAAAATATGTATGAGTTCATGCAAACCCGTAAATACATTTAAAATAATTAATAATACATTGTTTACGTGGAAATTTCCCCGAAAATACAAATCCCGGGAAAATTTTACGTAAAATACTGAAAATAATAGACAGTAATTAAAATAGGTTTAAAATACATATCAACTCATAAAAACGTCGTATAATGCATAAAAATTATTGTCACTGTATATCCCGGTACAGTGTAAAAATATTTTAAAAAAACACGGGATATTACAGTCTTCCCCCCTTACAAGAATTCGTCCCCGAATTCTAAAAAGAAGATTACAGAATCAGGAAGGAAAGAGATACGGGTAAGAAGCTCGCATCTCAGCTTCAGTCTCCC
This sequence comes from Mallotus nudiflorus, assembly GCA_947683625.1. NCBI lineage: Eukaryota > Viridiplantae > Streptophyta > Magnoliopsida > Malpighiales > Euphorbiaceae > Mallotus > Mallotus nudiflorus. Next base: position 1,026,566 of record CANTUR010000111.1, on the reverse strand, counting down.
ACGTATGCTCTTCAACTCTGTCGCTACGCCACAAAACCTTGACCATCGGAATCTGCTTCGATCGCAACTGTCGAACTTGAAAATCTACGATCGCCACAGGTTCTTCCACAAACGTCAAATCTTCACTCACTTCCACACTGTCGGGTTGCAACACGTGTGAAGGATCTGAGATATACTTCCTCAACATCGAGATATGAAATACTGGATGCACTTATGACATACTCGGAGGCAAATCCAACCGATATGCAACAGTGCCAACTCTCTCCAGAATCTCAAACGGTCCAATATATCTCGGTGCTAACTTACCCTTCCTGCCAAATCTCATCACACCCTTCATCGGAGATACTTTCAGAAAAACGAAATCTCCAACCTGAAACTCCACATCTCTGCGCCTAGGATCCGCATAACTCTTCTGTCTGCTAACTGCGGTCTCTAACCTGCGCTTGATCACGGCGACTTTCTCTGCAGCATCTTGAACCATCTCTGGTCCAGTCAAAGCTCTCTCACCAATCTCATCCCAACTCAACGGGGATCTACACTTCCTTCCATACAACGCCTCATATGGTGCCATGCCAATACTGCTATGGTAGCTGTTATTATATGCAAACTCAACAAGCGACAAATGATCATCCCAGCTACCTCTCAAATCCAAGACACACATCCTCAACATATCTTCCAGTGTCTGGATCGTCCTCTCAGACTGACCATCTGTCTGAGGATGAAAAGCAGTATTGAAATCCAACCTAGTGCCCATCGCTTCCTGCAACTTCTGCCAAAAACGAGAAGTAAACACTGAACCTCTATCTGACACAATGGACACAGGTACTCCATGAAGGCATACAATATGCTTCATGTACAACTTCGCCAATCTAGCAACTGAATATGTGGCTCTCACAGGCAAGAAATGTGCAGACTTCGTCAATCTGTCTACAATCACCCAAATGGAATCGTATCCATCCTTCGAACGAGGTAAACCGACCACAAAATCCATAGCTATCCTTTCCCACTTCCATTCGGGAATAGGAAGAGGCTGAAGCTTCCCAGAAGGCTTCTGATGTTCGGCTTTCACCTGCTGACACGTCAAACACTTAGCAACATAATCAGCGACATCCTTCTTCAGTCCATCCCACCAGTATAAATCTCTAATACTGTGGTACATCTTAGTAACACCCGGATGAACGCTGTAGGCTGTAGAATGTGCTTCCTCTAGGATCTCTTCTCTCAAATCATCCACATCAGGAACACACAATCTACCACTGATCCATAACACACCATCATCATCGAGTGTGAAATCAGTGAACTTCCCTGCTCTGACATTCTCTGCAAGCTCTTCTAGAATAGGATCTCGGCTCTGAGCTGCTTTAATCCTATCCCTTAGTACAGATCATACTTTAAATTGAGCTAACAGTCCACCTGATCTACTGATCTTCATCATCAGACCTTGATCCACCATCAAATGAAATTCCTGGATCAATGGTCTCCTCTCAACACTGATGTGAGCAAGACTACCTGAGGACTTCCTACTCAAGGCATCTGCTACCACATTAGCTCTACCCGGATGATATAAGATCTCGCAATCATAATCCTTCAACAGTTCCAACCATCTTCTCTGCCTCAGATTCAGATCTCGCTGCTGAAAAATGTACTTAAGGCTCTTGTGATCAGTAAATATCTCACAAGTCACCCCGTACAAATAATGTCTCCAAATCTTCAAAGCAAAGATCACTGCAGCCATCTCTAGATCATGTGTAGGATAGTTCTGCTCATGCTTCTTCAACTGCCTCGAAGCATAGGCTATCACCCTTCCATTCTGCATCAACACACAACCAAGACCAATTCTAGAGGCATCACAGTAAACTGTGAACTTATCCACACTATTAGGCAAAGCTAACACTGGCGCTGTGGTCAACTTCTCCTTCAACAACTAAAAACTATTCTCACACGCTTCTGACCACTAGAATCTAACATTCTTCTGAGTCAAGCGAGTCATAGGGGCTGCAATCCTGGAAAAATCCTGCACAAACCGCCTATAATACCCGGCTAAACCCAGAAAACTCCGAATCTCAGTAACTGAAGTAGGTCTAGGCCATTCAGATACTGCTTCAATCTTCTGTGGATCAACCTGAATACCTTCTTTAGACACTACGTGTCCAAGAAAAGAAACACTCTCCATCCAGAAATCACACTTCGAGAATTTAGCAAAAAGCTGATGATCTCTCAGTGTCTGTAGTACAATCCTCAAATGATATACATGCTCTTCCATACTCCTCGAATATACCAGTATATCATCAATGAAGACTACCACAAACTGATCCACATACTGTCGGAATACTCTGTTCATCAGGTCCATAAAAGCTGCTGGTGCATTAGTCAAACCAAAAGACATCACCAGAAACTCATAATGACCATAACGAGTGCGGAACGCTGTCTTAGGAATATCAGCTTCACTAATCCGCAGCTGATGATAACCCGACCACAAGTCAACCTTAGAAAAGAACTGTGCACCTTGTAACTGATCAAATAAATCATCTATCCTCGGGAGAGGATACTTGTTCTTCACTGTCACCTTATTCAACTCTCTGTAGTCAATGCACAGTCTCAGGGTATCATCCTTCTTCTTCACAAACAGGACTGGTGCACCCCAAGGAGAAACACTAGGTCTGATAAAACCTTTCTCCAACAACTCTTGCAACTGCTCCTTCAACTCTCTCAACTCTACAGGAGCCATACGATAAGGTGTCATAGATATAGGAGTAGTACCTGGAATCACATCTATACAGAACTCAATCTCTCTATGAGGTGGTAAACCTGGCAACTCCTCGGGAAAAACATCAGGAAACTCACAAGCAACAGGAACATCTGTGAGTGACAACTTCTCCACTGACGTATCCCTAACCAATGCCAAAAATCCCTGACAACCTTTCTTCAACAACTTCCTAGCTGAAATAACAGAAATAAGATTCTGAGGTGCTTAACTCCTATCACCAACAAACTTAAAATCTTCTTCACCAGGAATTCTAAAAGTCACCTCCTTATTCCTGCAATCAACCACGGCAAAGTGTTGAGACAACCAATCCATTCCCAAAATAATATCAAACTCCATCACATCCAACAAAATCAAATCGGCGGGTAATTCTCTATCTCCCACGAGAACTGGACAACCAGAAAGAACAATATCGGCGTCCAAAGAATCGCTCAGAGGAGTGGCAATAGACAAAGGAAAAGCCATCCTCGAAGCTTGCCAACAAGATTTAGAAGCAAAAACAGGAGAAACAAACGAATGTGTGGCACCCGGATCAAACAAAACCAAAGCATCCAGGTAACAAACAGAAAGAATACCTGCCACGACTGCATTAGATGCCTGAGCATCCTGCTGAGTCAGATGAAAAACTCTCGCCTGGCCTCGACCTCCCTGCTGACTGGTAGAAGCCTGGCCAACGCCTCTAGCACCTCCTCTAGTACCTCTACCATGACTCTGCTGTGGAACAAACTGAGTAGAACTCTGATGCTGGGCTGGTGGCAACTGAAATGGCATAGGTGCTGCACTAGCAATCGACTGCTGTGGGAATCGCGGAATCTGCTGCTGATACCCGGAATAAGGACACGATCTGGCAAAATATCCTGTCTGCCCGCATCTGAAACATGTCAGCGGTGTCAGATAACACGGTCCCTGATGGACTCTACCACAAGTCTGACAAACACTGGCCGCTGATCCAGAACTACGACCACTGCTGCTGCTCGAAGCACCTGATCCGAATCTAAACGATCTACGCTGACCTCCACGGCCATGTCTACTGCTCCGATGCACTCGCTGCTGCTGTCTCTGACTCTGCTGAGTCGAACCTCGCTGCTGACTACTCGAACCAACATGAAAACTCGAATATGGAGTAGCTTGCAATCCACTCGACTGAACTCCTAGCTGATAATAATCAGGCATCGCTCCCTGCCTAACTAACCTCAGCTCAATCTCCTTAGCTAACTCGATCACAGACTCGAGAGTAAGACCTGATGTAGGCATACCAGCAAAAGCTGAACCCAAACCAGTAACGTACGTAGTAACTGCGAAATACTGATCTCGCATCAGATCCTCAGCATATCTACCCAGACGAAGAAACTCTCGGGTATACTCCTCTACTGATCGATCTCCACGAGAAATACTAGTCAAACGAAGACGATAGCTCAAACGAAGAGGTTCTGGACAAAATCTCCTCAAAAATCGCTCTCGAAACTGAGCCCATGTCATCGTCAACATAAAGGGCTGGATCATCTGAATGAACCAATCTAAAGCTGATCCCTTGACAGACAACTCAACGATCATGATCCTCTGGTACTCGGTATGAGCAGTCCGAGTCCTAGTCTCAATCGCATGCAGAAAATCTAAAGGATCAGAAGTACCATCAAAAACAATCCTGCCAACTCGGGCATAGAACAAAGCTGCCTCAGGGTCAGACATACCCTGCTGATAGGCAGGCTGAACAACAGGAGGAACAGGAATATCAAATTCAGGCTCAACAGGCTCCTCGTCCTGTAACTCTCTCTGCCTACGGCGACCTGCCGCTCCTCGAGGTCTACCCCTGCCACGACCTCTACGTCTAACTGGCGGCTCATGAGGTAAAACCTCATCCTGAAAAGACTCATCATCCTCGGCCTCAACGACCGGTGGAGCGACACGCGCTCGCCTCCTCATTCTGAAAAGACAAACGGAAAGATTCAGACAAAACAGACAACGGAGGAATAACGCTGAAAACTACAGCAAGGAATACTCATCAAGACATACTCGAACCTAATACACTGCAGTAGTCCAACAGAAAACACAACTTAAAAACTAGGGCCACAACTCACATAACTAAGCCCTGACACAGAACTCCATTCTGATACGAACTTCGCTCTGATACCAACTTTGTCACGACCCAAAACAGGGGCCATGACCGGCGCTAGGGAACGGGAATTCTTTCGAATCCGGAACCCGTAGCAAGCCTAAAAATAAAATAAATATGCAATAATAACCATAAAAATATAATATGCAGCGGAAAATAAAAATCATAATATCATAAATATTACAATATCATCCATAACAACTGGATATAATTCAAAACTCATCACATCGCATATATAATCTCATAAATGTATAATCTTTATACAAATCCAGTTTTACTATAATACATCTCTTTAAAATAAAGTACATAAAATCCAATACTGTAATTTACAACTACTGCAGTATCTAGAATAAATAAATAAGACTCAAGTAGACAGTTTACATAAAGAAGCCGGGGCGGAAGAAATCCGGCGTATCGACCTGCTACTGAGGTCTGAGGAAGTTGACTCTCCTGAAAAATAGTCAACGGAGGGGAGTCAGACCTCACTGAGTGAATTACTATAGTATATATACATACACTCTAAGTGATAATGCATACAGTCAACAGTATAAGAGTAATATGTATATATACAGGCAAGTTCATACAGATGCAGAAAAATCATTTTATATATTTTGTCTGAAAATCAACTTTTATGAAGGATTACATAGAACCCTAGAATATCGCAACCTCAGAAAATAGTGTTAAACAACACTCTGGCCATACAGGCTCACTGATTCCAAATATATCCACTTAATCCATTTGGACAGTAGACTGGCCCCGAGACACTAAGTCAACCGAGCTCCAGCAGTCTGACTGCCAGTGTGATTGGCCCCGAGACACTTGGTCAACCGAGCTCCAGCAATCACACCCAAACCACATCTCACATATCAATAATCATAATCAACTCAATATCCACAAATAAGTTAGTAATATAGCCTAAATACTATAGGCGTACCGGTACGTACTCGGTCCTAGTGCTGCCCACTAGGTAGCACGTTCTATAGATATCCTTCATTAATAAATAAATCATTCATTCACAATAAATGATGCATGAATGTAAATGAAACAACAATATAAACCATATATATACCGAAAATATACCAAACATAAACCAGGTATATTTTGAGTATATATACGTCAAATAAATCCAATCAAATTATGAATTAAACTAAAATATATTTAAAAACATTTTAAATATATTTTATTAATAAAACATGTATATAATTTATTATATACCAAAAATATACTTGAATATAAATCATGTTATTTATGCATATTCAGTCAAAATAAAACATGCATTTTCTAAATCATGCATCCTAAGCATATATATATAATATAGTAACTCACCTAATGCGCTCCACGAGACAGGTCCGACGGGCCTGGTCCACTAACCCTCGGTCTCGGCGCAACTAAACAAGAAATAATTATTCGACATCAGAATAACCCTAACAGAAATCCTAGAATTCAATCTAGAGTATTAAATACAGAATCGAAAATTAGGGTTCGACTGGATATCACGTTTTACGAGAATTCTACCGGAAATCCGGCAGAACCTCCCCTGTAAAACGGACATCTCTCTACTCAAAAGAGTAGAGCCGACCCTGCAAAGAAAATACACTTCGAAAATAAACACCACACTCAACCACAACCCCTCGGTCGGACTCCAAACTACCGACCGGGGTCCACAACACAGAACAATCCCAGATATACCAAAAATATCCTTAAATCATAAAAATACATTTCATACGTAGAAATTACATAATAAATCTTGAAACACTGTAAAAATCGATTAAAACTCATTTTATTAGAAAAACCGTATATTATATATATAATTGAAAATAATTCCCGGAAAATAGTTTTAATTAGTTAAAAATACTAAATATTTTGTAGAAATCATTTTTATACCTTAAATAAATATTAAAACCAATTAAATTACATTTTTAGACAATTTAGGGTAAAATTACCAAAATACCCCTATATATATATATATACCTAAATTACTTCAAAAATTCACCAAAAATCATACAATTATCCAAAATTAATTTTCTCAACATATTTATCAATAATATTAATAATTAAACTCAATTAACCAATTAAATTCAATTTAAAACACAATTAACTTAATTTTACAAAATCACATAAACTTCAATAATTAAAAATAAATACTTAGAAATTCATAAAAATTACAAATAAATTCCTATAATTCATTTCAACACCTAATTCAACCATAAACTCCAATTTCATAATTTAAATAATTAATTTCCGAAAATTAGAAAATAATATTAAAATATTCAAAAATACCCAAAAATCCAAACAACCTCCAAAAATTCTGTAAAAATTCATACATGAAGATTAAGCTACCAGGAACAACATTTGTGAAGAAAGTTTCCATGAATCATCCAAATCGAAGCTGAAAAAAATCGAAAACTCAAAGAGGCCGAAATATTCAAATCAAAACCTAAGCAATTCTAGACCATTTTAGCTCAAACCAAAGCTAGAATAACACTCACCGGAGCTCAAGGAGAAGATAGAGACCGGCGGTGTCGAAAACGGTGGCCGGAGGAGGGAGAAACGGCGGTGAGAAAATGGTGGTGGTCGGCGCCCGCGGGAGAAGAAGAAGAAGAAGAAGAAAAAGAAAAAGAAAGAAAAAGGAAAGAGAAAGAAAAAGAAAAAGAAAGAAAAAGGAAAAGAAAAAAAAGAAAAAAAATAAAATAAATTAAAATAATTAAATATTAATAAATAAATAATAATAAAATAATAAATTTTAATAATTTAATAATAAATAAAATAATCAAATAATAATAAATAAATAATAAAATATTAGGGTAATAATAAACCCTAATTAAATAAATATACACACACAGGCTTTATTTAATAATTTAAAAATATGTATGAGTTCATGCAAACCCGTAAATACATTTAAAATAATTAATAATACATTGTTTACGTGGAAATTTCCCCGAAAATACAAATCCCGGGAAAATTTTACGTAAAATACTGAAAATAATAGACAGTAATTAAAATAGGTTTAAAATACATATCAACTCATAAAAACATCGTATAATGCATAAAAATTATTGTCACTGTATATCCCGGTACAGTGTAAAAATATTTTAAAAAAAACACGGGATATTACAACCATCGCCACCCTCACTGCCATCACCACCCAGCTACTGTCGGATAGTCCCATGTCACTGTTCAGCTCCCCTTCCCTCCTCTTTCCTCCTCCTTCCTCTTTTTTTTCTCAGTTTTCTTCTTTGCCAAATACGAAAGGAGCTCGCCAATGTCAACTTCGGCCATTCCTGGATGTGCTATTAGTGTCATCTGAATCCTCTCCTCCTAGGTTTCATTTCCCCTAAGTAAATTTAATCGGGTAACACCGAGAACAACTTCAATTTCATGTAACTTAATTTTAAGGTTTTTACGTTTGATTTGTTGAAATTGAGTTTGAATAGAATTAAATTGGACTATGTTGTAATTATATGAAATGAAATTGAGATCAATATCTTGTTAAATATGAATTTTATTTATTTTTCTGAATTTTTAGAATTTTTCAGGCGTTCGGTTATTGTTCACATTACTGTTCCGAATTTAGAAAAATTTTATATTTTTAATAAATTTTATTAATTATTTAAAGTAAACTTTGTGAAGGAAGTTTTGTGAAATTCTTTAAAGAATTTAAGTTATGAAGTTTTAAGGGTTATTTTTAAACATGTATTTTTGGAAAAATAACTAGAAATTAGTAAATTATTTAATTTTAATTAAATTATTGTTATTTTTTCTATTTTAGATTATTTTTAAATAATAAAAGTATAAAAATATTTTTTATAATTAATTTTCAATTATTAGTTAATTAGTAGTAATTTTGAGGAAAATAAATTCTTTTATATTTTTATTATATAAATAAATTAAATTTTAGTAGTAAACTAAATTTTTATGATATATTGGGATTTTAAAAAAATTATATATGTTATTGTGTTGGTTCTCGATGGGGCATAATGTTTAGTTCGGTGACCCAACCCTAGATGTAGAGTTATGCATAGTATTGAAGTGCAATTTTGTACAAGAATGTATCTGCTTTTAGTAGAGATATGTCCATTTTAAAGAGGTGACTTTATCGAATTTTTTATAGATTTTTCATAAAATGTGACATCGGGTCTGTGTAGAGTTTCGAGTTTTATTAGAGTCGTGTCTTAAATTGAGTTTTTCCTTAGAAATCTAGAATGTTAAGGTTAAGATTTTTAATCTTAATTATTTTTATTATTTTTCTATAGCCACACTAAGAGCAGAACCTTTAGGTCGAGGCCAATCGAATCAGTATCAAGGAGTGCATTTTACTTGTGAGTTATTATTATATGTATACACTGCATGTAGAAAATATTATTGGCCTCCATATTTTGAATAAATATGAATTTTATTATGCTATGTTGGATTAAATGTTAATTGTTATTGTTATTATATATACACTTTCATATATATAAAGGTGAATGTCAATTGTGATTATTCAATGCTAGGTACATTTTAAAATGATTTTATTATTTTATTTTTGATATAATATTTTGGAGGATAGCCATAGAACATGCTACCTAGTGGGTTACACTAGGACTATTATGTAACAATACGCTAGTTGTTAGGTTATGATATGTTGATTGATTGAGATTATATGGTCTGAGATATGGATAAATGATTATTGAGATTTGTGGATAGAGAATAGTGTGATTACAGGAGCTCGGTTGACATGTAGTGTCTCAAGGCCATTATGCTAGTAAGGAGACTACAGTAGCTCAGTTAACGTTTATATGTCTCAGGGCTAGTCCACTGCCAAATTGGAAAAGGAAAATATTTTTGGATTCAAGAAAGTTTATTCATTAGTGATGTATAACAATTGATGTTACAGAATTCTTAAAGTTCTGCTCCAATCCTTCACTTATTTTTCATTTATTACATTAATATGAAAATTGCTTTTGAGTGTCGGCATGAAAATGCGTGTTTAAATTAAATAAATATAAATATAAATATATAAACATTATATTGGTTCTTGGTTGCTTGTATGCTTAGGTTGTATACATATATATAATAATAATTCACTCAGTGAGGTATGCTCCTCCTCAATTATGTTTTTAGGATTCCTTTTTACAGACCTCCCCCAGTTATCCTCTTCACTGGTTGAATTAAAATTTTAAACTATCACTTCCTTTGTATTTATTAGACGTTATAGTAGTAGTATGTACCTATTGTAGTATATTATGTTGAGTTAATAGTGGCTATGTACTCGAATATGTGTAAAAATGTTTTATTATGAGATGATATAGAAAGATTCCATATGCTTTAAAAAAGTTTTAATTCTTTGGTATATTTGTGATTGTGTTTGGTGTGAACTAGTATTTTATGCTTGCTACGGGTTCTAGATTCGTGTGAATTCTCATTCCATAATGCCGGTCATAATTTTTAGGTTTGGGTCGTGACAATCCAACTGAAGTATTTATAATCTAGCTGAGAACTGAGTCCTTATCATGGTATGGAAGGATCTGAATATATTGAACACTTCATGCTTATGTTTCATTAGATAAAACCAAGTTATACATGTACAATCATTAATAAAGGTGACAAACCATTTATAGCCTGAACTATCTGAGCAAGGAGTGGGTCCCTATACATTATAATACGCTAAGGTAAAAGGAACATAACTTTTATTTGAATTTGCTAGGTAAGATACACAATGACTTTTTGCTAGAGTACAAGTTTGATAGCTAAACTCAGTCTTTTCTGACTTTAGCAATAAACTTTAAAATATGTGCTTCAAGTAATTAATTGACAAGTGTCGCAACCTTTGATGCCACAAAATGAATTGTTGGCCTACGTTGCTTTTCTGGTGCATAATGTTTGCTCTGCCTAGACTGAAGTCATCTATGTAGTACATCCCCCCCTCTTTTAGTACCATGACCATAATCTCCTTCGTGAGAATATCCTAAAATAAATGGAAATTTGGATATATTAGTTCACAATACTTTAATTCTTTGGTAGCTTAGCTTATAGATAGTAGTTTGTTTGATAGTAAGGGAATTAGTAAGGTATTAGGTAAAGAGAATAATAAGGATATGGCTATTTTTTTAGCTCTTATAACTGGGTATGTCACCGCAGTAGCATTTTCAATACATGATCATTTTGGTTGATTAAATTCCATGAAGTCTTTTGGATTAAATGTCATATCGTCTATTGCCCCAGAGTCAATAATCCAGCCAGTTAAAGCTCTTTATTTAAAACAAGATAAGCCACAACCTTTGTTACCTAAACCATTGGAGAGTCATCTATGTTGTTTGTAGAGTTGGTACTTGGTACCAGTTATTTGTCCTTTAGCAAGTGCCGCTCAGCCAGTACTTTTGCTCGAATCTATTTCTCAATTCTCCTTCAAATTTTACCACCACTCGGGATACTCGTATAGTTTGAAGCAAGTTTCTCGGGCATGTTTGGGGTTCCCACAATGGGTACATCCTACTTCAGTTCCCTTACCCTTCTTCTTTTTCACTGGCTGATGATCTAGTCTTGGTCATTTATAAGCCCATTTAAGGAGCCTAGCACCCTTTAAAGACCATTACAGTACTCGGTTTGTTCTCTGAGTTTTCACTCAGCATAACAACTTATCAGGTTTCCTCTCATCAGACCTGAGCATAAGCTTAGTCGACTTAGGAAATAATTAAATATGCAGTACATCACTCCAATCCTTGTCTAGTCGGTCATCTGACCCATCTAGGAAGGTATAGAACTTATCTTCTTGTATGTTATTATTGTAGATTTGGATATCTGTAGAAAACTTCATCAAATTTGGCCACTGAAAATCTATCTCCCTCCACAATCCTTGGAGAGAATTATAATAAGACTCAATGGATCCTCCATCTTGTCTCATTCGAGTTACCCACCTTTTTAGCTCAGACACCTGGGAAGTGTCTGATCTATAAAAAAAAGGTAATAGCAATAAAGTCACATACCTGTTTGGCAATTGGATATCAAATGAAGTTGCCAATTAAAAATGATTCCATTGAGTTTATCAGCCATCCTTTTACAACAACATTCTCTGTTCTCTACTTCTGAAAGGATAGATTTGTTGACTTGGGCTATGGAGTGTAACAAATGATGTATCTAAGCTTGTTTTTGCCCGCTATGTACATCTCCATTGTTTGAGACCAAAGACCATAATTTTTTCCATTACGTTTTATGCCTATATGAGTACCGAAGTTATCAGGACTCGAAATCACTGGGGTCTAGGTCTGGCTCAATGCTTATTGCATTTTTATTGTCAGTTCGTCTAGAATAGTAGCAGAAGGTTTCTCTCCTATTGCCACCAAGTCTGTCAATTCTGCCATTGTTATTGATTTTTAGAGGGTTAGAATCGTCTGCTCTGATATTGTGTTAAAAATAGAGAAGAGATTGAAAGAAAGAGAATCTTGTATTTTTCTTGTTATTTTCTTTTCAAATGATGCACATATATATGGTATCTATATAAGCCTATTTATGAAAATACAATCACTGATTTACATAAATCATTCTCTGATTTTTTCCTCCAATTTTTTCATTTCTAATTTCTAATTGTTTTTTGTCCAAATTATAAACTTGAATCAAATTGAAGTTTTAAGAATAATTTGAAAATAAAATCCTTCTTAATCCTAATTTGGAGCAATCATATACAAAGCTCAATAACTTAATATAATCATGAGATTTCATTTATTATATGGCTATAAGCCAAATGGAATTTCAATTGCTATTCAGAGTTGGACGATAGGCGGATGTGGACAAGAACTTTTTTGAAATTACAGTTTTACGCCGGTTTGATCAATAATACACAAAAAGTTACATAGCTATACTCACGGTGTGCAACCCTTTTGATCCAATCGAATCAAAAATCAAACCGATGCAATTTGGTTTGATTTTATTCTATTTTCAGAGTCAAAAAATTGATTAATTGAAATTTAATTTATTTTTATTTTTTATATTATAATAATATAATAAAAAAATAAAAATAATTTATATTTTATAAAAAATAATTTTATTCGATCGGTTCAATTTTTATTTTTAAAAAATGTAATTATTTTGGTTCGGTTCAGTCAAAAAAAGACTCAAAACTAACCAAACTAATCGAATGCGCATCCTAAATAATACTCCAAAAGCAATTTTAAATTTACAACTAATTAAAATCATGGAATTTAAAAAGTAAAAAAATATGGATAAACTCGTCATACTGTTTATATTCCCAGTAACAACATAAAAGAAATTTTTTTTAAATAAATTGTTCTCTATTGAAAGATAATTTCAGCGACACACCTGGTAGCAACATCAAGAATTATCTTTTTTTTTTTAAATAAATTGTTCACTATTGAAAGATAATTTCCTCAATAATGGAGGACTAAAAAAATTTTGAAATTTTCTTGGAATCCTGAAATGTGTTCCCGATCCCACCTCTCACTCTCTCTCTGTCTCTCTCTCTCTCTCTTTGTATATATATGTACACACATATCCAAATTATCTAGATAAGGGAAAAGACACACTGGGAATCAAATTCAGAAGGTAAAGAAGATGAGTTATGGTGATGCAGGAGGTCTCTTGACTCTTTTCAAGGGTTTGGCTGAAGCGGCACAAGAGAAAGAGATCGAAACTCTAAGGAACCTACTTGGAGGACCTTCAATAAGCAAACACTCTGAAGAAAGTTGCCAAGAATATAGAGTCAGAGCTTTTCTTGAGCTTTTAGGTAAGCTCCCTCCTGATTCTGAATACCCATGAGAGTTCCTTGCGACTTATCGTCGACAACATTTGGAACTAGTAGAAGAAAAAAGTTACATGCTTTCTGTAACCGCTTTTGACTTGGAACCACGAAATAAAGATGACATAAAACCGGGTTCCCAAGGATCTGTCCGAATCGGTTCCCCACTACGCACACCACCCTGTTCTTTGTTGCTTCTTGCTTGTCTTTTTTTGTTTCTTTAATGAATGTCTTGCCTGGTTTAAACTCATCATAACCTCAGAATCCAAACAAACTAGCCGCAGATATATATATATATATATGTATATGTATGTATGTAGGTACGTACATGTGTGTATGAAATTATATATTAATATTATATGTTTAAATTAAGTATCTAGTATATTAATTTTTTTAATTTTTATACAATAATTTTTTTATCTAACAAAATCACTAGTTAGTGACTTCAAGGTCAATTTTTTTTTAAATGAAGAAACAAGAAAATAATTGAAAGCTTAACTTAATCAAAGAGGAGCTAATGATTTCGATTATTTTAACTGTGGTCAAATTTTCATTTGTATCATTACTTTTTAATTAATAGCAATTTCCTATATTACAACATTGATTTATTTTAATTTTATCTAGCTAAATCTCAATATTAGAGTATGCAATTGACAACATGTAATGCTTATATGAGAGGTTCTATATTAACATAGTTGGAGTGTGCAATTTCATATGAGTTTCAATTAGAGAATGCGATTTTATGCTAAAATGGTTGCTTCAATATAATGAACAAATTGACATAAGTTCATTAGATATTTATCATTTTTGGGTAAGCATGATACCGAATGCCATACCGAAATAGGCAAAAATTTCGTTCTGTATATATTAATATATTGACATGCAGCATAGTAATATTGAGAAGATAGGCAAATGAGCACAGGAATAATGCTAAGTGCTCACCTATGTATGTATCTCAAAAAAAAATTTATGAAGATCAATGTCAACTTGGGGGCTAAAACTAAAGGTCTAAATTGACCATTGGGCCTTCATTTTAATTCCTTAACCTTATGCTTGGATAAGGCTATTTAATTTAAAATTTTAGATTTCTAATATTAAATTTCGAAAAATAAATGGTTAGAGGTCATTGCAAATAGTGATTAATATACATCTACATGATTACCAAACAATTCAAATATATGATCAAATTCATTGCATCTAAATTTCCTTTTAATTTTTATAAAGTATAAGGATGAAAATTTTAAGCGTTTTATCGTGAATTTATTATATTGAACTATAGAAGTGTAATACTCTTTTCAATTTAAAAATTAATAAATTAAAATGCCTTGGCAGATCAACTAGGATCATGATCTATCTAAGAGATGGTTGTTGTCAAGATTTTTTTTGTTATGAAAACGAGGGAAAAAAATAAATAAATAAATAAATTATTATTATTCAAAACTTATTGAATTTTAATTAATTTAATTTGACTTAGATAAAATTATAAAAATAATAAAAATTTTCCAATAACTATAATTTAATGCAATTACATGCATCATATTCTAAATTCAAAATGGTACATGTTCAGAGATGTCACTAATAATTTATTAGAACGACTAATAGTTAAACTTAATTTCATTTCAATTCCTGTAAAGCATAGGAATGCAGATTCTATTGTATGTATCCAGAATTTATTCGCAATTTCAGAACTAAAACAGATGTAAATTCAAGAATTTGATTCTAGCTCCACTACTTGCAAATTTTTTTAGCAATAACTTTATTGTTTAGATCTAAAAGAAATCACAGTTTAACAGTGAAAAATGCTGATTTCAAGGAGATTTGGGTATAACAGACAAAAACAATCACTTTTTTTTTTTAATTAATGATTCACTATAAAAAAAATATTCTAATCAGTTATGGAGGATAAAAAATTGAAGTTTTTCCTGGAAGCCTGAATTGAGTTCCCAACCCCAACTATATATGTATAAACATATCCAAATCTAACAAGGTAAGGGGAAAGATACACTGGGATTAAATTCATAAGGTAAAGATGTGTTACTATTGTGCAATAAGTGTGTTCAAACGTTTGCGTAAAGTGACACAAAAGAAAAAAGAGAATGATCTGGTGACAGTTTTTAAATGATAATTTTTTTAAGGGCATTCTGACGTTGTATGATGTGATTACTGTCGTCATCAATTTAAAAGGGATAACTGTCTCTATTGCATAGTCCATCAAAATTTAGATTATTTAACTTTTCTATTATTAAAAGAAAAAAAAAAACAAAACAAAACTCTAATGAACCTTCTTGGAGGAGTGTCAATAAACAAACTCTTTGAAGAAAGTTGCGAGGAAGATGGAGTCAGAGCTTTTCTTAAGCTGTAAGGTAGGCTCCTTCCCGATTCTACATACCTACCAGAGCTCCCGATTCTACATACCTACCAGAGCTCGGTAAGACTTATCTTGAACAATTCCATCGCCAAGAAATTAGTCTTCTGAAATTAGATTACATTGAATTTTTTTCTTAAAACAATTTTACAATCAAACCATAAAAATTAACAAATTTCAATTTCTTTGAAGCAAATCAAAGCAACTGCATGAACAGGAAAAGGACCTCAGAAGGAGCATCCCTATTCAAAACTATGATCACGTCCAAACTTAAAGCCCACGGAACAAGACAATTGACTAACAAAAAAATATTTATACTAAAGAATAAAATTGATGAACCTTTTTAATATGCATATTATTTGATTGTGAAATGTTTAAAATTTTTAAAGAAATTTTTAAGTCTATATAAAATTAATTTTAATTTTTAAATTTTTTTAAATAAAAATATAGAAGCTTAAAAATCTTTAAAAAATTACAATTAAAATTAAAATGTTTTTTTTAAATTTTAAGAGTTGATTATAAAATTTATTCAAGAAAATTAAATTTGTCTCAAAAATTAATTACAGGACTTGATTATAATTTTTTTTTTTAAATAAAAAGATCCAATATAGTGTAGTTTAAAAAAACATTCCTTTTGAGAATGAAAGAAATTTATGAAGATCAATGTCAACTTGGGATGATCATTTGGTCTTCATTTAATTTACTTAACCTTGTGTTCGGATAGAACAATTTGATTTAAAATTTTAAATATTCAATATTAAATTTTAAATAACACGTGGTTAAAGGTCATTATAAAAAATATACTTGCCAAACAGTTCAAATGTATGATCAAATTCTTTCACATTCGAATATAGCATAATTTCATTTAAATTTCTATAAAGTATAAGGATGAAAATTGTAAATGTTTTATCGAGAATTTATTCCTAATTTTAGAAAGTAAAATATATGTAACTTCAAGAATTAGATTCCAGCTCCACTACTTACAAATTTTTCTTCATCTTTTTTTTTTTTCTTTTAACTCATTCTTCCCAATTACTTTCATCCACCTTCTTTATTCTCATTCCCTTGAATTAATATCTAACAAACTAAAAACATTTATTTGGCACTGTGGAGTCATAAAAAAGATCTGATTCAATTTGATTCAAGTCTATGATTTGGGCCAAAAATAAAGCTAATTAATGTTTTAAGAGTAATTTGAAATTAAAATCATTCTTAATCCTTATTTGGAGCAATCACATGAGAATCCATTTGTTATATGGATATAATCCAAACGGAATTTCCATTGCTATTCAAAGTCCAACTCATTCAACTCCAATTATTCTAATTTAATCTAGATAAAATCATAAAAATAGTAAAAAGTTTTGATAATTTAACACAACCATATATATTACATTTTGAATTTAACTACATATACTATTTTTTTAACTTAAGATTTTACTTAAGTAATAGCAATTTCTGTCAACGTATCTCAACGATTGGTCAAATTCAATTTCATTTTATTTGTTGCAAAGCGTAGGTAAGATTCTAAGTGTTTTATTGAGAATTGATTCACAATTTTAATTTAGAACTAAAACAGATGTAAATTCAAGATTTCGATTCCAGCTCCACTACCTATAAATTTTTCTCGGCAATAACTTTATATAGTTTACATCTAAAAAAAGAAAAAAAAAAAATTCACTGTTTACTAGTGAAATTTATGAATTATAAGACTAAAACAATCTTTTTTTTGAAGCCATAGGCAGATGAGGACAAAAAAATTTTTAAAATTACAGTTTTACACTTATTTTATCAATAATACATAAAAATTATACAGTAATAATCTAAGAGCAATTTTAATTTTACAACTAAATCTAAAAAATTAAAAAACATGAATGAATTTATCCTATTATAATTTAAAAACTCACATCTTATAACTTATTATTTATTTATTTATTTATCATTTTTGTAATTTTAAAACTTGATCAAAAACATTTTAAAAATAATCGCTACCAGTGACATATTGTTTATATTCTTAATAGTACATAAAGAATTATTTCTTTAAATACATTTTTCACTATTGAAAGATGATTTCAGCGACACACTTGTTGTTGTCAAAATACACATGCATTTAGGACCTTGAATTTCATGCATTCATATATTTTTATTAGCATTTAGTATAGTAAAGCAAATAGAAATAGATACTTTTAAGTTTTCTTTGTTTGTTATAGGGAAAAGGAGTTAGGAGGTGATTTAGCGATAAGAGGAGCAAAAATAGAAAGAAATGAAGTAGAGCTGAGTTATCGCGGCTGGATGTACAATCTCAAAGATGCCCAAAATGCTAACCCCAAGTGATATCAAGTCTTTTGTGATTATGTCTTATACATGATCGTGGGTTCCTGCTAGGCCAAGCTTCTATCACAAGTGCGGCACATGAGCGATCGTGTTCACGAGAGGCCGTTCACATTAGCGAGGTTTATGTACAATCATGGGCAGCATGTCTCTAACATAGAACATGCTGATGTGTACTGAATTAAAGAAAAATTTAAGGGAGGTGAAAGGACATGTTCTTGAAGAAGACTAGAAACGACAAAAGACACAAATTGGCGAGCAAGATACATCAACCTACACACACACTCTCTCTCACTCACAAGGGATATATAAAAGAAGTAAGAAAATGAAGAAGAGAATAAAGGAGAAAAAGAAGTTGATAAGAAGAGACTCATTTGAAGATTCAAGCTTCTTGGATAACATTTTCTCACTCTCTTTCTAATCCTATTTCCTTGTTTATAATTCTTAATATTGAATGATGATTTGTTTAGCCATTAGTGACTAAGTTCTTAATGTCATTAGGATTTTGAGACCTATTAGATTTAATGTTGATTTGATGTTTGCTATTACTTCTTAAATGCATATTGTGCTTGTTGATTTGATTGAATGTTATATTTTAGACAAATGTAGTTTTAGTTTAGATATATGCAATGAGAGTTGGTAGATCTAATAGACCCAAAAACACATGTTAGATGGATTAAATGTCTTGAGAAAGCTTAATCACATCTAATTCTCTTATAGGTTTTGCTTATTGCCTTGCATGCTTAATATAGGTTTATATTCATGGTGATGATGATAATTAAGCCATCTTTATATATCTCATTTGATTGATGCTTGTGGATTTGAGTAGCTACTTGAGAAAGAGTACTAAATGTTTATTGAAAAACCTGAGATATGCATTGAGAAGATAAATTACATCAAGTTAACTTAATGAAAATATGGTGCTTAATCTCCCAACAATATGCCTTTCCCATTAATTGTTTCCTTTATTTTTTTTATTTGCAATAGCTTGAGTTTCATTCCTTAGTTTACTTGTTATTCTAGTTGTTTATTTTCTTTAATCAACCCACTATTATTAGCTCTAAACATATATAATTAAGATTAATAGATGCTTAATATCAATCTTTGTAGGAAACTTACTTCTATATTACTTATCAACCTGTGCACTTGTGGTCATCAACAAGTTTTTAGTGCCATCGCCAAGGATTGAGCAATTAACATCATAATTAATCAAGATTGTTTTGGATTAGAGCATTTTTCTATTTTTGTACTCTATTTTTTACTTGCCCAATCTTATTGTCTAAGTACTCTTGTGGTTGTGTATGCACAATACTATATGTGCAAGAAGAGAACTATTGTTGTTTGTTCCATATTTATTGAAGCTTGAGAAGGAGAACCATAAGAGATTAAAGAGTGCATATAGAATCATGGTTGCACAACAAAGAGGTCAACAAGTTAATGTAAAGTAAACTCTTCTTGAGTTTACTATGCCTGGTTTAGATGGGGCTTGACAGAGTACCACTAGGCCAAATATACAAGCTAATAGCTTTAAAATCAAGCCTGCTCTTTTACAAATGATTCAATTTGCTATACAATTTTATAGTTTACCTTTGGAGGATCCAAACATGCATATAGCAAATTTCTTAGAATTTATGACACCTTTAAGTATAATTGAGTCTCCGATGATGCCATTCACTTAAGACTTTTTCCATTTACACTTAAGGACAGAGCCAAAGCTTGGCTGAACTCTTAACCGCCAGCATCCATCACTATATAAGATCTTTTAGAAAAATGATTCTTGGTTAAATACTTTCCTCCCACAAAGACAGCAAAGATCATCAAGGACATCACTACTTTTTAGTAATTTGAGACTAAATCTTTGTGTGATGCGTAGGAAAGATTTAAAGAGATGTAGTAAAGTTTCCCACACTATGGTCTTCTCAAAGACGTGCTTATTTACATTTTTCTATAATGGTGTAATGAGGTCCACAAGGGATACTATTGACGCAGCACCAGGAGATTCACTTATGTGCAAGACTATGGATAGAGCCTTTAAACTCTTGAAAGAAATGGCCAACAACAATTACTTATGGCCTTCGAAAAGACATTTGGCTCCTAAACAAAGAGGAAAACTTGGAGTTGATGATTTTACACCAATTCAAGCACAAATTGTTGCATTAAATAAGAAAATTAGTGATTTGGCATCAAAAGGTAATGCCATTTTAGCTTCTTCTTTAGCTACATTTTTTAAGCATTACCATATGATTAATCATTCAACACTTAAGTGTGGTTTTGGAAATGTGTATGGAGATGGTACTTTGGAGAATTACAACATTGTTAGGAATCAATTTCAACTAAGGCAAATATTAGCACAACTCCGCAAGTGTACGGATCGTGGAAAGTAATAAAGCAAGTATCCTTCTCATAAGGAAAGCGTACTAAGCATTAACTGTCAATCAATTTTTCCTAGCTAGCACAAATCAATATAAATTGCAAGAATTAAAAAAATAAATTAAAATAAACTATCTACTTTAATTAACCTAATTAAATAAATGTGGATAAAATAGAGATTGGGTTTGTTTTACTAGTTAGGACTTCAATAACATAATTAAGTTAATCTATTTCATTGATCATAATCAAGGGTAAACCACTCAAATTACCTAGAGTTTCTTTCGAGATCATCTAAGAATATATATCTAATATGTAAACCATCCCAATTTCATTTCTATTTTTAGAAACGGACAATAATTCCATTTCTAAAAATAGAAAAGGATTAGGAGTCCCTTCAAAATTAGAAATAGTTCCGTTTACATTCATCATTACTACAACATTTTTAGTATGTTAAAATATGTGCATTTTGTATTCAATTAAGTAGATTATAAAATTAATTTTTGAAAAAACTTGTTATAAATAAAATTAACCTTAATCCAAGCTTCAATTGCTTAAAATAATTATTTTTTTTATTAGAGAGAATAAAATTTTTTACAATAGATCCATAATCACTTTGAAAGAATTAATTTTACAATTTATATTAAATAAATTGTTAAATTAATTTGTTAAATTAAATAAAAAATATATATTTAATAGAATTTTATGTTTTAAATTATAGGTATTTGCTTCAAAATTTACAAATTGAATTAGAGTCCGTTTCAAAATTTAGAAATAGAATTGAAGTCTGTTTCTAAAAATAGAAACGGATTGTGTTTCTAAATTTAGAAACGGACTATCATTCCGTTTCTATTTTTACAAACAGACAACAATTCCATTTCTATTTTAGAAATGAACAACGATTCTGTTTCTAAAATTAGAAATAGATTAGGAGTCCATTTCTAAATTAGAAATAGTTTCGTTTACGTTCATCATTATTACAACCTTTTTAGGATGTTAAAATATGTTCATTTTTTATTTAATTAAGTAGATTATATAAATAATTTTTGAAAAAGCTTGCTAAAAATAAAATTAGCCATAATCCATGCTTCAATTACTTAAAATAATTAGTTTGTTATTAGAGAGAATAACATTTTTTATAATAGATCCATAATAATTTTGAAATAATTAACTTCATAACTTATATTAAATAAATTCTAAAACTAATTTGATAAATTAAATTAAAAATACATATGTAATCGAACTTTTATATTTTAAATCACAAGTATTTCATTCAAAATTTAGAAACGAAATCGTAGTCCATTTCTAAATTTAGAAATGAACTGCCATTTCATTTCTAATATTTAGAAACGGACTGAAATTCCATTTCTATGTTTAGAAATGGACAACGGTTCCATTTCTATTTTTAGAAATGGACAACAATTTCATTTCTAAAATTAGACATGAATTAGGAGTCCGTTTATAAATTAGAAATAGTTTCGTTTACGTTCATCGTTACTACAACTTTTTTAGTATGTTAAAATATGTGCATTTTGTATTCAATTAAGTAAATTATATAATTAAATTTTGAAAAAACTTGTTAAAAATAAAATTAGCCTCAATCGAGGCTTCAATTATTTAAAATAATTAGTTTTTTATAAGAGATAATAAAACTTTTTATAATAGATCCATAATAATTTTAAAAGAATTAATTTTACAATTTATATTAAATAAATTATAAAACTAATTTCATAAATTAAATTAAAAATATATATGTAATAGAATTTTTATATTTTAAATTATAAGTATTTGCTTCAAAAATTTAAAACGGAATTGGAGTCCGTTTCTAAAATTTAGAAACGGACTACAATTCCGTTTCTAAAAATATAAACGGATTATGAGTCTATTTCTAAATTAAAAATAGTTTCGTTTATGTTCATCGTTACTACAACCTTTTTAGACACGTCCTTCAGTTGCGAGTATGTTAAAATATGCGCATTTTGTATTCAATTAAGTAGATTGTATAATTAGTTTTTGAAAAAAATTGTTAAAAATAAGCCTTAATTCAAACTTCAATTACTTAAAATAATTAGTTTTTTATTAGAGATAATAATTTTTTTTATAATAGAACGATAATAATTTTGAAAGAATTAATTTTACAACTTATATTGAATAAATTATAAAATTACTTTGATAAATTAAATTAAAAATATATATGTAATAGAACTTTATATTTTAAATTACAAGTATTTGCTTCAAAATTTAGAAATGGAATTGGAGGTTGTTTATAAATTTAGGGCGGACTACCATTCCGTTTTTTCTAAATGTATAAATGGATTAGGAGTCCGTTTATAAATTAGAAACATTCATCGTTATTACAACCTTTTTAGGCGCGTCCTTTGGTTACAAGTACGTTAATATATGTGCATTTAATCTAATTAATTTCTAAAAAAACTTGTTAAAAATAAAATTAGTCTTAATCCAAACTTCAATTACTTAAAATAATTAGTTTTTTTAATTAGAGATAATAAAATTTTTTATAATAGATCCATAATAATTTTAAAAGAATTTCAAAATTTAGAAATAGAATCATAATCTGTTTCTAAATTACAAGTATTATATAGGAATATAATTCCCTTAAATAAAAAATTAATTTCATAAGAAATTATGAGATAGAATAATTCTGTTTCTAAATTTTAAAAATGAAAATGCAATCCCTTTACAATACTAGTTATTTAATATTTTGCAAAAAAATTTAAAAAATAATAAATAATAAAATACAAATATATATTGTTAAGTGATTTATATATTTTATTAAATAATATATAATTTAAATTATAAAATAAGTTTATAATAAAACAGAATAGTTTATAATAAAAATACATATATATTGTTAAACTAAATAGTTTTATGTAAAAAATACGTAGTCAAAACTTCAAAATTTAAGATATTAATTTTTTTTATTAGAGATAATAAAATTTTGTTAAAACTACGTAAATTTTTTTTCTCATAATAAAATTATATACTTTTTTTATACACATTAATATTAAATAACTTTAATTAATCAAAATTATAGAATTATTAACTATCATATATTTTAATATTAAATACATAAAATTCAATATTAAATAAATAAAATTTAATTTATTAATATGAAATAAATAAAATTTAATTATAGTTTATAAACTAATTCCTAAATAAACTCAGTTAATTTAAGTGTAAATTGATAAAATTAAAATTGTTAAATATAGTGAAGAATTACTTTTAATAAATGAACACCTTCGTAGTTTTCAAAACTATGTAATTTTGATATGTTATATCTAAAAACTCCTCTTCAACCCTAGACACACAATCAACCTTTTTCACTTGTTTCAGCCACCGCATTCTTTCCTCTCCTCATCTATGTTTCTTCTTTCTTTTTCCATTACCAAACAGATCAAACCTTGATGACGCCGCCATTCATGATCCCTAACTCAACAACCTTGGTAATCTTCAAAACTACGTTGTTTTTTTATTAGAGACAATAAAATTTTTATATGCATTTATAATTATTTTAATATTTTATTTTTTTAGTTTGTTGTTAATTATTAAATGAATATAGATTATTATTGAAATGGTATTGTAATTATGTTTTTTAAAGTTTAGAAACAGAATCTTATTCCATCTTTTAAGGTTTAGAAACGGAACAGAAATTATCATTAATCCAAACTTCAATTACTCAAAGTTATTAGTTTTTTTACAAATACATAATAATTTTTAAAGAATTAATTTTTTTAATTTATATTCAATAAATTACAAAACTAATTTGATAAATTAAATTAAAACTATATGGGTAATAGAACTCTAAATTTTAATTTTCAAATTTTCAGAACTATTTAATTTTACATCTTAAAGCTATGTAAATTTTATTTACTCGCTATAAAATTATATAATTGTTTATACATATTAACATTAAATGTAGCTTTAATTAATAAATAAATATTATATAATATTAATTAAATATTCAGTTCTCTTTTATTTGTTATATTCTTTTTATTTTTTAATAGTCTTTTTATTTTTTTGGTGATATGTTTTTATAGAATAGTGCAAAATTACATAGTTATGGTGCAAAATTACATAGTTTTGAACGAAAATTATGTATTTTGGTTCAAACAAAAAATGGTTAGGGCTACAAAATCTCAATTTTCATTTTGAGAGCCTTTTTCTTTTCCTACCAATTTTTTCCTTTTTCCGCTTCTAACCCCAATTTTTTTACCTCCAATTTTTTTTTAAACTCCAATCTCTCTTTGATTCCCATTCCAATTCTCTCCTTCTAGACCTCTCTTCTTCCTTCTCTCAATTCCTCCTTACCCCTTAAATGTCACCCTTGATTCTTCCTATCCTAAACTTGTCGAGCCTACTCTCGATTGTGCTTTCAAGCTCTTCTCTTTGGGCCTTCTTTTCTCATCACCATCATCTCACAACCGTCCATCTCTGTCACCCCCATCATCGTTCATCTTTGTCACCCCATCGTCGTTCATTTTTGTTACCCACCATAGGCCATCACTATCACGACCCAAAATAGGGGCCATGACCGGCGCCAGGGAACGGGAATTCTTTCGAATCCAGAACCCGTAGCAAGCCTTAAAATAAAATAAAACATGCAATAATAATAATAACAATACTTAATACAGCGGAATAAGATCATAAATATCAAAATAATATTTCCACCAAACGAAATTAAATCAAATCCTCATCTCATATATAAATAAATCTTTTAATACAAGTTTCAATTCAAATTCTTAAAATACATAACTCACACAAATATAATACAATATCTTTTTAACAATTTTACAACTACTGCAGTGTCTAAATTAATAACATAAAACTCAAGTGAACAGTTTACATAATGAAGCCGGGGCGGAAGAAATCTGGCGTACAGGCCTACTACTGAGGTCTGATGAAGATGACTCTCCTGAAAAATAGTCAACGGAGGGGAGTCAGAGCTCACTGAGTGAATTACTATACTAAATGTCGATGCACATAGTCAAAAGTATATATATAATATGTATGTATACAAGCAAATACACACAGATGCAATAAAATCATTTTATATGTTTTTATTGAAAATCACTGCTTATGAATGATCAAATAGAACCCTAGAAAAATCGCAACCTCAAAAAAGTGTTAAATCACACTCTAGCCACACAGGCTCACTTATTCCAAATATATTCACTTATTCCATTTGGACAGTAGACTGGCCCCGAGACACTAAGTCAACCGAGCTCCAGCAGTCTGACTGTCAGTGTGATTGGCCCCGAGACACTTGGTCAACCGAGCTCCAACAATCACACTTCCAAATCCTTTCTCACACATCAAATAATCAAATCCAATCAATATCCTCAAACAGGTTAGTAATATAGCCTAAATGCTATAAGCGTACCGGTACGTACTCAGTCCTAGTGTTGCCCACTAGGTAGCACGTTCTATTGATATCCTTCATTAAAATATAAAGCATACATTCATAAAAGTAAATGATGCATGAATTGAATAAAATAGCAACATAAACCATATATATACTAGAAATATACCAAAAATAAATCAGGTATATTTCGAGTATATATACATCAAATAAATCCAATATAATCGTAAAATAAACTAAATATATATTTAAAAACATTTTAAATATAAATGTTTAATAAAGCATGCATATAATTTAAAATATACCAAAAATAAACCAAAAGTAAACTAAAATAAACTCAAAAACTAATTAATACCATTATGCATTTTTAGTCAAAATAAAACATAGATTTCTAAAATCATGCACCTTAGAGCATATATATATATAATAGTAACTTATAATTATTGCGCTCCTCGAGATGGGTCTGATGGGCCTGGTCCACTAGGCCTCCGTCTCGGCGCAACTAAACAAACAAATAATGACAGGAATCAGAATAAATCTAATGGAGACTCCTAAAAACTCGATCTAGATTACTAGACACAGAATTAAATCAGAATCCGACCGGATATCACGTTTTACGAGAATTCTACCTAAAATCCGGCATAACCTCCCCTGTAAAATGGACATCTCTCTACTCAAAGAGTAGAGCCGGCCTTGCAAAGAAATACACTTTGAAAATAGACACAGAATTCATACTCACAATCCCTCGATCGAACTCCAAACTGCAAATCACCGACCGAGATCCACAATTCACAGAAAATATACAAAATACCAATAATATCCTTATATACTAAAAATACATTTAATAAGTAGAAATTACGTAATTAACCCTAAAACACAGTAAAAACCGATAAAAACTCATTTTATTAGAAAAATCGTATATTATATATATAATTGAAAACAATTTACGAAAAATAGTTTTAATTAGTTAAAAATACTAAATAATTTGTAGAAATCATTTTTATACCCGAAATAACTATTAAAACCAATTTAATTACATTTTTAGCCAATTTAGGGTAAAATTACCAAAATACCCCTATATATATAAATATACTAAAATTAATCCAAAAATTCACCAAAAATAATATAATTGCACAAAATTAATTTTCTCAACATATATTTCAATAATTTCAATAAATATACTTAATTAACCAATTAATTTCAATTAAAAACATAATTAACCCTATTTTCCAAAATTACATAAACTAAATAAATTCAAAATAAATACATAAAAATTCACAAAAATTCCAAATAAATTTCTATAATTCATTTCAATACCTATATTTATCATAAAATATAATTTCATAATTTAATTAATTAATTTTCAAAAATTAGAAAATAATAATAAAATATTCAAAAATACCCAAAAATCAAAATAAATTCCAAAAATTCTACAAAAATTCGTACATGAAGATTAAGCTAAGGGAAGAAACTTTTGTTAAGGAATTTTTCATGAATCAGAAGGAAAAACTCAAAAAAAATTCAAAAATCCAATATGGCCGAAATTGAAAAATTGACAAAAACCTTACCAAATCGAGTTTTAAGCTTAAAGGAAGCTTAGAATCATCTTCTATGGCCTCAAAGGAGTTCAACGGCACCAGAATGAGGGGATTTGGTGGCCGAAATCGTGAGGTGTGGAGGAAGAGGAGACTTTCAGCCAAAACAGCAAAAATTCAGTTCATCGGTGCTGGAGTAGACGTCTACAGGCAGCGGAACGGCTGGAGGAAGAGGGTGGATGTTCGGGAGGCACATCGACGGTAGTCGGCTAGAGTTATAGCGGGATGGGGGAGAGGTGGCGTCAGGAGGAAGAAGAAGGAGGAGGAGGGTATGAATTGTAAATTTACAAACTATATATATATATATATATATATATATATATATATATATATATATATATATATATATATATATATATATATATATATATTAATAACTTTAATAATTTATATTAAAATATATTAATATAATACTAAGGAAAATCACACACCACATATTTAAATTGAACAATATATATATATATACACATAGTAATTAGATAGCAACTATATAATATACACTTAAATAATTAAAATAAGTACTAAAACCCTAAAATAATTAAACATAAGAATGTATATATATATATATATATATATATATATATATATATATATATATATGTATTTTAATATGAAAATTAAAATCATGCATGGATTCATGCAAATTCGTAAACTTATTTAAAATAATCAATATTAATTACGTGTCATTTTCTCCGAAAATATAATTCCAGGGAAAATTTTACATAAAATACTTAAAATAACATAAAATAATTAAAAATCAATTTTAATTAAATAACAAACTCATAAAATATCATAAATATATGCAAAAATTATTAACACTGCATATCCCGATGCAGTATAAAACTATTTAAAAACTCAGGATATTACAATCACCTTCATTCCCAGCAGCACCACCTTCTTCTTCTTCTTGTTTTCACTCTTTAAAAATAACTGTCATCAGATTTTTGGTTTTATTTTTCTTTGCTTTAAGTATGCTTTTTAAATTTTTCTTTTATATCATGATTTGAAGTTGATTTGATTCTTGTTGATTTATTATCAGGAGTTTTTGGATTTGATTTAATTCTATAAACAAATTGCCTGAAGTAGTTGCAGCCACCGCCATCTCTTGGAGTTGCTACGCAAAGGACACGAAGGTGCTAATTTGATTTCTCTTCTTCCAAATGTAGTGAGGTAACAAATTTTCTTTTCTAAGAGATAACTTTGAAATGCTCATTAGTTTCTAATATCTTTTTATGCAAAAAGAATTGAGTTTCTTTCTACGCCAAGAGAATTTTTTGTTTTACTAAACTATGCTTAAAGTGATGATCTTCAAGAATGATAACTTGTTTCTAGAACTCTTGAGCTTGGGACCCTGCAATCAACAAATAAAAGGCAAGGTGAGAGGTGAGAAGAGTCCCCACAAACATTATGATGCCTAAGTCAGAGAACAGAAGCAAAGAGAATAATGAACTATTAGAATATATGAGAATGAGATGCCCTTGAATGAGATATGAGGTCCTATTTATAGTGATACTTAAACCTAAAAGGAGTAGGATTCCTTATGAGATAAGAATCCTAATCTTAGTAGGAGAGTGTTTTTTCTTTGTTTGGGGATCCTCTTTGGGGTAGAGTCCTTTCTCTGAACGGATTCTGCTACCTTCCTAGTCTGAGTAACCCTGTTTAGGAAACAAAGACCCTTTAATTAAATAGGAATATATATAGGCGATATCAAAAGTCCCCCCCGAGTATATTCGGATATTTATGCTTGTCGTGTCTGAGTATAATGGAGCACTTATGCTTTCATATAGAGGTAGTACTGCACAGTGACATAAAAAGGTGAGCTGAGGTGGTCAGCCTTAGTCATAGTAAGAAAGTAGAGCTCAATACCGAGTTTTGGAACCATCTTGTTGCTAAGGTGTAATCTATGGACCTTTAGTGCCCACTAAATCTGTCAGATCGAAAGCAATAAATTAACCTGTCCATGTAAAATCAATGTTACAGAACCAGTCGTCACTGGATTTTTTATGCTCAGTGCAAGGATACGAGGCTTACGAGCTCGAAACCTCAATACTATAAAAGTAACCTGAGGGTGCTAGGTTTAGTCACTGGACTTAGATGCTCGAGGCTTACATGCTCAATGCAAGGACACAAGGCTTACATGCTCAGAACCTCAGTACTATAAAGTGACCTAAGGGTGCTAGCTTCAGTCACTGGACTTAGATGCTTGAAGCTTAGATGCTGGGTGCAAGGACATGAGGCTTACATGCTCAGAACCTTAATACTATAGAAGCAACAAAAGGGAAGGCGGTAGTTAAATCATCCAGGGCTGAAAGGGTGGGCCGAAGAAAAAGGTGGTTGATCGAGCAAGATTCGAATACAGAGGGGCTAGACGAAGAGATATATATCCAAAACCTAAGGCTGTTTGGGTGCTCGGATATGAGGGGCTGGATACTTAATAGGATGAAGCCTCCGAGTATCTCGAACAGCCAAGTAAGGGATCAATACGCCGAGTCGCTAAGGCTGCTAATGAATATGCAGCGCTAGTCTAATGAGGGCCTGGAAGGGTTGCTCAATTCGATAATTGGCCAATCTTTGGAAGTAAGTGGATGTTATTTCTGTTATTGGTGCTTTTATTAATATGGGTGTTTGTTGTTAACAAAAACTTTTCTTGCTAATAGATGACTCAGAATTTACTACTAGAGAAGGACCGATTTTTTTATCTGAAAAGCCAGTATAGCCTGAAGGAGACAGAGGTGGGAACAATAGCAATCGACTTTAACAAAAAGTTAGATAGCATGGAGGCAAAGTCTGAGGCTGAGGTGGGCTAGAAGAAAATTGCCAATCTGGAACACAATCAAGGACAACTGACAAGGAGGATTGAAGAGCAAGATCTTTAGATTGTAGAGCTAGAGAAAAGGCTGTATGAGGTCAAGAAATCCCGAGAGAGCAATAAAAGGTCATACCAGAACATGGTGGGGGATTTCTTAAGGCCTACAAAGCTGAGTGTAGGAGGGTCCTGCTCTCTCAAAACTCGAAGTTGGACTTGGAGGTGCTGGATCAAATAACGCCAGCAGACCTTGCAAAGATTGCCGCTGAAGAGGATGCTCATCAAAAGGCCAGTACTTCTCATGTGAGGAACAATATGGAGTCTCCTACTGCTACTGAGCCTGTTAGGCCTTTAGATGCTGCTGATGTGGTTTTCCCCTTTATCTCCGAGCTTGGTGGTTCGAATTTACAAGTAGTATAGTAAATTTGTTCCTCCCCTTTTTTTTTTGTTTTTGTAATTGAACGATTGTAAAGACATTATTTTTAATGAAGAGATATTTTATTGAATAATGATCTTAGTACAATCTATTGATAGTATTTTATGAGGGAATCTGAGTTCCAAAATCGTGGTAGTTTTCTACCTCCTGTGTCTTTTAGTTTGTATGCTCCCTTGCTTGTGTGTCCTAAGATTTCGTATAGGCCTTCCTAATTTGGACCTAGCTTGCCTATTCTTGAGTTGCCTTTACCAATATCTACCCTTCTAAGTACCCAGTCTCCTAATTTGAACTGTCTTGGGTGATTCCGTCAATAATGATACTGTTCCACCTTTTGTCGATGTGCTTCAACTGTAGCTGCTGCTCGCTCTCACCTTTCCTCTAATAGGTCCAGACATATCCAGGCATCAATGTTGTTGATGGTGTGATCAAGACTGTGACTGACTCTGTAACTTGGTGAACCAATCTCTACTAGTATTACTGCGTCTATACCACAGGTCAGTCTGAATGGTGTCTCCTTGGTGGATGATCTTGGAGTGGTTCTATATGCCCAGATTACATTATGGATTTCTTTGGCCTAATTTCCCTTTTCCTCATCAAGTCTTTTCTTTAATCCTTGCATGATAATTTGATTGGTGACTTCTGTTTGCCCATTTGTTTACAGGTGGGCTACCGAGGTGAAGTGAAGCTTTATTCCTAGGTCTGAGCAAAAATCTTTAAACTTTTTATTATCAAACTATTTTCCATTGTTTGTAATTAAAGTGTGAGGGATGCCGAACTTGCAAATGATCTCTTTCCAGAAGAAATATTGTATCCAAGCTTCTGTGATGGTTAGGACTGCTTCTACTTCTACCGACTTAATGAAGTGGTCTATAGCCACAATCATGAACTTTTTTTATAAAGTGGAAGGTGGGAAAGGACCCAGGATGTCCATCCCCCATATGGCGAAGGGCCATGGGCTGCCGATTGGATGCAGGGGGTAGGAAGGCCTGTGATTCAGTCGAGTGAAGTGCTGGCACTTATGGCATGCTTGAGTTAGCTTCTAGGCATTGTTAGACATGGTAGGCCAATAATATCCTTGGAGTAGTGCTTCTGAGTTAGTGCATAGTGGGATTCATACGCTCCATAAATTCCCTCATGGATTTCCCGAAGTATGTAATTCCCTTCCTCTGGGGAGACGCACTTAGACCATTGGTGTGAAAGAAATTTTCTATAGAGCTCCCCTTGGTGGATAGAATAGTAGGCTACTTTCATCTTAAGCTTCCAAGCTTTCAGTTTGTCTTTGGGGAGGGTTTCGTTTTCCAAGTATTGGATAATCAGACGCATCCATTCCGAGACTTCTTGTATCTCCAAAACTTCATGATTGTCTATGCTGGGATTAGTCAATGCCTTGGTTAAATCCATATCCTAAAATGCTTGAATTTCTCAGCTGCTGACTTAGCCAGGAGGTCGGCCTCAGAGTTCTCCTGCCTGGGTATCTAAATGATCTCCTACTGGCCCCCTTCTTATTCAATCTATTTCAAGAGTTGCCTGACTTTGCCTACTTGCTTGACAATGCTGCTGTCCTTGACCTAGAATATACTGTTAACCTATTTTACTACCAGCTGGGAGTCTGAATGTATAATGAGGTGTTCGGCTCTGACTTCAGTATCTAATTTCAAGCTTGTGATGAGTGCTTCATATTCGACAGTATTTTTTATTGCATTGTACTCTATTCAGACTGCATACCTGATGTGAACCTTATGTGGTTCCCTAAGGATTATTCTGGCATCGAATCTTTAAGCAGAGGATGCTCCATCAACATAGAGTTTCCATTCTGGTGCTCTAGTCAAAGTGAGGTCTTCTGAAGCCATTTCTTGTACTAAATCTGCTAATGCTTGGGCTTTCATTTGTTGGTGGGGTTCATAATCAATGTCGAATTCACCAAGTAACACCGACCACTAAACTAGCCTGCCCGAGGTCTCCAATCTTTGTAAGATTTTTTGCAAAGGGAAACGGGATCGGACGATGATAGGGTAGGCATGGAAGTAATGTCAGAGCTTTCAAGACACATGGACCATAACCATAACCAGCTTGTCCAATATGGGATACTGGACTTCGGATCCTCGAAGCATTTTACTGATGTAATATACCTGGCTTTACTGGCTTCCTTCTTCTCTGACCAATACAGAGGCGATGCATTCTTCGCCTACAGAGAGATATAAGTATAGTGTTTCATCTTGGATGGGCTGGCTAAGTAGGGGTGGTGAGGATAAAAACTTCTTGATGTCTTCAAAAGCTACTTAGCAATCTGCGGACCACATAAACTTTTTGGAATTTTTGAGAGCTCAGAATAATGGTAGACACCGTCTGGCTGAGCATGAAATGTAATGCCCTAATGTTGTGATTCTACCGTTTAACGTTTGTACTTTGTGTATATTGTTTGGGGCTTCCATGTTGAGTATGACTTTCATTTTCTTCGGATTGGCCTCAATGCCCCTGTGGGATATCATGAATCTTAAGAATTTTCCTACTCTGACTCTGAAGATGCATTTTTCTGGATTTAGCTTGATCCTAGATTTGCTCAATAACCAGAGAACCTAGTCTATATCTGCTGGATGTTGTTTTGAATGCTTGCTCTTAATGATGATGTCGTTTACATATACTTCTACGCTTGTGCCAATCTGTTCCCGGAGGTCCTGGTTCATCATTTTTTAGTATGTTTGCTCTGGCATTCTTCAGTCCGAAGTGCATCACCTTGTAGTAATACAGGCCTTCCTGGGTGATGAAGGACGTCTTTTTCTGATATTCATCCTTTATTGGTATTTGGTGGTATCCTTATACCGCATCAATGAAACTGTATAATCTGTGGCCAGCAGTAGAGTCAACGAGCTGGTCGATAGTGGGCAATGGGTAGCTGCCTTTGGGACATGCTCAATTGAGGTCAGTGTAGTCCATGCACATCCTGTATTTTCCATTTGCTTTTTTGACAAGTACTACGTTGGCTACCCATTCTAGGTGAGTAAATTCCTTGATGAATCTGGCCTCTAACAACTTCATTATTTCCTCGTTAATTATTCTCTGTCTTTCATAGGTAAAGGTTCTTTTTTTCTAGGCCACTGGCTTGGGTTCCGATCTAATGTTTAAATAGTGACAAGCAACTTACGGATCCACACCGATGATTTTGGATGCTTGTGAAGCAAAATCTTCTGAGTGTCTAGTGAGGACTTGTCTTATTCCTTATTTGATGCTCCTATCTAGTTCATTGCCAATCTTCACTGTTTTGCTATCCATAATTTGTAAGGTTTTTGTGTCTTCAATTGGTTATGGACTAGCACCTTACTTCTCTATTTCCCATGCCTCTAGAGGGAAGGCCTCTGCTTGAGGCTTCATAGCCATCTGGTAATATTATCTAGCCATATGCTGATCTCCCCTGATGGTAAGGGTTTTGCTTTTCATTGGAATTTCCATAGTTAAGTGTCAGATACTACTGACTACATCTGCTTCATAGAGTCGACCGTCCTATAATCCCATTGTACACCAGTGGTAG
This sequence comes from Mallotus nudiflorus, assembly GCA_947683625.1. Lineage (NCBI taxonomy): Eukaryota > Viridiplantae > Streptophyta > Magnoliopsida > Malpighiales > Euphorbiaceae > Mallotus > Mallotus nudiflorus. The sequence continues at coordinate 992,155 of CANTUR010000111.1, read as the reverse complement.
ATCCACTACGTTGAATACAACTCGGATAACTTTTGTTTCTTTGTCATCTTGATTTCTAAATTCTAGGTTTAACTCTACAACTCCCATTGGCTGTATAGTTCCTCTACAGAAGCTTGTGATGGGGTTCTAGATGGCCTTTAGATTGGTGACGGAGCCTCCCATTGCCTTGTATGCATTCCAAGATAATGCGTTGATAGCACTTCCATTGTCCACCAATAACCTTTTTACCAAATAATTGTCTATGTGCATAGTTATCGCCAGGGAATCACAGTGGGGATGGCAAGCATGTGAATCGTCTTTCGAATTGAACACAATATCACTTTTCTTGAAGACTGGTTTTTCTCCTCTACTCCATTTTAATTTCTTCTCAGTATTTTCTCCCCCGATGATTATGTTAATAATGCCAATCGGCTCTCTTTGGGTTTTCTTTGCTTCCAGCCTATCATGCACCTAAGTTTTTGAGTTTTCATTCCTTCTCTATATGTCCGTGAAATCATTGAGTTTACCTTTCTATACCAGTCTCTCTATGGCATGCTTCAACTCTCTACAAGCCTCAGTGTCGTGTCTGTATTCTCAGTGATACTGGCAGTATTATCCCCTATCTTGGGTGGATCTTCGGTTGGGGCTTATTCTTTTAGTTGGGGTGATTTTGACGCCATTCTGCCTTATCCACATGAGAATTGTAGATCGAGAGGTGTTCAGGGGTGTGTATCTATCTGCTTCCCTATCAAATCTTTCTGCCAGATTTCTAAAATTTATTTTTGGGAAGCTTGCTCGTCTATGTCTGGGTCTTTCATCTTTGATTGGTGGCTTTTCCTCCTCCCGTTGCATCATTCTATCTTTGTCCATTTTTATCATCCTAACTGCCATCACCATCACCTTTACAAAGGTACCCAGTTCTTTGGTCATTATCTTGTCTTTAAGCTTTTCGACTTTAGTGCCATTTTTCAAAGCTTTTATGGCAACTTCATTAACAAGATTTTCAATTTCCATAGCTGTTTTATTGAAACGGTTAAGATGACTTCATAGGGACTCGTCAACTTCTTACCGGCACATCCAAAGATCGTTGATATTTTTGGCTGGGGGAATGTTAGTGATGAACCTGGTACAAAACTGCTCCGCCAGATCCTCAAAAGAAGTGATGAAATTATCCGAGAGTCGATGAAACCAATTTTGAGCGTTCTTGGTGAGTGTGCTTGGAAAGACTCTACACATGATTCCATCATTTACGTTCTGGAGCAACATCCTTGTTCAGAACGCCGATATGTGGCTAATGGGATCTCTCATCCTATCATACTGATCAAGCGGCGGGATTCTGAACTTAGTAAGGATCTCTGTCTGAATTATTCTTCTGACGAATGGAGTTCTACTGTCCATAACACATTCTTCTTCCTTTCTTGGTTTTGTACGAGCTTTATGTATGGCCTCTTTGACCTTCTGAGCTATCTTTGAGTCATTAAGGGCCAGAATTATTGAACTACACTTCCCTTCCAATGCTTTACCCTTTCCCATGGTTGTCCTTGGTGCCTACCGAGGTGTTGTGTTATTATCGATTTGAGCTGGTTTAGAATGCCCATTATGTATTAAAGCATTTAGTTGTTGCTACATTAAGGATATTTGTGCTTGGATATTTTGTATCATGACTTCCTTGCTAGTTTGGTTGAGGTTGAGTGTTTGGTTTACGGTGTTTAAGTTTGGTGTGGTTATTGCTGGTGTGTCTGTTAGACTCGGAAAAGGTATGGAGGGAATTGAACAACATTGGTGTTGTAAAGGAGCGTAGTGTGGAAAGTCTATGCCCGAAGCTGGGTATCTCGAGGTATTGTCGGGAAGTGGATATGTGTGTCTGGATGAGGCTCCGGCATACTGAAAAATGGCTAGAAGTACTATTGTTGGAAGAGGATTTAAGAGGTCGGTTGAAGGAATAGGTGCGGAAGGGTTGGTATTAGTTTCGAGAGTCAAAGTTGATGGTGGGCTGGAAGTTATGGTGTGGATATCTTTAGTTTAGCAGGTAAACGAATGACTTTTACCAAGAACATGTTAATTTATGTGATGATTTTCTTATGCAGAGGTTAGAGAAACAAGTAAAGCAACATTCTATTTTGTTGAGGAAGATCACACTCTTACAAACTCTGTCAGATTCACCTTAAATCAAGAGTTAGTAACTCAATCTTTTCCTTTTCCTAAATTTTCTACTTTTTTTTGTTTTTTACTTTAAATACTTCAAAATTTTTTATGTTAATTTAATAAATTTGTTGATCTTAATTGGTATAACAAACTGAAAAATATATGCCATTCGAAAATTTTTGCCACTGGCAATAGCTGGCCAGCATTAGCCTTGTTTTTTTTTGGATCTTAGTTATTATTATTATTATTATTATTATTATTATTATTATTATTATTATTATTATTCCTTTTCCTCCATTTTAAATATATTGTCATGAAAATTTTAATTTTATAATCAATTGAATATATTATTTTGAGAGAGAATGATTTTCATAAATGTTCTGTTTTCAAATTTTTTTCACCTAATGGAATTTATATTTGAATTTGATAATGGCATAGAATCCTAAATAGAGATCCTCTAGTCTGAATTTTCATAGTCAAGAGGGATTCTTGAAGTAGTGACAAACCCTTTATTGTGTAAGAAATGAAATGAGAGATTCTTAAAGTAGAACAAGACAATGCAGATGACATGATAATCAGTTATGAAAAATAAGCATTTGAGACGTTTGACTTCTTATTTAAGTGATTGAGGGTGGTAATTTGAGGCTGTATATGCATCTTCGGCCTCAGTATGGAGGCGAGAAACATTATCAAACTGAGTTTTCTTGATGTCATGTAGTTTAATTAGTTCTTAAAAGGAAGGGCCCTCATGGATAGAACTCTCGATTGAAGTATATATGAATTCTTGTTTAAGTATGTAGGCATGACCTGATTTCAAAATCAGGTTATGTATGCACGACCTGATTTCAATATTAGGTTACATGATATAACTTGATTTCAAAATCAGGTTACATGATATAATTTTTTTTTTGGGGACCTTTTCCGTGCTCTTTCACTTTGCTACCTGCCACTTCTATGTACAGCTATTGTGTAATGTATTTGAGAACTTTAATGTATAATCAAATACATGTGAAAATTTTGAGAACTTTAATGTATTTCAGTCAAGCTTTTTATGATTATGACTGATTTTGACTCCAATTAATTCAACATTAACAAATTGTATAATGCATTTCAATTAAGTTTAAGGTTTTTGCTTCTGTTTGGTTATGCTCTTGAGCAAGTTTTGTTTGTGGCGTTTTCTTTTAGCTCAGCATTTTGAGGCTGCAACTCTGTCCATGTTTGGTTTTCTGCTGCTGTTCTCTCCGTTTCAAGTTACAACTGCTTTGAATAAAAGTTAATATTTGAATAATGGTAAAATACTTTGAATAAAATTTAATATTTGCAAATAATGTATAATGGTAATATATCCATAATGGTAAAATACTTTGAATAAAAGTTAATATTTGCAAATGATGATTTGGTTAACAAATAATCAGTTAGGATATACATATGTTTTTTTTTTCTTGATTTCCTTAAAGTGGGATTTTGTTCTTGATTGCATTAAGGTGGGAGAATGCCGGAAAGAGGGAATTTGTTTATATATAAAGTATTTGTTGAAATATTCATTTTTATTTGTTGATTTTTTTTTTTTTTGGAAATCAAAAGAAGAAGAAGAATCCAGCTTCTACACCCCCAGATCAATCTCATATTCCATAGATTAGGTAGCTAAATTTATCATGTGAAATAGTATTTTTTTAAACTTATCTTTTAACCTTTCATACTAGTTGTTGCGTTAACAATTTTTTTTTAATTGTTGCTAATGTAATGCAAGTTTTGTATTGTTTTTACTTTCAATTAAATACTAAATTAATAGTTATTTTTACAATGAATGTGTGTTTTTTATTTATTATCCTATTTTGTAACTTTTGTAAATATTACAATTAACTTTTTAATAATAATTAAAATATAATTACATATTGAATAAAAAAATTTCCATCGCTAGAATCATGTGGAATTTTCATGAATTAGAAATGGAATTTAGTCCATTTCTAAATGTAGAGATGGAATTTTCTGTGAAATATTTCCATTTCTACATAGAAATGGAAAATTCCATTTCTAAATGCACATAGAGATATTTCCGTAGCTATTTATGTAAAATAGAAATGGAAATATTCCATTTCTAATTAGAAATAGAATTTTTTCGTTTCTAAATTAAAAATGGAATTTCTATTTCTAAGACCGTAGCAAAATTTGTCCATTGGTGTTTTAGTGTTGGATTTAAAATGAAAATCCACTTTTTGATTCACAACTTTAGAAGTGAAAATTCCATTTCTATTTTGTCACTATATTTTAGAAATGAAATTATTAGAAACGGACCTGAAAATTTCATCATTAATTATTAGTGACGAGCATTTTTGAAATATAAATTTTTCATTCCTAATTTCGTCGCTATTTGCAAATAGTTACGGACACTTCTTTTTTTATAGTGAAAGCCAAGTTAAAAGTGAATCTAAAAAAGAAGGTCAAGCAAGTGATTAGAATGATGTATATTTCAATTAAATTCTGACTAATTTTGATTCAATGTGAATACATTTTACATGGATGGTAAAAATTTTATAATAACTAATTTAATGTAAAGATAGAAAAGAGAGGTAATACTAATTAATTTGGGATTTCATTTTAGGTTCTGATTTGATTATTATTGTTATTATTATGCTTTAGTATTGTTGGAAAGGAAAAATGTCATTGTACTTGTTTTAGTATAATGACTTGTTTTAGTAATATCTAGTTGATTAATATCTAATAATATCTAGTTGATTAATATCTAAAACAAGTAATATATAATGACTTGTTTTAGTAATATCTAGTAATATCTAATAAATTACTCAATTACTTGTTTTAGTAATATCTAGTTGATTAAAATAGATTGAAAAATGAAAATTTCCCTTCACGATAACTTCAGCATAAATTTTAAGGCCTGTTTTAATTATATTGAACAAGTAATTGAGTAATTTATTAACTTTTGGGTCAATTGTGTAAGGGTTATATAAATTCAAGGGCAAATTGCAATTAATAATGATATACATATAGCTAGCATTGACATGAACAGGACCATTTATAATAGCTACAATTATCTTCTTATCTTTTATAGTTTTTTAGAATTTTAATAATTTTTTTGAAAATTTAATTTTTATTTTTTTAAATTTAAATTATATATAAATAAATTCATCATATAAAAATTTAAATATTTAAAAAATTTATATATCTAAAGCCTGTAGAATTTACTTTTAATAATCTACTTTTAACTTCACTGACCAATATAAGATAATTTTTTTTATAAAAATGTTTTTAAGGTTTTTTTTTTTCCATAATACAAAGGGGCATTTCAACAAAAAGTCGCATCCTGTAACCGTGACATTATTTTTATCCTTAGATATTTTTCAACACGTACATATATTCAATAATTATTTGACACGTTTCAAAATACAAAATTATACTAGTCAAAGAAAAAAAAGAAAAAAGCTTTTTAATAAAAGTCCATACAGTTTTGATGTTGATTGAGTTGATAGATTAGGAAATGCTTAGCAAATATAGTACCAGAATTTATTACATACTGTGCAGCGAGTCGGACAACATTAATACATACACACATATATATATATATATATATAGTCCATTATTGGAGTGTATACTACAAGGTAGCTGCATGTTTTACACAACACAAAACATGTATAATAGAGTAATCAAATTAAGCATTGACCAAGAGATTATTCGTTCATTCATCAAGGCTTTGCATGGATGCTTTATCTGGCTAGCAAGAGTCCCATCTTGGGTTTTACTTCATCAACAGTGCTATTTTCTGGGCAAAGTTTCCATTTTTAGCTAACTGGATTGCAGAGGAAAGATCACCCCAGCTGTTCTCAAGACTAAGCAAGTCCCCTTTACGAGTAAGATTTTTCGAAAACTTTTCGACCAATTTGTCTTCGATATATTTAAACCTTGCAGCTTCTGAAATAATTTGGATAATAACAAGAAGATTAGGAGCGATATGGAATCCTGCATCAGTACTATATTTAACAAGTTGGAAGATGGCATTATTCAACTGAGAGATCCCCAGTGGTATTTAATCTCTGTTTGCCTTTGCATTATGCAAAGCTTGGTAGCTACCACCATATGGAAGTTTACCTTTAGCTGTGCCGGGGAAGAGATCAAATTTTATATCTAATATAGCAGCATTAACATCACTGAAGAAGTAGGATTTTTGTCCAACTTTAAAACCAACAACATATGCGTTGACCACATCCAATGCTATTGTTGTGGTGAATTTTGAACTTTTAAGTGTCACTAAAGTAAACCTTTTGTCACTAGTGAGTGGCAATTTAGAAATAGGCAAAACTGGTATTGAGTAACTCACAACCTTACTTTTCAGTGTATCCCGCAACTTTTTGATGAAGTTACTATATTCAGTAGCATCATAGTTGCCTGCATCGAATTCACTTCTGGGTGGCTTACAATTAGCTCTTCTTCATAGCTTGCTGTTAAGGGTGCAACTCTAGCCCATCCGAACACAACAGTCATGCCAAGCCATGTTGCCACCACTATCCACAGCTTGCTCATCTTTCTCTCCATTGCTAGCAATCGACTGCACAATTTTTTCTTGACCTCGCCAAAGAAAGAAAAAGATTAGCACATGTATTTTTGTATGAAACTACATGTATGCATGTATATCAATTCATTTCGTAAAAAACATAAATTTTAGCAAACTGAGTAACAGATTCTACAAAAAAATAACTTCAATTACTTAGTTGCAAGAACAGGTTTTTTTCTTTTTTTGGTTTAAAGCTCGGATATTTAAAATTAACTGAACTCTTACTTATTTTGTTTGATTTTTATGGGCCTATAAGAGCAGTAAAAATCTACCGACAACTTATTTACTCTAAATGATAATTCCAGCTAATCTGCTTCCTTCTAATTTGATGTTGATTTACAAGATTGAAATTTAGAAGAGATGTAGACCAAAGTTATTACTAAATAACAGAAAAAAAAAAAAGTATGTAGAGAGAATTTATCTATTAAATAAAACATTAAAGCTTCTTATTACTTACAAAAGTTAACCGATGAGAGAGCGAGCAAGATATGGTTTTCGCATCTCTTTTTTATAGGGGAATGTTGCCTCATTTTGTACTTTTTTTTATTATTTATTTTAATTCAAGTACCAAATTTCCATATCTCAGCGGCCCGCATTATTTATATATATATATTTATTTATTTATTGGACTGAATTGCCCCTCTTATATGGGAGTAATTCTTTTTGAAGTTGGTTTTTTCGTAAATGAAGGTCCCCTCTCCTTTTTTTATTTGGCTCGCTTCAACGGAAATCATTTCCATTATCGGAAATTATGTTGGACCACTTCATTATTCTTTAACAATGATTTACGTACGGGTACGTGTACATTGACAATGTAAATTATTTAAAAAAAAAAAACCTCGTCAAATAAGGGAATGTGTGCCGACACGGTCGCAAAGCTCTTTCCACCATATTCATTGGGTGACGGTCGTAATTTTGTCGTTTCAGCTATTTCTATTTCTCTCAGGGCCTTTAGTACTCTCTTCCACTCCATAATATATTTAATTAACTTATTTCATACAGATTTATTTATTAATTTAATTAAATATTATTTTTGCCATCATATTAGAAAAAGTTAAATAATTTTAAGTAATAAATTAGAGCTCATTTCATATTAAATTTACAAATAGTAGTACATTTTATTTATAAATAAGTAACCATAAATGAGCTTTAATTTAATTGTTAAATATGTTAACCTTTATTTTATTTTATAAGCTATTTCATTATAATAGTATATTTCTCGAAAAAATTAGTTTATCTTTCTCTTCTTATTTTTATTTAATAAAATAAAATAAAATTTTTAGTTATTTTCAATGTAAGTTCTACTTTTTTAATTTTATATTTATATTTTATTCTTATGTTCATCATAAATTTTATTTTTTTATAATTAATATTATAAGTACATTACAACTTTAACTTTATATTATTAATTAAAAATTCAGTACTTTCTATTTAATAAAAAAATTTAATTGTTTTAATTATTTTGTTGTAGGATGAAATTTTCTTAAGTTCTCATTTGGTTTTTATTTTTATTTTTATGTTGGCTATATATATATATATATATATATATATATATATATATATATATATAATCTAACCTTATAAATTCGTTACAACTTGAATTTTTAGTTTTTATGACTAGCATGTTCTCTAATCAATTGTATATGTATTTATTTTTTAACTAATATTATATAGTAGTCATTATTTTAATCTTTATAATAAGTATTATTATAATTAATTATATATTTAGTTATGTTTATGACAAACATTTTAACATTTGTAGGAAGAAAAAGAGAACTACCAAAAATTATCATAAGACTCAGATTCTTTCAATTGATATTGAGAGAAAATTGTTGGAAAAATTAATAGAGTTGGTGTAGTAAAATAATTTTCATAGAGATAAAATAAAATTATTATAGAAATAATTAAATAAATAGAGATAGTTAAATCGGTTAATGAGTTAATAAGATAGACGGTAAAATCTAATGTATAAATAATAAAAATGATACAAATATTTTAATTTGATTCACCATTAATTCTTGGGTTACGTCCACAGGATAAAATCTAAATAATTCTTCCACTATAAAAATAGTAGATAAAGAGAGAGTTTTTCTAGATCAACACTAGAGGTACATAATAAAATATTCTCACCAAAATAGTGGCACTCAAAGTGTTTTTCAAACACTCCAAAAATAATTGTCTCACTATTTTGTCACTCACTCTTTGAGGAAATTTTTTTTAGACCCTTTAAAACTCTCTCACACTCATCAAAATAAAATTGTTTTCGCTCTCACCTTACTAGCACACACCTTACTAGATTATTTTTCTTTTGCTTGCTCACACTTGCCTCCCATTTTTGCTTCTCCATCTATGGCCTTCATATAGGCCTTAGCATACACGAAAAAACAAAAAAAGTTTAGCAAACTTTCAACATTTGCTGCATCGAATTTGGTGTAGCAAAATGTGACTTTTCATCTTTTTTTTTTTAAAAAAAAACTTGTGGGCTCTACTAAGAGGGACTCACAACAATTCTCCCCCTCCCGACTACGTGGAGGTCATCACCATTCCGGCGACTCATCAATAGAATTCAAACTTCTCCCTTGGTAGAGTTTTTGTTAACATGTTTGATCCATTTTTATCAGTATGGATCTTTTCAAGTTGTAATAACTTCTTCTCCAATACATCATGTATCTAGTGATATCTCACATCAATATGTTTTGATCTTGAATGAAATAAGGAGTTTTTACCAAAGTGGATAGCACTCTGACTATCACAAAAAAACTCATATTTATCTTGATGAAAATCGAGTTCATTTAAGAATTTCTTCATTCATAACAACTCTTTACAGGCTTCTATTGTTGCAATAAACTTTGCTTCAGTGGTAGACAAAGCAAAACATTTTTGTAATTTTGACTGCCATGAAATAGCTCCCCCTGCAAAAGTAATTAGGTAACGAGAGGTTGATTTTTTTCAATCAACATCTCCTGCCACATCTGTATATGTGTATCCAGCTAACATAGGTTTTGCATCTCTAAAATACAAACATATGTTAGATGTTCCATGAAGATACTTGAAAATCTATTTCACTGCAGCCTAATGCTCCTTTCCAGAATTTGAAAAGAACTGACTCACAACTCCAACTAAGTGTGCAATATCTGGCCACCCTTTCATCAATAAAAACTTAAACCTTGTAGTACCTTATTTCCCTAGGTACCCCACTTTCAATCTTCATTATAAAATTTATTACTAAAATTTTTTAACCACAGGTTTGGTTCCAAAGGGTGGCATTATCAGCTTGGAGGATCCTATCAGTTGCAATTCAAACATCTGTAGCTGGAAAGTTTCCTACAATATAGATGCAAGATGATGATTATAATATACTCAAGATGTCCACTCTTGTTCAAGTACAAGCTGCTATGGGACTTCTGCTAGCCAAAGATTCCACTGAAACAGCTACTAGAAACCTTATCAACAACTTAAGCTCAGCTGTTTAAAACTCGCAGCTAAATGCATGGGATCTATCTACTGTACTATTTAAATAAAGAGCATCACGTGCTAGTGTTGTCCATGTATTTGCTGAAAATGTCCTGATGTTTGATTTCTTGAAGATCAATGTGTAGCTCATGTGATGATAAATAAAACTAGTAATGTTTTTAAACATTAGTATATGATCGTAATGAACCAATCATATTATAGTACATTGAAGAAAAAACTGTTCGAAGAAATAATTACCTACTCATTCATGTGACATGGAAAAATTACCCACTAAATATATATATTATTATATGCTTTTTTCTTTTTTTAACGGATAATTTCTTCTAATAGCATGTTTGTGATGATTTTTTGCTCTTTACCATGGTGGTGATAAGGGCCAATATGTGGTTGATTAGCCTTTTCATTGATTTGAACAAAGTTTTGAGAAACTCTGAAAATGCAACATCTTGTCTTTCCGGCTTTGGCATTAAATACATATTGTTTATAAATTGATGCTAATTCTAATTTACTCAAATAAATAGATTATGTTGATGAGCATATTTTTTCCATCTAATCTCTATGTACTAAATTATTGACTCAATAAGTAGAATAAAACTTTTTCAAAATTTATTTTTCCATATGAAAAATTCAAATTTGAGATTTTATTGATAAATATTCAAATTTTTCCTCACTTGAAAAAATTAACATTAATATCAAATTAATTTAAAATAAATATGACATTTAAATATCAACCAAAGAAATTAATCATGATTTTATTTTATTTTCACCTCATTAATACTTCGAGTTTTTGGGTTGATTTAAAAAAAAATGTCTCAACTAATGAATTACTATTATTCTATTCTTATTTATTGTTGTAATTTTAGTTTCAAAATTTTTAAAAGTTTATTAGGTGTTGTTGGAGATGATCATAAATTCAGAAATTTTTTTAATTTTTTAAAAATAATTATTATTTAAATTTAAAAGAAAAAATAAAAATGATTTTTTTATTGATAGTTTGAATTGATGAAATTTATATTTATCTTTTTAAGATTTTATTGGTTGAATATGAGTATTTAGATAGTGTTGAAATAAAAGAAATTAGGAGAAAGTTAAAAAGAAAAAGAGAATTAAAACAAATTTAATTTAAAAATTTAAAGATAAAAAGAAAAAAAATTAATGAGACCCATGGTATGATACGGTGTCATGTATCCCACTAAAATAATATTGGGTGGCATATGATATTTTCGTTAATTACGTCATCAACTATATAGTGTTGGCGGGAAAATAAATTTTAGCATTTTATTTGTGATAAAATTAAATGTCATGAAATGGTTCCGAGCCACAAAATAAAAGTCGGATACGATGATGAGACTTAATTATAAAGGCGGATAATAGGAGTGAAAATTACTCCTGGACACGAAAAATAAGTGTATATCATATTCATTGTCAAACAACAGTATTCATACAAGTGGTCCAACCGGAATTTATACTCTTGCTAGTTGATAAGTGCTGTTTATGCTTTTTTTTTTTTTTTTTTTTTCTATGAAGTATTTTAGCGGAAATTGATAGATTTAATTAGATGTTAGCTAGTTTTACTTAGAATTTTAATTCTCTACTAATTTTTACAGTAGTGTTTGTATTTTAATCATTTTTTAATGTTAAATGTTTTAACATTTGACTGCATAACTTTTGGTGGTCTCTTTCGAGTAGAACAATAATTTGCATAATGCCAAGAGTTCGGAACCAAATAGGTTAATTTGGCAAACGTGAAACAAGTGTAGATTAAGGTTTTGTTCTTTTTTTTTTTAATTTTTTGGTTACTACATTGATCACTTTGGCACTTCCCCCATAAAATCATTGTTATATATATATATATATACACACGCTTGTGAATCTCAATTCTGCAAAGTAATTTCAGGACTAGGAGGGTTTTCTAATTCTAAAAATGTTAAATGAGATTTTTGAGAGCTAGCAACCAAAAGTTGAATTCAACGTAAAACTTTTAATTCTAACAAGGTTGAATGCATAAAGTAGAAATGAATTTGGTTTGGAAAAATCTATTTATTTATTTCAAAATGGATAAGCTCAATTTTTAAATTTTTATGCCCAAATTTCCCGCTTTTTTTTTTTTTTTTTCTAAATTCTACTGATAATAATAAATTAGTAGTGCAACGACTTGAAGAAACTATCAAAACTGTTAATTTCTTCGTATAATATGCCAATATATAATATATGGGTATGTGAAATAAATGTAGTTGTTGTGAAAGGAATAAATTTTTGTATTTTTTTTTTATAAATTATCGATATTTAAAATATGTTGAATTTTAAATGATTTAGTTTAATTTGAATAATATCATAAAAATAATAAAATTTTTTAATAATTAATTTAATATATTTTAAAATTTAAACCTAAAATTTAACTAATTTTTTATTAATTGATACTAAGATTGTTGGTAAAGTATCCATATCCCCGCGTACATAAATAGTAATGTTTGCGGAATAAGATTTTATCAAAATAGCCTCATCTCTTTTTTTATCCCCTATTTCATGGAGAATAAAAATAAAGACTTAATTTTTTATCATGTACGGTCGGAAACATGTCATTATCCATACTTGTCAGTACACCTACTATGAATAAATTTTTGGCAACATAAATGGTTATGTGTGTCTTATTATAATATGTTATGAGAACACGATTGTTAGAATAAGGACCACAAAATAAATTTTATTGGAAGAGTCGGAAATATATCTGCACGGAAATAAATATTTAGTGTGTGATATGAGATGAAAATAGAAAATTTTTTTTTAAAAGTTCTTGTAACGTATAAATATTTATATTTATATAAATGGAATTATGATATTAAATTATGTGTTATTAATTTAATTATAACTATTGATACATATTATAGATATTAATATATAAAAATAATTAATAGTTATAATTAAATAAAAAATTAAATTTAATAATTCTAATTTCATTTATACAGATATAAATATTTAAACTATAGTAAAAATGAAAAATTAATAAAGTAGAAAATCGTGATGTTTTCCTGCAAAAGGGGTTGACTATCAATGCGAAAAACCATCTCTTTCTGTTTCTCAATTTCTAAGTTTGTAAGTAATGAAATATTCCTCAATTCCTAATATTATATTTTATATATGTTGATAATGGATACATCTTGAATTCTCTTACATACAATTAACAATTTTTGTTTTTATTTTACTATTAAAACAATTACGATTAAAAAATTGGCAATAAAAGAAAATATGAAGCTGTGGACTATAGTGACAACATGGTTTCTTTTCTGGGCTGTTGGCCTCTCGTCTTTGTACCCTTAACAAGAAGCTACAAGACTCTGTATTATAGCACAGACAGTCGCGATGTGTACACCTACCAGGCCTTTGTGACCCAATTGCGAGAGGCAGTGGAAAGTGGCACTGTTAACAATAACATACAAGTGTTGCCCAGCAAAGTGCCTGTCACTAGTGATGAGAGGTCTGTTTTGATCGATATTGATTCTGGAGGTTGCAATCCGAAAATTGCAATAGATGTGATCAATGCAAATGTGGTTGCTTTTAGCGTTAATGATTAAAAACTCCTTTAGAGATGTTTCTGATGATATTTATAGCTTTCTACTTCTTGGGGAAACAACAAAAACCAAGCTTCCATTTGGTGGTAGCTACGTAGGTTTGCAAGTTGCTAGAGCAAACAGAGAGGCCATGGCATTAGGAACCTCAGAATTGAATGCTGCAGTTGTGCAGTTTTACAATTATCCTAGCAGCTCCACAGGAACAAACATTGCTCCTGCACTTCTAATTATGATGCAGATGGTTTCAGAGTCTGCAAAATTAGCATACGTTAAGAACAAATTAGTTGACAATTTCATTGCAGGATTCGCTCCAAGAGGTGACGTTATCAGCCTTCTGGATACTTGGAGTATAGTCTCAGTTGCAATTCAATCCTCAGCAAATCGAGAATTTGACCCAATATTCTTGCAAGATGATGATTGTAATGTTTACAATGTGTCAACAATTGAAGACGTAAGAGGCAAGATGGGTCTCTTGCTAGCTAAAGACTCCACTAAAAGCACTACTACTAAAGACCTCATCTACAAGTTCTTCTCATCAGTTGCTTAAACTCACAGTTATATATAATTTAAATAAAGGGCATCATATGGCCAATTACAATTGTTGTGATAGTGCTATTTAATGTTGTTATACTTGATTTATGAAGATCATCGATGTATGTGTAGATTATGTTAAATTCATTATTAATATTTTGTTAATAAAAAGAAGGATGGTAAAAAATTGGTAGGCCATTAAAACAACTATTGAAGAGGAGATAATTGAGCACATAAGAGATGATACCACATCGAAAAAAGCTTAGGATTCTCTTGCTTTGCGGTTCTTAAAGAAGAATGATGCTAGACTTTAATTGTTGGAAAATGAACTAATGTCTAGCTTAAAAAAAGATATGAAAATTAGTCATTATTTTACCAAGGTGAAGTCCCTATACCGAGAAATTGCTGAGTTGAATGAGGCATCCAGAATAGCCAGTAGCAGAAAAAGGAGAATCATCATTCATGGACTATGACCTCAGTACCACAATTTCATGGCTACAATTCAAGGTTAGCCCACACAACCTTCAATTGAAGAGTTGGAGAATTTGTTGGTAAGTCAAGAAATTATAGCAAAATAAATGGTCTGAGTCTACTTGAATACTAGAGAAGTGGCACTCATCACCAACAAAAAAAAAAAAAAATCTACCCCGTAGTACGAATGGAAGAAAGACATAAGGTAATGTCCAACTGGAGTGGGCTCAACAAAAGCAGTTGTACAACAATCAAAAATCTAATAATTTTAGATATCAGATTGGCGAGTGTTTTAACTATGGCAAGAAAGGACACTACACCAGAGATTATTGGTCTAAGAAAAAAACTGTTCAAAGCAATGCAACATTAACAAGTAATTGCCACCAGGATGAACCAAAATGGGATGCTGAAGCATTGTTTGCAGAAACAGTGCAAATGGAACAATGTTCTAGTTTAGAGATTGTGGAAGTACCTAGTTTTATGGCTACCACAATAGAAATAAAAAAGGTGTAGGCATCTAGTGCTTCTAGTTCTCATAGAATTGATTATGAGAAGTGTTAGATCTTTAATTCTAGTTGTTCTAGTCACATGATAGGAGATAGAAGCAAACTTCCTAATACTTTAGAGTATAAAGGCAAATGATTTATGGTAACTGCAAATAACTCGCAGTTACCAATCACTCACATTGGTAATATAATGATCACTTCCTATTTAAATTAATAATAAATGCAATTGGAGGATGTGTATAGAATATCAAGAATGAAAAAGAATCTTCTGTCAATTTCAAATTTTCCTGATCATGGTAACTTTATTGTGTTCAGCTCCGAAGATGCCAAGGTTTGTCAACAAGTCAAAATAATTAACACTCTAATAATGGAAGGACAGAAGGCGGATTCCATGTATGTCTTATTAGTAGAAGATGCTTATATGGAAAAGACCAAAGGTGGTGATACAACTGTCTTATGGCATGTACAGTTAGGACATGTCAATTATCACAAGCTGAAGATGATGATGTCCAAATCCTTAGTAAGAAGGATACCTAATTTTATGTTCGTATTAATGTAGTTTGTATTGCATATTAGTATGGAAAGGTGCACTAACTTCCATTTGAGGAGTCATCATTCAGAGCCAAACAACCACTAGAGTTGATCCACTCATATGTATTTAGGAAAGTGAAGCAATCATTAATCAATGGTATGCACTACATGGTGACATTTATTAATGATTATTCAAGGAATGTCTAGGTCTATTTCATGAAAGAAAAATCTGAAACTTTGGTAAAATAAAAAGAATTCAAGCTAATAGTTGAAAGTAAAGTTAGGAGCAAAATTCAGTGCCTTCGTACTGATAATAGGGGAGAATACAACTCTTTTAGTTCTTAAGTTATCTTGTCTAGTGCAAGATTAGGCGATAATTAACTTGTTCAAACATGCTATAACAAAAAGGTGTTACAAAAAGAAAGAACAAACATCTTGTAGAAATATGCAGAATCATGTTATATGCCAAGAATGTTCTTGGAAGATTTTGGGCCGAGTGCATGAGAACATCAGCTCACATAATCAACAGACTTCCTTAGCTAAATATGGGATTTATGTCTCCTTTTAAAAAGTTGAGGAACATGAAACCCACAGTGCATCACTTTAAAGTATTGGTTGTATTTGCTATGTATTTTTACTTAATCATCTACGTAGCAAGTTTGATAAAAAGGCAATTAGATGTATCTTTATAGGCTATGATGAGCACAAAAAAGGATGGAGATGTTGTGATCCTACACTTAGCAAATGTTATGTCTCACGAAATGTTGTATTTGATGAGACATCATCATGGTGGACATCAGAGTATGCTGCTCTTCCTCACTCCAATGAAGTATAACAATTGCACGAAAAGTGTGAGGAGCAGTTAATAAAAGTTCAGCAAAGTCCATAGCTTGTCACATAATCTTAACCTCAAGAAAGGCTATGGCAGACTAGTGTGTACCAAAAGACAAATGGTGAAGATCAACTAATAATGGAAATGCCAGAAGAACAACCTATAACATCACCTACAAAATCAAGAATATCAACTAGGGTGAAAATGAAAAATCCTAAGTATGCTAATGCTTCAGTGATAAAAGAAAGAAAGAACCAACATCTTTTAAGGAGGTATCACAAAAAGTTGAATAGAGAAAAGCCATGGAAGAGGAGATCAAAGCTCTTACTGAAAATCAAACTTAGGATTTTATGCCAAAACCTAGAGATGTGAAGCCCATTTTATACAAGTGGGTGTACAAGATTAAGACCTATTTAGATGGCTCAATTGAGAGGTACAAAGCTCATATGGTAGCATGAGGATTCTCATAACAATATGGACTAAACTATAATAAAAAATTTAGTCTGATGGCCAAGATTGTAACTATTCATGTTTTGCTAGCACTTACAGTAAGCAAATCTTTGAGCTTATGGTAGATGGATGTCAAAAATGCTTTTCTAAATCGAGAATTAGATTGAGAAGTGTACATCGAGCAACTTGAAGTATTTGTAAACAAGCTTAATCTTAAGTATGTTTGCAAACTGAAGAAGGCACTATGCAGATTGAAGCAAGCTCCCAGAGCTTGGTATGGCAAGATTGTTGAGTTTCTCATCCATAATGGTTATGAAGTTGCATCAATTGATTCGAGGTTATTTGTCAAAGCTCAAGAAGGGAAGCTAGTAACAATCCTTATTTTTGTTAATGATTTCATCATCACTGAAGATGGTGTTATTGAGATCCACCAAACTAAGAAAAATTTATTAGTCCGGTTTCAAATATAAGAACTTAGGGAGCTGAATCACTTTCTTGGATTAGAAGTGGAACACACAAAGGAAGGATTGTTCTTATGCCAGGAGAAATATAAAAGAAATATGCTCCAAAAGTATGGGATGCTTGACTGTAAATCTCTTACACTTCTAATAGAAGTCAACTCCAAATTGAGTATAACAAAGGGCAAAGATTTGGAAGATTCAATGATGTATCAAAAAATAGTTAGCAGTATGATTTATCTGACATTGACAAGACCAGATATTGCATTTGTAGTTGGAGTAGTCAGCTAGTTCATGTAAACTCTGAAAAAGTCTCACTTGGAAGTAGTTCGGAGAATTTTGAGGTGCATCAAAGGAACATTTGATCTCGGGTTATTTTATAAAAGTAAAATAACTTACTAGTTGGATGGATATTGTGATGCTGATTATGATGGTGATTATGATATGTGAAGTTCAAGCACTGGTTATGCATTTAGTTTGGGCTCTGGAGTTATTACTTGGTGTAGCAAAAGACAACAAAAAATGTCACTCTCAATAACAAAGATTAAGTATCGTGCAACAATGATGGTAGCTTAGGAAAGTATATGGTTAGTGCAATTGTTGGAGAATTTGCACTAAATAGTGGATTATTTAGTACCATTATATTGTGATAATCAGTCAGCTATTTATTTAGTTGAGAATCCAGTGTTTCATGCTAGAACAAAGCACATGGAGTGCAATATCATTTTATTCATGAAAAAAGTTTTAACAAGGGAGATCAAAGTGATTCAGGTGAAGATAGATAAACAACTGATAGATATTTTCACTAAAGGTCTAAACAATAAAAATTGGAAGAATTTCAAAAAGTATTCAGCATAACTCTAAGGAAATGGATTAAAGATATTAATAATGAGGGGAAGTGTTAAAATCATTATTAATATTTTATTAATAAAAAAAAAGATGGTAAAAAATTGATAGGCATCGAACCAAAGAGAGAAGCAATTTTTTCTTTGTTGATTTTTCTTAGTTAGGTGCAACTTTTGTTGATTTCTTTCTCATCTTACTTGCATGGCAAGGCTATATAAAGATCATTTGTACGGCCATTTGATTGCAGCAAGTGAGAGCCAATCATAAGTGGGTGTGTGTACTTGTTTTGAGTAAAAAAAAAGATGAGTTGTGTGTTTATAGTTCATACAATGAGAGTGAGTGGTTGGTAGTAGTGTGAGTGTTGGATTGAATGAAAATAATTTTTTTTATTATTTGCAATAGTGAAATATTTTTGACAAAAATATTTTCATATTCACTATTTATTATCTCACTATTCACATGTTAATAATTATTTTATTATTAATTTAATTAACTCCAATTCTACATATTATAATGTGATAAACAAAACCACCCTTTTTCTTCAAACTTTTACAAATATTTCAATTAATCATGCCCAGTGAAATTTAAACTAATTAAATAATAAAATTTATATTATTTTCCCTTCTATTAACGGTCCTACAAGGGTACTTAAGTAGTCTTACTTGGGAAGTAGGTTCTTAATTCTGACATAAAACTTACTGGAAATGCAAAATAAAAATAAAATAAAATAAATTTTAAACATCAGCATGAAGTAATATAATAAAGAAATTACAAGAAGTAAATAGTAATTCACCCTATAATAAATTAACGAGAAGGTGGGTAATTGCTCACCTTGCATTCAGTATAAAATATGATATTGCCAGGTTGTGGTAAATTTTGGCCAATTAAGTTCATTTATAGTGATATTAATTTATTTACATGTAAAAAAAATAAAAGTCAATAAAAATTTAATTTGAGCACGATATTGAAAATAATTTTTTAATCTAAATTAAAATATCTAAACATTGAAAATTTTTCATAAGTATTTCAAAAATATTAAAAAATAGGAGAATTTTATTTTCGCTTACTTCACATATAATATGGTTAGATTTTTAATATATACATATGTGTTATACCTCTATCAGTTAAAGATTTAATATGACACCTTAAATGTAGGTATGAATCTTTTGAAAAATAGATGGTCAAATGCAATCCACTGGGCTTTTTTTTTTTTTTTTTTTTTTCCATTTGGTATGACAAAGTGATTTTTTTTTAAAATTAATTTTTTATATAATTTCACCATTTATAATAGTAAATTGATAAGCAACTTTTTTATTTTTCAAACCTGAAATATTAAGAAAGCTAAAACTAAAAAAAAAATTATATTTTCTAAAATTATTAATCAATTTATATTTTGAACTACTAAATTAAAAATGACACTACTAAATTTATAATTTCTAATAAATCAAATTGTTTCATTTTTATTTATATTTTAAAATAATTAAATAAAAAAAGTGCTTCATTGTATGATTAATTTTATTTTTAATAACATAAATTTTTATTTATAATTATTATTAGATGATAAAAAATATTTTTATTTATAGTGATAAGTATAAAGTAAAAATAAAATATTTAAAAATAAAGTAACTCAATAATTTCTCTAAAATAAATATTAATTTACAGTCCTAGCAACTAGTTTCTTATCAAAGCTCTCCAAATGGGTAGTTTTGTCGTTATAATATAATGGCTGACAAGTGCTCTAGCTCTCTACACTTTTCTTGAAACTTCTAGCGCTCCCTTGAACCCTACAGTATATTTACTTGCTTCTTTTATACTAATTTATTTACTAATTTAATTAAATACTAATTTTATCCTTATATTAAAAGATAAAGCATTTAACTAATTTTTTTAAATAAGAAAAGAGCTTTTTTAATAACTAAACGTAG
Source organism: Mallotus nudiflorus (assembly GCA_947683625.1). Taxonomy (NCBI): domain Eukaryota; kingdom Viridiplantae; phylum Streptophyta; class Magnoliopsida; order Malpighiales; family Euphorbiaceae; genus Mallotus; species Mallotus nudiflorus. The sequence continues at coordinate 971,871 of CANTUR010000111.1, read as the reverse complement.
CCTGCATTTAATTAATTAAATATTAATATACATATTTAGAGAATCGGATGAGATGTTCATTACGAATAGGCTACGTAGTAAAAAATGATAACATCCAATTAAAGAGACTATAGTTCAAACCCTCTATGCCCCTATTTTCTTCCGCTATGGTATTGAAAATTTACACTCCATCTATAACAAAAAAAAAAAAGAGAATCAAATGACGTAAATTATTGATGGTAAATTGGCAACGGATGCTGATCGTGCAGCCTCGGAGATCAGTTGGATAATAACTAGAAGAGAAGAAGCGATGTTTGTTCCTGCGGGGCTGCTGGGATAATTATTACAACTGCAGCATTTAATGGTTTGTCTTCGAGTGTTACCTCGTTTCTCTATGCTCCAGCAACCTGCAAACCTGTGTAGCTACCACCATATGGAAGTTTGGTTTTAGTTGTTTCTTCAAATAGTGGAGAGTTATATATTTCATCAGAAATATCTCTAAAGAAGTAGGAATTTTTATCATTAACGCTAAAACCAACCACATTTGCATTGATCACATCTACTGCTATTTTTGGGATGCGACCTCCAGAATCGATGTCGATCAAAACAAACCTATCGTCACTATCGACAGGCACTTGGCTACGCAACACTGGTATGCCATGGCTAACATTGCCACTCTCCAGTGCTTCTCGTAACTGGTTCACGAATTCCTTGTTGGTATAGACGTCGTCACTGTCTGCGCTAAAATACACATTGTGGTAGATTGCTGTTATGAGCACAAAGACGACAGTCCAGCAAACAAACAATGTTGCTACCACAATATCCACCTTCATATTTTCCTTTGTTATCAGCTGTTTGTTGTAGCTTTTTTTTTTTCTTCTTCTTCAAATTCTTCTGGGTACCTGTCAAAATACTGAAAATACATGTGCTTGTTTATCAGAATTTAGAGCATTTGAGAACCTGAAACTTTCCATACATTAGCAAAAAAATGTAGGTAAAGCAAAAAAAAAAAAAAAAGATAAAATGCAAGCTTTTGATTTCTTGCAAGCTTAGGAGCTGAGGATTAAGAAGAGATGGTTTGTGACATTGATAATCATGCCCTTTTATAGGGGAACCATCCCCATTTTCTACCTTAATTTTTTGATTTTATATTTTCATTTCACATTGCACTATGTTTAATTATATTCAGTCAAAGCTCTACAAATTATCCTAACAAGCACGCTGAAAACGTTTTCGTTTATAAACATTTTATATTCATGAGATGAGATTTGAAAGTTATCTACTAGTTGAGATTCATGTTTATGATTATTCATTACACATATTGTCTTTTGATACATATTTTATGAATTTCATTTAGTGTAAGGATGAAAGTTTTCAATGTGTCACTTTGAGTTGCGGGATTTCATCACATCCGGACTCCACACCTTACAACTGACAAGTAACTTTTTTTTAGAGGATTTTTTCAAAAAGTTTTTTTAATATAAAAATCATGATATATAGTAGAGTACTTATCTCTTTATTATTCATCGTAAATGTGATTTATTTTTATTAATATTAGTTAATGATGAACATATGTACATATTAATTTAACAAAGTTTTATTAATGAAAATATAAATTAAATCATTTTATGAAAAATATTTTTAATATGATTAAAGTAAAAAAAAAATTAAAGAATTTAAGCATACAAGGATATGCATGGAATATATTTAATATTTCCTTCTCACATTAAAAGAAAAAAAAAACACTCTTATGATATGTAATATATTCATACTATCTAATATCACATGATCATCATTAAAAAAGGAAAAATTAAACAATTGAAATTTTTTCAAAAATCATAAATTCAAAAAGTTCAAACTATATAAATGATGGAGCAGAAACTGTAATAAAAGGGACAAATTGAAAGTCTGTTGATTCAAGTGAGAATTTTAGAAATTCAATTTTTTTATTTCTTATTGATTTTAAAATATCAAAAAATAAATATTAAATTCATTGATTCTATCTGAGTTAATTTTAAATAGAAAATAGGGTATTTTAGCCTAAGTAATAAGTAAAAAGCTAGAAATAAAAATTGAAAACACTAAGTTACAAGAGCATCTAACTTAAGATGAACAAAATAAAAAAAAGCCTCATTTGCGCATCAATTAGGATAATATTAATTATTTAAAGTTTGACTTAAAAAAAGTTTTTGTTATGCAAGCTGCTCACCAATTTTTTAATTATAACAGCACGTGCTTTAATTAATTACTCCAAGATGGTAATGATCATATTAACCATATGTATTATGTGAAGAATAAAATTTAAAGAAAAAAAAAATTTAAGGGAAATATATTTTTTTATATTTTATAATATAGACTACAATTTATATATATATATATATATAAAATCTAATCATATTATAATTAGGAATAGAATAACATTTCAAATAAAATAAAGATTTTATTCCTAATTATATATAAATATTTACTTTTTAATATATACAATCGAAATATTTACTTCCTTAACCCTTCCCCTCAAGTTGGTAAATATATGTCAATCATTTTTAACTTGCCAAGTGAGCTCTAAAACGATTTTTCAAATACAGTCTTTGTGAGAATGTCAGCTAGCTGAGTTTGAGAAGAAACAAATGGAAAATTAATTGTTCTTTGATTTAGATAATCTTTGATGAAATGTCTATAAACCTCCACATACTTAGTTTGATTATATTGAACCAGGTTGTTTGCAATTGCTATGACTGTCTTATTATCACAATGTAACGACATAGGCTTCGAATGTTCTAGTCCTAAATCTTGAACAATTCACCTTATCCAGAGCAACTCACACACTCCATGAGTCATTCCCTTAAATTCAGCTTCAACACTCGACCGTGCCACAACTTTCTATTTCTTACTTCTCCAAGTGACTACATTCTTTCCAACAAATGTAAAGTACCCAGATGTTGATTTTCTGTTAGTTTGATCTTTGGCCCAATCATCATATGTATAACCAGAAATTTCATAATCCTTATTTCTCCAAAAGAATAAACCTTTGCCCATAGAAGACTTTAGATATATTAATACTCACTATACTAAATCTATATGTTCTTTACTCGAAGAATGCATGAACTAACTTACAACAATTACTGCATAAGCAATGTTTAACAGAGTATAAGATAAGTAAATCAACCTTCCCACCAGCCTTTGATACTGATCTCTATCAGTTGGGACTTGATATCCTCCGATTGAAAGTCCATAATTAACTTCAATTGGAGTTTCAGCTGGCTTACAATCAAGTGTGCTCGGTTCCGTCAATAAATTCATTACATACTTTCGTTGGTAGAGGGAAGTCCTTTGAGTTGATCTTGTAACTTCAATACCTAAAAAAAGACTTCAAGATACCTAAATCCTTAAGTTTAAACTCTACTGCTAACTATCCTTACAAGATTGTTGTCTCACTCGGATCATTTTCAGTAACCACCATATCATCAACATACACAACCAGAGCATTGACTTTACCTGCATGAATAGTGTATGATTAACATCACTTTGTTTATAACTGAGCTTTCTTATGAAAGCTGAGAGTTGTCCAAACCATGCTCGAGGTAATTGCTTGAGTCCATATAATGCCCTTTTAGTTTGCATACTCGATCAGTGCATTTTTTTTCGGGTGGTGGATTCATATATAATTTTTCATTTATGGTTCTATTCAAAAAAATATAACCAGACTCAATCAAATAATAATAATATAATAATGAATATGTCAAATATTGGATAAAAGCTATGAAATGAATTAAAAAAAAAAGAAAAAATATGGTATTAGGGCATTTTCTCTATATATGTAAATAAAAATTGGGCAAATCCTTACTCAGAGTAGAGCATAAACCTAAAAGAATTGATGAAGCCCATTCGGGAACAAGAGAATGCCATCATCATTATTAAATTGTCATAACAGATTGTCCAGGTTAGCAGCTAAGGAAATAAGAACTCTGATGGTGTTCATTTTTGTTACTAGGCAAATGTATCTTCATAGTCAATCCCATACTTCTGAGTATACCCTTTGCTACTAGTTGAGCTTTATATCGATTAATGCTTCCTTTTAGATTGAGTTTGAAAATGAATATCCACCAGCACCCAACCGTTTTCTTTCCTTTTGGGAGTGGAACAAGTTCCCATGTACAATTCTTCTAAAATGCCTTCATTTCATCATTCATGGCTTTCTTCCAATCCGGATCAGCTAAAGCCTCTCGAACATTACTCAGAATAGATACAGTAGATAATTGATTTACAGTAAATGCATGTGAGTTAAACAAACAGTCATTTGATATGAAATTATTGATAGGATATTTAGCTTTGGTATGAAGGTTTAGATCATATTATTTTTTTGGAATCCCTTTATTGATTCTAGAAGGACAATGAGGTTTGGTATTTGGAGTTACTAGGGGAGACGATTTTACCTCAATATGCACATTTAGAGTTCTTTTAGCTTCTTGTATGGGCCGGGGAGATGTACTATCTTGATTAGTTCCAAGTCTAACCAAGATACTCGGATTATCTTTATTCATCCGTCCATATGAGATGCTTAGACCACCCAAAACATTAGATGTCTACCTAGGTGAGATGCTCGAAACATCTGAGATACTAAAAAAATTAAGACTCAGAACATTTAAGATACTTAAAATATTAAGATTTAGAACATCTAATATACTCAGAACATTCGAAACACTCAAAGTGCTATCTTTAAAAATGCTTGTAATTCTCTCCCCTTAAAGAGAGCACTCAGATTGAGAGAAGAAGGGAGCATTTTATGGAACTAAATGTCTTGAGTTACATACATCTTTTTAGCATTCATATTATAATACCGATATCCCTTTTATAAATCAATATAGCCAACAAAGATACATCAGATAGCTCGAGGATCTAATTTACCGAGTTTCTGATGAATATATGTCGAGCATCTGAAGATTTAGGGATCTAGATTATTTAGAGGTGGAGATGTGATAAGTTCCTGAAGTTGCTAAAGAGACATTTTGAAACCAAGAACTCTTGATGGAGTCCAATTTATGAGATATGCAATAGATCAGCCACTTTATTCCCAATATTCCCGAGGAACATTCATGTCAAATAATAATGCTCAAACGACTTACAATAACTGTTGATTCTTCCATTCTGCTATACTATTTTGTTGGGGGAGTTTCAGCGCATGATGTTTAATGGTGAATGCCATGCTCGTGGTAAAAATCATTAAGAGCCGAGTTAAAATACTCCCCACCATTGTCAGATTACAAGACTCAAATTTTACTCTAGTATTATATGGCCACCATTTTATATAGGTCTGGAAAAGCAGATGACATATCTCCTCTGTTTGAAAGTAGAGATACCTAGATCATATGAGTACATTCACTAATAAACGTTACAATATCGAGCACCAAACAGAGTGGGAATCCAAGCAGGTCCCCATACATAAGAATAAATGGTCATAAATGGAATTGAATTTTTATTATAACTCTATACATATGAAATTCAGTAGCTTTTTGCCAACTCACAAATATCACACTTGAATTCAGAGTGTGTGATACTTAAAAATAATTTCAGTTTTATTTGTCTAAGATAATGAAAAGAAAGATGACCAAGATAACGATTCCATAAAATAACTTAGTCTTTGGCTGAGCAACTTCTATCAACACTTTTGACTTGACTTCACTTGACTTTTGGTTTGGATCACCATGCAAATCAAGATAGTAGAACTTTGCATATTTAACACTAGCGCTAAGAATATAGTGCATTGTAATATCCTAAAATACACAATAGTTAGGCCAAAATTTGACAATGTAGTTTAAGGTTTCAATGATTTAGCCAATAGATAGTAGATTATAAGAAAGAGATGAAATAATAAGAACAATATCTAAATTAAGAGAGTCAGAGTTAGATACTGATCCTTTATGAGTGATGGATGCTATGCCTCCATTAACAGTCAGGATATTTTTTTTGGTTGATGGTTGAATGGATCTAAGATGGTGAGGGAGTTTATCATATGATGAGTAACACCTATATCAATAATCCATGTACTATTTTGAGTAAGTTTTTTCATACCTGATGTTATATCAATATCATCACTTCATTTAATACTACTAGATGTGGCAATTGCACCTTGTCCAAGCTTTTTACAAGTCTTTCTATTGAAATTCCATTAGTCTGGATATCCTATAATTTCATAGCATCGTTCCTTGAAGTGTCCAACTTTGCCACAATGAGTACAAGTGTATGTGATGAACTTACTCAGTACTTTTTCTTTGAACTGGGGGCAAGTTTGAGTTGCTACAAGTACAACATGGTCCAGCAGAATCTTCGACTCTTCCATCATATGCCACTAGTTGTGATCCCTCTGCACATATGTATAATTAGACTCAAGATCAAAAGATGAATCCTTCTGGAGTATTTAACTCTAAGCATTATTAAATTCCAAATCAAGTTTGGTTAGGAAAATATGTGTTCTCAACCAAGTAATATGCTTATGGAGTGATACTACTCCATTAACATCCTCCCCTTGTGCATAAGTCCAGGCATCAATTTCTTGAAATATTCCAACCAGCTCATTATAATATACAGGTAATGGCTTACCATTCTAACATGTGGTGAATGATTTTCGATTTAATTCGAACAGCTGAGTTGTATCAGATTTATCATAGAAGGTTTTTGAGATAACATTTAATATCTCCTTTGCTGTTGGAAGACGGATGAATCTTTGCATAAATGTTGGACTCATGGAATCAATCAACAAACTTTGGACTCGATTATTATTAATAAGTCAAGTCTCCAAAGCTTTATCTCTTATTGGTGGTTTTGGCGTTGTGCCAATAAGAAAGCTAAATTTGTTTTTAGCTTTAATTTGCGTCTTTATGAGTGTAGGCAGCGGGGTTAATCGCGTGCCCAAGTATCGGTGACCACGACATTGTGTGAGCTCAGGGCTCACTAGGAAATACATGGGGCCCAAAATGGAGATAGAGTCACCATTCGAATAAAAGCCACAATACACTATACAACAACTGGATTCCATGGAGGTTCCTAGAAGCCGTTATTAGAGATCAGGTTTGGAAACTAGGTATGGGCTTTTGGAATGCCCACCTAACCTTACAGTTGGCCTCCATGTATGTTTCGTATTTTATTACCTTTGATTATTAAATTATTTCCTTATTAACATGCTAATCACGATTGGTTTCCAATTTTAGATTTTATTCGAAGTTTGCACATTAGTCCCATTCATGCTTATGTCCCGACATTCAATCACAAATAAAAAAAAATAAAAAAATAATAATAATTTACAACCATTCATTCCTAATAAAAAGGGGAGAGGAATTAAAGATTACAAATTTTGGTGAAAATAAACCGTACATAAATAAAAAAATAAACTAATAAATTATACAAATCAAAACTCTCCAAATTTGATTAATAAGGTAATCATTTAGTGATTATAAATTGCCAAATAATTCTTGCAACAAATAATAGGTAGTTATATCTTACAATCAACAATAATATCTACAAGTCATTAATAAATAATATTCACAAAATAAATAGAAATAAATTCATAAAAATAGTCCACAAAATAATATAATAGTATAACATTAAAAATAATACCAGACAACACAATAATTATGCATAAAATCAGGAGATATAACAAATTAAATGAGGAAATCATGCCAAATATACAAGATAAGAATTGAAAATTGAGGTAGAAATATGCAGAATTCTGGTTAAAGAGGCATCGCCTCTTGACCAGGTGGCGATGTCCTTGTTGCCTCATCATGCATAGAGACGTCGCCTCTTCAATAGAGACAGAAACAGACTACATTTCTTAAATCCTAAGAAATTCAATGATCACATAAATAAATAAGAAATAGACACAAATATACAAATATCAACTATCAATATTCAGTATCTCATGCAATCATGCTTCTCTATATCCTTAAATAATTAATATAGCTCAAGTAAACACACAAAATAGCAACAAATCAAAGCTTTTAATGAAGATAAAGAACTTAAAGCTTAAAAAGGGAGACTCACTGACTTGGAAAAGCTGATATTGCTAACTAAGCTCTCAGAGCATGGTTGATGGGTTAGTGGCTTTGAATTCAAGAAGATTCCTTCCTCTTCTCAAGGGAGTCAAGTCTTCTAAGCTTCCAAGTCTCTTCCTTCTTCTTCTTCCTTTTCTCTTCTTTTCTTTTTTTCTTCCTTTTCTATCTGTCTTTTTTCTTTTTTCCTAGAATTTTTTTCTTCAGGTTACCCCCTCAAGTTGCCAACCTTCTCTCTCATGCCCCCACATCCTCTTTTAAAGCCTCTCACCCTCTCCCCTTTTTCAATTTTCCAACAAACCCATTCTTACCCTCTCCCTTTACTTTTTTCATTCCCTAGGCTCTTTCCCCTCTTTTTCCTTTTTTTATTCCCTATCCTTTTCATTCCCTATTTTTTACGTCAAAAAATAACTAAATCTTCAATAGGTGAACCTCCAACCATTGCCATTAATGACATTTAATGTTGTAGAGAGTGGGTGAAGCGTCACCTCACTGATGTTGGGGCGAAGAGGCTGTCACGACCCAAAACAGGGGCCATGACCGGCACTAGGGAACGGGAATTCTTTCGAATCTTGAACCCGTAGCAAGCCTAAAAATAAAATAAATCATACAATAATAATAACACTTAATGCAGCGGAAATAAAATCATAAATATCAAGATAATAATCCATCATGGAATTTAAATCAAATCCAAATCTCATATATAAATAAACTCTTTAATACAAGTTTCCATTCAAATTCTCAAATTACATAACTCACACAAATATAATACAAAAAACCCATAATTTATTTACAACTAATGTAGTGTCTAGATTATAAAAATAAAACTCAAGACTCAGATAAGCAGTTTACATAAAGAAGCCGGGGCGGAAGAAATCCGGCGTACAAGCCTGTTACTGAGGTCTGAGGAAGAAGACTCTCCTGAAAAATGGTCAACGGAGGGGAGTCAGACTTCACTGAGTGAATTACTATAATATATATACATGCATACTAAATGCCGATGCACACAGTCAACAGTATATATATACTAAGTATATATACAAGCAAATACACACAAATGCAATAAAATCATTTTATATATATTTTTATTGGAAATCATAGTTCATGAAGGATCAGATAGAACCCTAGAATATCGCAACCTCGAAAATAGTGTTAGACAACACTCTAGCCATACAGGCTCACTTATTCCAATATATTCACTTGTTCCATTTGGACAGTAGACTGGCCCCGAGACACAAAGTCAACCGAGCTTCAGCAGTCTGACTGTCAGTGTGATTGGCCCCGAGACACTTGGTCAACCAAGCTCCAACAATCACACTCCCAAATAACATCACACATTAGATAAATCAATTCCAATCAATATCCTCAAACTGGTTAGTAATATAGCCTAAATGCTATAAGCGTACCGGTACGTACTCGGTCCTAGTGCTGCCCACTAGGTAGCACGTTCTATCGATATCCTTCATTAAAATATAAAGCATACATTCTTAAAAACAAATGATGCATGAACTTAAATAGAATAGCAACATAAACCATATATATAGTAAAAATATACCAAAAGTAAACCAGGTATATTTCGAGTATATATACGTCAAATAAATCCAATATAATTACAAAATAAGCTAGAAATATACTTAAAAACATTTTAAACCTAATTTATTAGCAAAACATGCATATGATTTAAAATATACCGAAAATATACTAAAGATAAACCACAATAAACTAAAAATAAATATAAGTAATAATTGAATTATTTATGCATAATTAATCACAATAAAACATATATTTCTAAATCATGCACCCTAAACATATATATATATATAATAGTAACTCACACTTAGTATGCTCCTCGAGATGGGTTCGACGGGCCTGGTCCACTAGGCCTCGGTCTCGGCGTAACTAAACAAATAAAAATAACAGACATCAGAATAAACCTAACGAAAAATCCTAGAAACTCGATCTAGAATATTGGACACAGAATCAGAATTAGGGTTCGACCGGACATCACGTTTTACGAGAATTCTACCAAAAATTCGGCAGAACCTCCCCTGTAAAACGGACATCTCTCTACTCAAAGAGTAGAGCCGGCCCTGCAAAGAAACACACTTCAAAAAATAGACACAGAAACACATCCATAACCCCTCGGTCGGACTCCAAACTACAGTCTATCGACCGGGGTTCACAATTCACAGAACAATTATAAAAATACCGAAAATACCCTTATATCATAGAAATACATTTTATAAGTAGAAATTACGTAATTAATCCTAAAACACAATAAAAACCGATAAAAACTCATTTTATTAGAAAAATCGTATATTATATATATAATTGAAAATAATTCACGAGAAATAGTTTTAATTAATTAAAAATACTAAATAATTTGTAGAAATAATTTTTATACCTTAAATAACTATTAAAACCAATTTAATTACATTTTTAGCCAATTTATGGTAAAATTACCAAAATACCCCTATATGTATAAATATACTAAAATTACTCCAAAAATTCACCAAAAATAATTTAATTGCACAAAATTAATTTTCTCAACATATTTATCAATAATATCAATAATTAAACTCAATTAACTAATTAATTTCAATTAAAAACACAATTAACCTAATTTTCCAAAATTACATAAACTAATTAAATTCAAAATAAATACATAGAAATTCATAAAAATTCCAAATAAATTTCTATAATTCATTTTAACACCTATATATATCATAAAACACAATTTCATAATTTAATTAATTAATTTTCGAAAATTAGAAAAAAATATTCAAAAATACCCAAAAATCAAAATAATCTCCAAAAATTCCAAAAAAATTCACACATGTAGATTAAGCTACTAGGATCAACATTTGTTAAGGGACTTTTCATGAATCAATCAATTCTAAGTTTAAAAAATTCAAGAAGCTAAAATGGCTGAATTGAAGATTTAGCTCAAACCTCTTCAACCACTTATTTTCAAGCCAAAAGGAGCTTAGAATAGGGATGATCGGAGCTCAAGGAGTCAATGAAGACCGGCAGTGCACGAAATGGTGGCCGGAATAGTGGTCGATGGCGAAGAGCTCAACTTGCTGCCATCGCGAATTCCGAGCGTTCCAGCGGGCTTCCGATGGCCTGGTCACGTCGGAGAGGAAGAGGAAGGAAGGGGGGAGGAGGTTGGTGGTAGCTGATGGCAGCGAAGGGTGGTCCGGCGTGCTGGACGGGAGGGGCAGTAAGGGTAGGGCGTCGAGAGAGAAAGAGAAGGAGGGAGGGGCAATTCGGTAATTTGGCACTAAATTTTGATTTTTGACATATAATATGTATATATATATACTTTACACTATATATTAAAATAATATAAATTCACACACATTAAATATACACCACACACATATAATTTAATATTTAAATAATTATACACTAAAAATAATTAAATAATATTAAAGCTAATAATAAATAATAAAAATATTAGGGTAATTAATTAAACCCTAGTTAAATAAATAAATGTACAGGTATATCCTATTTAGTACTATAAAAATATATATGAGTTCATGCAAGTCCGTAAATCTAATTAAAATAATTAATAGTAAATTATTTACGTGAAAATTTCCCCGAAAATACAAGTCTCGGGAAAATTTTACTATAAAATACTTAAAATAATATACAATAATTAAAATAAGTTTTAAATACATATCAACTCGTAAAAATATCATAATTATATACAAAATTATTAACACTGCATATCCCGATGCAGTATTAAAATATTTAAAAACTCAGGATATTACAGTCTCCCCCCCTTACAAGAATTCGTCCCCGAATTCCAGAAAGAAAATGATCACAAGATCAGGAAGGGAAGAGATACGGGTAAGAAGCTCGCATCTCAGCTTCAGTCTCTCACGTATGCTCCTCAACTCTGTTACTACGCCACAGAACTTTGACCATCGGATTCTGCTTCGAACGCAACTGTCAGACTTGATAATCAACGATCGCCACAAGTTCTTCCACAAACGTCAGATCTTCACTCATTTCTACACTATCGGGCTGCAACACATGTGAAGGGTCTGAGACATACTTCCTCAGCATCGAGATATGAAATACTGGATGCACTTGTGACATACTCGGAGGCAAATCCAACCGATATGCAACAGTGCCTACTTTCTCCAGAATCTCAAACGGTCCGATATATCTCGGTGCTAACTTACCCTTCCTGCCAAATCTCATCACACCCTTCATCAGAGATACCTTCAGAAAAATGAAATCTCCAACCTCAAACTCCACATCTCTGCGCCTAGGATCTGCATAACTCTTCTATCTGCTAACTGCGGTCTCTAATCTACGTTTAATCACGATGACTTTCTCTGCAGCATCCTGAACCATCTCAGGTCCAGTCAAAGCTCTTTCACGAAACTCATCCCAACTCAGAGGGGATCTACACTTCCTTTCATACAAAGCCTCATATGGTGCCATACCAATACTGCTATGGTAGCTGTTATTATATGCAAACTCTACGAGTGGAAAATGATCATCCCAGCTACCTCCCAAATCCAGGACACATATCCTCAACATATCTTCCAGTGTCTGGATCGTCCTCTTAGACTGACCATCTATCTGAGGATGAAAAGCAGTACTGAAGTCCAACCTAGTGCCCATCGCTTCCTGCAACTTCTGCCAAAAATTAGAAGTAAATACCGAACCTCTATCTGACACAATGGACACAGGTACTCCATGAAGGCATACAATATGCTTCACATATAACTTTGCTAAACTAGCTACAGAATAAGTGGCTTTCACAGGCAAGAAATGTGCAGACTTCATCAACCTATTTACAATCACCCAGATGGAATCGTATCCATCCTTCGAACGAGGTAAACCGACCACAAAATCCATAGCTATCCTTTCCCACTTCTACTCGGGAATAGGAAGAGGCTGAAGCTTCCCAGAAGGCTTATGATGCTCAGCTTTCACTTGCTGACACGTCAGACACTTAGCAACATAATCAGCGACATCCTTCTTCAATCCATCCTACCAGTATAAGTCTCTGATACTGTGGTACATCTTAGTGACACCTGGATGTACGCTATAGGCTGTAGAATGTGCTTCCTCTAGGATCTCTTCTCTCAAATCATCCACATCAGAAACACACAATCTACCACTGATCCATAACACACCATCATCATCAAGTGTGAAATCAGTGAACTTCCCTGCTCTGACATTCTTTGCAAGCTTTTTTAGAATAGGATCTCGGCTCTGAGCTACTTTAATCCTATCCCTCAGTACAGATCGCACCTTAAATTGAGCTAGCAGTCTACCTGATCTACTGATCTTCATCATCAGACCTTGGTCCACCATCAGATGCAACTCTTGGATCAATGGTCTCCTCTCAACACTAATGTAAGCAAGACTGCCTGAGGACTTTCTACTCAAGGCATCTGCTACTACATTAGTTTTACCTGGATAATATAATATCTCACAGTCATAATCCTTCAACAATTCCAACCATCTCCTCTGCCTCAGATTCAGATCTCTCTGCTGGAAAATGTACTTAAGGCTCTTGTGATCAGTAAATATCTCACAAATCACCCTGTACAAATAATGTCTCCAAATCTTCAAAGCAAAGATCACTGCAGCCATTTCAAGGTCATGTGTAGGATAGTTCTGCTCATGCTTCTTCAACTGCCTCGAAGCATAGGCTATCACCCTTCCATTCTACATCAACACACAACCAAGGCCAACTCTAGAGGCATCACAATAAACTGTGAACTTATCCACACTATTAGGCAAAGCTAACACTAGGGTTGTGGTCAATTTCTCCTTCAATAACTGAAAACTATTCTCACAAGCTTTTGACCACTCAAATCTAACATTCTTCTGAGTCAAGCGAGTCATAAGGGCTGCAATTCTAGAAAAATCTTGCACAAACCGCCTATAATACCTGGTTAAACCCAGAAAATTTCGAATCTCAATAACAGAAGTCGGTCTAGGCCACTCAGACACTACTTCAATCTTATGTGGATCAACCTGGATACCTTCTTTAGACATTACGTGTCCAAGAAAAGAAACACTCTCCATCCAGAAATCACACTTCGAGAATTTAGCATAAAGCTGATGATCTCTCAGTGTTTGTAGTACAATCCTCAAGTGATATACATGCTCCTCCATACTCCTTGAATAAACCATTATATCATCAATGAAGACTACCACAAACTGATCCACATACTATCTGAATACCCTATTCATCAGGTCCATAAAAGCTGCTGGTGCATTAGTCAAACCAAAAGACATCACCAGAAACTCATAATGGCCATATCGAGTACGGAATGCCATTTTAGGGACATCGGCTTCACTAATCCGTAGCTGATGATAACCCGACCTCAAGTCAATCTTGGAAAAGAACTGTGCACCCTGTAGTTGATCAAACAAGTAATCTATCCTCGGGAGAGGATACTTGTTCTTCACTGTCACCTTATTAAGCTCTCTGTAGTCAATGCACAGTCTCAGGGTACCATCCTTCTTCTTCACAAACAGGACTGGTGCACCCTAAGGAGAAACACTAGGTCTGATAAAACCCTTATTCAATAACTCTTACAACTACTCCTTCAACTCTGCAAGAGCCATTCTGTAGGGTGGCATAGATATAGGATTAGTACCTGGAACCACATCTATACAGAACTTAATCTCTCTGTGAGGTGGTAAACCTAGCAACTCCTCAGGAAAAACATCAGGAAACTCACAAGCAACAGGAACATCTGTGAGTGAAAACTTCTCCACTGAAGTATCCCTGACTGATGCCAAATATCCCTGACAACCTTTCCTCAACAACTTCCTAGCCGTAATAGCAGAAATAAGATTCTGAGGTGCTGAACTCCTATCACCCACAAACTTAAAATCTTCTTCATTAGGAATTCTGAAAGTCACCTCTTTATTCCTGCAATCTGCCACAACATAGTGCTAAGATAACCAGTCCATTCCTAGAATAACATCAAACTCCATCACATCCAACAGAATCAAATTAGTGGGTAATTCTCTATCTCCCACGAGAACTGGACAACTAGAAAGAACAATATCAGTGTCCAAAGAATCGCAAAGAGTAGTGGCAACAGACAAAGGAAAAGCCATCCTCAAAGCTTGCCAACAAGACTTGGAAGCAAAAACGGGAGAAATAAACGAATGCGTGGCATCCGGATCAAACAAAACCCATGCATCCAGGTAACAAACAGAAACAATACCTGCCACAATTGCATTAGATGCCTGAGCATCCTGCTGAGTAAGGTGGAAGACTCTGGCCTGACCTCGACCTCTTTGCTGACTGGTAGAAGCCTGGCCAATACCTCTGGCACCTCCTTTAGTACCTCTACCACGACTCTGCTATGGGGCAAACTGAGTGGAACTCTGATGCTGGGTTGGGGGTAACTGAAATGGAATGGGTGCAGCATTAGCAATCGACTGTTGTGGAAATCATGGAATCTGCGGCTGCTGATACCCCGAGTAAGGACACGATTTGGCAAAATGTCCTGTCTGGCCGCATCTGAAGCATGTCAGTGGTGTCAGATAACATGGTCCCTGATGGACTCTACCGCAGGTCTGGCATACACTGGTAGCTGATCCAGAACTATGACCACTGCTGCTGCTTGAAGCACCTGACCCAAATCTGAACAATCTACGCTGACCTCCACGACCATGTCTACTGCTCTGATGCACTCACTGCTGCTGCCTCTGACTCTGTTGAGTCTGACCTCGCTACTGACTACTAGAACCAACATGAAAACTAGAGTACGAAGTAGCCTGCAATCCACTCGACTGAACTCCTAACTGGTAATAATCAGGCATCGCTCCCTGCCTAACTAGCCTCAGCTCAATCTCCTTGGCCAACTCAATCACAGATTCTAGAGTAAAGCCTGCTGTAGGCATACCAGCAAATGCTGAACCCAATTCGGTGACATATTTAGTGACTGCGAAATACTGGTCTCACATCAGATCCTCTGCATATCTACCCAGCCGAAGAACTCTTGGGTGTACTCCTCTACTGATCGATCACCGCGAGAAATGCTGGTTAAATGGAGAGGATGGCTCATACGGAGAGGCTTTGGATAGAATCTCCTCATAAATCGCTCTCGGAACTGAGCCCAGGTCATTGTCATCATATAGGGTTGGATCATCTGAATAAACCAATCTAAGGCTGGTCGCTCGACAGACAACTCGACGATTATGATCCGCTGGTACTCGGTATGAGTAGTCCGAGTCCGAGTCTCGATCGCATACAGAAAGTCTAACGGATTGGAAGTCCCATCGAACGCAATCCTGCCAACTCGGGTATAGAACAAAGCTGCCTCAGGGTCAGACATACCCTGCTGATAGGCAGGTTGAATAGGATGAACAACTAGAGGTATAGGAACATCAAATTCAGGCTCAACAGGCTCCTCGTCCTGTAACTCTCTCTGCCTATGGTGACCTGTTGCTCCTCGAGGTCTACCTCTACCACGACCTCTACGTCTAACTGGCTGCTCAGGAGGTAAAACCTCATCCTGAAAAGATTCATCATCCTCGGCCTCAACGACCGGTGGAGCGACACGCGCTCGCCTCCTCATTCTGAAAACACAACAGAACGAATCAGACAAAATAGACAATGGAGGAATAACGCAGAAAACTAAAGCAAGGAATACTTATTAAGACATACTCGAACCTAATTCACTGCAGTAGTTACCAAAAGAAAACACAACTCTGAAAACTAGGGCCACGACTCACACAGCCTAAGCCCTGACACAGAACTCCGCTCTGATACTAACTTTGTCACGACCCAAAACAGGGGCCATGACCGGCGCTAGGGAATGGGAATTCTTTCGAATCCGGAACCCGTAGCAAGCCTAAAAATAAAATAAATCATACAATAATAATAACACTTAATGTAGCGAAAATAAAATCATAAATATCAAGATAATAATCCATCATAGAATTTAAATCAAATCCAAATCTCATATATAAATAAACTCTTTAATACAAGTTTCCATTCAAATTCTCAAATCACATAACTCACACAAATATAATACATAAAACCCATAATTTATTTACAACTACTGCAGTGCCTAGATTATAAAAATAAAACTCAAGACTCAGATAAGCAGTTTACATAAAGAAGCCGGGGTGGAAGAAATTCGGCGTACAGGCCTGCTACTGAGGTTTGAGGAAGAAGACTCTCCTGAAAAATGGTCAACGGAGGGGAGTCAGACCTCACTGAGTGAATTACTATAATATATATACATGCATACTAAATGCCGATGCACATAGTCAACAGTATATATATACTAAGTATATATACAAGCAAATACACACAAATGCAATAAAATCATTTTATATATATTTTTATTGGAAATCATAGTTCATGAAGGATCAAATAGAACCCTAGAATATCGTAACCTCGAAAATAGTGTTAGACAACACTCTAGCCATACAGGCTCACTTATTCTAATATATTCACTTGTTCCATTTGGACAGTAGACTGGCCCTAAGACACAAAGTCAACCGAGCTCCAGCAGTCTGACTGTCAGTGTGATTGGCCCCGAGACACTTGGTCAACCAAGCTCCAACAATCACACTCCCAAATAACATCACACATTAGATAAATCAATTCCAATCAATATCCTTAAACTGGTTAGTAATATAGCCTAAATGCTATAAGCGTACCGGTACGTACTCGATCCTAGTGCTGCCCACTAGGTAGCACGTTCTATCGATATCCTTCATTAAAATATAAAGCATACATTCTTAAAAACAAATGATGCATGAACTTAAATAGAATAGCAACATAAACCATATATATACTAAAAATATACCAAAAGTAAACCAGGTATATTTCGAGTATATATACGTCAAATAAATCCAATATAATTACAAAATAAGCTAGAAATATACTTAAAAACATTTTAAACCTAATTTATTAGCAAAACATGCATATGATTTAAAATATACTGAAAATATACTAAAGATAAACCACAATAAACTAAAAATAAACATAAGTAATAATTGAATTATTTATGCATAATTAATCAAAATAAAATATATATTTCTAAATCATGCACCTTAAACATATATATATAAAATAGTAACTCACATTTAGTGTGCTCCTCGAGATGGGTCCGACGGGCCTGGTCCACTAGGCCTCGGTCTCGGCATAACTAAACAAACAAAAATAACAGACATCAGAATAAATCTAACGAAAAATCCTAGAAACTCGATCTAGAATATTGGACACAGAATCAGAATTAGGGTTCGACCGGACATCACGTTTTACGAGAATTCTACCAAAAATTCGATAGAACCTCCCCTGTAAAATGGATATCTCTCTACTCAAAGAGTAGAGCTAGCCCTGCAAAGAAACACACTTCGAAAAATAGACACAGAAACACATCCATAACCCCTCGGTCGGACTCCAAACTATAGTTTACCAACCGGGGTTCACAATTCACAGAACAATTATAAAAATACCGAAAATACCCTTATATCATAGAAATACATTTTATAAGTAGAAATTACGTAATTAACCCTAAAACATAGTAAAAACCGATAAAAACTCATTTTATTAGAAAAATCGTATATTATATATATAATTGAAAATAATTCACGAAAAATAGTTTTAATTAATTAAAAATACTAAATAATTTGTAGAAATAATTTTTATACCTTAAATAACTATTAAAACTAATTTAATTACATTTTTAGCCAATTTAGGGTAAAATTACCAAAATACCCCTATATGTATAAATATACTAAAATTACTCCAAAAATTCACCAAAAATAATATAATTGCACAAAATTAATTTTCTCAACATATTTATCAATAATATCAATAATTAAACTCAATTAACTAATTAATTTCAATTAAAAACACAATTAACCTAATTTTCCAAAATTACATAAATTAATTAAATTCAAAATAAATACATAGAAATTCATAAAAATTCCAAATAAATTTCTATAATTCATTTTAACACCTATATTTATCATAAAACACAATTTCATAATTTAATTAATTAATTTTCGAAAATTAGAAAATAATATTAAAATATTCAAAAATACCCAAAAATCAAAATAATATCTAAAAATTCCACAAAAATTGAAAAATGTATATTAAGCTACTAGGATCAACATTTGTTAAGGTACTTTTCATGAATCAATCAATTCTAAGTTCAAAAAATTCAAGAAGCTAAAATGGCTGAATTGAAGATGTAGCTCAAACCTCTTCAACCACTTGTTTTCAGGCCAAAAGGAGCTTAGAATAGGGACCACCGGAGCTCAAGGAGTCAATGAAGACCGGCGGTGCGTGAAATGGTGATCGAAATCGTGGTTGACGGCGAAGAGCTCAACTTGCTGCCATCGCGAATTCCGGGCGTTTCAGCGGGCTTCCGACAGCCTGGTCACGTCGGAGAGGAAGAGGAAGGAAGAGGGAGGAGGTTGGCGGCAGCTGATGGCAGCGAAGGGCGGTCCGGCGTGCTGGAACGGGAGGCGCAGTGAGGGTAGGGCGTCGGGAGAGAAGGAGAAGGAGGGAGGGGCAATTCGGTAATTTGACACTAAATTTTGATTTTTGACATATAATATGTATATATATATATACTTTACACTATATATTAAAATAATATAAATTCACACACATTAAATATACACCACACACATATAATTTAATATTTTAAATAATTATACACTAAAAATAATTAAATAATATTAAAGCTAATAATAAATAATAAAAATATTAGGGTAATTAATTAAACCCTAGTTAAATAAATAAATGTACATGTATACGCTATTTAGTACTATAAAAATATATATGAGTTCATGCAAGTCCGTAAATCTAATTAAAATAATTAATAGTAAATTATTTACGTGAAAATTTCCCCGAAAATGCAAGTCTCAGGAAAATTTTACGTAAAATACTTAAAATAATATACAATAATTAAAATAAGTTTTATATACATATCAACTCGTAAAAATATCATAATTATATATAAAATTATTAACACTACATATCCCGATGCAGTATTAAAATATTTAAAAACTCGGGATATTACAGAGGCGATGCCTCTTCGTTGAGGCGATCGCCTCTTCGTTGTAGGGCCTGTAGGCTAAGAGGCGATGCGCTTGAGCTTGAGCTTTATTTTGGGCTTGGATATAATATTGTTGGGCTTGACTTAGTATTTTGCGCTTTCTGAGTCAATTTTAGAGAAGTCTCGGGCTCCCATTGCATTCAAAACTCAAACTTTCTCATCATTGGGCTTTGGTTGCAAGCCAATCAAACTAACGGTGTCCACAATAAGTTGTGACCATAGAGGATAGTTCGTATCATTAAGAATAATTCCTATAGAAAAGGGAGAATTATCTTTGATACCATGAAATATAAAATTTAGAGAAAAAAAGAGAAAAATTAAGGGAAATATTTTTTTTATATTTCATAAGAGAGACTACAACCCTTATATATACACACAGAAAACCTAATCATATCCTAATTAGGAATAGAATAGCATCCTAAACAAAATAAATATTTTATTACTAATTGTATACAAATATTTACTTCATAATATATATAATCAAAATATTTACTTCCTCAACATTATGCGACTCATTATACTTGGTATAATTTGTCAATTTGACATCTCAACTTACAATTTTATAATTTGAATACTTAAACTCGCTTAAAATATACTAATATGCACTGATATGATGACATAATACATTTATCACCTCATGTTATAGTTACTTTTTGTTATTTTAAAAAATTTACTTGCAATTTTTATTAGTTAAGCTCTTGAGATATGAGACAAGCTAATTTATTATTCTTATGTCACATATATTAACAGAAGTTTTAAAATTATATTTTAAATAAATTTAACTGTTAAAATAATAGAATTATAAGTTAAAAAATTAAAATAATAAAAAATAACAAATACAATTGTCATGAATATATTATGCCTCATATTAACATGAATTTAGTTTGAGTTGGAAGTTAATTTATGAAGAAAATAAAAATCAGATTCAAACCTTTGAGGGTTGAATACCCATTTCTTCTCGTCGTTATCCTAGCATGGGACACCAAAGAACACTTAAAAACAAATTTCACGTGCTCATATGAGCATTTGTTTGTTTATTTATTTTGTCATTAACAAAATAAATGTAACTAATGAATACGTAATTGCATCCTCACTTATTGGCGGTATATTATTTTCAAAAAATTTATACTATTTTATTTTTTTAATTAACAGAAAAGCATAAAAAATATAAAATTATATTCATTTCCTTCTTTTATATAGTTTTGGAGAACTGCAATAACAGAGGATAGCTAATCCATTTTCAATATCACATATGTGTTTTATTTTTTTTTAATTTAACCAAATTATTATTTTATTAAAATTATAAATAATATGTTAAATTAAGTTAATTTTATCAAAATTTAAATTTTTTTATAACGATACAAAAGATCGATAGGATGGTAATTTTTAATATTATCAATTTGAATTACATGATTTTTCTCTTTAAAATTAAGTAAAAATTAATTTTATAAACTAATGATAATTGAATTCAAATTTTACATTTTTAGGATATTGTTGTAGTTAAATCAGAAAGAAGTTAATTTCACAAATTAATATCAGCAGTCTAAGTCCTACATCTTAACATGTCATTGTAATGAAACAGTCAGTAAGCACTCCTTCATTAGAAAAAAGAATAACCCAAGTAATAGAAGTTGCGTAAAGTAACAAAGTAGACAGTAGAATTCTATTTTAAGCAGGAAATAACATAATTTTTTTAAAAAAACATAACCTATAGTCTTCTTAACCTGTTATAACAAAAATTATTTTTTTTTAATTACAAAATTTTTTAATCAGTGATTATGAAGAATTTTAAAAATTCTAAAATTTATAAAAATTAATCATACCTTACCATGATAATACTGAAAATTACTATATATTGGAGAATGCAAATAAGATCATACACTGAAAGTTAATGATACGGCATCTCGATAACATTGAAAATCTTTGGAGAGTGTAATTAAGATCATATAATAAAGTTTGAAAACATAGATAGTTTTATTTATCATCACATGAGCTACACATTGATCTTCATCAAATCAAACATTACGACATTTTTAGAAAATACAACGACAACACTATAATGTGATGCCCTATATTTAACTAGTACACTAGATAGATGGCATGCATCTAGTTGCGAGTTTAAACAACTGAGGATATGTTGTTGATGGGTCTCCAGTAGGCCTCAAGTCAATGGTTAGCAATAGTCCCATCGCTGCATTTACTTGGATAAGATTGGACATCTTGAGTATATTATAATCATCATTTTGCAAGTATATTGTGGGAAAGTTTCCACCCATAGATGTTTGAATTGCAGTCGACAGGATCCTCCAAATATCCTCTAAGATGATTATGCCTCCTTTTAGAACTAATCCTGTGGTGTAATGGCGGGCCAATATGTTCACAACAGATCTTACTCTTGCAGCCTCTGAGGTCATTTGGATAATGACTATAACAGAAGTAGCAATGTTTGTTTTTGTGGGACTGCTGGGATAATCATAAAGTTGCACAACTGCAGCATTTAATTGTTTGGTTCTGAGTACTACCTCTTCTCTGTATGCTCCAGCAACCTGCAAACCTGCGTAGCTGCCACCATATGGAAATTTGGTTTTGGTTGTTTCTTCAAAAAGTGGAGAGTTGTATATAGCATCGGAAACATCCTAAAAGAAGTAGGAATTGTCATTAACTCTAAAACCAACAACATTTGCATTGATTACATCTAATGCGATTTTTAGCCTGCGACCTCCAGAATCAATATCGACCAAAGCAAACCTCCGATCACTATTGACAGGCACTTGTTTCGGCAACACTGGTATGCCTTGGCTAACTTGGCCACTCTCCAATGCTTCTCGTAACAGCGACACAAAGGCCTTGTGGGTTCGTACATCGTTACTGTTTGCTCTAAAATACAGTCTTGTAGCTTGCTGTTATGGGTACAAAGACAACAGTCCAGCAAACAAATCATGTTGCCACCACAATATCCACCTTCATATTATCAACTGTTTGTTGTAGCTTGATTTTTTTTTTTTTTTTTTTTTTTTTTTTTTTTTTGCTTCGAGTTCTTCTGGGTACCTGTCAAAAGATTAAAAAAAAAAAATTTACTTAATATTCCCTCCGTTTCTTTTTAATTGTTGTTTTATATTGAATTTTTTTCTAATTTATTTGACGTTTTCAATTATTAGTGTAGTTTAACTACATTTTTTCCTATCATACCTTTATTTATACATACATTACTTTTGAAAATATATAAAACTAATAATTTATTAAAAATATTATTATAAGGGTAGTATAGTATTTTACACATATATTAATTTATGTATATAATCTTTAAACGATAATTAAAAAAGAATAGATAAAATAATAATTATAATAATAACAACAACTACTTCCGTGCATGTCCATTGTGTTATGAGATCAATATAATATCATCTTAATTATTTATAATATAGTAATTAATGAGTTTGGAGCTCATTATTCCTATTTATATTTCAAAGATAAAGCAACCGAACAAAAAAAACAGAAAAATCTAAATTGCAAGCTCATGATTACTTGCAAACTTAGATGCTGAGGAGTGAGGATTAAGAATAGATGGTTTTTAACGTTGATAATCATCACCTTTTACAGGGGAACGATCGTCATTTTCTATGTTAAATTTTTCATTTTATGATTATCATAAATTATATATGATTATCTTTTTATAAGTATTTAAGATACTTATAACATATGGATAGATATGTATGTTTTTATGTATATGTAATACTTAATAAAGATTTATGATCTTTCAAATTAAAAATTTATCACAAGTTAACATATATTTTATAGATTATGTAGGTGTTTCGTTTAGCTGATTGGAGCAGTTGTTAGAGATTTATTGTCAAAAGGTTGATCAAAATGTGTTTGGTAAATTTTTAAATCAGTAAGTGATAGTTGAATGACTCTCAATCCGCTGCTGATTCAATCAGCTCCAAATATGAGATTTTTCAAAACTACTCACTACAATTGTTCTGCTTTTACAAAATTAACCTTATTAAAAATATCGGCTCACTACACTTACATCCAATCAATCTTGACCGTCAATTGGTATGAAAAAAAATTAACCTTATTTTTGTTGTTTCTTTTTATTAGCAAAGAATTTAATAATCTAATAATATTGTAGAAAGTTTTATATGTTTTAATGAATACAATTTGGATTGTTGCATACAAATTCAATTAGGTTGTTAAAAGAGAAAAAATTAATAATATTATTTTGCACTTATTAAGAAATTATGAATTTAATACTATATTATTATTTAAAAATTATTAATAATATTGTTGTTGTAAAATTTATTATATTGTAATTATTATTGTTTGTTTGTATAAAATAAATAAATTATATTTAGAATAGTCATGTTATATAATAACTGAAACAATCCACGTACATTTCACCAAACATTATTACAAATCAGTTAACAGTTATTAGCTATCAGCTAATGGAAATAGTTAAACCAAATATACCTTATATCTTATAAATTTCATTTGGTGGAGCAGTAAAAACTTTCAATGTACCATTTGAGATGCGGAATTCAATCCCGCCTCCTCTCTTACCAACTAATAAAAATAAATCCTTATCTTCATAAAAGAAAATTTTAAATTTTCATTCATTTAGAGCTTAATGAGTTGTGGTATATAATTAATAGCGTAGTTAATTTAATAAATCATGGTATATAATATTTCCTCTATTCCAAACTGATTATCACTTTTTCAAATAAAAAAATTCCAATTATTTATCATTTTTACATATTCAATGCAACATCAATTTTTTCTTTTCTATTTTATCCTTTGTTAACTTTATCTATATTAATTAGTTTTGCAAAATCTTATATTCCCTCCATTTTAAATTAATTGTCTTTTTTCAAATAAAAAAATTCCAATTATTTGTCACTTTTATATATCCAATGCAACTTTAATTTTTTTTATCCTTATGTTAACCTTATCTATATTAATTAGTTTTGTAAAATTCTGTTAGTCTTTTTAATGTTTTCAAAATGTTGTCTCGTATTTTAAAAAGAAATTCTTTATAACAATTTATAGTTCAAGTATGAAATATTCCATCCATTCCATTCCAATTGTTATTTAAGGTAGTGTTACGAATATTAAGAATCATATTTAATAAATATAATTATAGGTGCAAATGACTATATAGCCCTCTTTTAGAAAGACTACAAGTTAATGTGAACTATAATTACTCCAATAAAAAGCTTATTATAAAACCAAGATATGGGTAAAATTGGAAAGAATAATTTATTTTTTATTGGTAATCTAAAAACGTCAATTGGAGTGGAACAAATCCAATTTTCTTAAAAGACAATTGGAATGGAATTAAGGGAGTAATAGAATAAGATAATTTTGAAAAGAGAATGTGCCACAATTATTTTTAGTAATAAATTTTGAATATATTTAGAGAAGGGTAATTTAGTCCCATTTAGCTATTTTATCCCCATAACTAAGCATATTAAATGCTTTCTTAATCCAAGTGAACTACTAAAAAAATAGTTAGTTTGGAATGGAGGGAGTAAATCTTTCTAATATGCAAAAAATGTTAATTTAATCTCATTCAGCTACTCCCTCCATTCCATTGCAATTGCCATTTAAGATATTGTCACAAAAATTAAGAATCATATTTAATAGACATAATTATAGGTGCAAATGACTATATAACCCCCTTTTAGAAAAACTAAAAGTTAATGTAAATTACAATTACTCCAATAAAAAACTTACTCTAAAATCAAGATATAGGTAAAATTAAAAAGAAGAATTTATTTTTTATTGGTAATCTAAAAACGTCAATTGGAGTGGAACAAATTCAATGTTCTTAAAAGACAATTGGAATAGAATGAAGGAAGCATTTTTTTTCCCTATAATTAAGTCTATTAAATTCTTTTTTAATCCAAGTGAAATATTAAAAAAAAGAAAATTAGTTTGGAATGTAGGGAGTAGTCTCTTTTATCATTCATTGAAAATATTACTCCCTCTATTCCTAATTATTTGACATTTTAGGTGTCTATTTTTGTTCCTGACTATTTGACATTTTAAGTTACCAATACATTTTAACTACTTTTTTTCCTATCCTACCCTTATTTTATTAATTGAATAGATATACTCCTTTTGGGACTATACAAAGCTAATAATTGGTTAAGAGAATTATTATTGATACCCCATATACATATATTCCTATTTAATTAAGGTCTTTATTTCCTATACAGGTTATACGGAAAGGGAAGGTAGCTAAATTCATTCAGGAAAAGGTTCTTGCCTCAAGAATACTCCCAAAAAAAGAAGGAATACTCTCCTAATTGGACTAGGACTCCTATCCAAAGAGGAATCCTACCCCTTTCATGTTTAAGTATCACTACTACTATAAATAGGAGCCCATAGCCCTTATTCTCATTCATTTTATTCTCTTATATCCTTATTGTCCTCTTTTCTCTCTTTAGAATTTCTCGCTGTTTCTAACTTAGGCATCGAAGGGTTTATGGGGATCCTCCCCACCTCTCATATTGTTCATCATTGACCACTTGCAGGCTTCCATCTCAAGAGTTTCGAAACACAAGTTATCAAGTGGTGCCATATATGGGAACTTTTAAGAAAAAGCCATTCATGCATCTGCTAAGTTAAGACATTGACGCCATGACTTTTAGCCCACCGCCAATCTCGACTCCTAACACTCACATCAACCTCTCTACACCTATTCCTCTAATCAATCTGTCAATACCTCTCCCAATGGCATTACCTCCAACCCCTTTCCAATATGCCAGACCTTTATTCGGAGGTGCGCACTTTCCTTTTAGAAACACCCAGGGGTGGCCGGCTCTGGGCACTGACTTTCCATATTATGCCCCCTTGTAACACCATCACCAATCTATACCTTCTATACCTTTTCCAAACCTAACAGATACACCAACTATAACTACGCCTAACCTAAACACTATAACACAAACACTCAACCTCAGCCCAACAAACAAAGAAGCGATGATACAGAACATCCAAGCTTAGATAGCCCTAATGCAACAATAATTAAACACTTTGACTCAAAACGACAACCTTGGGCTAGCTCACATAGACAACAACACAACATCTCTAGAGATACCTAAGGAGGGTAAAGGGAAGAGTAAAGCTCTAGAAGGGGAATCTAGCTCAACAATTCTTGCTCTCGATGACTTAAAGCTAACCCAGAGGGTTGAAGAGGTTATACAAAAAGCCCGCATGAGACCAAGAAAGGAAGATGAATGTATTATGGAGGGTAGAACACCATTCATAAAAAGAATAATCCATATAGAGATTCAAACTAAGTTCATAATTCCATAACTAGATCAATATGATGGAACTCGAGATCTCATCAACCATATATCCTCATTTAGGACAAGAATGTTGCTCCAGAACATGAATGACGGAATCATGTGTAGGGTCTTCCTAAGCACACTCACAAACAATGCCCAAAAATGGTTTCACTGGTTCCTAGAGAACTCCGTCACTTCTTTTGAAGACCTGGCAGAGAAATTCTGAACTAGGTTCATCAATAACATTCCCTATGCCAAAAACATTAATGACCGTTAGATGTGTCGATAAGAGGCTAATGAATCTCTATGAAGCTACCTTAATCAATTAAATAAAGTGGCTATGCAAATCGAAAACCTTGTAAACAAAGTTGTAATTGAAGCCCTTAGAAATGGCACTAGACTAGGAAAGCTCAAAGATAAGATAATGATGAAGGAACCTAGCACTTTTGCGGATGTAATGGCTATAGTAGTCAAAATGATTAAGATGGATAAAGATAGAAGGATGCGAAGGGAAGAAGAAAAACCACTAACTAAAGAGGAAAGATTAAGATCCAGAAGAGCAAGCTTCCCATGAACAAATTTTAGAAATCCAATAGAAAGATTCGAGAAGGAAGCAGACATATACACACCTTTAAATACCACTAGATCTAAGATCCTTATATGGGTTAGATAGAATGACATAAGAATTACCCCAACTAGAAGAATAAGCCTAAGCCAGAGAGCCATACAAGATAGGGGACACTATTGCTAGTATCACCGGGAATACGAACACGACATTGAGGCCTATAAAGAACTGAAGAATGCCATAGAAATACTGGTGTAGAACGACAAACTCAACAATTGCACCGATGCATCTAGAGGAACCAGGAATCCGGATGCGTATGGATGAGATAGGCCATAACCAAATAAGGCTCAGAATGAGCTAGCCGACATTATTAACATGATTATTGGAGGAGAAAATACTAAGAAGAAACCTAAAAGGAGCCACAAAGAAGGACCATACTTCAAGAAAAGAGAGATTGTGTTTGATTTAGAAGACAGTGATCATGTCTGGCACCCCCACAATGATGCCCTGGTGGTAAGCGCATACATTAATAAATTATCTAGTGAAGAAGTTATTAGTCGATAATGGAAGCGCCATCAACGCACTATATTGGAATGCTTACAAAGCAATGGGAGGCTCCGTCACTAACCTGAAAGCCATCCAGAACCCTATTATAAGCTTCTATGGAGGAACCATATAGTCGATGGGAATTATAGAGCTAAATCTGGAATTTAGGACATCGAAGAAACAAAAGTGGTCAAAGCTCTATTCAATGTGGGGGATCTCCCACTGGCAAATAATGACATCATAGGATGACCGACACTTTATGAAATAAATGCAGTCATAAGCATCTAACACTTGACTATGAAGATTCCAATTGAAGGCAGAACTCTCACAATCTATGGAGATCAGCATATGGCTAGATAGTGCTACTAGATGGTAATCAAACCTCATACAGAAGCCTTCCCTTTAGAAACATGGGAGGTAGAGAAATTGGGCACTGGACCTTAGCTAGTCAATGACACTCAGACATTGCAAATTGCTGATGAGAAAATGGTAAAGATCAGTAATGAGCTCGACTATGGCACCAAGCAAAGAATAAATGAAGTCCTTATTAAGCACACAGAGGATTTTGCCTCTCGGGCATATGAAATAACTGAGTTAATTCCTCAGATTGCCTCGCACAGCCTAAACATCAAACCAGGGGTGAAGCTAGTGATCCAAAAGAAAAGAACCTTTGTATACAAGAGGCAAAAGATAATCGTTGAGGAAATGAAGAAGTTGTTAAAACCTAGATTTATCAAAGAAGTTACCTACCTAGAATGGGTAGCCAATGTGGAGCTAGTCAAGAAATTAAATGTTAAGTATAGGATGTGTATGGACTATATTGACCTCAACCGGGCATGCCCTAAGGATAGCTACCCACTGCCAGTAATTGACCAGCTAGTAGACTCCACTGCCGGCCACGGTCTATACAGTTTTATTGATACAACACAAGAATATCACCAGATACTGATGAAAAAATAAGACCAAGAGAAAACATTCTTCATCACCCATGAAGGTCTTTACTACTATAAGGTAATGCCCTTCGGATTAAAGAATGTCAGAGCAACATATTAGAGGATGATGAACCATGTACTTTGGGACCAAATTAGGAAAAATATGGAAGTATATGTGGACAACATTATTATCAAAAGCATATAGGTAGAATAACACCCTGCATATCTGAATTAGGTCCTCTAATTACTGAGCGAGTCCAAGATTAAGCTAAATTCGGAAAAATGCATCTTCCGAGTCAAAGTCGGCAAATTCCTAAGATTCATGATATCCCATAGAGGTATTAAGGCCAACCCAAAAAAGATGGAGGCTATTCTTAACATGAAAGCTCCAAAGACTATCCATGAGTTACCAAAGCTAAACGGCAGGATCGTGGCTTTGGGGCATTTCATCTCCTGATCGGCTAAACGTTGCTTACAACTATTATGAGCTTTAAAACA
Organism: Mallotus nudiflorus; assembly: GCA_947683625.1. Classification (NCBI taxonomy): domain Eukaryota; kingdom Viridiplantae; phylum Streptophyta; class Magnoliopsida; order Malpighiales; family Euphorbiaceae; genus Mallotus; species Mallotus nudiflorus. The sequence continues at coordinate 941,931 of CANTUR010000111.1, read as the reverse complement.
TTCCAAGAAATTTGTTTGGATTGAAGACTACCAGACAGCTTTTAAAGATATTAAAAAATTCATATCCTTACCACCTCTACTTAACAGGCTAGTCCTAGATGAAACACTGTACTTATACCTCTCGGTGGGTCAAGAATGCATAGCTTCAGTACTGGTAAGGGAAGAAGAAAGCTAGCAAAGCCGGGTAAACTATGTTAGCAAAATACTTCGAGGGTCTGAGATTTAGTACCTAACACTAGAAAAACTAGCCATGGTCGTCGTCCATGCATCGCAGTAAGTCAGACACTACTTCTAAGCTCACCCCATTGTTGTAAGAACCATCTTCCCCTTGCAAAAAATTTTATAAAGGCCTGAGACTTTGGGCAGACTGGTCTAATGGTCGGTATTACTTGGAGAATGTGACATCGACTATGAGCCCTGGCAGTAGGTAAAAGCCCAAGTATTAGTAGATTTTGTTCAAGAAATGATGCCAAAAGATCTCACCACCATTAAAGCACTAGAATGGAAGCTCTATATTGATGGGGCATCCTCTACTCAAGGATCCAACGTCAGAATTATCCTTAAAGGACTGTATAAAGTTCACATCCGATATGCAGTTTGAATTGAGTATAACGTAACCAATAATGCCATAAAATATGAGGCACTTATCACAGGATTAAAATTAGATATATAAGTCAAAGTCGAGACCTCACGATACACTCAGACTCTCAACTAGTAGTACACTAGGTCAACGAGATATTCCAGATTAAGGATCTAAGCATTGCCAGATATGTGGGAAAAGTCATGCAACTCTCGAAGAAGATTGAGTAAGATAAGGGACAGTAGGAGATAGTCTAGATACCCCAAAATGAAAACTCTGAGGTTGACCTCTTAGCCAAATCAGCAGCTGAAGATAATCAGGCATTTAAAGGTATGGAGTTCACTGAAGTTCACTAAAGCACTGACAAGGCCCAGCACTGAGGATCCATATATCATGGAGGTATAGGAAGTCTCAGAATGGATGAAACTAATAGTCCAATACCTGAAAAATGGGACACTTATGGAAAACAAAATGAAAGCTCAGAAATTGAAGATAAAGGTAGCCTACTACTCTATCCATCACAGGGAGCTCTATAGGAAATCCCTCTCACATCCATGGCCTAAATGTGTATCCCCAAAGGAAAGGAATTATATACTTAGGGAAATCCATTAAGGAATTTATGGAGTACATGAATCCTATTACACATTAATTAAGAAAGCACTATTGCAAGGATACTACTGTCCTACCATGTCTAATGATGCCCAGAATATAACTCAGGAATGTCATAAGTGCCAGTAGTTTGCTCATTTTAATCATAAACCTTCCAACCCTTAATATCCGATTAGCAGCCTTTGGCCCTTTGCCATGTGGGGAATGGACATCCTGCGTCCCTTCCCCACCTCCACCTTATAGAAAAAGTTCTTAATTATGGCTATAGATCATTTCACTAAGTGGGTAGAAGTGGAAGCAGTATCGACCGTCATAGAAGCCTAGATTCAACATTTCTTCTAAAGAGAAATCGTATGTAGATGTAGCATATCGCACACTCTAATAACAAAAAATGGAAAGTAATTTGATAATGAGAAGTTCAAAAGGTTATGCTCTGACCTTAGAATAAAGCTTTATTTCACCTTGGTAGCTCACCCGCAGACAAAAGGGCAAATGGAGGTCACCAACAGAATTATCATGCAAGGGTTAAAGAAGAGGCTCGATGAGAAGAAGGGAAACTGGGTTGAATAACTTAATAATATAATTTGGGCCTATAGGACCACTCCTAGATCATCCACGGAGGAAACACTATTTAGACTAACTTATGATATGTACGCAATAATACTAGTAAAAATTGGATCACCAAGTTATAGGGTCAGCATAGAGTTAGATTAGGACATCAACAACATTGACACCCATATATGCTTGGATCTATTGGAAGAAAGAAGAGAACAAGCATCCACTATAGTAGAGGCATATAGGCAAAGGATAGCACAATATTAACTTCGGCGTATTCACCCAAGACAGTTCAAGATAGGAGATTGGGTACTCGGAAGAGCGAATATTGACAAAGGCAACTCTGGCACTGACAAACTTGGACAAAACTAGGAAGGCCCTGTCAAGTTACAGAGCACACATCTAAAGGGCATACAAAATAAAAGACAGACAAGGCAATGAACTACAGTGATATTGGAACTTAAATTGCCTTTGAAAATATTACCAATAATTGTACTTGGAATGCTATCAAATAAAGAATTTTCATTCATTAAGGAATAATTGTATTACAAAAAGTCAGTAACAAAAATCCCTAGTCTAATAATTGAGTGCCAGATGGCTCAGCTTCAGAAATAGGAGGGGGAGTAGCGCTTATGGCACTAGTAGATTCAAGTGAATCAGAAGATGGACCCCCAGCTAGTTTGGAGACATCTCTTGGATGGAGAGATGCAACCTTATTTTGGGCATCCTCTTCGATAGGAATCCTTGCTAAGTCAGCCAATGTTATTTTATCCTACCAAGTCCAGCTCCAGATTTTAGGAAAGTAGGACACTTTTACATTTGGACCTATAGGCCTTAAGAAACCCTCCCACCATGTTCTGATAGGATCTTTTATTATTTTCCTAGGATTTCTTAGCCTCGCCAAGTTTTCTCTTAAAATCTGCAATCCAGGAGTCCTACTTCTCAATCCTCTTGGTTAGTTGAGCTTGACTATGCTCCAGCTCAGCCACCTTTTTCTAACTTGCCTCCATTTCAAATTTGGCCTTTGCATATTTGGTCTGGCAAAGTTCTAGCACCGTCTCAGAATTGTCCAACTTCTTCTCGAAGTTGATCTCTATAGTCCTAACCTCCATCTCTTTTAAGTTGTATTGGCTCTTTAGGAAGAAATACTGGTCCATCACCAGCAACAAAGCCTGAGTCATCTGCGAAAGGGGAAACTCATGTCATTACCTTAATTCCTAAAACATAAAAAATTAGACAAAAGTGTTCAACACTTACTTCTAATGAATGCCTGATCATGGAGCTGAACAACTCCTCTCAACCCTCGTCAGTCCAGCACTGCATATCAACTAGTAACCTCAACGACTTAGCATATTGATCTTTGACCTAGGCATTCGAGACAATTGGAGGTTTCACTTTGTTCAAGATCCACACCCTCATGTCTGGACACCTAGAGAGCCTTAGATGCAGGATGAATATCTCCTTATACAGTTCATCAGCATCAGAGTCTTGATCGATCAACTGCCTCTTTCACCGCCCTTCTCTTTCAGTTCGCGAAGACCCTTCCATAGCTTTTCCCTTCGGATTGCTGGCAGCTTCCTCTGGGACCGTAGGCACTTTAGGCTTGGGAGAGGAGGAGGAGATCTGAACTTCTTCTAGCCTTGCTAGCTTATCAACTACAAGCTGAATTCCTTCTACAAAAGCAAAAAAGTTAGCCATCTACAAATGAAAAAATAAAAACATAAGTCTAAAAGATACCTTTCGACAATAAAAACTTATCAGTAGATTAAACACAATCTGTGCAGACTCTCCATAGGTATCTTCTTAATACATCTTCAACTAATAGAGCATTAGCCAAGCCATTAAGATAAAGTCTTAAGACCATCTCTGTATCATGATCGGATAACTTTGGAGGCTGTTTCACCTTACGGCACTCATTAGACCACATTTACCGAACATCCAAGAAATCTGAATGGTGCTCAATGATAAAAAAACTTGTACCTTTATTTCTTATGAAGACTCAGAAGCTTCATAACAAGGCTGTGAGTGGGGATGGCTAACAACGAGAACACGGTTGTACAAGTATTGTAGGACATCTAAGTCCGACTCCCTACCCTCCTCATGCATCAACTCTATAAACTCGATCAGCAACTGATAACTATTGGGATGGAGATGACTAGGTGCTATGTTATACTTATTTAAAAATCTTTTTACAAAAGGATCTAATGGGAACTTCATACCCCCCTCTTGTTGGTCAAAATACACTACTAACCTACTGAGGTTTAACATAGGGGTATGGGCTCTAAACTTCGTATCTATGATGTGTAGGGTGTAATCGATGGGAATGCTAAAATGCCTCCAATACCACCTAAACAACTCGTCATCTACTCTAGAAATGAACAAATCAGAACTAACTTGCTCTCTCGGTGTCATGGATTTATCTAAAAAAAAGAAAAACCAAAACTATAGGAAGAAATGTATAGAGGAAGGAAAAGATCACCTAGTGACAGAACATAATGGTTGCTACAGAAAAGAAAAAATAACTTAATGACAGTAACAAGAGGAAGCAAAGAAGATTGAAAAACCAATAGATAGCAAGAAGAAAAAATGCAATACATTAGAGGAACATAGATACTTATAATACAATAGAAGGCTCTAGAAATGACCATTAATTAGCCTCATAATTATTTCAGTTCCTCTTACATCATTAAGGGTAGTCTGGGAAATAGAAAAACCCATTAATCGAGTAGTTATCATTATGGTAGTAGAAACATCTCATCTTCTAACACATGAACATATGTGATGGTTACGCAATTAAAATTTTAAAAATTAAGGCATCGAAGAGACATAAAAGTTAACCATCCCTGGTGCACCACTGCTAGTTGTTCTTTTACATTAAGCATTGTAAGATCTAGTGCCAAAAACCAATGACTTAAGCTGGCACCCTCAGGTCGCTTCTTTAGTACTGAGGTTCTGCATCAAATCCACACTCTCAAGGCATTGAGACTATACGACACTTGGGCCGCACTTCTAATACACCAAGAATCTAAGTCCAGTGACTGAAGTTGGCACCCTTAGGTTGCTTATATAGTACTAAGGTTCAAAGCATGTAAGCCTCGAGTCTTTGTACCAAGCATCTAAGCCTCACCCATTTAAGTCCAGTGATTGAAGTTGGAACCCTCAGGTTGCTTTTATAGTACTGAGGATCAGCACTCGGGCCACGCTTTTAATGCATTAAGCATAAAAACTCTAGGGACGACTAGTTCCGTCATGTTGTCCCTATAAATAGGACCTTATGTCCCTTATTCTTATTCATTTTATTCTCTCATGTCCTGTGGTACTTAGCATATCTTAAATACAAACACAATTATTTATCCCCTAAGCACATAGCTTCTTCTCCCCCTTTGTCAAAGACAAAAAGAAAAGAGAGAGATATAAAGGGAAATAGACTTAAGGAAGCCAATAATACCAAAGAGAATAAAATATCAAGAACCAAAACAATGAAAACAAAGATACCCAAAATCTTTATAAAAGTCATTTCATTTTTAAAGATAAAAACTATTCCCAAGAAGAATTTATACATGAATATGAATTTTGCAGGTATAAGCATAATTGATAATCATGCATAAATAAAAAAATTCATGTCATATATAAACAAAGTAAGCAAAACAAGGCTTTTTATCACAAGGACAAAACTAGCCACAATTACATTGTTACTATGCATGCATAAAAAATTTCTGTGAAATAAATTCTAATAAAAAAATTGATATTAAGGAGACACTATCACATAGTTATGTCACTAACACAAATACATCTTTGTCAAAAAAAAATTCTCTTCCCTAAAAGAAATTCACTAAGTATGCATGCAAACTCAATTATTTTTGCCTCCTTTGACAAAAGCAAAGATAGACTAAATCTTTAAAAAATATTCATGCCTTATCAAAGATAAAAACAATTTCTAAGTGGAATTGATACATGAATATATTAAACATTAATTATGCATGTATAAACATAATAAACAATATTCATGTGTAAACATAATAAAAAAAAACAATCTCAAATATTTCTTCCCCTTTGTCAAAATGCAAATAAAATTGCATTAAAAAGAGAGAGCTATAATGATATTAAAATACTAATTGTAGACAAGACATAAAACTAACAGCTCATGTCTTATATCCAAAAAATATCTAGAAAATAAACTGAGCATAAACTATCATAAAATGAATTAAAAAAATAGACTAACAACTCAAAACTTAGATACAGAAAGTATACTGAAAATAAACCAAACAGAAACTAGCAACAATGAATTAAAAAAAATTAAAAAAATCTTGTTGAGGAGGAGAAATATTTTTGCTAAATTAAAATAATTAATTAATTGAATTTAGCTCAATAATTAATTATTAATTTGAAAAATGTGAGGGCTTTTAAAAAATTGATTGAATCCACATAAATCCAAATCAAATAAAATTAATACAAAGATCATGAAAATGGAAAATACAATATATCATGTATATGAAGTAAATTTGCTAAAGCAAATACTTTTAAAACAAAATATATACATGACGTTGAAAATAATTTTTTTTTGAAAGCACATGATCATATAAGAATCCAAACATAAATTCATCAATTTAATAAGTGATCAAGACAAGCTTGAGCCATCAATCATACCAAGTTCATAGTTAATAAAATTCAATCTTTCCTCATAAAGAGGCTTGGTAAAGATGTCTGTTAATTGATGATTAGTATCAATAAAATCAAGAAAAATATAACTATTTTGCACATGATCGTGCAAAAAATGATGTCTAATGTTAATATGCTTAGTTTTAGAATGACGAATGAGATTTTTACTAAGGTTTATAGCACTTGTATTGTCACATTTAATTGGAATGTGATTAATATCAACGACATAGTCCAAAAGTTGTTGTTTTTACCATAGACTTATTTGCAAAAACAACAAGCCGCCATATATTTTGATTCAGTAGTGGACAAGGCAACAAAAACTTATTTCTTACTAAACCAAGAAACTAAGCAATTTCCTAAAATTTGACAAGTTCCAGAAGTGCTTTTTCTATCTAGTAAGCTACAGGCAAAGTTAGCATCAGAATAACTAATCAAGTCAAAGGAAGAACTCCTAGGATACCAAAGTCCTAAATGCATTATACCACAAAGATTTTTTAAAATTCCTTTAATAGCATTCAAATGAGACTCTCTAGGACTTGATTGAAATCTAGCACACAAGCAAGTATCAAACATAATATCGGGTCTACTAGTGGTTAAATAAAGAAGGGATCCAATCATACCTCTAAATCGCTTTTCATCAATCGGTTTGCCATTCTCATCCTTGTTGAGTTTGGTTGTGGTGCTCATTGGAGTTTTGCTTGATTTAGCTCCATCCATTCCAAACTTTTTGAGAATGTCCCTTGCATATTTGGTTTGATTAATGAAAATCCCATCTTCACATTGCTTGATTTGAAGTCCAAGAAAGAACTTGAATTCTCCCATCATACTCATCTCAAATTCTCCTTGCATTAGCTTAGTAAATTCCTCACACAAGCAATGGTTAGTAGCACCAATAATAATATCATCAATATAAATTTGAACAATTAATAAATCATGCTTAGATTTCTTTATGAAAAGAGTTGTGTCAACCTTTCCTTTAGAGAAACCTTTCTCTAGTAAAAAGTTACTCAATCTTTCATACCAAGAGCTTGTTTCAATCCATACAATGCTTTTAAAAATTTAAAAACATGATTTGGAGAGTTAAAATTTTCAAAACCCGGAGGTTGTTCAACATATACCTCCTCTTCAATAAAACCATTTAAAAATGCACTTTATAAAGTTTAAAATCCATGTATGATGCAAATGCAAGTAGCATCTTAATAGCTTCTAACATTGCAATGGGGCAAGGTTTCTTCATAATCAATGCCTTCCTCTTGATTATAACCTTTAGCTACTAGTCTAGCTTTGTTCCTAGTTATGACACCTTATTCATTCATCTTATTTCTAAACACCCATTTGCTGCCTATAATAGGATGATGTTTAGGTCTAGGAACCAAGGTCTAAACCTTATTTCTCACAAATTGATTTAACTCTTCTTGCATAGCATGGACCCAAAATTCATCACACAAAGCATCATCAATATTTTTGGGTTCAATTTGAGAAATGAAGGCTAAACTAACAGTAGACTTTAATTAAGATCTATTACTTACCCCTTTTGTAATGTCACCTATAATGAGGTCTTGAGGGTGAGCTTTCTTGAATTGCCAATCCTTTGGAAGTTCATCCTTCAAGGTAAGTTGAGATGTCTCCTCATTTTCCTTCTTACTTAGATCTTCAAGTTCCAAAGGCTTATTAGCATTTTCTTCTTGTATTTTCATAATCTCATTATCACCTACAAGATCATCAACACTACAAACATCCTTTTTAGGATCAAGTGAGTTTGATTCATTAAATACCACATGCATTGACTCTTCAACAACTAGAGTTCTCTTATTAAAGACCCAATATGCTTTGATAGAGATGGAATAGCCTAGGAAAATTCCTTCATTGGCTTTGGAATCAAATTTTCCAAGATTATCCTTGGTGTTCAATATAAAGTACTTACATCCAAACACTCTTAGATATGAGATTTTGGGTTTTCTATTGTTCCATAGCTAATAAGATATTTTATTTAAAATTGGTCTTTTGAAAACTCAATTTAAAATATAACAAGATGTGTTAACGGTTTCTGCCCAAAAGTATGGAGGCAAATTATACTCATGAAGCATTGTTCTAGCCATTTCCACAAGAGTTCTATTTTTCCTTTCAACTACCCCATTTTGTTAAGGAGTTCTAGGAGATGAAATATATGAGAAATACCATTTTCATTACAATAATTTTTGAAAAATTCATTTTCAAATTCGGTGTCATGATTGCTTCTAATGAATGAAATATAAAATCCTTTTTCTTTTTTAACTCTTTTTGAAAAATTTTTAAAATTTTTAAATGAGTCATTCTTATGAGCAAGAAAACACACCTAAGTGTATCTAGAGTAGTCATCAACCAATACATAAGCATAGTGCATTCCACCGAGACTAGTAACTCTATTTGGTCCAAATAAATCCATATATATAAGTTCAAGTGGCCTAGAGGTGGACACTACATTTTTTAGCTTAAATGAGGACTCAGATTGTTTTCCCTTTTGAGAAGCATCATAAGATTTATCTTTAGTGAATTCAAGCTTAGGTAAACTAATTACAAGTTCATATTTACAAAGATCATTCAAAAGCTCAAAATTTACATGTCCTAATCTTCTATGCCATGTCCTTGTGTCATGGGAGATAGATGCTAAACATTTTATTTCTTTGTTATCAATTTTATTTAAATCAATGATATAAACATTGTCTACTCTTTCACCACTAAAAATAATTGTATTTTCATTAAGACTAGTAACAAAGCAATTTTTAGGATAAAAAGTTACTTTATTTCCCATGTCACATAATTGACTTATACTAAGTAGATTGTGTTTAAGACCATCAACAAACAACACATGATGTATAGATAAGGATTGATGATTACCTATTTCTCTAATGCCAATAATTTTTCCTTTTGCATTATCTTTAAAAGTAACGTGTCCTCTATCCTTAGCATCAAGTTTATTGAATTGCTCTTTGTCTCCTGTCATATGCCTTGAACATCCACTATCGAGATACCACTTGCTTTTTATTCTTGTGGATTTCAAGCACATCTACACAATACAATTTAATTGTTCTTTTGGACCCAAACCTTTTTTGGTCTAGGTTGGTTAGTTTCAAGATAATCCGTAGGAAGTAAATTCATATGTAGTCTTTTATAGAAGCACACATTATTAGTATGTTCTTTGATCATGTAATAAGAATATACAATATTTTCAAATTTATTCCTCCTAGGATGAAATGCTTTCCTAGTGTGTGCAATATGCCTTTGGTGTTGTGTGTATCTCCTATTATTTTATGTCATCAAATGAGACATGCATTGGTAATGGTGATGTGTATTTCGATAATTTTGTGAAACATATTTATGTGAATTGTATTGTGTAGCATGCCTATTATAATTATGTCTAATGTACATATAAGCAAGATTGGGTTTAGGTGCTCTAGTTTGAGCCTTACCTCTTTGTGTTAATGAAGGATGAATCTCATGAGACTTTTCCTTGCTATTTAGCATATGAGATCTTTTATCTTCAAAAGCTTGAGTCTCATTTGATTTAGTGGTTGATGGAGTGGAATCATATGAAGCTTTTACAAAATTAATATGTGATGAAGATGATGAAGAAATTCCATTCTTATATCCAATTCCATAGGTATCTCCATGAAATTTTTGAGAGTCAAGAAGACAATCTAAACTTTCTTTTCATCTTTTAAATTTAGCAATGTAATTCTTTAATTCTAGGACCTCATTAGAAAGCTTATGATTTTCATCTTTTGCTTTCTTAAGTTGATCTTCCAAAGAATTAGAAGATTTTGCATTATTAACAAGTTTTTCGTTTGATTCAACAAGTTTAGCAAAAGTAATTTTTAAAATTTCTAATTCTCTATTTAAGCTACCTAACTCATGCTTATAAAGTTTCTTCTTAGATAACAAACTTTTGCATTTAACAAGTAATTTGCTCACAATAAAGCTCTCATCATCATCATCATCATCATCATCATCATGATTATCACAATCATCAAAGGAAGAATAAGAATTGGGTGGTACCTCATTTTCTTTTTCAAGGGCCATAAAGTAAAGATTGGCCACCTCTTTTTGTTTCTCTTCCTTTTCAGATTTAGAGGAATCATCCTAAATAGCTTTAAATGCCTTCTTCTTATCTTTTTCTCCCTTGTTCTTAAATTTGAGTTTGGGACACTAACTTCTAATATGTCCCAGTTTCTTACATTCATAGTAAGTAACCTCCTTAGTTTTCTTCTTTCCAAATCCTTCAAACTTCTTATTGAAGTCCCTTGTTCTTGAGAAGTTTTTCTTTCTCAAAAACTTCTTGAAGTTCTTAGTGAGCATGGTAATGTCACCATCTTCATCATTAGAATCTTTGATGCTTTCCTCTTCACTATCTTCTTGAAGAGCTTTTAGAGCAATACTCTTTTTCCTTTCTTCTTTATCTTTTTATTCTTTACTTCTTTACTTGCTAGTGAGCTCATGTGTTAAGAGTTTACCAATGAGCACATCGGTTGATAGGGTGGAGAGGTCTTGAGCTTCCTCAATTGAATTAACACGAGATTCATAATCCTTCTTAGGTTGGATTCTTAGAATCTTGTTGTTTACTTCTTCTTTATAGAAATGTTTTCCAAGTTTCTTGAGGGTTATGAGGAGAGCATTGAGACAATTTTTCATCTCCGTGATTGATTCATAATGCTTCATTTTGAAGAGTTCATATTTATACATATGAAGTTGAACCTTCTTACTTTTTACTTGAATGTTGCCTTCGTAGTGGTTTTTTAAGGTCTCCCACATTTCTTTGGCCAACATACAATGTTGAAGCTTACTTCCTTCTTCTCTTGTCATTGAAGAGATTAGAGTAATCATAGCCTTTTTATTTTTATGATTTTCTTCCCTTTGATCAATTGTTGACCATTTGCATGATCAAACTCCAAATTTTGGACTTTGAAAAATAATTTTTATACTAATAATTTTAATTAAGTGTGTAGGAAATTATATACCAAACATATACCAAGCATATACACTTTTGGATAAACAGTGACTTTGCAGGTAAATTGAACCTCTAAGATTTAATAAGGGTTTTGACATCTTTAGAGCTCTTAAATGAGAAAATGAGCTTCTTCACATTTGAACTATACATCTTAAGCTTTTTGAATTAGGCTTATTTGTGAAAATCCAAGTTCATTTGGTTATGCAAAATTTAAGTTGAACTCCACGTATACATTTGCCATCTCAAACTGCATATCTATTACTATTTTGGACATATCTTGAGTTACAGAAGTATAATTAAGGTGATTAAAAATGATATAAAAATATAAGTCAAATATCTATAACTTTCTTGAAGAAAGTATGGGCAAATTCAAATTTCTTTAGGAGAAAATCACAGCTTCAACTTGTATATAGCTGTCTGACAGTATTCTGCATTTTAGATTGCATAACTCTTAGTATTTTGGATATATCTTGATCTACAAAAGTCCAATTTTGGTAATTAAAAATGATATGGAAATATAATTAAAATATCTACAGCTCATGAAGAAAGTATTGACAAATTCAAATTTCTTCAGGAGTAAATCATGGCTTCAATTTGGGTATAGCTGTTTGACCGTAGTCTGCATTACAGATTGCACAACCCTTAGTATTTTGGACATATCTTGATCTAAAGAAGTCCAATTTAGGTGATTAAAATTGATATGGAAATCTAATTTAAATATCTACAGCCTTTATGAAGAAATGGTGGGTAAATTCAAATATCTTGAGGAGCCAATCATAGTTTTAATCCATGAATAGCTGTCTGATAGCATCACTGTCAATGATTCAAAATATAGACATTGGACACAACATTTGCAACTCTAACAACTATATTTTTAGTATAAATACCTATAGAGCTGAATGGAAGTTAAGCAACTTGTTTATCATTCATCATTTCTTAAGCATTCATTAAGCTCTCAAATTCTCTTAAACAATTCTTTGTTTGTATAACTATTGTGAGAGTTGGGTGTGTGTTAGAAATAGAATTTATCTTCACCTTAAATCTTGGGTTAGATTAAAAGGCAAGTGAGATTTATTTCTAAAGGAATTGGTTTAAGTGTTGTCTATTGAAACACTTGGGTTTTGATTTTTTGAGCGAGTCTTGAAAACTCATGTTGTAAGATTATAAGAGTGAGACATAAAAATATTGTATAATCTCAATCTTGTGAATAAGATTATGGGTAATTGAAAATCCTAACTTGGGGATAATTTAGGTGGAGACATATGATTGTTGTTGAATCCGAACTCTTTAAATCTTTGTGTTCTTTATTTTTCCTTCTCAACTTCTATTTAATTCTTGTAAAGAATTCTTTTAATTTCTTATTTTTATTTGATAGTCCTATTTACTCCCCTCTAGGACTCTTTTTAATTGGTATCAGAGCTTAAATTCTAGGTACTTCATTGCTAAAATACAAGATCATGGGGAGTGAATCACAAAACATCTCTTCTCTTAGACCATTCTTTGATGGTAGTGACTATCCACATTAGAAATTCAAAATGGAATTATATCTTGATTGTGATTCTATCAAAATTTAGGACATTTTCCTAAGAGGTTGGGAACCACTTACAACTGTCATTGATGGTGTAATAGCTACTATTGTAAGAAGCCAATGGAGCATTGATCAAAAGGAAGAAAATTACAAAAATAAAAAAGCTATGATTACTTTAGTCTCTTCAATGACAAGAGAAGAAGGAGGCAAGCTTCGACATTGTATGTCACCTAAAGAAATGTGGGAGACCTTAGAAAACCACTACGAAGGCAACATTCAAGTAAGAAGCAAGAAGCAAGAAGGTTCAACTTTATATGTATGAATAAGAACTCTTCAAATGAAGCCTCATGAATCAATCATGGAGATGACAAATCGTCTCAATGCTCTCCTCATAACTCTCAAGAAACTTGGAAAACATTTTTCTAAGGAAGAAGTAAACAACAAGATTCTAAGAATTCTACCTAAAAAGGATTGGGAATCTCGTGTTACTTCAATTAAAGAAGCTCAAGACCTCTCCACTTTATCAACCGATGTGCTCATTAGTAAGCTCTTAACACATGAGTTAACTATCAATCAAAGAGGTAAAGAACAAGAAGAGAAAGAAGAAAAGAAAAAGAGCATTGCTCTAAAAGCTCTTTAAGAAGATAGTGAAGAGGAAAGCATCAAAGATTCTAGTGATGAAGATGGTGACATTGCCATGCTCACTAGGAACTTTAAGAAGTTTTTGAGAAAGAAAAACTTCTCAAGAACAAGGGACTTCAATAAGAAGTTCAAAGGAGATAAAAAGAAGAAAACTAAGGAGGTTACTTGTTATGAATGTAAGAAATTAGGACATATTAGAAGTGAGTGTCCCAAACTCAAATTCAAGAATAAGAGAGCAAAGGATAAAAAGAAGGCATTCAAAGGTACTTGGGATGATTCTTTCGAATCTGAAGAGGAAGAGGAACAATAAGAGGTGGCTAATCTTTGCTTCATGGCTTTTGAAAATGAAAATAAGGTACCATCTACTTCTTATTCTTCCTTTGATAATTGTGATAATTATTGTGATAATGATGATGATGATGAGAGCTCTATTGTGAGAAAATAACTTGTTAAATGCAAAAGCTTATTATCTAAGAAAAAATAGTATAAGCATGAGTTAGGTAGCTTAAATAGAGAATTAGAAATTTTAAAAATTAATTTTTCTTAACTTGTTGAATGAAACAAAAAACTTGTTAGTGATGCTAATTCTTCTAATTCTTTAGAAGATCAACTTAAGAAAGTAAATGATGAAAATCATAATTTTTCTAAGGAGGTCTTAGAATTAAAGAATTCCATTGTAAAATTTAAGAGAGGAAAAGAAACTTTAGATAGTCTTCTTGACTTTAAAAAATTTCATGGAGATACCCATGGAATTGGATATAAGAATGGAATGTCTTTATCATCTTCATCACATATTAATTTTATAAAAGCTTCACATGATTTCACTCCTTCGGCCACCAAATTAAATGAGACTTAAGCTTTCAAAGCTAAAAGATCTCATGTGTTAAATAGTAAGGAAAAGTCTTATGAGATTCATCCTTCATTAATACAAAGAGGTAAGACTCAAACTAGGGCACTTAAGCCCAAGCATGCTTATATGTACATTAGACATAATTATAATAGGCATGCTAAAAAATACAATGCACATAAACATGTTACACAAAATTATCAAAATTCACATCACCATTGCTAATGTATGTTTCACTTAATGACACAAAATAATAGGAGATACACACAACACCAAAGGCATGTTAAACACACTAAGAAAGAATTTCATCTTAGGAGGAATAAATATGAAAATATTGTATGTTCTTATTGCATGATTGAAGGACATACTAACAATGTGTGCTTCTATAGAAGATTGCATATGAATTTACTTCCTACAGATTATCTTGAAACTAACCAACATAGACCAAGAAAGGTTTAGGTCCAAAAGAACACTTAAATTTTATTGTGTAGATATGCTTGAAATCCACAAGAACAAAAAGAAAGTGGTATCTCAATAGTGGATGTTCAAGACATATGATGGGAGACAAAGAGCAATTCAACATACTTGATGCTAAGGATG
This sequence comes from Mallotus nudiflorus, assembly GCA_947683625.1. Lineage (NCBI taxonomy): Eukaryota > Viridiplantae > Streptophyta > Magnoliopsida > Malpighiales > Euphorbiaceae > Mallotus > Mallotus nudiflorus. The sequence goes on along the minus strand of CANTUR010000111.1, from coordinate 926,927 downwards.
GAGGACACATTACCTTCAGAGATAATTGAAAAGGAAAAATTATTGGCATTGGAGAAATAGGTAATCCTCAATCCTTATCTATACATCATGTTTTGTTTATTGATGGTATTAAACATAATCTACTTAGTATAAGTCAATTATGTGACATGGGAAATAAAGTAACTTTTTATCCTAAAAATTGCTTTGTTAGTAGTCTTGATGAAAACTAAGTTATTTTTAGTGGTGAAAGAGTAGATGATGTTTATGTCATTGATTTGAATAAAATTGATAACAAAGACATAAAATTCTTAGCGTCTATCTCTCATGACACATGGACATGGCATAGAAGATTAGGACATGCAAATTTTGAGCTTTTGAATGATCTTTGTAAACATGAACTTGAAGGATGAATGAGGAGACATCTCAACCTACCTTGAAGGATGAACGTCCAAAGGATTGGCAATTCAAGAAAGCTCACCCTCAAGACCTCATTATAGGTGACAATACAAAAAGGAGTAACTACTAGATCTCAATTAAAGTCTACCATTAATTTAACCTTTATTTCTCAAATTGAACCCAAAAATATTGATGATGCTTTGTGTGATGAATTTTGGGTCCTTGCTATGAAAGAAGAGTTAAATCAATTTGAGAGAAACAAGGTTTGGACCTTGGTTCCTAGACCTAAACATCATACTATTATAGGCACCAAATGGGTGTTTAGAAATAAGATGAATGAACAAAGTGTCATAACTAGGAATAAAGCTAGACTAGTAGCTAAAGGTTATAATCAAGAGGAAGGCATTGATTATAATGAAACCTTTGCCCCCGTTGTAAAGTTTGAAGCTATTAGGATGCTACTTGCATTTGCATAATACATGAATTTTAAACTTTATCAAATGGATGTTAAAAGTGAATTTTTAAATGGTTTTATTGAAGAGGAGGTATATGTTGAACAACCTCCGGGTTTTGAAAATTTTAACTCTCCAAATCATGTTTTTAAATTGTTAAAAGCATTGTATGGATTGAAACAAGCTCCATAAGCTTGGTATGAAAGAATGAGTAACTTTTTACTAGAGAAAGGTTTCTTTAAAGGAAAGGTTGACACAACTCTTTTCATAAAGAAATCTATGCATGATTTATTAATTGTTCAAATTTATATTGATGATATTATTTTTAGTGCTACTAACCATTGCTTGTGTGAGGAATTTTCAAAGGTCATGCAAGGAGAATTTGAGATAAGTATGATGAGAGAACTCAGGTTCTTTCTTGGACTTTAAATCAAGCAATATGAAGATGAGATTTTCATTAATCAAACCAAATATGCAAGGGACATTCTCAGGAAGTTTGGAATGGATGGAGCTAAATCAAGTAAAACTCCAATGAGCACCATAACCAAACTCAACAAGGATGAGAATAGCAAACCGGTTGATGAAAAGCGATTTAGAGGTATGATCGGATCCCTTCTTTATTTAACCGCTAGTAGACCCGATATTATGTTTGCTACTTGCTTGTGTGCTAGATTTCAATCAAATCAGTCTCATTTGAATGCTATTAAAAGATTTTCAAATATCTTTGTGGTACAATGCATTTAGGACTTTGGTATCCTAAGTCCTTTGACTTGATTAGTTATTCTGATGCTGACTTTGTTGGTAGCTTGCTAGATAGAAAAAGCACTTCCAGAACTTGTCAAATTTTAGGAAATTGCTTAGTTTATTGGTTTAGTAAGAAATAAGTTTCGGTTGCCTTATCCACCACTGAAGCAGAATATGTGGTGGCTAGTTGTTGTTGTACCTAAGTTCTATGGCAAAAACAACAACTTTTGGATTATGGCATTGATATTAATCACATTCCAATTAAATGTGACAATACAAGTGCTATAACCCTTATTAAAAATCCCATTCAGCATTCTAGAACTAAGCATATTGACATTAGACATCATTTCTTACGTGATCATTAGCAAAATAGTGATATTTTTCTTGATTTTGTTGATACTAATCATAATTAGCAGACATCTTTACCAAGCCTCTTTGTGAGGAAAGATTGAATTTTATTAAGCATAAACTTGACATGATTGATGGCTCAAGCTTGTCATGATCACTTATTAAATTGATGAATTGATATTTGAATTCTTATGTGATCATGTGCTTTAAAAAAAAAAAATTTTCAGCGTCATGTATATATTTTGTTTTAAAAGTATTTGGTTTAGCAATTTACTTCATATACATGATATATTGTATTTCCAATTTGCATGATCTTTGTATTAATTTTATTTGATTTAGATTTATGTGGATTCTTTCAATTTTTTTTTCAAAAGCCCTCATATTTTTCAAATTAATAATTAATTATTGAGCTAAATTCAATTAATTAATTATTTTAATTTAGGAAAAAATATTTCTCCTCCTCAACTAGATTTTTTTAATATTTTTTAATTCATTTTATGCCAGTTTCTGTTTGGTTTATTTTTAGTATACTTTTCGTATCTAAGTTTTGAGCTATTAGTTTTATATCTTATCAACAATTGGTATTTCAATATCATTGTAGCTCTCTCTTTTGAATGCAATTTTATTTGCATTTTGACAAGGAGGAAGAAATATTTGAGTTTGTTTTTTTCATTATTATTTGTGTTTACGCATGAATATTGTTTATTATGTTTATACATGCATAATTGATGTCTAATTTATTCATGTATCAATTCCACTTAGGAATTGTTTTGATCTTTAATAAGACATGAATATTTTTTTTAAAGATTTGGTCTATCTTTGCTTTTGTCAAAGGAGGCACAAATAATTGAGTTTGCATGCATATTTAGTTAATTTCTTTAAGGAAGAGAATTTTTTTTACAAAGATGTGTTTGTGTTAGTGACATAACTATCTGATAGCATGTCCTTAATATCAATTTTTTTAATTCATTGAAATTGGGGGAGAAAATTGTTTGAATTTATTTCACAAAATTTTTTTTTTCATGCATAGTAACAATGTAAGTGTGGCTAGTTTTTTTCTTATGATAAAAAGTCTTATTTTGCTTACTTTGTTTATATATGACATGAATTTTTTTATTTATGCATGGCTATCAATTATGCTTATACCTACAAAATTCATATTCATGTATAAATTCTTCTTGGGAATGGTTTTTATATTTAAAAATAAAATGACTTTCATAAAGATTTTGAGTATCTTTGCTTTCATTGTTTTGGTTCTTGATCTTTCTTTCCCTCTGGTATTATTGGCTCCCTTAAGTCTATTTTCCCTTATATCTCTCTCTTTTCTTTTTTTCTTTGACAGAGGGGGAGAAGAAGCTATGTGCTTAGGGGATAAATAATTGTGTTTGTATTTAAGATATGCTAAGTACCACATAATTGATTGACTAGCTAAACTTTCTATAATCATGTGATGTTTCAATATAGCATATGTACTATTTTGTGATGCATTATAGTAGCACTATATGCATATATGTTTGAAATTATTTCCTTCATGTTGTCTAACATTTTTTAATGATCATGTTATCATCATTTGTTATGTTATGCCATGTTCTTGTCCCTCCTGCTATATTTTATGTTGTTTATATTTTTTTTTCAAGAAGGATAAAAAAATTTATTTATATTTCTTATCATGTCCAAAAAGAAGGAGAAATAAAGAAATATATTTTATTAAAGGAATAGATTTGTTAAACCCTTAAAATGCTATAATAATTCATTTATATACTTTGATACATGATAAATATTGAATTTATATAGATGTTAAGGGGGAGCAAAATACTTTCTCATTTTGCATCTATTTAATCTAAAAGGGGGAGCTATTTTAATTAGAATGCTTATACATGTTGTTTATTTTTGTCACACTCATACACATTATTTATGATCTTTTAAAATTCATTGTCAAAGCCAAAAAGGGGGAGATTGTTGACCATTTGCACGATTAAACTCCAAATTTTGGACTTTGACAAACAATTTTTATACTAATAATTTCAATTAAGTGTGTAGGAAATTATATACCAAACATATACGAAGCATATACACTTTTGGATAAATAGTGACTTTTCGGGCAAATTGAACCTCTAAGATTCAAGAAGGGTTTTAAAATCATTAGAGCTCTTAAATGAGAAAATGAGCTTCTTCACATTTGAAGTAGACATCTTGAGATTTCTGAATTGGGCTTATTTGTGAAAATCCAAGTTCATTTGGTTATGAAAATTTTGAGTTGAAATCCACATACACGTCTGCCATCTCAGACTTCATATCTCTTAGTATTTTGGACATCTCTTGAGTTACAGAAGTTAAATTAAGGTGATTTAAAATGATATGTGAAGTTAAGTAAAATATCTAAAACTTTCATGAAGAAAGTATGGACAAATTCAAATTTCTTCAGGAGCCAATCACAGCTTCAACTTATGTATAACTGTCTGACAGTATTCTACATTTCAGATTGCGTAGCTCTTAGTATTTTAGACATATCCTGAGCTACATAAGTCAAATTTAGGTAATTAAAAATGAAATGGAAATATAATTCAAATACATACAGCTTTCCTGAAGAAATTATTGGCAAATTCAAATTTTTTCAGGAGAAAATCACGGCTTCAATTTGGGTATAGTTGTCTGACCGTAGTCTGTATTACAGATTGCATAACCCTTAGTATTTTAAACATATATTGAGCTAAATAAGTCCAATTTAGGTAATTCAAATTGATATAGAAATATAATTCAAATATCTACAGCTTTTATGAAGAAAGTTTGGGCAAATTCAAACTTCTTGAGGAGACAATCATGGTATTAATCTCTGAATAGCTGTCCGACAACATCACTGTCATTGATTCAAAATATAGACATTGGACACATCATTTTCACCTCCAACAACTATATTTTTTAGTATAAATACCTCTGGAGCTGAATATAAGTTAAGTAACTTATTTATCATTAATTATTTCTTAAGCATTCATTGAGCGCTCAAATTCTCTTAAGCAATTCTTTGTTTGTATAACTCTTGTGAGAGTTGGGTGTGTGTTAGAAATAGAATTTATTTTCATCTTAAATCTTGGGTTAGATTAAAAGGGAATTGAGATTTATTTCTAAAGGAATTGGTTTAAGTGTTGTCCATTGAAACACTTGGGTTTTGATTTTTTGAGTGAGCCTTGAAAACTCATGTTGTAAGGTTATAAGAGTGAGCCATAAAACTCTTGTATAATCTCAATCTTATGAATAAGATTGTGGGTGATTGAAAATCCTAATTTGGGGATAAGTTAGGTGGAGACATAGGATTTTTGTTGAATCCGAGCTCTATAAATTTTTGTATTCTTCATTTTTACTTCTCAACTTCTATTTAATTCTTGTAAAGAATTCTTATAATTTCTCATTGTTATTTGATAGTCCTATTCACCACCCCTCTAGGACTCTTTTTGTCAATACTCCATTGGCTTCTTGCAAGAGTAATTACCACACCATCAATGATAGTTGTAGGTGGTTCCTAAACTCTTAGGACAATGTCCCAAAGTTTAATGGAATCATAATCAAGATATAATCCTATTTTGAATTTCCAATGTGGATAGTCACTACCATCAAAAAATGGTCTAAGAGAAGAGATGTTTTGTGATTCACTCCCTATGATCTTGTATTCTAGCAATGAAGTACCTAGAATTCAAGCTCTGATACCGAATGAAAAGAGTCCTAGAGGGGGGGGGGGGCAGGGTGAATAGGACTATCAAATAAAAATGAGTAATTAAAAGAATTCTTTACAAGAATTAAATAGAAGTTGAGAAGGAAGAATAAAGAACACAAAGATTTAAGGAGTTCAGATTTAACAACAATCCTACATCTCCACTTAACTTATCCCCAAGTTAGGATTTTTAATCACCCACAATCTTATTCATAGGATTGAGATTATACAAGAGTTTTATGGCTCACTCTTATAACCTTACAACATGAGTTTTCAAGGCTCACTCAAAAAACCAAAACCCAAGTGTTTCAATGGACAAAACTTAAACCAATTCCATTAGAAATAAATCTCAATACCCTTCTAATCTAACCCAAGATTTAAGATGAAGAGAAATTCTATTTCTAACACACACCTAACTTTCACAAGAGTTATACAAATAAGGAATTGTTTAAGAGAATTTGAGAGCTTAATGAATGCTTAAGAAATAATGAATGATAAACAAGTTTATTAACTTCTATTCAGCTCTAGAGGTATTTATACTAAAAAATATAGCTTTTGGAGGTGAAAATGATGTGTCCAACATCTATATTTTGAACCATTGAGAGTGATGCTGTCAGACAACTATTCATGGATTGAAACCATGTTTGGCCCCTCAAAAAGTTTGAATTTGCCCACACTTTCTTCATAAAAGTTGTAGATATTTGAATTATATTTAAATATCAATTTTAATCACCTAACTTGGACTTATGTATCTCAATATATGTTCAAAATTATAAGGGTGCAATCTGCAATGCAGACTACGGTTAGACATCTATAGCCAAATTGAAGCCATAATTTTCTCCTAAAGAAATTTTAATTTGCCCATACTTTCTTCATAAAAGCTATATATATTTGAATTATATTTCCATATAATTTTGAATCACCTTAATTGGACTTCTGTAACTAAAGATATGTCCAAAATACTAAGAGATGTGTAGTTTGGGATGGCAGACATATATGTGGATTTCAACTCAAAATTTGCATAACCAAATGAACTTGGATTTTGAAAAATAAGCCTAATTAAGAAAGTTCAAGATGAATACTTCAAATGTGAAGAAGCTCATTTTCTCATTTAAGAGCTCTAAAGATATTAAAAGCCTTCTTGAATCTTAGAGGTTCAATTTGCCCGAAAAGTTACTATTCATCCAAAAGTGTATATGTTTGGTATATAATTACCTACACAATTAATTGAAATTATTAGTATAAAAATTATTTGTCAAAGTCAAAAATTTAGAATTTAATCATGTAAATGGTCAACATAAACCCTAAGTAAATTTGTTACACATGATGGAAATAATCATAATCAAAGATATTCTAAACATGAGAACAATTATGCTTTAATGTGATTGACTTGAAACTCTACTTCCACTCTCCTCAAAATATCTCTGAATGCTGAATTGAATGAATTGTCCCCCTGAATTGATGAATTGATCCTCTTTTTATAGCTATCTCTTACCCGTAGAACTTTCAATTATAGAATATTCTCATTTTGTAATCTTCCAATTTTGATATATTTTTAATCTGTAATCCTGAATGAAAAAGGAAGATTTTTTATGAGTGCACACCTTAGTGCATGGCCATGCATAAGAGTGTGCACTAGGGTGTGTACGTTAATTTTGTGTGCACACCCTAGTGCATGGCCATGCACAAGAGTGTGCATTAGGGTGTGTACGTTAATTTTGTGTGCACACCCTAGGGCATGGCCATCCACACAGGTGTGTACTATTCTAAATTTTTGCACGACCTAATATATGGCGTGTGGTGGGGTGTGCATAGCTTCTTCATCGGGCTTGACTTTAATCATGTCAGTGCATACCTTCTTGCACATTCATATGGTGAAATGTGCAAGATTGTTGACGAGCACACAGTAGTGTGCTAGCCTATGTATTTAGACTTTCTAGACACGGTTCTAGACATGGTTGTGCACTACAATTCATAAAATTACAACAAATAATTTAATTAGATACTATAATGCAGTTAATTATTAAACAAACATGCAAATATATTCTTTAAAATGCAAATTAAATAATATTATGCTAAATGCAAGTAAAATTAATAACAATTAAATAAACTTATAAAAATATATAATAAAACCAATAAAAATGCTCCTAAAATTATATATATAAATGACATATAACAAATTTCCCTACACTAAACCTTTGCTTACCCTCAAGTAAAATGCATAAGAACACTCATCAATGCAATGAACTTTGCACATTGACAAACTTCTAAATGTCCATCTGCCACAATCTTAGGTTAATACAAAGCTTATAAATTAAAATCAGAATAATAATTCAAAGTTAAAGGCATAAGTTTTACCAAGTGAAGAGAAAACTTAGTTGTTGAATTCCTGAAAACATGCAAATTGGTAATAAAAAAATGATGAAAGTAAATGATATTATTTTTTGCAACCTCAAGCCACCCTTTGATTCCATCACATAAAAGATAACAATTTTTATTTTATTTTATTAGCGAGTGCATTTTATGTTCCATCTTACTTTAATCTCCATATTCTTCTCACTTTCTATAATCCCCCGCTGTTCTGGTATTGCTAAGTGTGGACACTATTCAAATGAGTCATTTGGATATGGATTCTTATACTCAGATTAGAGCATTGGAGTAGGTTTCAGAGTATAAAATTATAAAATTTATACACTGCTTTAAAGAGAGTTTTTTTTTTTACTGTTATAAGGTTGTCAAGGTTAGAATAAAAGATAACATCCAAGTATCACTTATAACCAATTTTCTGAACTATCAATTTTCAAATTTAATTATTTAAAAGTAAGAAAGCATTAGGTTCATTAGAATTTTAGAAGTCTTTAATCTTAAATTATCAACCTAACTTTAAAATTTACAAATCGAGCGTTAATAAAAGATTATGAAACATTTACATTGAAATCACATTTAATGCACTCTAGTCATCATAGTGATACATTGCAAAAATTTAGTGTGTGAGTGTATGTGAATGAAATCATGCAACATGTAATATATGATATGATACAAATATGGAATCAATGTAGAAAATGTGTAATGCAATATATATTCTCTCACCCACACTTAAACAAGTCAATGTTCGTAATAACTAATGAAGAAAAGGAAATAAGTGAGAGGTGGAAAGAATGACTTCCCTAAATAAGAGGAGGGTAGACAATGACTTGAAAAATAAAATGCATGAAAATAAAGAAATAATAAATAAGCAATTGGTGTACACGGTTATGCACTCTTTCATGTGCTGGACCATGTACATGAATATGTGGTGCATGGATCATGTGTGTGGCCGTGTATAATAATTGAGGTGCATGGTAAAGTGCACATTATGCGTTGACCTGTGTAAGCAAAAAATGCACACGGTCCATTGCACTCAGTCATGTGTGGTATCATGTACGTCTTAGATTAGTGCACAGTTGAATACATAAATGTGTGTTTGATCGTGTACTATTGAAAAATTTTTAGAGAAAAATTATACGGTTGTGTATTCACCCTTGTACTCATCTATGTATGCATTTGTGTATGCATACAAATAAATACATGAGCGAGGATATGACTATGCACATAACTGTGTATAAATGATGTACCTAGGCATGGCTAGTTGCATGATATGCACATCCACCTCTGTAGTTTTGCAAAGTTAAGATGCAATAAATAAATAAATAAATAAAAATAAGAATAAAATATTAAAAAAATTAAAGTTGACTGGGTTGCCTCCCAATAAGTGCTTGTTTATAGTCATTAGCTTGACTAAATTCCTATTTGATCATTAGGGAGGATTGATTAAAGAATAATCCTTGTCCACTTAAACTCGCTTATTTGGCATTAGAAAAAAAGGTGAAAAAGTCTTAAAATTCATGTCTTTCACAACACTTTTTGTTCGCCACTCTTTAACATCCTTCTTTAAAGGCCCCTTTTCATTTTTAACTTTTTCTTTATTGCTTTTACCTCCTTGATATCATGAATGAGGTAGGTTTTAAGTGGCTCATTGGGAATTTATGGAAGAACATCTTTACCATAGGCCTTAACTACACCACTCAAAAATAAGAAGTCATTAATGGGGATTATTATGCCATTTTGAACACATCGAGCTAAACCTTCTCTTCCCCAACTTTAAGTGTTTTTTTTCCTCTCTTGACATCAATGATAGCTCCAACTGTAGCCAAGAAAGGACATCCTAGAATAATACGAATATGAGAGTCTTTTTCCATTTCGATAATCACAAAATTAAAAGGGACGTAAAATTGTCCTACTTTTACTAGAATATCCTCTAATATGCCTATGGGATATATAAAAGATCTATCTATAAGCTATAATGAAATATTGGTAGGCTTAGGATCTCCTATGCTTAATTTTCTACATAAAGATAGAGGTATTAAACTCACACTAGCTGCTAAATCACATAGAGCTTTATCAATATCTAATTTTGCAATAACACAAAGTATATAGATACTCCCTAGATCTTTAAGTTTTGGAGGGACCTCAATTCTGATCACAATACTGCATTAGTCATTCATTAGTATAGTCTCATAATCCTCCCACTTTCTCTTATTAGTGATGATGTCTTTGAGGCATTTGACATATTTTGGCATTTGGGTGACTGCCTCTAAAAAGGGAATGGTGATATCTAACTATTTGAACACCTTTAAAACCTTTTAAAATTTCTTTTTAAGTGCTCCATTACCCATCCTTTGAGGGAAAGGTAAATATGGTGTCTCCATCATTTTAGGCTCTTGATCCAACTCATTACTCTTTGGCTTCTCTCCTTCTTTGGTAATTGATTTAGCTCAGGCTTTTATTCCTTATTCTTATGCTCAACTTTAGCCAATTGCTTACCACTTTGTAAAGTTATTGTATTCACATGCTCTTTTAGGTTCTCAGGTTGACTAGGAAATTTTCCCATTTGTCAAAAATTGGAAGAGCTTGCTTTTAATGCTATTTGGTGTTCTAAAATCTTGTTGTGTGTGGCTGATTATTCTAACCTTGCATCCAATCGCTTGAAATTCTCTTCATGCTACTTAAAACCTTCTTGAAGTGTTTAATTTACCTTGCTCTATAATTGGATGAAGTTTTCCATTATCATCTCAAGATTGGACTTGAGTTCGGGTTGAGGGTAAGTGCTCTTTTGCTAAAAACTTAGTGGATTTTGTACCCTTGATTTGAACTTGAAGCTTGGTTCCCTCCTTGATTTGACCACAAAAAATTTATGTGGTTTCTCGATCCAGGATTATAGGTATTGGACTATAGATTCCTTTGAGGTCTTCTATTAAAATTATTTAAGGCATTGAGTTGTCAAATTAAGTAGCCTTATGAATAAGAATCTTATTGTTAACACTCTATAGTAGAATGTCATCCTCTATATACTTCAAAAGATAGCACCTGTGATGGATAACCTGAAAAATTAAGCTTTTGCAACTGTTTTGTGAGGGAATCCAACTTAGCATTTACCATGCTCAAACTATCAACCTCATACACTCTTGTTGCTTTCCTAAGCTAATTTCGCTCTCCATGCCATTAATAATTATTGGATGCCATCTTCTCTAAGAGTGCATGTGCATCATCTAATGTTTTATTTATGAAAGAGCCTTGTGCAATAACATCTATAGTGATTTGCAAAGACTAGATAGTCCTTGGTAGAATGTTTGCATAAGGAGCCAATTCGGATGCCATAATGAGGGAAATGTCTTTGTAGGTATTTAAATCTCTCCTAAGCTTCATGAAGGGATTCTCCAAGCTGTTGGTTGAACCCTGCGAGGTCTTGGCGATATTTGGCAGTCTTTCTAGGCATATAATACTTGGTGAGAAAGGCATTAGAAATTGTATCCCATGAGCTGATGGAGTTTGGTGCCAATGATCCTAACCATAATTTTGCCTTGTCCTTTAATGAGAAGGGAAATAACCTGAGGTGAATAGCATATGTGTTTACTTTATTGATCTTGAAAGTGTCACAAATGTCAAGGAAAGAAGCTAGATGAGCATTAGGATCTTTTGATAGTAGTCCATTGAACTGATATTATGAAACCATTTGGATGTATGCAAGTTTGATTTTGAAGGTGTTGGCTTCGATAGTCAGCTTTATAATACAGTTTTGGCTTCTTGTAAGACTTAGAACCCCATATTCTTTTAAAGCTCTTGCTACTTGGTTAGCCATTCTTTTATCTTTTTCTCGTTTCTCCTTCTGACTCTTTTTGTAAGTCTTTTCAATTTTTGGATTTACTTTCTCTAGTTAAAGATATTTTGATCTTGTCTACATAAACAAGAATTAAATACATGAAAAGAAAAAGTAAAAAAATAAGATAAACATAAAAATAAAATGTTAGTCTAGTAGAAATAAAAAGTGCTATAATATTGGTATTACTGATCTCCCTAGTAATGGCGCCAAAAACTTGTTAGGAAATTTTTGTAAGTGCACAGTTCACAATAAGTAGTAAATTTTAAGAATCAAGTATCATTCCCATGAGGAGATTGATACTAAGTACTAGCCATAATTTTATCTTCACAAGCTAACAAAATAGATTTAATTGAAATAGAAAACTATATTAACTAACAAAGATAAATTCTAAATAAAAATTCAATTATCAAAAGATAGATCCTGGATTCACTTTACTAGACACTTACTTGAATTACAAGATTTAATCTTAATTCAACTTGTTAATACAGTCAAGGGTAAATTACTCAAATTACTTAAAGTCTCCTTCAAGATCATTCAAGCATGTCAAAACTAATTACCGCCTATTTTCATGGTCAAGTAAATTAATTAAGACTCATTAAGTTCCTTAGCAATTTAATACTCCCTGAAAGATTCGTCTACTCTTATGATTGAGGTTCCTAAGTTTCACATGTCTATGAGCTAATAGAACATGCAATTTTCATTGTTTACTAATCTATCCAAAAGCATGCACTTAATTAAGCCTAAAATCAAAAACAATAACATATAAAAGAAACTTATAAAATTGACTGAATATTAACTTATTGAATGAAAACATAAAAATCCAAACAAGCAATAATAATCTAGCTGCATGAATCCAAACCCTGAGTAAATTAGTTACAAATGATGGAAATAATCATAATCAAAGATATTCTAAACATGAAAACAATTATACTTTAATGTGATTGACTTGAAACTCTGCTTCCTCTTTGCTCAAAATATCTCTGAATGCTAAATTGAATGAATTCTCCCTTAGAATTGATGAATTGATCCTCTTTTTATAGCCATATCTTCCCCCAGAACCTCTAATTCTAGAATATTCTTATTATATAATACTCCAATTTTGAAATCTTCTAAATTCGTAATCCTAAATGAAAGAGGAAGATTTTTCATGAGTGCACACTCTAGTGCATGGCCATGCACAAGCGAGTTTACTAGGGTGTGTACGTTAATTTTGTGTGCAGACCCTAGTGCATGGTCATGCACAAGAGTGTGCACTAGGGCATGTATGTTAATTTTGTGTACACACCCTGGCCCATGGCCATGCACACGGGTGTTGTTATGACCTAGTGTTTTAAATAAAATAATATTTGAAATATACAGTATTAATAAAATTTTAAATTTTATTTATATATTATTATTAATTGTGTATTTTATTTATTTATTTATTTTAAAGGTTTATTTATGTCAAATAATTTATTTTATGTGGGAGTTCTATTACTTGAAAATATTAAAGTTATTATTATTATTATTATTGTTGTTGTTGTTATTATTATTATTATTATTATTAATGTTGTTATTATTATTATTATTATTGTTGTTGTTGTTGTTGTTGTTGTTGTTGTTGTTGTTGTTGTTGTTGTTGTTGTTGTTGTTAATATCATTGTTATTATTATTATTATTACTATTATTATTTTTAATTAGTTTGAGGGGCATTTTAGTCTTTTTATAAATAAATTAATAAAAAAAGGGTCAAAACTGGTCAAATCTATTTCTCTTTCCCTTATTTTTCTTCTTCTTCTTTCCGAGACTTTGCTAGCACCATCGGAGCTACCACAACCACCACTAGCGACCACCACCAGTCGCTGTCAACTCCCTTCACCTCCTCCTTTCCTTCCATTACACTGGGACGTGTCGGTAGCCGCTAGAACTGTCAAAAATAGCAGCAGCAGTAGGGAGGAGCTTCTCACCGGCGACTTCGATTCCGACCACCATTTGGCATTGCACCGGTCTCATTTGAACCACCAAGCTTTGGTGAGTTCATTTTCGAGCTCCATTTGAGCTCAAATCTCTTTGATTTTGAGTTATCTTCAATTTTTAATTTATGTGTTTTAGGGTTTTTATTTTTTTGAACTTGATATTGATTGATTCATGGATTCTTGCTTCACAAATGTTGTTTATGGCAACTTAATCTTCCTAAAAATAATTTTTATTTATTTTTGAATTATTTTGAATTATGAGTAATTTTTATTCTTGTAATATTAAAATATTAAATTTTTTGATAATTATGTTAATTAATTATTTTTAATGAAAATTTTGTTAAATTAGTGTTATTAATTTGAGTTAATAATCTTAGAATTATTAAAATAATTTTTAGTGAATTTATATAATTTGTAAGAATAATATTAGTATTATGTGAATTTTGTATTAATAGGTTAATTGTGTAATTTTGTGGAAAATATAGTTAAATAATATATTTAAAATGATTTTAGAATTATATAGAGTATTAAAATGATTTTTTATAAATTATTTACTATTTTTAACTAATTAATACTAATTTTTGAAAATTATAGTCAAATAATATATTAGTTACTATTTTGGTGATTAAATGGATTTTTAATAACTTTTATTACATATTTAAGCTAATGAAGTTATTTGAGTATATAAAAGTTAATTTTTACCATTATATATTCAATTATTGAAAATTTTGATTTTTATTAATATTATATTTTTATTTGCGATTTTATTTAATTATTGTGAAAATAATTATATTTAGTGATTTAATGTTTAAATATATTATATTTAGGTATTTTGTAGATATTTATGGAATTTAATGATTTTTAGTATATATATTATTTTATATGTATTTTTGGTGTATTATGACGGTTGGGAAATTGTGTAGTTCGGTATCCTAACCTGAGGTGTTGAGCCTTGTGTTTAGAAGTGTGTTTTTCTTGCAGGATCGACTCTACTTTTTAGTAGAGAGATATCCATTATACAGAGAAGGTTTTTCCAAAATTTCGGTAGAATTCTCATAAAATATGACGTCGGGTCGATCCTAAATTTATGTGTTTGTTTAGATTATGTATTCTTTGATCGAGTCTTCTTTAGAATTCTTAGAAGTATAAGTTATAAATTTATTCTGATTATTACTATTATTTATTTTCTAGTTGCGTCGAGATCGAGGCCTATTGGACCGGACCCATCGAGCCAGTCTCGAGGAGCGTAAACTTACGAGTTATTATTTTATATATATATTGCATATAGTGCATGATTATAAATAATTATGTTTGATTTGAATTATTTCATTAAATGGTTTAGTATATTTTCGGTATACTTTTAATATATTATGGTATATTTTGACATATATGCAATGATATATACTTGATAATTTCTCAATATGCATTCTAGTATATTTTGGTATATTTATAGCTAATTTTGGTTATATGTAGTATATATATAATTGAAATATATTTAATATATTTTCTGTATATTTCTGGTATATATATGATATATTTCTCTCTTATGAATGTCATTTATGTTTAATTATGCATTTATTTATTTTCCGTAAATATAAGATTTTATTTGAAAGATATCGATAAAACGTACTACCTAGTTCACTGCACTAGGACTGTGTATGTTCTGGTTCGTTAGACTTTAGGGTCTATATTGTGAGAATTATTTGAGGTGAATTGATTGATTAATTATTTAGAATTTCAGTGATTGAGTAGTGTGATTGCGGGAGCTCAATTAACCTAGTATCTCGGGACCAATCACATTAATAGTGAAACTGCTAGAACTTGGTTGACTTAGTGTTTCGGGGCCAGTGTACTGTCCAAAATGGAATAGATATATAAGTGGATTTTAGCATCTGTGTGAAATGCATGTATATATATATATTGATGCCTGATTGGATATGTTTTAGATTGCATGTATATATAGTATAATAATTCACTCAATGAGGTCTGACTCTCCTTAATATTTTTCTCAGGAGATTCCTTGTTATCAGACCTCAGTAGTGGACCTATATGTTGGACTTCTTTAGCCTCGACTAAATTATGTAAAATTATTTATCTGACTTTTGTTGTATTCTAGAAAACAACAGTAGTAGTGCTTTGTATCTGTAGAATGTTATTTTTTTGTAAGAGACCTTTCTCTGAATATTGTATGGAAATATTTTTATTTTATGATATAACATTTAAGTATGCATATTATATCAATTTAAGTTATAATTCTGGTGTATTTTTATTTATTTATTGCATGTGTTTTTATTTTTAAGGCTTGTTACGGATTCCAGATTTGAAAAAATTTCCGTTTCCTAGCGCCGGTTTGGGTCGATGACAGGTGTGTACTATTCCAAATTTGTGCACGGCCTGATACATGACTATGTGGTGGGGTGTGCATAGCATTTTCATCGGGTTTGAATTTAATCATATAAGTGCACACCTTCTTGCACAGTCGTGTGGTGAAGTGAGCACACAATTGTGTGCTAGCCTGTGTACGTAGACTTTCCAGACACAGTTGCAGACACAGTCGTGCACTATAGTTCACAAACTGCAACAAATAATTTAATTAGATACTGTAATACACTTAATTATTAAACAAATATGCAAATGTATTTTTTAAAATGCAAATTAAATAATATTATGCTAAATGTAAGTAAAATTAATAACAATTAAATACACTTATAATATTATATTATAAAACCACCAAAAATGTTACTAAAATTATATGTATAAATGACACATAACAAATGGTGGTAGGATGTTCTTTTCGCAGGTAGGATAAAAATTATGCTAATTATGAAATTACATTGCACTAGATATTATATTTAATTTAGTCATCGGAGCCTCAATATTAACATAAAAAAACTAATATTTTAATTTTTTGTACTTCTATATAAAAATTTTAGTGTTTTTCTTCGGTATATCATTGGTTAACAACCGTTAGATTCATATTTTTTTGAATTGGTTATAATCATTGGTTAATTAAAAAATTTATAACTTTTAAAACTGGTTAAGGATGTATAGTTTATTTTATGTTAAAGAAATTATATATATATTTTTAACCAAATTCAGAAGAAATTACATAATTATTTGTATTTCTTTTTTTACTCATTCTTCGCTTTTACTTTCATCCACCTTCTTTATTCTCAGTCGCTTGAATTAATATCTAAAAAACTAAAAACATTTCTTTCGCATTGTGGAGTCATACAAAAGATCTGATTCAATTTGATTCAAGTCTATAATTTGGAAAAAAAAGAAAGCTAAATGTTTCAAGAATAATTTTAAAATAAAATCATTCTTAATCCTTACTTGGAGCAATCATATACAAAGCTCAAAAACGTTGTAAAATCATGAGGTTCCATTTGTTATATGGCTATAAGCCAAATGGAATTTCCATTGCTATTCAGAGTTAAACCCATTGAACTTTAAGTATTTTGATCCAATCTAAGTAAAATCATAAGGATAATAAATATTTTTAATAATTAATTTAACGTAACTATATATATTATATTTTAAATTTAAAGATATTACTTAAGTAAAAGTAATTTCTATCATCTCAACGATTGGTTAAACTTAATTTCATTTTATTTGATGTAAAACATAGGTATAAGATTCTTGAGTGTTTTATTGAGAATTTTCCCAATTTTAATTTAGAACTAAAACAGATGTAAATTAAAGAATTCGATTCCAGCTTCACTATCTTTAAATTTTTCTCGGCAAAAACTTTATATACTTTACATCTTAAAACCTCTTCTCAATTTTCTTTTATGGTTCCCTTCACTACCTTCAAAATCACCGCCTTTCTTGACCGGGATAGAAGAAGATGAGCTTTTGTTTTTTTAGCTGATATCATGCTTTTTATAGATTTTTCTATTTGTCTTCTCCTGGATCTTGGCGGTTTTGTGTTATTTGTGTTGCTTTGTTCTGTGTACTCATAGCTAAATTTAAATGTTGTTGCTTCCATGGATGGACATCCTTTGTTTGTTTGTTTTTTTTAAGAGAAAGGCATAATCTTTTTTTTTTTTCCTTTACTGGTTTTATTTCATTTGTTGATTTGAGATTCGACCCGGTAGGATTATAAGTGCGGCAAAAAAATTTTAACAATTAATTTAATACGATTGCTTACATTAGGATTCAAATCCAATATCTCATTTAAATTGAAACAACCCATACCAGTTGATTCTAATAGTAGTTGATTGTTTTCACATCCCTTTAATTTGTTTATTATCTTTATTTAAATTCCTGCGTGTTAAAAAAATGTTGTCATCATTTAATCTCTTTTAACTTTTTTCTCCCTTTGTTTGGCATGGGAATGGAAAGAGGAAAAAAAAAAAGAATTTATTTATTTATATTTTAACTTGGCACCGGTTGTTGTTGATGAAAAAATGATTCTTCGGGTGTGTATATATTTTTTTCAGAAAGAAATGTTGTGGCTTTTTTTTTTTTTAAATTTATTATTACTATTTTAAAGTATTGAATTCTTGAGTTGATTTTTTTTTTTTTTTATATATTTGAAAAAGGAAAAGGAAAAGGAAAAGGAGGAAAATGATGGAAGGATTTGAAGAAGCAAAAACATTATGTGGAGATCCACATGTTACATAGTACTATCAAATGTGTATGTACGTAATTAAATGCCCTGTCCTGTCTGGGGAAGATGGTGGTGGTGAAATCACGCATGAACCTTCCATTGATCTAAACCATTATTTTCCAAAGTTTTGTAATCACCTTTTCGTATAACTGTCATCATAATTACTTTTTGTCTTTTATCAAAAGAAAAAATTATCACTTTTGTCAACATTACTATCTACCGCCATTTCAAATATGAACGAACGGTCCCAAGCAGACATTTTGGACTACTTTTTTCACTTATATCTTATGAATGAATTGATATCAATAATGGTGTCATATTTGCTAATTACTTGATACGTTATCAACATTTTAATCTTAATTTCTTCCTGTTAACTAAGGTAATCAACTGAAGTAACAGTTGCCTCCTGCTTTTTCGACTATTTTTGGGTTGAAATACTAGATTTGGCATGTTGTTTTATGTAAAGGACATAATTTATTTGCAGAACATACCTGGAATGTCCTTCGCCTGTCAGAATTGTTTTCTAAGACTGAACAGCAGGCAATCAAATATATCCCCATTCCCAGGAGTGTTGGTAATGATAGAATTATGTGGCACTTTGACAAGAATGAAATGTACTTTGTTAAGTCTATATATAAATTTCTCAAGGCTCAGCAGCAGACTCAAAACTGCTCCTCATCGTCCACAAATAGCTCTAGCAATCAATCAGGTTTATGGATTTCCATTTGGTCACTCCAGGTGCCTCCAAAGGTGAAAAGCTTAATCTGGCGTTGCGTTAGGAACGCTGTTCCCACTGGGGAAACTTTGGTTGCTTAAGATGTGACCATCCTGTGGAATCGTTGGAGCATTTACTCTTCCTATGTAATCACTTAAGAATTATTTGGCATACAAGTTCTCTTGGTTATAACCCATCCAATATTGTGGGCTTGACATCATTCAAAACTTGGTAGGAAGCTACTTACTCATTGTTGGATTCTGCAGGTCATCCTGATCTCATGAGACTTGTAGCAGGCATCTGTTGGCATATTTGGAAGGTGAGAAATGCCATATTCTTTGAAGGAAGAGTGGAGACCCCATGATTACGACTGTTAGAAATCAGCAATGGTGGTCTGATGTAGGACGGATAGCAGACGAGCAAGCCTTACAATTTACGGAGCCATGGGGTTGATGGTATTTGAGAACTGAATAAAACACTCGAGATTTTATGAAGGGTTGATATATTTCATTATTGATTAACAGCTATTTATACACGAGAATTCAACAAATAGATCAAAACAAATTCCTGAAAATCAGCTAACAAACACATTATCAAATCTGATATTAAAAAACCTCGAAACATTCAAACACAACAAAAATCAGTTGTGATCTTTATTGTTATGATCTACTGAATTTGACAGCAAAAAGATGCAGCAAATCCATCACTCCTCCTTGCTTCTTTTGCTGCAAACTTCAATCCTCTTTCTAAGTTCTTCAAATCTGGTCTTCGACAAAACTTTAGTCATGATATCTGCAAGCTGCACATCAGTTTCACAGTGTATCAAAGTCATTTCCTTGTTTTTTTGAACATCTCTAATAAAATAAAATTTGATCTTAAAATGCTTAGTTTTGCCATGGAACACAGGATTGTTAGAGATAGCTATGACAGCTTGATTATCAACAAAAATCTTTGTAGCTTCTTCTTGCACATGCTTCAAATCTGATAACAACTTCCTCAACCATAAAGCTTGATTCATAGCAGCTGTAGCAGCCACATATTCAGCCTCTCTCGTGGATTGAGCCACAATGTCTTGCTTCTTAGAACTCCAAAAACAATATCCAGAGCCAAAAATGAACATATAACTTGAAGTGCTTCTCATATCATTACAAGATCCTACCCAATCGCTATCAGAATAACCATGTAAATTCAACATTTTTTATTTCTCAAACATGACACCAAAATCGACAGTGCCTTTGACATATCTAGGCACTCTTTTTGCAGCTTTAAAATGCACATCAGTTGCACAATGCATAAATCTGGACAACAAACTTGCAGCAAACATGATATAAGGTCTTGTTGTTGTAAGATACATCAGACAACCAATGAGACTCCTGTATAGTCCTTCATCAACTTTCTTAGCTCCATCATCCTTTTTCAGCTTCTCATTCTACATCAGTGGCATGCTTATGGACTTGCAATTCTCCATGCTGAATTTCTTGAGCACTTCTTTTGTATATTTTTTTTGGGTAATGAAAATCCCTTGTTGTGATTGTTGAATTTCCATGCCAAGAAAATATGACATCTCTCCCAAGTTTTTCATCTCGAAGGCCTTCATCATTTGAGCTTTAAATAATTGAATCATCTCTTCATTATTTCCTGTCACAAGAATATCATCAACATACAGAGAAACAACAATTAGATTTTCACCAACACTCTTCAAATATAAGGTGGATTCACTTGGACTTTTTGTGAAACCATTTGTTAGTAGATGATCATTAATCCTGCTATACTAGGCTGTTGGAGCCTGTTTGAGATCGTACAGAGCCTTTTTTAGCAAATACACCTTATCTTTATTTTCTTTCTTTACAAAACCTTTAGGCTGCTCAGTAAAGATCTCCTCCTCCAAATGGCCATTCAGAAATGACGACTTGACATCAAGTTGATAAAGTTTCCACTCCAACTGAGCTGTAAATGCCAAAAGCATTTTGATTGTGTCTAGCATCGCAAACGGTGCAAATGTCTCTGAGAAATCCACTCCAAACTGTTGGGCATACCCTTTAACTACCAACCTTGCCTTGTACTTGTTGATTGAACCATTTGCATTTAGCTTTATTTGAAACACCCACTTTACACCAATGGGTTTCTTATGGCTTGGTCTGTCTACTAATACCCAAGTCTGATTTTTTTCTATCATCATCAGCTCCTCTTTCATTGTAGCAACCGACTTTAAATCTTTCATAGCATCTGCATAACCTGCAGGCTCAAGTACAATAACATTACAATTATGGTAAATGTCAGAAAGTAATCTGGTACCTTTAAAAGGAATATCATCAATACAATCATCAAATTCTTCAATTTGACTTTCAATAAGAGCAATATCTTTGATTTCTTCATGCTCCACCTCTGACTTGTCCCAATTCCACATAGCAAGCTCATTAAACCTGATATCCCTTATGATTATTATTTTTTCAGTTAAAGGTTGATAGACCAAATAGCCCTTAGTGGTCCTGCTGTAGTCTATAAAGATCCCAACATCAGCCTTTTGATCAAGTTTATCTCTTTTACATATGGAACATGAGTGTAACATATGTAGCTAAATATCTTCATGTTTTGCACAGATGGCTTGTGACCACTCTAGACTTCAAATGGTGTTTTATTTTTTAGCTTATTTGTTGGCAACCTATTGAGCAAGTAAACTGAAGTGTTGACTGCTTTAGCCCATAACTTCTTGGGAAGCTTCTTCTCAAACAAAAGACACTTGGCCATGTTCATCACCATTATATTCTTTCTTTTGCTCACTCCATTTTGTTGCGGAGTGTAGGTTGCCGTCAACTGATGTTCAATACTTGCATCTTCACAAAACTTGTTGAATCGTCAGAATTATATTCAGTCCCATTATTTGATATGATTACCTTCATTTTATGCCCATTTTGATTTTCAATCCAATTTTTGAAAGTCTGAAAAACATTAGCTACTTTTGATTTTTGTTTCATAAAATAAACCCAACATAACTTATTGAAGTCATCAATAAATACTATATAGTACATACTACCATTCAAGGACTCTGTTCTCATTAGACCGCACACATCTATGTGTATCAATTGCAGCTTTTCTGTCACCTTCCATGTCTTATTCTGCTGAAATAGCAATATAGATTGTTTCCCCAATTGGTAAATTTCACAAGCTCTAACTTTGTCTTCAATAGTGGGCAAATTCTAAACAAGTTCATTACTATGCATATATTTAAGTGCAGAGTAATGAAAATGTCCCAACCTTTTATGCTAAAGTTTGGACTAATCCAAGGAGCTAGGATATGCATATGCATCTGCTTGCAACAAATTCATTGAAAAACTCCTTGCCTTCATCTTAAATGAAAATAATTCACTCCCAACAGGATCATAAATCACACAAGTTTTATTTTTAAAAACCACAGAGTAATTCTTTTCAAGCAATTGTCCCACACTCAACAGATTTTGGTCAATTTCAGGTACAAATAACACATCTAATATTAGTTTAATACCTGAAGCACATTCAATAGCCATCGTTCCTTTACCTCCTACAACAATATAATCTCCATTTCCAATCCTGACCTTGGAAATATACATTTAATCAAGTTCCTTGAATGTGCTCTCATCATAAGTCATATGATGAGTGCAATTGCTAGCAACAAGCCACACATCATTGGTTCTATTATTGATGAAGCAAGTCGCCACGAATAGCTGCTCCTCCTTTTGTTGATCAGCTACTTGTGCATGATGTCTTTCTTATTGCTTGCTCTTACACACCTTCTCCATATGACCTATTTGCTTGCATGACCTGCATTGAATATCAGGTCTAAACTAATAATATCTTTGGAGATGCAATGTCTTTTTGCAGTGAGGATATGGAGGATATTTGCCTTTTTTTCCTCCATCTTGGTTGCTATCAGCTTCCTTCATGTTTTTCTTGTTCCAATGCTGATTGCCTACTGCATAAGCTTGATCTTTGTCTTTTGCTTGAAAGGCTCCTTCTATCACATCTTCTTTGCTAATAGCCCTTCTCTGATCTTGTGCTTGCAAAGAATTAACTAGTTCAGTCAAGGAAATCTGAGTAAGATCTCTTGACTCTTCAAGGGATGATATTTTGGCTTCGAACCTTTCCGGTAGACTTACCAACACCTTCTCCATAAT
The DNA here is from genome assembly GCA_947683625.1 of Mallotus nudiflorus. Taxonomy (NCBI): domain Eukaryota; kingdom Viridiplantae; phylum Streptophyta; class Magnoliopsida; order Malpighiales; family Euphorbiaceae; genus Mallotus; species Mallotus nudiflorus. The sequence continues at coordinate 903,667 of CANTUR010000111.1, read as the reverse complement.
TCTTTTATCAGGTAATTCCTCACCAATTATCATGATTTTGTTGACTATAATAAGGAGTCTATTTGAATACTCCTTTATGTTTTCTGTTTCTTTCATTTTTAGGAGCTCAAATTCCCTTTGGAGATTCAAAACTTGCATTTGTCTTGTTCTGTCATTTCCTTAGAAAGCTTCCTTTAGCAAATCCCAAGCTTGCTTTGCTGTCTCATAAGCCATGATACTTGTGAAAACTTCATCGAATACAGTTGAGTGAATGCAGGTCTTGGCCTTTGATATCTTCTTCACTTCATTCCTTTGATTTCTTATAGCTTCCAGTGTTGGATCTTCAAGCAATGGTTGAATTTGGTCATTTTCAACCATGTCCCAAAGTTCATAGGCTTCCAAATAGGACTTCATTTTTACTGCCAAAATATGACAATTCACACTTGAGAAAATAGGTGGTGCAGCCATAAAATTGTTTGTTGTCATTGCTCGAAGGTTTGGTGTTTAAGGTTCTTCACAGATTCACTCACAATACAGGTTCCTTAAGAACAAGGGAGCTCTGATACCACTTTGATGGTATTTGAGAACTGAATAAAACACTCAAGATATTTTATAAAGGGTTGATATATTTCATTATTGATTAACAACTATTTATACACGAGAATTCAACAAACAGATCAAAATAAATTCTTGAAAATCAGCTAACAAACATATTATCAAATCTGAAATTTAAAAAAACTTGAAACATTCAAACACAACAAAAATCAGTTGTGATCTTTATTGTTATGTTCTACTGAATCTGATAGCAAAAAGATGCAGCATCCATCAGGAGTTCATAATATATATCAAATCAAAGATTATCTAGAGATTTATATGCTCGATAGGATTTACTTGTCACAACCCATTTTTAGGCCCAAATTCTGACTGTTTTGGGGACTTCAAAATTTTTCTGCGACAACTTTATGTTTTCTTTTAGGCCACTTCTTTTTATGGTTTTTTTTTTTCCTTTTAGGGTTTCATTGAGACATTATAAATTAGTTTTCCTCTATAATATGGAGTTAGTTTTTGCCATTTGATAATAAGAAAACCCTTTTCTTCCAAATTTTGACATTCTTTGAATCAACAAATTTGATGTCTATTTCTGGTATTTTATGTGAATCAACATGATGCAAAAGAGTGATTTCTGGTATTCATGCCTGAATGAACATGTCTCATTATTTATTCTTTACTTTATAGCTTCCGCTATGTCATGGTCTAGCCTGCAAATTTCGATCAGCGCTCCTCGAGCTACTGGTCATCACAATACTTCCCCAGAAAATTCAGACGATGATCGGTGGCTAGCTCCCCAAATCAGCACTTGGAATCAACACAGATGCATCATTCCTCTAGGAAACTAATAAGAGTAAATATGCTTTTGTATGCGGAGACCACAATGGTCAAATTATTCATATAGCTTCTAAGTGTCATCTTAGTCACTCTGCTATTCAGGCAGAAATCATGGCAATTTATGGAGTAAAATTCTCAGAGTTGTACCCATCTACTTCCATTATCATTGAATGTAACTGCTGAATGGTTGTGAAGATTCTGAATGGTGATGTTACAAGCATTCCTTGGGAGGTAGTTTCTACTGCTGAAGATATCAAGCTTGCTCTTCGTTGCAGGAATCAAATTCAGATTGTTTTCATTCCTCACTCGGCAAACAAATTAGCCGATTGGTTAACTAGGAATGACTCTAGTTTGATAATGTCTTCATGTTCTTTTAATGTTCATCTACAGCTCCTGGAACTCATGCAACTGGACTCCAATTGTACTTCTGCTTTTGCTTTCCAATATACTTTCTCCTTTGTTCAAAAAAAAAAAAAAAAAAAAAATAGGGAATAAAAAAGGGTTGGTCTGTGTATTGATCCTTTGTTCTCCTTTGTTCAATATACTTTCTTCTTCTTTTGTTCTTCATATTGATTTGTGTATGTAGCAAATAAAAAAGGGTTGTTGAAAAAGGCCAATCAAAACAGGGGAAAATGGCCGAATTACTAGCTTTGAACATGAAGTTCCAATACAAAGCCCTGAACTAGTCTAAACAAAAAAAACAAGAAGAAATGATGGCAGCTGAGATGCAAGGAGACTATAACAGGGAAATAAGGGAAATAACGAAATTGAAATGTATTCTTATTTCCCTGTTATTGTCTCTTTCAATTAACATATTTTCTTTATTCTCAGTCCCTTGAATATCTGAAAAAAAAACATTAACATATTTTTAGCATTGTGCAGTCATTAAAAAAAAATCTTATTCAATTTCATTCTTGTTTTTAAAAAGTTTAATTAAAATAGAACGTCTATAATATTGACTAAAATTAAATCAAATTATTGTAAGAATATTTTGATAAATAAAATCATTCTTATTCCTTATTTGGAGCAATCATATACAAAGCTCAATAAAGTTAAAAAATCCCGAGATTCTATTTATTAGATGGCTATAAGCCATTTGGAATCGCCAGACCTAATTTAATTTTAATGTAGGGATGAAGATTCTAAGTGTTTTATTCAGAATATATTCCCACTTTTAAGAAACTAAAACAGATGTAAATTCAAGAATTTGATTCAAGTTTCACTACCTGCAAATTTTTCTTGCTAATAACTTTATAGGTTATATCTCAAAAAAAAAAAAAAAAAAAAAAAAAAAAGATTCACAGTTTATTAATGAAAAATGCTTATTATAAGGAGAATTATGAGTTATACGACAAAAACAATCACTTTTTTTTTTTAATAAGTCATTCACTATGATAAAATTATTTTCATCAATAATGGAGGATAAAAAAAATTGAAGTTTTTTTGGAATCCTGAAATGAGTTCCCAAATCGACCTGTAGGATATATAAATTATATAAATGATTACTAAATTTTTTATTAATTTATAATTTGATTACAAACTTTGATTTATTTTTTTAATCACTTAACTTTGTTTATTTTTTTAATATAGAAATATCCTAGTATTATTTTTTACTAAATTTGAGAATGTGGCAATCGGAATCACCATACTTTATGCTGCTTTTCATCTTGTTGCGCTAGCTCAGTCATTCTAAAATTTATTCCATTATGTTAGTTATTGACAAACTCCACCAAATAAAAATGTGGCATAGAATATGGTCATTGTGGTTGCGAGCATAAGTTAAAGTTATGTAACTAAAAAACTAAAAACTAGCATACTAAAGATGTGGTATCAAATTATAATAAAGTACCATACAATTTACCCACCTATTTATGCATGTATGTGTATATAAATCTTATGAATTGGTAAGGGGAAAGATGCACTGAGAATTAAAATCAGAAGGTAAAGATCAGTTATGGCAGTGGTCTTTAATTTAGTAGATTTGTTCAATGGTTTCCCTGAAGAGAAACAAGAAAAAGAGATCGAAACTCTAATGAACCTACTTGGAGGAGTTTCAATAAACAAACTCTCTGAAGAAAGCAGCGAGGAGTATAGAGTCAGAGCAATGTATCAGGGCTTAAATCTTTTATCCTCTATTATTAATTAAAAATAATTTTATCCAAATTCGATATATATACCTAGCAGTAGTTGGATGTGGGTAACTGACAACATGGAGTGCTTACATGAGAGTTTCGATATTAAGATGGGGTGCAATTTCGTATGAATTTCAATGTGAGAAGATGCTAAGATGGATACTTCAATTGAAATTTGGATGAAACTGAAACCATATCCAATATATATGGAACAAATTGACATAAGGTCATTAAATATTTATCATTTATCAGTAAGCATGATGCTAAATGCAATACACCCAAATAGGCAAAAAAATTTATTCTATATAGATCATAATATATTAACATGTAGCACGGTAATATTGAGAAGATAGGCAAGTGAGCACAGGAATGATGCTAGTGCTCACCTACGCATGTATCTTAACATATTTTAATTAAAGCAATGATAGCAACCATTTTTGGTTAGGATCTCCAGTGGGATGCCTAATGATGATCTGTTCAAGGCTCGGATCAGATTCTTTGACATCCATTACCATTCCACTAAACAAATTCAAAATGGTTCCATCATTCTTGAACACCCACCGTTGGGCGGCCGATGCGCTACAAGATGAAATGATTATTCTTGTTATACCTCTATAATCATCATAAATGTCTAAGCAAGTTGCCTGTTTCTGCTGAGGCCTTATCGTCCCATCTGCGTAAATAGCCCATTTTTGACTCGCCTCATCGCTTATACACTCTATCAACCACACCAAATCTTCAATTGCTTGCAAGCAAAGATCCATGAATCCAACAATTTTTGTCACGAAGGGTTGTGAGCTGTCAGTAACTTTCCAGGCTTGATTCGGCATGCAAAATTCCATCTCTACTGTCAGACTGATGTTGGTCTTTGGTGATGTTGCAGTCAGAGCTAGTCCAGATTTGGGGTTTACGATTGTTCCATTTTCCGAGATTTGCCACTGAGTTGCATCAGGCAAAGCACTGGCGCAATCATTCATTGTTACGTTGCTTCCTGGGGTGAAGTCAGTAGTAGTCAAGCACTTGCCATTGGATCGAATTGTCCCATCCCGTTTCAATGTCCATAATTGATTCACTGCTCCATTAGATTTGCACGGATACATTTGTACTGTGTTTCCAATGCTGTAGTCGCTTAGCTTTACATCAATGCGCAAACTATTGAGACCGACAATTTGCACTGTAGGCTCAGGTGTTGCACAAACACCGTCATCATTTGGTTTAGGCCCCAGAGATTCTGTGTCCTTGCAAACGAACTCCATTAGAGCTAAGTTCGAAAGTAATTGAGGATTTACATTGTAAACATCGATTGTATGCGGTCTGATCTCTGTAATTGAACTGGTTTGGCAAACACTCCTTGATTAGATTGCTGAATAGAAGTGGAAAGCGCAGACCATTTGTTCTAAAGTTTAAGAGTAGTTAAATCGGGATGAATTCGTCGATTGCTTCGAATACTCCAACGAATTTGCTGCTCAATATGCTTAAACCTCACTGCATCCGTAACCATTTGCGCAACAACTAGAAGTGATTAAGCCAAGAAGTTCTGCTTACTAGTATTAGCACCATGTAGCGTTGAAACGGCCTGTTCTAGAGCCATGATTCCCAAGTCCAGATTAGCTCTACGCAGACCTGCTGCTGCTTCAATTGCAGAATAGCTACTTCCGAATGCAAGCGTATTCTGTTGCGAGTATCCAAAGTTACTAGAAAATGCAGGCACAGTGTTGTTAAAGAAGAAGAATCCATCATTAGCACCATAACCAACCAGTCCAGCGTCGCTGACATCTAGTGCTAATGCAACAGAAACATTTGCCCAATTTGAGAGTTGCACTAAAAGAAAGCGGTTCGACTCCGACAAAGTAGATGGATCAGGCAAGATTGGTACTCCATGCCTCTCGTCTCCACTTGCCAGTTTATTTCTCAGAGATTGCAGAAACATTGTGTAGCTTTGCCTATCAGCATGTACAGTGGTGAATTTCGCCATGTCATAGCCCATGAAGGAGCTAGATGGATGCTGCACATCTAATACTGATAACACCCTGTTCGTTCCAAACATGGCAGCCCAGTAAAACCAAGTTGCCATTAAATAATTCCATGCCTGTATATGTCCTTTCATCAGGACAATTTTCAGATTTTACCCTGGAAAAAGAAAATGCGGAGATTATCAGATTCTAGTAAACATACACATATTTATGGTATAGAAAGATTTGTACATTTAAGAAAGCAAGAATGTTATGTTAATTATTCAGGCATATTTCAAGATTCACAACCTTTGTGTTTTGTTATATAAATCCACACTTTTGTATTTCTTTTAATGGCTGTTTAGATTAGTTATCCCATGTGAAAAACTTGGGAACATTATTGTTAAAGGTAAAAATCTTTTTTTTTTTTTGTTTAATTAAATATCAAAAATAAAAAGCTTACCCTGAATCTTAAAAAAAAATTTCATCAATTCCTGAAATACATGTGAATTATCAGCATTAGTATATTGAGAGCAGGCTTTAGACTATTAAATTAGGATTATTGAACATAAGAATATAGATTTTATTTTTACAAATAAAAGGTTAGACTATGATATAAAAATATGTTTCTGATATGAGATGAAATCATATTTAAGGGGAACTAAAATTTATAGTAAATATCATACAAAAAATCTCACATTTCTGGTTACTCAATGAATTTCTGTGATTCCTGCCAATAGAATGCAAGCACGAAATATCCCTTATATTGATGTAACAATTCCCAACATTTCTAGCTTTGTATTTATTGCTATTCACTAGTTATTGCTATTTGCTTTATATTTTTTTAAAGTTGGAGTGAGGTGGACCCTAAAAGGAACAAATCTCTTTATAGATAAACTTGAATTCCAAATTTTACTAAAAATAATCCAATCTTCTCCTCATTAGGCTAATAGATATTGGTATGTTTCTAGCCATTTTAATTTCCTAAAATGCTGCTCAGAAATTGAAAATAGTGGTCTATTTCATTATCAAAATTAATCTAAAGATGATGACAAATGATCATGGGGAAAATAAATATACTCAGCACATATGGACGCATTAAAACCCACATTTATTCTACATAGATTACATCAACACATCAACAACTCGATGTATTTCTTTGTTTATTGAAGCAACAGGCTAGGTTGCTGCAAGCTTGAAGTCAAGAGCATAATCAAGGCATTGCTAGCCACATTTGATTAGCATTTCCATGATATCGCCATATGATTATTTCTCTACGGCCTGGATCAGATCCTTTCACATCCAGAACCAATCCATAATGCAAGTTCATAATGGTGCCATCATTTTTAAACATCCATCTCTGGCCAGACGATGCAGGGCTACAAGAAGATATTTTAACAACTGATCCCTGTGCTCTATTATCACAAGTGAGACAGCTACTTCTGTCTGCGTTAAGTCGAATTGACCCATCTGCATATAGAGCCCATTGCTGATTTCTAGCACCAGAACACTTCTCTACCCACACGTTGTCTCCACTTGATTGCAAGCAACGATCGCCAAGTCCAAGAATGGACGCAACTAAAGGATCTGTGTTATTGCTGGCAAGCCAAGCTTGACTAGATGCATATGTGTTTTCCTCTATAGTTAGCGTGGTACCACTAGTTCCTGCTGATGCTGTCAACACATACCCTGATTTAGTATTTACAATGGTTCCATTTGCCCAAACTTGCCAATAAACAGTAGAAGGCTCAGCTCTTCGGCAATCGTGTATCGTCGCATATTGTGGTTGAGCAAGTGTAGAAGCTTTCAAGCACTTGCCATTAGATTGAATTGTCCCATCTTCCTTCAGGGTCCAGAGTTGATTCACGTCTTGGTTAGATTTGCAGCGATACAACTGTATTGGATTTCCATCGTTGTATTTTTCATTTTTGACATCAACGCAGAGACCATTTCGACCTGAAATGCGAACTGTTGGCTCAGGAATTTGACAAACAGCCTCACGAAGACTATTAGTCGCGACAGACCCTGTAAGTGGAGAATACTGAGATGGTGGTCTACGGCACACAAACAACATCAGAGCCAACGCATTCTTTAGATCAGCCACATTTCCTTCAAGGCGTCGCGTGAAATGAGTTGTTTGTAGTAGAATTTGAGTGGCAAAGACTCCTCCATCATTTGATTCTTGGACTGCTCGTGAAAGTGATGCCCAGTTGTTTTCGAGGCTCAGCATTGTGTCGTCTGGTTTAAAGTCATCAAGATCCATCCTTTGGCGAACTCGTGCCTCGATGTAATTGAATCGTGCCGCTTCTGAAATCATCTGAATTATAACAATAAGATTCTTAGCTAGTGTAGTTTGCGGAGTGTTATCAGTATTCGACATTGAACCAATAGCATCAAGCAAACTTTTCGCTCCTATTAAAGTAGCATTTCTACTTTCGACTTGAGCAGCATGTTCAAGATCCGCATAGCCACTTCCAAATCCGAGTTTGTGTCCACTAGTGCCTTTGAAAACATGGTAAAAAGCCTCAGGAGGAGCATCAGAAAAGAAGTAGGATTTATGTGCGGCACGATACCCAACAATATTTACATTACAGACATCAATAGCTAATTCAATTGACGCAGCCTCCGAATGTGAAAGCTGCACTATAACAAACCTTTGAGTTACATGCAAAGAAGATCCAGGACTCAATGTTCGTATGCTATGGACCTGAATGTCCCCATACTTTCTCAAGCTACACCGGAGCTGGCTAATGAATTGCTTGAAACTTTGTGGAGTTGCAGATCGAAGATTGAAGTTAATCGTGTCGTATTTGGTAGCTGCTATGTGTAAGTTATCGTCTAATGCTGACGAGCAGGCACAGCTTGATCGGCCTCCATAAATGCTACTACTCCAACAGAGCCATGTTGCTGCCACCACATACTTCCATAAGGTGATTTTTTTGTTTTCTGACATTGTCAACTTGATAAAGATTCTTGTTCCTATGTCTTTCATCTGTCACATATATAAGAAGAAAAAAAATATTAATATAGTAAGTTGCTACAAGAAACAATTCTGTTCATTAATGGGATATATGATTCAAGTGAATTAGGAAGTAATCTGGAATTTGCAAGCAAATTTAGAAGAAGGTCTATTTGTGCCATTAGAAACTACACATACAAACACTACACACATGCTATTGATAATTAAAAGACCACAATTGCACTAGAGTTACCTCAACTAATGAGTTACATGCATTCAATAATTTATTAGAAAGCAATGATTTTTGACTTACAAAATGAGCAACTGAGGAAGGAAGGATGAATTATGAGACATGCATGATTATTACTATCCACATTTCACCCCCTTTTATAATGAAACGGCTGGACAAGTTTTCTAATATTTAATAGTTTTTACCAAAATAATTGATAAGTAGTTCCAAAAAAAAAACAAATTCCAAGAGAGTTTGCAGTACCCTCCCCTTTTATCAATCATTCATTTGTTGCGTGTTTAAAAAACTTTAAAAAATCAATAATAGATGAAATCAGTTAATATAGAATTATTTTTATTTAAATCACATTTTATATTCAAATTTTGATATATAATTTCATTAAATTAGTTGTTGAAAAATTTGTGTTATAATTGTGAACTTTAAATTTGGATTAACACAAAAACTACCTCAGAGATACAATTATTATAGGAAAAAACAAAATAATAAGACATTCTTTTTGGAAAAAAAAGACATTTTTTTATGAAAGAAAAATAGGAAAAATGTGAGTTCTTTAACGTATGTACGTTTATTAATTATTTCTTTAACGTCTGTACGTTTATGTATGTGAGTTCTTTAACGTATGTACGTTTATTAATTATTTGTTAGATTTGTCATTTTTATGGGTGTATATATTTGTCCTCTCTAAGTAGTTTATTGATATTTGGCTTCTTTCTCAACCATTGGGTGTGTATATTTGTTGTGACTCCCAGATTGAATCTTAAAGTTATGTTTGTTAGATCACGAGCCTGTGTGAATTGCAAACTTTCGCATATTTTGTTAATTAACATGGTAAAACAAGAGTTTGCATTGATATCATTTCATTGGTTTTTACTTGGATTATATCAAAATATTAGAGCACAACTTCAATTTTTGAAGCTAAATTGCTACCAAGCAGTTAGTTTAATTTTGGATCTTATGGTATTTTAGGTGATGGATGGGTTCACCAAACACCAACTCGTATGGCAAAATAGATGGATTCCATTACCATATCTCACATCCCTATCAACAAATTTGACCGGCAAAGTCACACACTATCATGAGATCTCTACTACGTACCATTCTTCTTCTCTTTGTAAGATAACCCACTACATTTTTATATTGTGGACTAAGGTAAGATACGATAAACCATATGATAATATAAAGTAATAACACATATTTTTCCCGCTACTTTTATTTTTTTTTTTCTAGGTTTATTTTTATACTTTTATTTCTCTATATTAAGTTACTACATTTTTATTTTACCATATATTAAGTCCTTGAAGGACCCAATATATGGTAAACCCATATTTCCCCCTGCATATTTAATTTTTTCTAGGTTTACCCCATGCACATTTATTTCTATATATTGAGTTTCTACATTTTTATTTTGTCATAGATTGGGTCCTTGGCAAATCCATATTTCCCTTGCACTTTTTTTTTTTCTGGATTTATTCCCTGCACTTTTATTTCTACACATTGAGCCCCTTTACTTTTATTTAACTATACATTGAATCCTTTAAGGACCCAATGTATGATAAAATAAAACTGTATTAATTTTAAATTAAGGACCCAAGTAATGGGTAATTAGCCATTCTTGGGTTTGCCTTCTAATCAGGCAATTGTTGGTGTTCTTGTTAACAAAAAAAATACTCTTATATTAAAAATTGAATACAAAAAATAACAAACGCTCTTTTCTTCTCCAAAAAACCTCACCGCACCAATTCTTATTTCTTACAATGCATAAGCTCTACTTCTTATTTCCTCTCTTTTTTTTTTTGTTGCATATAACACACAATGAGAGGAGGTATTTATACTAACTCAAGATCAATACAAGCCATAAAAACATAACTAACAGACACCTAACTTTGACTTGCACATTCAATAAAAACCATATGTTTATGACACCATTTTCAACAATCTAACCAACCATTGACCTGTAATTTATCATGTGAAAAATATTAGAAGCTTCTTTGAACTAGGCTTCATTATTTGGATTGAGTTTTATGTAAACTTGGGTTTATTAAAGCAAGTTTATATTTCAACACTCTCCCTTAAACTTGTTTTATAAGGCTAAGCAAATTCCTTATCCTAGCAAAATCTTCAAACTTCAGTGGCTTGGTGAAAATGTCAGTAACTTGATCACATGATTTGACATACTCGAATTGAACTTCTTTTCTTGCAATGCATTCTCGAATGTAATGGAATCGAGTATCTATGTGATTCAATACTCGATCGATCATGAAAAATTGGGTTCTTTGCCAGGGCTATTGCTGACTTGTTGTCGATGCAGTCTCAGTTGCCTCTTTTCACTTCAAGTCTAGTTCCTTAGCAAATTTCTGAGCCAAACTGCATGGCAAATACATGAAGTAGCAGCTACATATTTAGCTTCATATATAGATAAAGTGATGATTGGTTGCATCTTTGAGATCCAAGTGAATGCAGTATTTCCCATGAAGAATGCAAATCCAGTTGTGCTTTTTCTAACATATAAATCTCCACTCCAATCACTATCACTATATCCAACAAGCTTGAAATCATTAGAGACTGTATAGAATAATCCAAACCAATTGTACCTTTCAAATAGCGAAGAATTCTCTTTGCAGCTTTGAAATGAATCATTGTTGGAGATTCCATATAACGACTAACCAATTCGACTACATAGAGAATGTCAGGCCTTGTACATGTCAAATAATGTAGACTTCCAACTAGACTTTTGAAAAGTGTTGGATCTACACTTTCTCCTTCTTCATGTTTGCTCAATTTGATTCCACATTCTACTGGAGTGCTGATTGGCTTACAACCATCCATTTTTAACTTCTTGAGTATTTCTTGTGCATAACTTTGCTTGGAGATGAATATTCCATCATAATTTTGCTTGACTTCAATACCCAGATAATATGCCATGAGCCCAATATATGTTATCTCAAACTCTTTTGCCATTTCTTTCTTGAAATCTTTGAACATATTAAGGCTGCTTCTAGTGAAGATCAAATCATTGACATACAGACACACAATCAAGACATCTTTATCTTTGATTTTGAAATAGAGGAAATGTTCATATGAAGCCACTCTCTTGAAATACTTATTAATTCTGCTATTCCATGCTCTAGGAGCTTGCTTCAACCTGTAGAGAGCCTTCTTTAATCTCATAACCTTCGATTCTTGTCCTTTGACTTCATAGCCTGGTGGTTTCTGAATGTAGACTTCCTCTTTAAGAACTCTATTTGGAAAGGTAAACTTTATATGCATATGATGAATCTTCCACCTATTTTGAGCTACTAAAGAAATAATCAGTCTTACAGTTTCTAAATGTGCAATAGGAGCAAATTCCTCATTATAGTCAATTCCAACTTTCTGACTATAGCCTTTGGCAACTAGCCTTGCTTTATGCTTTTTAACCTCTCCTTTGGCATTATTTTTTATTTTGTAGACCCATTTGACACCAATTGGCTTGTGTTCTTTTAGAAGAGCAGTGAGTTCCCATGTATCATTCTTTTTAATGGCTTTGATTTCATCATCCATTGCATTTCTCCATTTTTCATCTTGTGCAGCTTCTTGGAAGTTCACTGGTTCACAATTAGTAAAAAGGTAGAAAAGAGTGAGATTATTGAGTCGATCAATCACCTCATAGAGATCTTGAAGACTTTTTGTGCGTTCTTCATTTCTTTCAGCCAGGAAAGATGGCAGTGAATTTCCTTTGTCACTTCGTGTTGGTGATGCAGGTGGTGTTGCATGCTTTTGTTAAGGTTGCTCCACTAGTGTTTGCTCTACTTCATTAAACTGAGGAAAAAAGTTGAATTAATTTGTAGAAGAGCTGAACTCCCATTCACCTTCTTCTTCAAACATTACATCTCGACTAATCATAAACTTCTTGTTATTAGGATTGTAGAGTTTGTACCCTTTTGAATGAGTAGAATAACTGATGAAAATGTATCTTTCACTTTTATCATCAAGTTTGATTCTTCTTTCATATGGTACATGAACATGAGCTACACTTTTGAATAATCGAAGGTGAAAAATGTTAGGCTTTCTTCTGCTCCAGGCTTCTTGTGGTGTCTTTCCCCAAACACTGCTTGTGGACTTCAGTTGGACAAATAGACTGTTGTAGCCACTGCTTCAATCCAAAATTATTTAGTCAAATATTTACTTTTAAACATGCTTCGTGCCATATCTAGGAGGGTTCTATTTTTTTTGCAATGCCATTTTGTTATGGAGATCTTGTAATAGTGAGAAACTGCCAAATTCCATTCATTTCATAAAAATGTTGGAATTCCTTTGAATTGAATTCTCCTCCTTAATCTGATCTCAATGCTTTAATCTTTTAACTACTTTCATTCTCTACAGTAGCTTTAAATGTCTTGAATGCTTCAAAGACCTCTGATTTCTACTTCAAGAAATATACCCAAGTTTTTCTTGAAAAATTATCAATAACAACAAGAAAATAGCTATTTTTACCAAGAGAGCTTGGAGTAATTGACCCACACACATTAGTATGAATAAGCTTTAATGGCTTCTTGGCTCTTGAGTATGATTCTTTAGGAAAACTATTTCTGAATTGCTTTCTAAGTAAACATACTTCATAAAACTGATTTGGATAGTTGATGCTAGATAGTCCTCTTACCATTTTCTTCTTTGACAATAGTTCTAAGCTTCTAAAGTTGAGGTGCCCAAATCGAAGATGCCATAACCATGATACATCTTTATAACAAGCTTTCAAACACTTTGCAACATCATTTTGACTATTCAAAGGAAACAATCTATATTTTGACATTTTTGCTTTGGCTATTAAATCTCTTGTGCCATCTTTTATAAAAATGCAATAATCTTTTGTGTAAAAATCATAGCCTTTTTCTAAGAGCTGACCCATACTCAAAATGTTGCATGTCATATTAGGCACATGATAGACATCGAAAATTAATTGATGGCTATCATCTTTAGCATAAATAAGGATGTTACCCTTTCCTATTACTGATACTTCTGAATCATCATCAAAGGAAACATTGCTAGTCACTACTTCGTTGAGTTCCACAAACATACTTCTTTTTCCACACATATGGTTGCTTGCACTAGTATCAAGGTACCAAGTACTTCCTTGATCTTCAACATTAGTTCTGCAGGATAGTAGCACTGTCTTTTCCTCGATCGTTGCTTCTACATAATTAGTCTTTTCTTCAACCTTACTGCTGGGAGCTCTGCATTTTGATGCATAATGCCTATATTTTTTATAATTATAACATTGAACTTGGGATTTATTATACCTTGAGTTTAGATTGCCTCTCCTATGACTTCTTGTAAAACTTTCACCTTTTTCATAGTTGTTGAAGTTGCTATTATAAGAACTCTAACCTCATCAACAACCATGGCTTCCACCTCGTCTATGACTTTTGTCTTTACCTCTGCCACATTGATTTTTTTCATTGCCTTAGCTTCCATACGTATCCTTGAGTTGTAGTTTGAGGAGTTGCTTAATGATTCCTTGCTGCTTCTTATACTTCTCTTTATAGGCTTGTAATGAGCCTAGAAGCTGCTCAATCTTCATTTTCTCTAAGTCTTTAGTCTCTTCGATAGTTACAACAATATGCTCAAACTTCGAATCTAGTGAGCGAAGAATCTTTTCAATGATTCTTACATCTTCTAGCTTTTCACCATTTCTTTTTAATTGATTTGAAATGGCCAAAATTCTAGAAAAATAATATGAGACTAACTCTCCCCCTTTCATTTATAAGGATTCAAATTCACCTCTTAAAGTTTGAAGGCATACTTTCTTTACTTTTTCTTCTCCTTTATGAGAAATCTGCAACTTCTCCTATACTAGCTTTGCAGATTTTGTATCTGATATATTCTTAAAACCATCTTCATTTAAGGCTTGATAGATAAGGCAGAGAGCTTTTTTACCTCTCTTTTTTAAATCTTTCAGAGTTGTCTTTTGATCTTGCTTAAGTGCATCTTTATTTTGTTGCTCATTATAGCCATTTTCTATGAGATCCCAAATGTCGTACACACCAATGAGAGCTTTCATTTTTATATTCTAATTATCATAATTGGAGTTGTTTAGTGTTAGGACTTGGAAGGATGCTACATCATTTGACATATCTTTAAATTGGGTGAGAATTTAGAAATTTAGACTACACGAATGAATCCGAAACGTTGAAAACCTTAAGAGAGCTTTAGTCAAAATTTTAACTTTTTTGGTCAACAATTAAAGTCAACCTTGACTGGTCAATGACTTATGTGGCTCATTCAATAGTTTCTGCGGCTTAGTAGATAGCTCGATCAACAGGCTTAGTTGCTTAGTCAACAGCTTGACTCAGTCTGGCTGACTCAGTTCAACTCAATGAGTTAACTTAGATTTTTGGGTAGCAAACTTCCGGTGACGATTGGCGGCTCGTCTGAACTCCTATTGGACTGATTCCGGTGGCATTGGGTTTGTCTTTCTGAGAGCTTCAATTTGATATCTTATATGTCAATATTTGGCTCTGATACCACTTTGTTAACAAAAAAATACTCTTATATTAAAAATTGAATACAAAAAATAACAAACTCTCTTTTCTTCTCCAAACAACCTCACCACACTCAATTCTTATTTCTTACAATGCATAAGCTCTACTTCTTATTTTCTCTCTTATTTTTTTTTTGTTGAATATAACACACAATGAGAGGTGGTATTTATACTAACTCAAGATCAATACAAGCCACAAAAACATACCTAACACACACCTAACTTTGACTTACACATTCGATAAAGACCATATATTTATGACACCATTTTCAACAATCTAACCAACCATTGACTTGTAATTTATCATGTGAAAAGCATTAAAAGCTTCTTTGAACTGGGATTCATTATTTGGATTGAGTTTTATGTAAATTTGGGTTTATTAAAACAAGTTTGTGTTTCAACAGTTCTGTGCCCATTTGAAATTATTTGAGGTCTTATAATGTGATTTGGTTTTTTGATTGTTTAATCATTAAATTATGCATACTAGTACTTATGTTTGTTATGGTGTCTTTATTATCTACTTATGTTTCGACTTTTGCTCCAATTTTATTTTATTACTAGTAAAATTTTGTAAAATGAGCTGAAAATGGGAGGAAAGATATTTTATTTGAATAAAAAAGATCAACGATAAAATAGAAGAAGTGCATGTCCTTTTAAGATTGAGTTTTATTTTTTAACGAAAATTGAATTTTTGATGATTTTACCATTGTTGAAAGAAAAGTAGAAAGCTTTTTTTTTTTTTTTTTTCCTTCTATTTGAACCACTAATATCTAAAATTTATTGAATTCTGACTAGTTTTGATTCGATTTGAATAGAATTATATGAGTAGTAAAAGTTTTTTAACAATTAATTTAATGTGAAGATAGAAATAATTAATTTGGGATTTCATTGAAGGTTCTGATTGAATTTTTTTTTTTTTAATTATGCTTTAGTATTGTTGGAAAGAAAAAATGTTTTAGTAATATTTAGTTGATTAAAATAGATTGCAAAGTGAAAATTTTCCTTCACGACAACTTCATAAGATTTAAGGCCAGTTTTAATTCTATTGAACAAGTAATTGAGTAATTTAATAAAATAAATTAAGTTTTGGGTCAATTGTGTAATGGTTATATAAGTTCAAGGGCAAATTGCAATTTAAGTTGAATAAGGATGGTAAAATTGTACTTTACGATCCTCAACTTTTTGACTTTTTTTATTAAGTCCCTATTTTTCAATTTCACTTTATGTAATCCATATACTTTATATTTTTTATTGAGTACTTATATATATATATTTTATACATTGAATCCCTCTATTAAAATTTTAGTTCATGTATTTTAATATTATATCTAATTTTGTCTTTATAAAATATATAATTGAATCCCTATATTTTAAAATTTTGCTAAATAAATTCTCAAAAGTTTTATTTTTTTGTCACTTAAATCCTTATTTTTCACTTTTCTATCTTAATTATTAAAATCTTAAAAGAATATTCTTTCATTAATTTTTTTCTCGTATAGTTAGTATATAGGTCATTTATTTATAATAAATTTCTATTAATAAAAGATACATATAATATTAAAAAAGCAATTTAAAAATATGTATAATAGAAATCCAAATTAAATATAGATGATAAATATTTTTTTTGTCTATTTTGATATAAAATATTTTAATTATCATCAGCATTTATATACCTAATTAATAAATTTGTAATTTTATTAATTTTTTCACTAAATAACCTAATAAAACTTTTAAGAATCTAAATCATTATTCTTAATTGTTTTTTTGTGTCTAATTTACCTTTATGTTCTCTAATTATAATTTGAAACTTTTTAATTTGATGAATTAAGACTTCTATATAAATCATTTACTTATAAAAATGATAGATATACTTAATAAATGAAAGCATTTATATGTTAATTAGGTGCATGAATTATTACAGATTTAAGTTCACATGAATTATAAAATATTTGGTCAATATAAAAATTTGGTTAATATAATTTTTTATTTATTAAATCTTTATATTTTAATTAATGATGATCTAAAATTTAAATTTACCATGTGTTCAAAAGTTGTATCAGTTACATATTTAATTAGAATTTTAAATTAGTGAAATCACAAATTTGATACATACACATATTCAATAATCATTTGATACGTATCATATATACAAAATTATACAAGTCAAAGAAAAAAAAAGAAATTTTTTTTAAAAAAAAAAAGTCCAGTACAGTTTTTAAATTGATTGAATTGATAGATTAGGAAATGCTTAGCAAATATAGTACCAAAATTCATTACATACTGGACGGCTAGTTGCACAATATATATATATATATATATATATATATGAAGTCCTTTATTGGAGTATATACTACAAGCTCGCTGCATGTTTTACACAACACAAAAGTAATCAAATTAAGCATTGACCATGAGATTATTTGTTAGTTAATCAAGGCTTTGCATGGTTGCTTTAGCTAGCTAGCAAGTAAGAGTCCCATCTTGGGTTCTACTTCTTTAACTGTGGATACATAATATATCTTGCAGCTCTCATCTTTCAATGCAATGCATTTGGGAAAGTTTCCATTTGTAGCTGACTGGATTACAGAGGAAAGATCACCCCAACTGTTCTCAAGTGTAAGCAAGTCCCCTTTAGGATAAAGATCTTCTAAAATTTTTTTGACCAATTTGTCTTTGATATATTTAAATCTTGCAGCTTCTGAAATCATTTAGATAATAACAAGAAGATTAGGAGCGATACTGACACCGGTATCAGTACTATATTTAACAAGTTAGGAGATGGCATTATTCAACTGGGAGATCCCTAATGGTATTTTCTCTCTGTTTGCCTTTGAATTATGCAAAGCTTGGTAGCTACCACCATATGGAAGTTTACCTTTGGCTGAAGAGATCAAACTTTTTATCTAATACAGCAACACTAACATCATTGAAGAAGTAGGATTTTTGTCCAACTTTAAAACCCAGAACATATGCGTTGACCACATCCAATGCTATTGTTGTGGTGAATTTTGAACTTGTAAGTGTCACTAAAATAAACCTTTTGTCCCCGGTGAGTGGCAATTTAGAAGTAGGCCACATTGGTATTGAGTAACTCACAAAATTACTTTTCAGTGTATTCCGCAACTTTTTGATGAAGTTACCATATTCAGTAGCATCATAATTGCCTACATCGAAATTCACTTCTGGGTAGCTTACAATTAGCTCTTCTTCATAGCTTGTTGTTAAGGGTATAACTCTAAACCATGAACACAATAGTTATGCAAAGCCATGTCACCACCACGATCCACAACTTGCTCATCTTTCTCTCCATTGCTAGCTATCGACTACACAACTTTTTCTTGACCTCGCCGAAGAAAGAAAAACGATTAGCATATGTATTTGTTAAATTTATTCCGTTTTTGATGTGAAATTAGGGTATTACACACATATATGTTCTTACTCTACCAAAAAAACTTTAATTACTTTGTTGCAAGAACAGTTTTTTTTTTTTTAAATTATTAATTTTTAAAGTTCAATGAACTTATATTAATCCGATTTGATATTTATACGATTATAAAAACAACAAAAGTCTTTTAGTAACTTATTTAATATATGCTGGATACACCATAACTTGAAATTGAAGATTAATTTCTAACAAAACATTTATAAAATTACTCTAAATGATAATTTCGGTCAATATGCTTCCTTCTAATTTGTTGATGGTTTACAGGATTGAAATTTAGAAGAGATGCACACCAAAGTTATTACTAAATAAAAAACGAAAAAAAAAATATATATGTAGAGAGAATGTATCTATTAAATAAAAAATTAAGCTTCTTATTACTTACAATAATTAAACCGGTGAGGAAGCGAGCAAGATATGATTTTTAGCCTCCATTGTCATCTCCTTTTTATAGGGGAATGTGTCCTGATTTTCTACTTTTTTTTTAATTATTTATTTTAATTCATTGAAGTACCAATTTACATCTACACTTGTAATTAATTATATCCAAAGTTCTATGCAATCATGCCATCCACACACACACACATATATATATATATATATATATAATGTAAATAATTATTCTATTATAATCAATCATTTTATTTTGATTTAAGTGCTAAAAAATTTAGATTTAGACTGTTTTAAATTTATACTTTATATATATATAAAAAAAAAAAAGAAGTTATGAAAATTTTCTCTCACGAAATCTAGTTGGATTTTGAAATAATCATAGTTTATATAATTATTAGAAATTATGTTGGACGATTTCATTATTCTTCCATAATGATTTACGTGCGGTTTGTACATTGACAATGTAAATTATTAGTGTATGGAAAATCCTCGTCAAACAAGGAAGTGATAGGATTGTGCGGCAAAGCTCCTTCCGCCATTTTCACTGGCTGCCGGTCGGAATTTTGTTGTTTCCTTGTCAGTCATTACGAATGGTGGACTGAGGTAACGACAAAACTACCAATTTGGAGAGCTTTCATAGGTAACTAGTCAGCAGGACCGTAAATTAATATTTATTTTAGGGAGATTGTATGATTATTTTATTTTTTAACTACTTTATTTTTATTTCGTATTTGTCACTAACTAAAAATAAAATAAAATATAGAATGCACTTTTATTTTATTTAATTATTCTAAAATATAAATAAAAATGAAATAATTGATTCAGTAGAAAGTCTAAATTTAGTAGAGTAATTTTTAATTTAGTAATAGAAAATATAAATTAATTTTATAATTTTTAGAAAATATATATTCATTTTTAAATTTGAACTTTTTTATATTAACTTTTCGAATATATTTTAAGTTTGAAAAATGAAGAAAGTTCCTTATCAATTTACTATTATAAATGGAGAAATTATATAAAAAATTAATTTTAAAAAAATCATTTTGTCATACTAAATGGGAAGAAGCCCAGGGGATTGCACTTGACCATCTATTTTTTAAAAGATTCATACCTCCATTTAAGGCATCATATTAAATCTTTAACTGATAAATATAATACATTTGTGTATATTACATAACCGTAATATGTGCAATAAGAAAAATAAAATTCTCTTATTTTATAATGTTTTTGAAATATTTATAAAAAATTATCAATGGTTAGATATTTTTAATTTAGATTTACAAATTCTTTTCAATGTCGACCATAAATCAAACCTTTATTCAATTTTATTTTTTTACAACTAAATAAATTAATATCACCATAAACGAATTTAATTGGCAAAAATTTACCACAAGCTAGCTATATCATATTTTATATTGAGGACTGTAAGAAGGTGAGAAATTACCCATCTTCTCCTTAATTTATTATTGGGTGAATTACTATTCACTTCATGTAGTTTTCTTTAGTATACTATTTGATTCATAATATTTAAAATTTATATTTTTTTTATTTTACATAATTATATTATTTACCATTTTCATTAAGCTTTCTATCAGAATTCAAAACCCACCTCCCAAGTAAGACTACTCAATCTGTGCCAAAAAAAACCTGCCTCCAAAGCAAGCCTCCTCCCTTATAGGATGAGGAGATAATAAAAATTTTATTATTTTAAATTTTACTTGGCACGATTAATTGAAAGATTTGTAAAATCATATTACAAGGTTTGAAGACAAAGGGTGGTTTTATTTATCACATTAGATCTGCACATACATCGATGATCTTCGTAAATCAATCATAATAGCATAAAACAGCACTATCGCAGCAACTGTAACTGGCCATATGATGCCCTTTATTTAAATCACATATAGTTGCGAGTTTTAAGCAACTGATGGGATGAACTTGTAGATGAGGTCTTTATTAGTAGTGCTTTCAGTGGAATCTTTAGTTAGCAAGAGACCCATCTTAACGCTTACGTCCTCAACTATTGACACATTATAAATATTATTATCCTCATCTTGCAAAAATATTGGGTCCAATTCTTCATTTGCTGATGCTTGAATTGCAGCTGAGAGTATACTCCAAGTATCCTGAAGGCTGATAACGTCACCTCTTGGAGCGAATCCTATAATGAAATTGTCAACCAATTTGTTCTCAACATATTCTAATTTTGTAGATTCTGAAAACATCTGCATCACAATTATAAGTGAAGAAGCAATATTTGTTCCTGTAGGGCTGCTAGGATGATTGTATAGTTGCACAACTGCAGCACTCAATTGTGAATTTCCCAGTCTCACTTGTTCTCTGTCTGCTCCAGCAACCTGCAAAACTGTGTAGCTACCACCAAATGAAAGCTTGGTTTTTGTTGTTTCCTCAAAAAGAGGAAATCTATAAATATCATCAGAAACATCTCTAAAGAAGTAGGCGTTTTGATCATTAACGCTAAAAGCAACCACATTTGCGTTGATTACATCTACTGCAATTTTCAGGATACGATCGCCAGAATCGATATTGATCAAAACAAACCTCTCATCACTAGAGATAGGCACTTGGCTAGGCAACACTGGTATGTTATTGTTAACAGTGCCACTTTGTAATCTGTGTCGCAATTGGGTCATAAAGGCCTTGTAGGTATTCACATCGCCACTGTCTGCACTATCATACACAATCTTCTAGCTTGCAAGTCATCTTCAACCTAAAAAAATGCAGTAAATTTTACTTGAAAATGCATCTACTACAATAAATTTACTTCCACCAATTCTTTCATTTTCATTTCTAAAAAGAATATTCTCCACATATTCCTATCCAATACTAATATTATATTATTTATACATTTTACATATTTTATCCATAATTTATTCAATACTTACCATATACATCCATATATTTATTTATAATAATATTTATTATTTGAATATATTTTAAAAATAAATAATATATAAATAAAATAAATAATACTTTTTAAGTAAAAAATTAATACTATTTAAGTGAAAATATTAATATTATTTAGGTAAAAAAAAATTAAATCAAATTTATATGTATTTGGTAATAGTATGATAAACATAATATAAATTTGAACTAAATTGAACAAAGTTATTTGGACTATACTGAAACAAATGATTGTTATTAAAATAAAAAATAACACAAATACCTCAAGTAAAGAGTTGGTTGCTTATATGTAGCCAACTTTGCATAATATGCATTTTGGAGCCAAAAGTGGCACTCCATTCGAGCAAAATGCATCCCAACCCACTATAGTGGGTTGGAGATGCCTAATGTTACAAAGACAAAAGAGCCCATAAAAGAAACCATATTCCTACCATTAGGGGTGAGCAATATTTGGCCGAACCTGAAATTCCAACTTGGTCCGACATGATTTTTTTCTCCAATTCGACTATCGAGTTAGTTTATTAGTTGGTTCAGGTGGGTTAAATAGGTTGATTCGGATATTGGATTATGGGTTAGGGGAAGAATGTAATCTTCTGACCTGACTGAATTTCTAATTTTTACTAATACAACTAAACGATGTCATTTAGTATTAAGACGGTTATATATATTGATAAAATCCTAATTTTCATTTCATTTATCTTCCCATAACTGCCTTTACTCTCTTTAATCGTAAAAAGGCTCTATCCTCTCTCTTTTCCCTTAGTATTGCCTAACCCTAATCCTCACCCTCTATTTTTCTGTATCTTGTCTCAACTATTATTTTTTCAATCTAATATAAACTTGCACTCTTAACATTTAATATTCATCAAATAATATAATTACAAACTTGAGGTCCGAAACATGCCTTAGATTTTACTATTAAGTTACATACCAAGTTCTGTATAACTATTATTTATCATAACACTATGGACATATATCTACTACTTATAAACATCTTAAGTACTGTTAGATTGGCAAAATGATTGAGTTGTTGGCATAACCTCTTTTTAATTGCTTGACCACAAACAAGAGAGACAATTCCTAAAGGAATACTGATAATGCTTCAATTGATATAAAAAAAATTTAAGATTAAGGGTAGGTGAATATAAAATACTTAGTGAGTGGGTAAACATATAGCAAAGTAGGAACAAATACTATTTTCTATTAATAAATTTGCATTTAACAAATTATCTTGATAATAGTTGTAAAGCCACTAATTATACACATATGAATCAGTATAAACTAAGATTTAATATAAAGTATCATTTTGTAAAATAATATAAAATTTTGCTAACTCAAGTATCATATAAGCTGAAGTGCGATGACAGAAAGACATTCCATACACTCATAAAATATATAGCTAAAAGATTATGTTAAAGCTGACATTAAGCAGGCCAAGTGTGTAAAATTACTAGTCATATGCATGCGTAGAGCTGTCCCTAAAGGGCTAACCACCCAGTTGTATGCCCCCAAAGGTGATATGTACAACCAAGAACTATCATAAAGACAGTTGAGTAATATTATTGATTCCCAGTTGTATGCCCTCAAGGCTATATGTACAATCAAGCACTATCCCAATGACATTTGCTGAGCAATATTAATTTAATTATGAAATTACGAAAGAGTCTTCCTCATTATTATAAAAAAATTAGATAATTTAGTCATTTACTAATAAAAGTAATTAAAATAATTAAAATATAATTTTAATTTGATTGGAAATCTATTTTCTATTTTAATTAAGTTAACTTTTATTTTATCTCTGATAAAAATTAAAGTAACTAAATTATAATTCTAATTTAATTGAAAGTATATTTCTTAAGTTAACTTCCATATTATCTCTAAAAAAATTTCAAATTTAATTGAAAGTATATTGTCTATTTTATCTTTTATAAAAATTAATTTAATTGATATATAATTCTAATATAATTGAAAGTATGTTTCATATTTTAATAAAGTTAATTTCTATTTTATCTCTAACAAAATTAAATATATATGAAATTAATTAAAATGTAATTCTAATTTAATTGCAAGTATATTTCTTATTCTAATTAGGTTAACTTATATTTTATCTCTAATTAAAATTTTAGTGATAATTTTGTTAAAAATATATATTTTATATTTTAATTAGGTCTACTTATATTTTATCTAATATAAATCAAATTAGATAACATAATTTTATAAGTCTTATTATATTAAATCTAATAAGAAAAAATTAAAATCAAAATTAATAAATCTTATGAAAATAGGAAAAGTATATAATTTCTTTTAAAAGAAGATATTTTTATAAATTTAAAATTATTGAATAACAAATAGAGCATATAAGTTGTTTGAAAGTATATTTTCTATAAAAAAAATAGTATAATTACTGTTTTTAGATATTTTTATAAAATTTAACAAAAAAGATTTAAAATTAAATTAATTAATATTTATCATTTAATTATTAGTTGAACTTAAAAAATTACATTAAATTAATTTTTGAGTAAATTAAAGTATTAATATTAAAAATATTGAAAAAAATAAAGTGTCATAGCTCAAATAAAAATTTTGTTAAAATGTTAATAAATTATAAGTTTAATGGGGTTTTAATATTTGATTTGCTATATAAAGAAAATATAACTTTTATTATTTTTAATTTTTTTATTAAAAAATAACTAATATTTTTTATTATCTTATGATTAATTATGACCATAATATTTTTTTTATAGAATTAGTTCTAGACTAAAAAAAAATTAATTATAAAAAATATTCTAGGAATTGTTGTGCATAATTTATAACATGTTTTAGAGTTAAATTTTAATAAATCTTGAATAAATAATTGAAAGAGTCCTTGGGGGGGGGGGGGGGGGGGGGGGGAATGAGACTATTGAATAATAATAAGAAATTAAAAAATTAATCAAGAATTAAAAGGAATGTTCAGAAGGAAGAATGATGAGCACAAGAATTTGAGAAGTTCGGATTCTTAACAATCCTACATCTCCACCTAACTTATCCCCAAGTTAGGATTTTGAATCACTACAATCTATTTCTCTAGATTGATTTTTACAACTTGAGTTTTAGGCTCAACTCAAACCTTACAACTTGAGTTTTTAAAGCTCACTCAAAAACCAATTCACAAGTGTTTTCAAGGCTCGTACTAAAACTGAATTTCAAAGTGTTTTAATGGATAAACACGTAAACCAATTCCTTTAGAATAAAATCTCACTTCCCTTTTTCTTAACCCCAAAAAATAGAAGAATAAGAATTTCTATTCAAACACTCACAAGAGTATACAATAATAAGGTAAATTTTGAAAGAGTTTAGAGAGCTTAATTGAATGCTTGAGAGTATATGAATGATAAATAAATTTCTTAACCTCAAAATAATCTTCAGATATTATATTTAGAATTGAGCAATTCAATTATAGCCGTTAAAGTAATAATTTCATTCCAAATAAAAACAAAGTCTATTTGAATAAAATTTGGATTTTAAGCTGTAATTTATCAGGTCCCGATCGGGATATCAATGTCCTGGTCGGGACTACCTTGTCCTAGGTAATGTCCTGGTCAAGACATTAGATCGGGGATCAGTTTTGCTAAAAATTGAGTTTTTGCAAAAATTCATCTGCCTTGGTCCCAGTTGGGACTACCCTAGACCCATTCAAGACCATGACAGGATTTGCACTTCTTGTGTAATTTAGTCCCTACATTGAGTTTGATCGAGATAGAGCTTGTGATGTCTTTTTGAGGCTAAAGACAATTAAATAAGTCTAAACCTTCTTCATAAAAGTTAGATAATTGTCTTATCTTTCCATATCACTTTGAATTACCTTAATTGAGTTCTATAGGTCAAGATATTACTGAAATACTAAGAGCTGTGCAACCTAAAATGAAAGCTGTATATACTGACTTCGACTTAAAACTTACATACCCAAATGAGCTTAGATTTTGACAAGTAAGCTCTATTTAAAAAGTTTAAGATGTCTACTTCAAAAGTAAAGTAGATCATTTTCCTATTATAGAGCTCTAAAGATGTCAAAAAGTCTCTTTGATTCTTTTCTCCTAAAAAAGACTCCTTGTAGCTTATGGGAAAACCATTATATATCAAAAAATGTACATTGTTGGTATATAATTATTTCTCAAAGAATGTGCACTTGCATAGATTGAGATACTTTATTGAAATGCCTACTTATACTCTTTCACGAATTATTTCATTATCTCCAATCATATAATAATTAAACTTCATGATAGATCAACTTCCTATACATGTAGTTGAAATCATTAGAATAAAAATTGTTTGTTAAAGTCCAAAATTAGGAGTTTGATCATGCAAATGGTAAACAATCTCCTCCTTTTGGCTTTGACAATCAATTTGAAAAGATAATAAATAATGTGTGTGTCAAAAATAAATAATGTGTGTGTCAAAAATAAATAATGTGTATAAGCATATTAAATTAAAATTGCTCCCCCTTAATATATGCATAAAATCAATATCGTTTACCAAAGCATGGAAGAATTAACAAAAGAATTTAAAGAAATTGAACTTTTTTTAAAAAAATATTAAATAATTATAAAGGAGATGGTTTTAATAAATGATACCAATTTGAAAGATAGTCATAAAAATTTTCTCCTTTATATGAAAATTTATTTGTTTATTTCTCCTTTTGTATACATGATAAGAAATATAAATTTAATTATTTGTTCGCCCTTTTTTTTTGTCAAAAATAAAAACAACATAAAAGTTAACATGAGTAATAAAAAAACATAACCTAACATAACAAATGTGTTATAAAACATAAAAAAAAAATGATAGCATGATGATTTTCTTAGGTAATATGAAGGAAATAATTTCAAATATATATGCATGTAGTGGTAGCAAATTGCATAACAAAAATAGTACATATGGCACTCACTATCACATTATCATATTGAGCTTAGCTAGCTAACATACATAATCATATAGCACTTAGCATATCACAAACACAAACACTAAGCACAATTTGTCACATAGCTTCTCCCCCTTTGTCAAAGACAAAAAGAAAAAAGAGAGATATAAAAGAGGGAAATGAACCTAAAGGAACCAAAAATTCTAGAGCAATAAAAGATCATGAACCAAAATAATGAAAACAAAGATATACTAAATCTTTATAAAATATATGCCATACTTAAACAAAGAAGCAAAAAAAAGGCCTTTTATCACATATGATATATGATAAAACTAGTCATACTTACAATGTTACTATGCATGCATAAACAAAATTATTTAAAATAAATTCAAACAATTTTCTCCCTTATTTCAAATTAAAAAAAAATAGAAAAAGGTTTGGATTAAAAAAAACTAATATTAAGGGCACATTATCACATAGTTATATCAATAACTTAAACACGTCTTTGTAAAAAAAAAAAAATTCTTTTCCTTAAAAGAAAGATAGACCAAATCTTCAAAAATATCCATGCCTTATCAATGATCAAAACAATTCCTAAGAAGAATTTATATATGAATAAATTAAACATGAATTTTGCATGTATAAACATTAAAAAAAAATCATGCATAAACACAATAAGTAAAAAAAAATTAAACAAACTCAAATAATTATCCCTCTTTATCAAAATGCAAAAAATCATTAAAAAAATAAGTTGTATTAAAAATGATAGAGTTACAATGATATTAAGATATCAATTATAGAGAAGACATAAAACTAACAGCTTATGACTTATTTCCAGAAAACATCCAGAAAATAAGTTGAACTTAAACTGACATAAAATAATCATAAAAACAAATAATCAGCTAAAAGCTTAAATACAGAAAATCTATTGAAAATAAACCAAACATAAATTGACAAAAAAAAACAAAAATATAAAGAAAATAATTAGTCTTCTTGTGGAGCAGGAAAGAGGGAACAATTTTGCTAAAATAAAATAATTAATTAATTTCATTCAACTCAATAATTAATTATTAAATAGCCAAAAAAATTTAAAAAGATTGCTAAGATCAAAATCAAAATTAATAACCAAAACAATTAATAAGCACAACATGATTTTACATGAAAATAGTTTAACCATCAACATCATAAAATTAAGACATACTAGAACCATCAATCATACCAAACTCATGCTTAATAACATTTGTTCTTTCATTGCAAAAAGGCTTGGTAAAAAGGTCAGCTAATTGATGATTAGTATCAATAAATTCAAGAAAAATATCACCATTTTACACATGATCATGCAAAAAATGGTATCTAACATCTATATATTTAGTTCTAGAGTGCTAAATAAGATTCTTGGTAAGGTTTATAACACTTGTATTATCATATTTAATAGGAGTGTAATTAATATCAATGCCATAGTCAAAAAGATATTTTTAATATGAAACTTGTGTGCAATAACAACTAGTCGCCATATATTCTGCTTTAGCTGTGGACAATGCGACCAAAACTTATTTCTTGCTAAACCAAGAAACTAAGCAATTACCTAAAATTTGACAAGTTCCCGAAGTGCTTTTTCTATCTAGTAAACTACCAACAAAGTTCGCATCAAA
Organism: Mallotus nudiflorus; assembly: GCA_947683625.1. Taxonomy (NCBI): domain Eukaryota; kingdom Viridiplantae; phylum Streptophyta; class Magnoliopsida; order Malpighiales; family Euphorbiaceae; genus Mallotus; species Mallotus nudiflorus. The sequence goes on along the minus strand of CANTUR010000111.1, from coordinate 875,183 downwards.
ATAACTAATCAAGTCAAAGGAAAAGATACTAAAGTCCTAATTGCATTGTACAATAAAGATATTTGAAAATTCTTTTGATAGCATTTAAATGAGACTTATTAGGATCTAATTGAAATCTAGCACATAAGCAAGTATCAAGCATAATATTGGTTTTACTAGTAGTTAAATAAAAAAGGGATCCGATCGTACCTCTAAATCGCTTTTCATTAATCGGTTTGCCATTTTCATCATTATTGTGTTAGTTTTAGTGCTCATTGAAGTTTTATTGATCTTAGCTCCATCCATGCTAAACTTCCTAAGAATGTCTCTTACATATTTGGTTTGATTGATAAAAATCCTATATTTGCATTGCTTGATTTGTAATCCGAGAAAGAATTTTAGTTCTCCCATCATACTCATCTTGAATTTTCCTTGTATTAACTTAGAAAATTCAACACATAAGTAATGGTTAGTAGCACTACAAATAATACCATCAACATATATTTGAACATTTAATAAATCATGCTTGGATTTCTTTATGAAAAGCATTATGTTAACTTTTCCTTTAGAGAACCCTTTCTTTAGTAAGAAATTGCTCAATCTTTCATACTAAGCTCATGGAGCTTGTTTCAATCCATACAATATTTTTGACAATTTAAAAACATGATTTAGAGAATCAAAATTTTCAAAACCTGGAGGTTGCTCAACATATACCTCCTCTTCAATGAAACCATTTAGAAATGCATTTTTAACATCCATTTGATAAAGTTAAAAATCCATGAATGATGCAAATGCAAGTAGCATTCTAATAGCTTCTAGTATTGTAACGGGGGTAAAGGTTTCAACATAATTAATGCATTCTTCTTGATTTTAACCTTTAGCTACTAGTATAGCTTTGTTTCTAGTTATGACACCTTATTCATTCATCTTATTTCTAAACACCCATTTGGTGCTTATAATAGGATGATGTTTTGGTCTAGGAACTAAGGTCCAAACCTTATTTCTCTCAAATTGATTTAACTCTTCTTGCATAGCAAGGACCCAAAATTCATCACTCAATGAATCATCAACATTTTTTGGCTCAATTTGAGAAATGAAGACTAAATTAACAATAGACTTTAATATAGATGTAGTGGTTACCCCTTTTGTAGTGTCACTTATAATAAGGTCTTGAAGATGAGTTTTTTTAAATTGTCAATCCTTTAGAAGTTTATCCTTGAAGGTAGTTTGAGATGTCTCCTTATTATCCTCCTTATTTGGACCTTTAAGTTCCAAAGGCTTACTAGCATTTTCTTTTTAATTTTCATAATCTCATTGTCACCTACAAGATCATCAATACTACAAACATCCTTTCTAGGATCAAGTGAGTTAGATTCATTGAATACAACATGTATTGACTCTTCAACTGATAGAATTCTCTGATTAAAAACTCTATATCCTTTACTTGAAATAGAATCACCTAGGAAAATTTATTCATTGACTTTGGAATCAAATTTCCTAAGATTATCCTTGGTGTTTAATATAAAGCACTTGCATCCATATACACTTAGATATCAGATTTTTGTTTTTTTAGTATTCTATAACTCATAAGTTGTTTTGTTCAAATTTGGTCTTTTGAAAACAAAATTTGAAATGTAACAAGATTTAATGGCTTCCACCCAAAAGTATAGAGGTAAATTATACTCATAAAGAATTATCTTAGCCATTTTTATAAGAGTTCTATTTTTCCTTTCAATAACTTAATTTTGTTGAGGAGTTCCAGGAGAAGAAAACATATGTGAAATACCATCTTCATTGCAATAGGTTTTGAATAATTCATTTTGAAATTTGGTTCCATGATCATTTCTTATTAAAATGATATAAAAACCTTTTTATTTTCTAACTCTATTTGAAAATTTTTTAAGAGCTTTAAAGGCATCATTCTTAGGAGTAAGAAAACATACCTAAGTAAATCTAGTGTAATCATCAACCAATACATAAGTATAGTGCATTCTATCTAGACTAGCAACTCTAGTTAGTCCAAATAAATCCATATATATAAGTTCCAATAGTCTAGAAGTGGACAATACATTTTTAAGCTTAAATGAGGACTTGGATTGTTTCCCTTTTAGCAAGCATCACCATGTTTATCCTTAATGAATTTAAGCTTATGTAAATCAATCACAAGTTCATGTTTACAACGATCATTCAAAAGCTTAAAATTTGCATGTCCTAACCTTCTATGCCATGTCCATGTGTCATGGGAAATCAATATTAAGCGTTTGATGTCTTTATTATCAATCTTATTCAAATAAATAACATAAACATTATCTACTCTTTCACTACTAAAAGTTACTTTGTTTTCATCAAGATTACTAATAAAGCAATTTTTAGGATAAAAAGTCACTTTATTTTTCATGTCACACAATTGACTTATACCAGGTAAATTATGTTTGAGACCATTAACAAGCAACACATGATGTATAATAAAGGATTGAGGATTATTAATTTCTCCAATGCTAATAATTTTTCCTTTTGCATTGTCTTTGAATGTAATATATCCTCCATTTTTAGCATCAAGCTTGTTGAATTTCTCCTTATCTCCCGTTATATGCCTTGAACATCCATTGTCAAGATACCACTTCCTTTTTGTCCTTATGGATTTTAAGCATACCTACACAAAACAATTTAAGTGTTATTTTAAACCTAAACCTTTTTTTTTTGTCTATGTTGGTTAGTTTCAAGATAATCCAAAGAAAGCAAATTCATGTATAGTCTTCTATAAAAGAATACATTATTGGTATGTCCTTTGATCATGCAGTATGAATATATAACATTTTTAAATTTATTTCTCCTAGGATGATATGCTTTCTTAGTGTGTGAAACATGCCTTTTTTTTTATGATGGTGTGTGTCTCCTATTATTTTGAGTGTGAGACATGCATTGACAATGGCAATGTGTATTTTAATAGGTTTATACAATATATTTAGGTGCATTATGTTGTGCAACATATTCATGAGTGTTATTTTTAGTGTATATATAAGCATGTTTAAGTTGAGACTTACCTCTCTGTGTCATATAGGATTAAGTCTTATGAAACTTTCCTTTAATATTTGACATATGAGACTTATTAGTTTTGAAAGCATGAGTCTCAATCGGTTTAAAGGTAAAATTAATGGAATTGCATGATGTTTTAATAAATTTACTATATGATAATGATGAACGTGAGGCCATTCCATTATATATCCAATTCCATGAGTATTTCCATGAAATTTTTGAGAGTCAAGTAAGTTATCTAAACTCTATTTCCCTATTTAAAATTTGGATATGAAATTTTTTAGCTTTACATCCTCATTAAAAAGTTTATGATTTTTATCATTTATTTTCTTGAGTTACTCTTATAAGAAATTAAAAGATTTTGCATCATCAACAAATTTTTTATTTGATTCAACAAGTTTAGAAAATTCAATTTTTAACTTCTTAAATTCTTTGGTTAAGCTATTTAACTTATGCTAATAATACTTCTTTTAGAAAGTAAGTTTTTGCACTTAAGTAAGAGTTTGCACTTAAGTAAGAGTTTGCTCACAATAGACTCTCAACATCATCATCATATTCATCATAAACACAATACTCATCAGAAGAAGAGTTAAAAGTAGATGGTACCTCTTTTATATCTTCAAGAGATATGAAGTAAAGATTGGTCACTTCTTGTTGTTCCTTTTCCTTTTCAGATTCAAAGGAGTCATCCCAAGTAGCTTAAAGGACTTCTTTATATCTTTTGCTCATTTGTTCTTGAATTTGAGTTTGGGGCACTCACTTTAAATGTGCCCCGGTTTCTCGTATTCATAGAAATTAACTTCTTTGGTTCTCTTCTTGCCATCTCCTTCGAACTTCTTGTTGAAGTACCTTGTTCTTAAGAAATTTTTCTTTCTTAAAAATGTCTTGAACTTCCTAGTAATCATGGCAATATCACCATCTTCATCAATAGAATCTTTAACATTTTCATCTTCACTTCCTTCTTGTGAAACCTTCAATGCTATGCTCTTTTTGCTTAATTGTGAGCTTATATGTCAAGAGCTTACTAATAAGCACATTGATTGAGAGGGTAGAATGGTCTTGGGCTTCGTTAATTAAAGTGACTTAAGATTCCCAATTCTTTTTAGGTAGGTGTAGAAGGCGAGGTTTAGCACACATCCAAAATTTTAGCAACTGTGATACTGTTTGAGCTTACGGCTCTAGAGAACACACTAACCACTGTCATAAAGATATGGCATGTAGATGAGGAGTCACCACCCAGTGTAATAACTAGGAAAAATTATTTTAGTGGTACTTGATTCTCGAAAAGAAAGCTAACACCATAACTAAGAGATTCTAGGAATAGAATACTGACTTCTTTTAGTCTTGTGTTCATTTAGAATTACTTTATGAATTACTATCTTATTCCCTATTTACATATAATTTTATAAAACCCTAATTAAACATCTATTTAGCTCTAAAGCAAACTACTCATAAAACTGCATGTAAAAAATGCATACGAAGCTCATTGTCCCTAGGTCTAAACTATGTTAATTTTATTTTAAAGTTTAGTTCATTCTACATTTTTATTTACAAGTGAAATGGAATAAATATGGTCCTACATTTTAAGATAATTAATGAGCTTAAGTCTACTTGTTTTAATTCTAAAAAGTGAGCTTAAATCTATTAATTTTAAGAAATAAAATAGAAATAAATTAGTGGGCTTAATTCTTACTTAATTTTAAATTAAGTGATGTGATCATAAATCTGTTTATTGAAAAAGGAAATGCTTTAATGGGTTGAGTTATGTATAAATTAATTTTAATTAAACTCAAAATGGGCTTAAGTCTAAATTAATCTAATTGGGCCTACATTGACTTTGAAATTAATTAAACCTAAAAATCAAATTAAAAGCCTATTTATTAAATGGGTTGGAACCTAACATGGGTCTAGGCCCCAAAGAGAATAAAAATATGCAAACAAGCTTAAACAACAAATTAAGGCAAATAATGAATAAAAAACATACATTCAATGATTTTTAACCTAATTTTAATTACATGCAATCTAAATTAATTTAAAGCCACAATTGGTTAAAGTAACTAAATAATATAGTAAATAATTATAGTAACTAATAATAGAATAAAATAATTAATATATTATTAATATATTAATATAATTAAATATTAAAAAATTCATATAATTTCAATTTAATATAATTAAAATAATATTAAATAACAATATTAAATAAAATAATATTAAATAATATATAATTAGTGTTATCAAATGAACCTAATTTACTAATTAATTTTAATAGTGCAGAAATTTAAAGAATTTCACTATTCCCACTATGGGGCTATTACCAAATCTACCCAAAAATAACAAAGAAAGTAAAATTAATATTACAACCCTTAAGAAAATAAATTAAACAAATTCAGAACCTAAAAAAATAAATTAGATAGAACAAAATAAAAAAATACATAAGAATTAAATTGGGAACCTAATTCTTTAGTTTTCATTTATGGGTTCTCCATGGATTTTCCTTGGTTCAATCATGTGTTCATCATCATTGAAACATGAAACACATAGAATAAAAAAAATATTATAATAAATGAACAAAGAAAACAAAATAATGAAAATTAAACAAAAAAACATAAAATAATAAAAAATAAAAAAATAATATAAAAGAAACAATTAATAATAATAATAATAATAATAATAAAGGAGTAGAAGAAGGATGCTATACAGATGTTGTTCGAATGCCTCTCAGAATAGGACTTCACCATCTTGAGAAAATTGACTCTGTGTTTTTCTTGATTTCTAGACCTTAAAAAATGTATTTTTTGAAAAGGTTTTTCTTTACTTTCTTTTCTATTCTTCTTTTTTCTTTATGTGTTTTTTTTATTAAACTCTTTTTGCAGTAGCTATTAGGGTTTTGTCTTTTCTCTCTCTTTACACAGTCTCTTCTCCTTTTTTTTCTCAAACTTTTTTATATCTCGTTTTAAGCCTAGCTAACCTCTTATGTGATCACAGGAGAGGTAGCTTTGATCCTCCCTCTCAAAACAAATAGGATAAGAATTTTAATTTCAAAATATTATATGCATAAAAGATGTATACTAGAAAGATAAATATCAAAATTAATTAATTTATTAAAAATAAATTAAATTTGGACCAATCATAATTCAAAAAAATCAAGAAAATTATTTTTTTTTCCTAAAATTTTAGCGTATCGACATTATAGAATGTCGATTGGCATTATGTAATGTCAATTGGTACTATGTAATGCTGATGGGCATTATGTAATGCCAATTGATATTATGTAATGCTGATTGACATTACGCAAAATTTTAAATAGGCCCCTAAAAAATTCAATTATTTTATAATGAAACCAAAAAAATTGTATTTAGTCCTTGAAATTGCAAAACATAACACTAAAGGTCAATTTTTTGCTAAATTTTCATTATAAAGACTTTCATTGCATTCATGCACAAATGTATCCTAAAATTAGGTGCTTACAGTTGCCCCCCTTGGTCACTATTTGCTTGAAAAATTACAACAAAGCAATAGAAGCACATAAGTTCAGAGGAAAGAGTTAGGATACTTAATTGTATCCTAATTGATGGATCGATGCTTAATTTGATGTGCAATTTTCAAGCAAGATGCTATGTTTAGCATGCTTCACTATATTTCCTATAAAACATCTAGTGAGATATATGTAAATGAGTTTCACAATATTCCTTATGAGATGTTTAACATTTCATGATTTTAGAACATGCTATACTCATGTGGAACGTCTAGTAATAATACCATAACTACTATATAGTGTATGGTGAACTGCACTATTTTCCCTTTGGGACATCTAGTGACAGTGGATTTTGTTATATTCTCTATAAGACATTTAACAAAATATATGTAATGATCCTCGCTATACTCCCAATGGGACGTTTAACAATTTATGATTTAAAAAAATGTGCTATAGTTCATATGGAACGTCTAGCAATGATACCATAACTACTGTGTAGTGTTTAGTGAATCCAAAGATTTGAAAATTCATGTTATAATTGCTTTGTAGCATATAACATAATGAATTTGAAATTCATGTTATGACTACTGGGCAGCGCATAATGGAATAATGTGAAATTTCTATTACAACTACTGTGTAGCATATAACACAATAAATTTAAAAATCCTTGACAAAAAATGACAATGCATGTAAAATGCAAAAAATATCAAATTCTATAATTATAATCTTTATTGTATACTTGATAAAGGATCTAGAATTTTAATACTGAATAATTGTGTAATTAATAATTCTAGAATTATTAATTAATGATATGAACTTCATGAGTGAATTATGAATGGACTAAATTGTAAGGAAGAAATTTGGACTTTAATGCAAGCAAGTCTTGGTGGATCAAAATGGATATTTTTCATCCTATATACTTCAATTTTGCATGTCACATTCCATTTCTCATTCCATCTTCATTTTTCCTTTCATTTTCCCTTTGCATTAATTTTTTCCTTTCTTTGATTGCTTCATTTTTCCTTATAATCTGTTAGATCCTATGGCTATCTCGCAACATAGACCATATAGGGAAGCAAAAATTCTAGCAGATTCGGTTATTCTGTCTCCCTATTTTCCTCAGAATAGCCTTAGACTTCGAAAAGGCTCCACCATCATCCCTTTGACTTACCTACATCTCCACAAGTGTACAGATGTGGGTAATGAGGTAATATTTCCTCTTTTATATTTATTTTTGCAAAAAATTATTTATAAAATTAGTAATTTGAATCAATTTTAGAATGTAAATTAGTATGCACATTATTTAAATTAGATTAGAAATTGGTAAAAAATGCATGAAATTTTAAAATTAAACCCTAAAAATATGAAAATTTTAGCTCGGGTTTGCTATATGCCCGATTGAACATTCAAAATCTTGATAAGAAGTTTGTATTTTTAATCGGCATTGCCCAATTTCAATCATCATTATGTAATGCCGATTGGCATTCCATTTTTCCAATCAAAAAATTATTGTTGTTTAATTAATTAATTTTTTATTTTTTATTCTTGAATTTCATCTAACGATCGATGAAATTCACAGGCTATTTTCATATAGCTCGAGAATTATTTCACTGATAGCCAGTGAATGTGGCACAGTTAATATGGGCCTCAGGTTTCAGAAAATTCATCATTGCACTTTCAATAATTCGAGGCTGATCTAACCGCTATTTCATATTTGTTTTGATTGAGAGGTAGATGGACACTACCCATACTTTTCATACTCACATAGGGAAATTGGCTAGTTCTCCAATGAGCTTTTCTGCCATCACTGGGATTGTCTTTGAAGGAACTCTTGTTCCTTTTAACATTAGTTATTATAGTCTTCTTAAAGACACATGGAGTTCGTCTCGATATGGAAGAATAAAAAAATGTTTTCCTTTCATCTCTAGTCAAAAGTGCCCACTACTACTCCCTGTCAGATTGCTCAGAAGGTGAGGTGTCTCCTCCTCATACTACTAGGCATGAATCTTTTCTACGAGACTGGTCACAAGGTCAGCATTGTTTTACTCAACCCCTGTTGTGACTTAGATTAAGTTATTACCCTTGATTGGAGATCTACTGCATTAGCCTATCTTTACTATAAACTAGATACCATCTATAGAGGTACTATCATGATGTGTGGTTTTTGGCACATCTTGTATGTATGTTCTTTTATTTTTGCGTGATTTACTTATTTATTTTTTTCTTTTCCAGATTTGGAGTATAGAGATCGGGCTAATCCGAGGTTTTGATGCTATTAGCTTTGACAGGAGTCTCCCACTAATGTAGAGATGGGGTTCTTCCTATTTGTATAGTGTCAGGAATATTCTTTAGACATATCGTGATCAGATAAACTCCATTGAGTGGCACCTGGTAAGAAAATAAAATCATTAGTATTTTATAATGCAAGTTAAACTTAATTAAAATAATTTATAAATTAATTCTGATTGGCTGAAGGGAGCTGATGACATCCAAAGATATGATTTTATGTTTAGAGTAGTATGCCTTGAGTCCATAAGGATTATACTCCCTAGATATGGTTATCAGATGTGGTATTTAGGGGAGCGAGAATATCGTTGGTCTTCTAGGCCTTTACGACATCATATTCTTTATGATATCCCTCCTTCGATGATACATAGCTCACACCTGATGGGCTCAGAGCTGAGAGAGGTGCTACAAGGATATGTTGCCTCGACTTTTCTTGAGAAATCTCATCATTAGCAGCAGTTCATTCATAAGAACCTCATAGAGCATATTCCTACTAGCCATGCTGAGGTAACTTATAATCATTTCATTTATTCTTTTAGACCCTATAAATTACTCATTCTTTTTCATACTTTGAGGAGATTGGTTCCCCTATTGTCGAGGCGATAGGGGAAGAGACCGAGACTGCTTAGAGGACTGAGACTGCTCTTGATACTAAGCGATTTGAGCCTAGACCTAGTCATACACACTATACTCAACATGTTGGGACTAGTCATGAGGGGGATTTTGTTGGTGCTATCCTTGGCAATGTCTCTCTTTTAGATAGGTTCATGCTTTATTGGGTTTCTGTTATTCAAGCTTCAGTTGAGTAGTATATGCACTTTAACAATGCTTAGCTTCCTAACTTTTCTCTAACAGATACTTCTCATGTGAGTTTATTTGACTTATTTCCTATATGATCTATAAACTTAACATAAATGTTAATAGAAAATTTTACAACATAGGTTCTCCGAACACAGGTAGAGTATTTGCATAGTCTTGCCTCATCTCAGAGGTTATTTATTATATAGGTCATAGATAGTTGGCAAGTAAGTATATACACTGAAAAATGCAGAGTGTATGCATGAATTTCATATGATATGATATTTCCCATATGTACAAAGTTATTATAATGGTCTGGAGCACAAGAATGAGATGCTTCACCGAAAGCTTGCAAACTTGGGCATTGACCCTCATAGTATTTGGACTTCATCTACTAGGTCTTCAGATACTTATTAGCATGATGGTCTGATTGGAGGATAGAGGCCTTAGCCCGATTTAGGAGCTCATAATGACTGATTAGGCTTATTTTATTTTTGACTCTCAGCGTGCTTGTATTTGACTATTTCTCTAGTACAGTTTCTTTATAAATTATGCATTATTCTAAGTACTGTTATGTATCAATTGACTTGGTAGTTGCTTTTGAGTAAACTTCTTCCATTGGAATCCTTCTAATGATGGGCAATTCTTTTTTAGATTCCATCACCTCATCTTATCTCTATTCCTTAAGCATATAGAATCCCTTATTATTTTCTTTGTTTTTTATTTGCCTTAACTTTTGCTTAAGTCACCTTTTCAGGTTTTCAACTTAGTAGGCTTGCCCTAACTTTTACCTAAGCTACCCTTTCGAGTTTTCAATTTAACGGGCTTCTTTTTTTTTTAAAATCTGGCTACAGGGAAAGCTAAGTTTGATTATTATTCCTGCCAACTCTTTAACTTATCAATCTCATCAGCTACAGTCTCATCCATTGAAGATGAAGGATAAGCTTACTATAAACCAACGGGTTGATTGGTTGAGGGGCATTGCAGATACTGAGATCACATGGGTCTGCCCTTGGTGGAATTGAACTTCATGACCATTGAGCTATATGATCATAATGTTTTGATTCCTGGGCTGCATTTCTCTACCTTTTTCTCCCCTTTATGTCTTTGTCATTAGTATGGCCATCCATAGTTCATTGTCACTATTTTTACTGACTTTGAAGGCTTCCCTTTTAATATAGGACTTTTTGGATAAGGTTAAAAGCTTATGGCCTTGTAGGAACTTCAAGCGAAATATGCATTTGAATGCCAATATGACTATTGATGATAATTACAAAGTTTGTGCAAACTACAGAGCCACTCGGATTTCTAAGTATAAGAGGACTTAAGTGTTGTAGGATGAATCACGAAAGAAGAAACAAGACATATTTAGAATAGTGTTCTCATAGATATGGTTTTTTAGGCTTTTCATGCTTTTTTTTTCCTTAAAGTACTTATGCCTTATAATAAAGATAGGATATGAAATATTCAACAAAAATTTCATTTCAATTCACTTCATTAATTAGGGCCAAAATGAGTATATTTATTACATCATATGATATAATTCTTGTAATCAGCTAGTCTTTTCAAATTTTAACTGAATATTTATCTTTCACTTTTATTTCCCTAATTAATGTCTAACTAGCCCTTTGTGGATTTTTTAATCAGTGGGATCACCTCTTTTCTTTTATTCCCTAATTTTTGCTTGCTAGCCCTTTGTGGATTTTTTAAATAATGGGAATGTCTTAATTTTTGCATGATTAGCCTTTTTAGGTTATCTAGCTAGCAAACTTTTATTTCCTTTATACCATTTTAATTTTTTTAAAGATAGTATTTATTGAGACGATCCAGGTTGATTGACTCAGTGAACTCGTTCCCTTCATGATATGATATTTTACAGCTCCCTTAGGTAGGATCGACTTGACAAAATATGGTCCTTCTCAATTTGGTTTGAACTTTCCTCTTTGATCAAATACTATTGCTCTAGAATGTTTTAACACCAAGTCCTTAACCTTTATCTTTCCAGGCTTAACCTTCTTATTGAATGATCTTGTTATCCTTCTCTGATATATCTGAGTATGAAAAAAAGTATTCATCCTCTTTTCATCCAGAAATACTAAATGATCATATCTCTTTTATGCCCATTCATTCTCAGGTATTTTAGCTTCTATAACCACTCTCAAAGATTTGATCTCAGTTTCTATAGGAAAAATAGCTTCATAACCATACACTAAACAGAATGGTGTTTGGCTTATGGCAATTCTAGTCATAGTCCTATACGCTTAAAAAGCAAAAGGAAGAAACTCATACCAATCCTTATAAGTTTTGACCATTTTAGAGAGAATATTCTTAGCATTTTTATTAGCCACATCTGCTGCTCCATTAGCCTGAGGGTGATAAGGTGAAGACTTATGATGTTTAATCCGATACTTCTATAATAACTCTACCATTTCTACCTGAAATGGACACTATTATGGTGCAGGACCCCATACCTATAAATAAGACTCTTCTCAATAAATTGTTCCATTTATTTTGCCTTAAAAGTATTGGACTTAGCCTTTGCCCATCTAGAAAAGTACTCTATTGCTACAACTATATACTTTTGCCCATTGGATGTTGTTGGCCTTATTTCTCCTATAATATCAATCCCTACACTGCAAAGGGCTAAAGAGATGATAAACTATTTAGCACCATAGGAGAAAGATGGTTAAGATTCAATAGATCTAGCACTAATGGCACTGTATCATTGTTATGATATAATCTTTTTCCAAACTCAACCAATAATACCTTTATCTAATTATCTTTTTAACCAAGATCATTCCATTCATGTGAGAATCGCGAGCTCCTGCATAAGTCTCTTTCATCACCTCTTCAGCTTCCTCTTTCTTGAGACATTTGAGATACATTCCATTCATCATTCTTTTGTATAATACTCCATTGTGACTCGCGTAATTACATGCAAGAACATGAAGACCATATTTCTTTTTTAAAGTCTCTTGATTGGATACTTTCCTTCCTCAATAAACCTCTGAATGTCATAAAACCATGGCTTCTCTTCAGGCCCTATTTGAATACTTATAGTTTGATCTCCCTCAAAATATAGAGCTCTTGATTTTACGATTACCAAAGGCTTCATAGTCAATCCAGTCACATTATCCCACATTGAAGAGAGCATTACTAGTATATCTACCATCCGATTATCATCTCTTGAAAAATGGATAAAGAGACATTTAGTGAAGTTTCTTATTAAAGTTTTCAAATAGCAGATATAAGGCTTCAAATTTTCCTTTTTGACTTCCCATTCTTCATTAGCCTAACTGACAACTAATATTGAATCCCTATATACCAACAACTCTTTTGCTCCAGCTACCATTGCTACCTCCACTCCATGAATGCATGCTTTATACTCAGCCATATTATTTATTACCTTAAAATCTAGCTTCTTGGCCATCGGTATGGTTTTTCCTTATGGTGTAATAAGAATCACTCCTAATCTGGCTCCTATGTTGTTTATAACCCCATTAAAATAAAGCTTCCACTCTCGATGCTCTATGACTGCTAAGTTTTCATCTAGAAACTCTAAACTCCACTGTTCATTACCTTCTACTACATTTTGAGCTAGGAATTTTGCAATTGCCCTTCCTTTGATAGCCTTTATGGTAATGTACTCTATATCAAATTTAGTAAGGAGTACGAGCCATCAAGACATTTTTCTAGTTAAAGCAGATGCTTGAAATAGATATTTTAAAGGATCTATCTTTGAAATAGCTTGAACTTTATAGGACTGAAACTAATGTCTCAATTTTCTTATTGCCCGGATTATTATTAAACATGCCTTTCTCTACTAAATCATACTTTTCCTTATATGGTAGAAACTTTTTTCTAAGGTAATACACTGCATGTTCTACTCCATCCAATCCTTTTTGCGCTAGCATTGCCCCCATTGTATTTTCCTTTAGAGCCAAATATATGATCAATGGCTTACCTTGCCTTAGTGGCTTCAATGCAGGCGGATTGGCCAGATATTCCTTAATCTTATAAAAACCCTCTGATAATCATTATTCCACTTCACTGGTTGATCTTTCCTTAAAAAGTTAAAGATAAGATCACAAATATTAATAAGCTTTACAATGAATCTACTAATATACTGCAACCTGCCAATGAATCATTTTACTTTATTCTTTATCTTTGGTACTTTCATTTCCTAGATAGCTTTCACTTTATCTGGATCTACTTTAATTCCTTTGCTACTAACTATATGCCCTAGCAGTTTTCCTAAACTAGCCATAAAAATGCATTTCTTTGGGTTGAGGCTCATATTGTACCTCTCAATTTGAGCCAAGAACTTATTTAAAGCTTTAAAGTGTCCTTCTTTTGTCTCTGACTTGATCATTATGTCATATACATATACTTTTACTTCTTTGTGCATCATATCATGGAAAAGAGTAGTAACTGCCCTTTAATATATTTTTCACCTTCATTCTTCAATCTAAAAGGCATAACCTTATAATAATATGTCGCCCATTCTATAATGAAAGTTGTTTTGATCTTGTACATGACTACCATCATTATCTAATTATATCTTGAAAACTCATCCATAAAAGAATACATTGCACTTGATGTCGTACTATCCACTATCACATCAATGTGAGGTAAAGGAAAATCATCTTTTGGGTATGCTTTGTTTAGATCCCTAAAATCCATATCCATACATACTTTATCATCTTTCTTAGGTATTGGTACTATGTTTGCCAACCATTAAGGATAGTCTACCACTTTTAGAAAATTATCTTGGATTTATTTAACAACTTTTTCTTTTATCTTTTTAGTCCACTCTAGTTTTAGCTTGCGTAGTTTCTGTTTAGATAAGTTGGAATGTGATGTTTCGTAATTCCCCTATCTAAACTAGGCATATCTTCATAAGTCCAAGAAAATACTACCTTTCTTTTTGTTAATATTCTCTCAAAATTTTCCCTCTCTTCAGGAGTAACATTATGTGATATAGAAATGTTCTTAGTATTATCATTTGCGCCCATGTTTAATGAATCTAATTGAATGGAATTAATGTTTAACATGCATTTATGATCAATATTAAAATGCATAGAACCATCAAGATGGACATCACGTAAGTCAGCCAAACTAGAATTCATATCATTGACCATCGAAAAAATAAAGTCTTCATTTTTATAAAGGTCGGACATTATTACATTAGTTTCTTTATAAAAAAAAAACATTACTAAAACTATTATAATGATAGTAGATAAATCTTGGGGTGGCTCCTCTTCAGGGGGTAGACATAGCAGCTCTTCGACAGTAGTATCACCCATCTTCTCAGCTACCTACTTAATTACTTCCTCTTTGTTATCCTCTACCAGGTTCTCCACAATCTACTCCTTGCAGATCTCAAACCTAGGAATATCTTTTTTAGTAACATTGATAGATTCCTTAGCACATAGATAACACTTGTCTTCCCTTGGCTTGATAAAATTCTCACTTATTGGCCTAATTCTCCATAAGGGCTTATTTATCTTCGCCTTTCCCTTATACCTTCCTCTTTTACTACCAGGTTCTATCTCAGTGCACCCCAATCCCTTGGTGTCACTTTGACTTCTAAATTTTGGGGGTTTAGGGCTTCCTTGCACATTCTTTCCTAACCCCTGTCCAGGTTGATAATTCATACTCTCTATCATCCTTGCAACTATTGGGTTCATCTTAGTTCCATTGAATATTCCAGCAACTTGGAAACTAGGGGGAACATATACTTATTTTTTTTATCCTGTATGGCTACAACAGCTGCACTGGTTCTAGCTTCTATAGTCACAACCTCTCATTTATGAGGGAATTTATCTTTTAGTGCACAGTTAAGGGTACCCCTCCTAGACCATGGAACCATGGCCTTCCTAAAAGTAAGGTATATATGATAGGGATGTCTAATATAGTAAACTTAACAGTTGACTCTACAGGCCCTATTTTAACCAGAGCTTGGAATGTGCCCTCCATAGTTCGAGTACTATCATCATAGGCTCTTATTATAAGATTTGAACCTTTCAAATCATTAGCTTTCAAACCCAAATTAGGCAGGATTTTTAATGGACACATGTTAATAGTAGAACCGTCATATACCATTGCAAAATTAATTCTCTTTACCCTTACATCAACTGGGATAAAGAGTGCCTTCTTATGATTTTTACCTTCCAAAGGCAAATCATCATCCGAGAACATTATCAAGCCATACTTCTTTTTCATGACCTTTGCTACCATAGCCTCAGGTGTAGTTATTGTTTCAATACTCATATTTGATAGAGCCTTGACAAGAGCTCTTCAATGGCTGCTTGAATGCATTAATAACTCCCAAATGCTCACATTCGCTTTAGTTTTCTTTAGCTGCTCTAAGATTAGGTATTCTTTCCTTCCTCTACTTCTACATCCTCTATTTCTTCTCTTTCTATCACCCTCACAATTTTCTTTTCTGCTACCTTATAATTCTTTCCACTTTTGGTGACATGATTCACATTATGATTATCACTTAATACATCAACACCACCAGGGCTCTCTTCATCAGAGTCATACCAAATGTTAATAACCCTAATAATTTGATCCCTCTTTCCATCTTTCCATACTTCCATTGTGCACTTTTCTTTCCCTTTTAGCTCCTTTATGTTAAGTTTGCCCAAATGTTGGCTAAGTAACTCTTTAACTCCCTCTTAAGACTGTTCAAAAGCAAAAAAATCCATTTTTCTTTCCATTTACATGATCATCTTTGAATTCTTGACCCCATCTTGAGGGCACAATCTCCTTTATTGGTATATCATATGAAGCAAGCTTAACATAAAATACTCTATAGTCAAACTTGCTTGAAGGTTGCCCTAATAATCCTTCAACCCCTCATAATGGCTGCTTACGAGTTTCATATTCTCTCTCTTCTTCCATTGGCTCATTGTTAAACTCATTACCCCATCCTGAGGGCACAGTTGATTCAAAGGGAATATTAGCAGATGGTGGTTTTGAATAAAACAACTTCAAGTCAAATTTGCCAGAGGGTTGCCCTAGTAAATCTTCTACTCCTTTAGAGGCAATAAGAGATTTCTTATTGTTTACAAGGTTTAAGTTTGCAAAGGAGTCCAGCACTTCCTCTTTGCTAACTCCTGAGGTGGTGGAACATTTTGGTAGTATAGGAAAGGGTTATTTCTAATGTTTGGGTTAGAATTGGATTTTTCAAGGTTTATGATTTTTTTTAGAATCTATTAGGTTATGGATTTCATGTTTTAAGTGGATACATGTGTCTGTGGAGTGGCCAGCTACTTGGTGAAATTTACAGTACCTATTTGGGTCGTAGCCTGGACCATTTAGGTTTGGTGCTTTGGAAAAGGTTAAGGGTCTAAGTAGGCCTTTTTGGATCAAACGGTCTAGGACTTTGGAAAGTGGTTGGTTAAAATTGGAGAATCTCCTAGGCTACTGAATTGCATGCACCTCCATAACTCGGCTAGTACTTCTATATTGTGTGCCCCTAATTAGGTAATTTTAAGTTCCTGTACTTTTAAAACTTTTTTTCTTCTCACTCTTAATATCTTCGGCTTGTAGACCATCATCATATAAGTCTATAAGTATTTTAGGATTCATCATTTGCAATCTCTCAACCAAATTAGGCGACGGACTATCATCCTACCCTGATCCTTCTCAGCCAACTTATTTTTCATTAATCCTACCTTATTCATAAATCTTATCAAGAAATCAGAAAAGGATTCATTTGATGTTTCCTTAGTCAGTTCCAAATCTTTGATGGACACTTTCAATCTAGTGTTATAATTATACTATTTTAAAAAATTAGTACATTGTTCTTTCCAGTCAGCCCTAATAGACTTTTCTAACCTATGGTACTAGTTTACAGACATTCCCTCTAAAGACAATGCAAATAACCTAGTGATCATTGCTAATGGGCCTTAGTAGTGCTCATAGTTATTGTGTACTGATTAAGATGTATCCTAGGATCTCCAGTTCCATCAAACTTCTGCATTTAAGGCATTTTGAATTTCTCAGGTAGCTTACTATCCGCCATTAGCAACATATCATCAAAGTTAAATGAATATCCTATGCCTTATCCTCTAATCAGTTCTTCCATCTTAGACATTTTCTAGGTCAGTGTTTGCATCTGATTGGACTCATGATCTTGTACTAGTACAAGTGATTCTCTTTTTACCTTTTCCACCATGTAATTCTCAACATCCCTAAGCTTCACATCAACATTAGGTGGGTTTCTAGCAATAGGTTGCCCCTTAGCATTATTAGTGGCAAGTGGAGCATTTGCAGCAAGTGGGATTACTGCAGCAGTAGGTGGTTGATCAATTACAAGTAGTGGTATGATTGTAGCAATAGGTTGCTTCAATCCAAATAAAGCTTGTCTCAATTCATCTTGCATCATAGCCCTCATGCATCCATCAAAGCTCCCTTGATGTCTTCTAAGGTCTAGTTCCCTCCTTATTATTTTCCCATTTCTATATGCTTATTTAGAGTTAGTTCAGCTTCCAAGTAAAGTGGATTAATAGGACTCTTCTCTAGTCTGTGAAGGATCTCTTATGCTATGCCGTTAGGACTTAAATCTATTCTCCTTAGTCTACCATCTTTTCATCCTTAAATATGAGAAGACCCAAATGAATCTATGATGGCTATAAAAAAAGTATTAGTTTGATGGATGAAATGCATGTATGCATGATGCACGTGTTATGTAACAAGTAGAAAATAACAAGTATCAATCAAGTGTACAACATTAATCCTTCCAACCTTATCCCTCCTACACACGTGTTCAATGGTGAGTCTCTTTTCCTAGGAATTTTGGTCTTGGCCTAAATATAAATAGGGGATATAAAAAATTAGCATGCATGCTAAATCTCCCAAAGCGATAAAAGCATAGAAATAGTACTTCTAGGTATAAAGGTCTAGCCCAATATTTATTAGCCTAGATGAGCTCTTTAAAGTATGAGCTTAGGCTTTTATAGATAGAAATACCTCATGGAAATATATACAAGCAATTTGGGTAATGCTAGGGGAAGTTACTAAGCCAATATATATGGTTAGGGTTCAGTGAAAAGTCAAGGTTCCCTTAGCAAGATGCCATCCTTTAAGACTTAAGTTACAAGCCAAGGTTAGAGGGGCCCAACATCCTTTACAAACTCGAGAGAAAACTACCCCTTTTAGGAATTAGGTTATAGACTCTAGTTAGATGAGTCCAGTAATCTCTCTTGAATTGAGTTAAGGCGAAAAGTGATGGTTAGCCAATTTACAACTCCATAAAGCGAATGGAATCATAAACCAACACCATCAGTTTAATAGGGACATGCAGAATGAATGAAAAAATAAAATAATAATGAATAAAATAATTCTAAAGAACATAAGTAAAATTAGTATCTCTTATCCCCAATGGAGTCACCACTGTAGATGGCGGGGTTTAACGAGCGTCTAAGATTTTAGCAACCGCAACACTGTTTAAGCTCAAGGCTTTAGAGAACACACTAACCATTATCACAAAGACATGGCAGCGAGATGAGGAGTTGCCATCCAGGGTAATAACTGGGACAAATTATTTTGGTGGTACTCGATTCTCTAAAAGAAAGCTAGCACCATAACTAGGAGATTCTAGGAATGGAATACTAATTTCTTTCAGTCTTGTGTTCATTTAGAATTACTATCTTATTCTCTATTTACATATAATTTTATAAAACCCAAATTAAACATCCATCTAGCCCTAAAGTAAACTAGTAATAAAACTGCATGTAAAAAACGCATACAAAGTGCATCGTCCCTAAGTTTAAACTGTGTTAATTTTATTTTAAAGTTTAGCTAATTCTAAATTTTTATTTACAAGTGAAATGGTTGTTAATTTTATTTTAAAGTTTAGCTAATTCTAAATTTTTATTTACAAGTGAAATGGACTAAAGATGGTCCTACATTTTAAGATAATTAATGAGCCTAAGTCTACTTGTTTTAATTTTAAAAAGTGGGTTTAAATCTATTAATTTTAAGAAATAAAATAGAAATAAATTAGTGGGCTTGATTGTTACTTAATTTTAAATTAAGTGATGTGATCCTAAATCTATTTATTTAAAAAGGAAATTCTTTAATAAGCTGAGCTAAGTCTAAATTAATTTTAATTAAACTAAAAATGAGCTTAAGTCTAAAGTAATCTAATTGGGCGTAAATTGATTTTAAAATTAATTAACCCTAAAAATATAATTAAAAGCCTATTTATTAAATGGGTTGAAACCTAACGTGGGCCTAGGGCCTAAAGAGAATAAAAACATGCAAACAAGGCTAAATAACAAATAAAATCAAATAATGAATAAAAAACATACATTCAATGATTTCTAACCTAATTTTAATTACATGCAACCTAAATTGATCTAAATCCACCATTGATTTTATTAGGGTTTTATCAAATGAACCTAATTTACTAATTAATTTTAATAGTGCAAAAAATTAAAGAATTTCACTATTTCTATTATCGGGGCTATTACAAAATCTACCCAAAAATAACAAGGAAAATAAAATTAGAATTACAACCTTTAAGAAAATAAATTAAACAAATTCAAAACCTAAAAAAAGAAAATTAGGTAGAACAAAATAAAAAATACATAAGAATTAAATTAAGATCCTGATTCTTTGGTTTTCATTTATGGATTCTCTATACGTTTTCTTATGTTCAATCATGTGTTCATCATCATATAAATATGAAACACATAGAATAAAACAAAGATTAGAATAAATGAACAAAGAAAATAAAATAATGAAAATTAAAAAATAATAAAATAATATAAAAGAAAGAATTAATAAAAAAAAGGAGTAGAAGAAGGATGTTATACAAATGCTATTTGAATGGCTCTCAAAATGGGATTTCATCGTCTTGAGAAAATTGATCGTGTTTTTTTCTTGATTTCTATACCTTGAAAATAATGTATTTTTTAAAATGCTTTTTTAGTTTTTTTTTCTTCTTTTTTCTCTCTATGTTTTTTCAATCAAGCCTTTTTTACAATAGCTGTTAGGGTTTTCTCTTTTCTCTCTCTTTACACAATCTCTTATCCTTATTTTTTTCTTAAACTTTTCTATTTATATCTTGTTTAAACCGTAGCTAACCACTTATATGATCACAGGAGAGGCAACTTTGATCCTCCCTCTCAAAACAAATAGGATAAGAATTTTAATTTCAAAAAATTGTTTGCATAAGAGACACGTTCTAGAAAAATAAATATTAAAATTAATTCATTTATTAAAAATAAGTTAAATTTGGACTAATTATAATTAAAAAATTTAAGAAATTTTTTTTTTGAAATTTTAGTGCCTTAGCATTACAAAATGTCGACCGACATTATATAATTCCAAATAGCATTATGCACAGTTTCAAATAGGCCAGTGAAAAATTCAATTTTCTACAATTAAACCCAAAAAAATTATGATTTAGTCCTTGAAATCATGAAACTTAACATCAGAGGTGAAATTTTGACTAAATTTTCATAATAGAGGCTTTCGTTGCATTCATGCACAAATGCATACTTAAATTAGGTGCTTATAGTAGGATTCTTAGAATCTTATTGTTCGCCTCTTCCTTGAAGAAATATTTTTCAAGTTTCTTGAGGGTTATGAGGAAAGCATTGAGATGGATTGTCATCTTCATGATTAATTTTTGAGGCTTCATTGTGAAGAGTTCATATTCATATATATAAAGTTGAACCTTTTTGCTTCTTACTTATATATTGCCTTTATAATTGTTCTCTAAGGTCCCCCACATTTCCTTCGCCAAAATGTAGCGTTGAAGCTTACCTCCTTCTTCTTTTATCATGGAAGACAATATAGTGATCATACTGTAGACACCCAATTTTGGGATGATAAGTTATGGATATGACAGAAGACTCTAATGATGAAAATATTATGAATAAGTCTTCAATATTTGAACTTTAAAACTTCAAGGGTCTAATTGCATTTTTTTCCAAAGAAAGGATTTAAGGTTTTCATGGACTAAATTGCAATGCTTTTTAGGGATCTAATTATAAAACCTAAATTCTTTCAAGGACCTTTCTATAATTAAAAAAAGATGATTGAAATTACTCTTATTCTAATCAGAATTATGTAATCCTAATCGAAATTAGACTCCTTCTGCAAATTCTTGAATTTTCAAGATAAATCTCAAATTTTATAGATAAATTGTGTCCTAATTGGTTTAAAATTCTCCTAAAATTATTTTGATAATGTTTTTAAGGAAATAGAAGTCTTTTAGGAATTAATTTATAAATAGGTTTCAAGATGTATCCCTATATATAGGAGGGCTTTAGCACTGAAGGTGAGGGAGAAAGAGAAAAAGGAAGGGAGGAAAAGAATAAAGAGAAGGCATAAGAGGAAGAGCAAAAATGAAAAAAAAAACATGTGAAAAAAATGAGGAAAGAAAAAGAGAGAGAAAAAAGGGAGAGAAAAATCTTATTCTCTATAAAATTTCTTTTTCTTAATTACTTGATTAAGGATCCTTAAAGCATTTTTGAAGAATAATATTCGAAGCCTATCAAGAACGGTGATTCTACCAATCTGAGGAGCACTTCATTATGAAACATCCATAAACATCACTTTCTCTTTGTTCTCTTTTATTTATTTTATTTATTTATTTTATTGATTTCTATTTTGTTTTATTATTTATTCACTAATCATAATTGTTATTTTTTTTATGGTATTATGGAGGAAAGCACATGATGATCATACTTGGAGAATCAAATCCATAAGAGTTCCATGGGATGCCATGGATAACACCTTGTAGAGATATAATTTCTAGGGTTTATTATTATTATTTTATTTTATTGCTTTCTTTTATTTATTTATTTTTGGGATGCATTAATTATTTTTATTATTATTTTTAATAGATTATTGTAATAGCCCTAATAGTGGGAATAGTGGAATTAAGTATGATTGCATGTTTATGTTAATTAATTGGTTAGTGAAATTAGGGTTTTAATTAGGTAATTAATTAAAATTAATGGAGGAAATAGATTAATTTAGGTTGCATGTTAATGAAAATTAGGGTTTAGATGGAATTAAGTTAATTAGTTGTTTGATCTTTAATTCAATTGTTTTAATATGTTTTATTTTTTTTTGGGCTTATTTATTTTATCTGTTTTTAGGATTGTTTATTTATTATTATGTGTTTTGGGCCTTAAACCCATATTGGATTCTAGTTCACCCATTTAAATTTAGGTTTTTAGGTTTAATTAATTAAAATGCATTTTAGGCCCATAATTAATTAGATTTTATGACAGAGATAACTTAGGCCCATTCAGTTAATTACACATAGGCCCACTTAATTAAATTTAATTAATTTAGACTTAGCCCATTTAGTTTAAGCATTTTTCATAATTTGTAGATTTAAGATCACTTTAGCATTAAAATATGTAGAATTAGGCCCACTAATTTAAATACCTTCATAATTTGTAGATTTAGGCCCATTTTCAGAATTAAAATAAATAGATTTAGGACCATTTAATTAAAATTATAAGGAACTAGGCCTTTTAGGCTCATTAATTAAAACATGTAGATTTAGTCCAATTAATTAAAATTCATGTAAATTTGACTAGCTAAGGGATTGTGTGTTTGATTAAATGCATTATTTACTTGTATTTTTGTAACTGGTTTTGCCTTAGAGTTAATTGATAGAATAAGGGTTTATATTAAATTGCATGTAAATAGAGAATAATATAGTAATTCATAAAGTAATTCTAAATGAACATGAGACTGAAATAAGTTGGTATTCCGTACCCAAAATCTCTTGGTTGTGTTGCTAGCTTTCTTTTAAGGAATCGAGTACCACCTTTTTTATTTGTCCTAGTTATTACCATGGGTGGTGACTCCTCATCTCCATTCCATGTCTTTATGATAGTGGTTAGTGTGTTCTCTAGAGCCCTGAGCTCAAACAGTATTGCAATTGGTAAAATGTTGGACGCGTGCTAAACCCCACCATCTACAATGGCGACTCCACTGGGATAAGAGATATTGATTCTACTAGTGTTCTTTAGAATTATTTTATTAATTATTATTTTATTCTTACATTCATTCTGCATGTCCATATTAACCGATGATGTTGGTTTATGGTTCCATGATTCCAATAACTTCATAGGATTGTAAATTGGCTAACCATCACTCTTAGCCTTAACTCGATTCAAGAGAGATTACCGGGCTCATCTAACCTAAATTTGTAAACCAAGTCCTTAAAGGGGGGTAGTCTTCTCTTAAGTATGCCAAGGATGTCGGGCCCTTCTAACCTTGGCTTATAACTCAAGTCTTCAAGGAGGGCATCTTGGTAAGGGAACCTTGACCTTTTTACCGGACCCTAACCACATATACGAGTCTAGTTACTTCCCCTAGGATCTACCCAAATTTCTTATGAATGTTGCCATGAGGTATTTCTATCTATAAAGGTCCAAGCCCATACTTTAAAGGCCCGATTGGAGTAATAAAGATTGGGCTAATCTTTTATACCTAGAAATACTGTTTCTATGTTTTACTGCTTTAAGAGAGATTTAGCATGCATGTCAGTCCTTGATGTCCCCCGTCGATATTCTAAGACTAAAAATCCTAGGAAAAAAGACTCACCATTAAATACGTATATGGGAGGAATAAGGTTGGAAGGAAGTATATATACCTAACTTGTTATTAGCTAGCTATTGCATAACACGTGCATCATGCATACATGCATCTCATGCATCATACTAACATTTGTCTTTTAGCCATCATAGATTCATCAGGGTCTTCTTATGTTTGGAGTTGAAAGGGTGGCAGACTAGTGAGAACTGATATGAATATGTAATTAATTACGAAAGACATCCTCAATAAACTAGAAAAGAGTCCCATCAATCCACTCTACTTAGAAGTTATACAACCGACATAAGCTAAAGAAATGGAACAACATAAAGGAGGAAATTGGACCTTAGAGGATGTCAAAGGAGCACTAATGGATTCCATGAGAGCGATGATGCAAGATGAGTTATGATAGGCTTTGGTTGGATTGATGCCACCACCTGCTGCTATTGTACCTCCTATGGCCAATCCACCTATTGCGACTAATCTACCCGCTATGGGTACAACACCCGCTAACAACAACAATGCTAGGGAAATGAAACTCGAGGATATTGAGAGTTATATGGTTAAAAGGGAAAAAAATAATCACTAGAGCAAGTTCAAGAGTTGGAATCCAAGCAGATGAAAGCACTGAATCAAAAAATGTCCAAGATGGAGGAATTGATGAGAGGACAAGGCATTGGATACTTATTTGATTTTAAGGATATGCTACAATTTGGAGAGGACAAATTTCCTAACAAATTCAAGATGCCACAATTGCAGAAGTTTGATGGTACTAGGGAATCAAGGATTCACCTTAGTCAATACACAACTACTATAAGCACCACTAAGTCTCCTTTATCTATAGTTACCAAGCTATTTGTACTGTCATTGGAGGGTATGGCTGTCAATTGGTATAATAGGTTGGAGAAGTCTATCTGTGCAGATTGGAGAGAGCTATGCACCACTTTTCTAAAGCAATATGGCTAAAACACAAGGCTCGAGGTATCCATTAGGGATTTAGAACTAACTAAGCAGAAGCCTAATGAGTCATTCTCAGATTTTCTAACCAGGTTTATGAATAAGGTAGGACTAATGAAGATGAAGCTGATCAAGAAGGATTAGGTTAGGTTGATAGTCCGAAATGTGCTACCTAATCTTGTTAAGAGGCCACAGATGATGAATCCTAAGAAATTTGTAGATCTCTATGATGATGGGTTGCAAGCTGAAGAGATCGAAAATAAGAAAAAGAAGGTCACTAGGAGCATTGGAGTGAGAAATTACCCAACTGGGGGTGCACAACAAGGAAATACTAGCCGGGTTATGGAAGTCCAAGTTATTTAACAACCATGGAGATTCTCCAACTTTAACCAATCTTTGTCAAAAGTCCTAAAATGCCTAATGCAAAAGGGCTTACTTCAACCTTTACGTAATCCAAGCCCACTAAACCCAAACACCCTAGGCTATAACCCAAACAAACATTACAAATTCCACCAAAACCTCCAACACTCTATAGATAACTGCATCTGCCTTAAACATGAAATCCAAAACCTTATAGACTCTAAAAAAATCACAGACCCTGAAAATGCAAGCACTAGAAATAATCCTTTCCTAAATTACTAGAACATGCCACCTCCAACAACTATGATGATTAACTCAGGAGTAAGCAAAGAAGAAGTGCTAAGGTCCTTTGAGGACCTAGACCTGAAATCCAATAAGAAATCTCTTAATGCCCCCAAAAACATAGAATGAGCAGAAGACTTATTGGTCAGCCATTAGGAAAGTTCGGTTATAAGGTATTCTATACTAAACCACCTTCTTTTGACATACCCTTCGAATCGATTGTGCCTATAGGACGGGGTGATGAGTATGATGATGAGAAGCTACTAGAAAAGGAAGAAAAATGCACATTTAAGGAACAGAAAGATGAAGTCATGGAGACAGTTAGTAAGAAGATGCAAGAATAGCTATTATGTCAGCCACCTCAAGGATAACTACTATAAGACCCAGCATCCCTAGTATTTAGAATAGGAAACAAACTCTCTTATTGTCTTCCTTGAATAAAATTTTAGTTTTTTAGAACTTTTTTGGTTTTAGTGATCAATGATATAAATTATGATCATGCTTACTTATGTAATATACATCCTAATGGTATTGTGCATCATGATATTGATCGTATTTGCATGTTTGACATAAATTTAATTTAATTAGATTTATTTAGCATGGGTACAAATGCAAATTCAAAGAACATTTATATATCACATGATGTAACTTATGAAGATTGGAAATTTGAGAAAAAAGAGAAAAAACAAAGACAAAAAAAGAAAAAAGAATAGTGAGATAAAAATTAGAGAGAAAAATTTATGACTAACTGATAATAGGAGTCGTATTATGTGATGTAATTAATGTTCTCTTTTTTGCCTTAATGAATGATTAAAATTGAATTTGAAAATTTTTCTCAAATATAGCATATTCATTTTTATCATACTGCATAATTGTTTGAATGGAAAGACATTACATAATGAAAGATAAAATCAAAGCTATGAGATCACTATTTTAGTTATGTTTCCTTTGTAATTTTCCTTATAAGCTTAACGTCCCCTTATACCTTGATAATTTAGGTGGCTCAATAACTTGCATTGCAAGTCTTCTCCTAAACTATCATCAATCCTTACATCAATATCAAGCTTTATATTCCATTCAAGAGTTCCTCAAAGTGCAAGTCCAGTTGATTTCATCATTAAGAACTCACTTCAGTCAGTTTGCCCACTGCTTTGCATCTTCAATGGATGAGATTACAATTAATAAGGTTAATAAGTTGAAGGATCAACAATAGTAGTGAACGAATTGGGTCTCTTGCACATGAAATGAAAAAAAGACTGATAGGATAGCATGAATAAACCTAAAATGGAATTGGGGGCAAATTGAGTCTGCATTCAAAGAGCAAAGATGGAACACTGAAGTATAAGACCTAATATAAAAGATCTCAAGGCAGAAACAAGCATATAAATACATTAGTTATCACATAATAAAAGCAGTAGCAAAAAGAAAAGTTTAATAGTGCATCGGTTAATAACGAGCTCTAGTGTAAAGCCATAGACGCTACTTGCTAGCCTAGTCATCAGTCTAATGAACTATATCTGATGCTCTAACATTAGAAGCATCAACAGTGAAGCATTCAATACTCAATCCTATAGGCTATTGATGATACACCTCATTCTCATACTCCAAGTTACAACATAGCTTAATTCCAAATAGGAGACCTATTAGGATCATGCATGATATACATGCATTCATACACTTGCATACATCCATTGTGATATACCTACTTTGCATAATAAAGTCTTTAAGCCTAGTTAGGATTGTGCAAATACTCTGCTACTAACATTTGAATTTAGTTTTACGAAAGTATAGGAAAGTAGTAAGAGTATTTACATGTGAAGCATCTGAAAGAGTAAAATAGGAAGAGCAACATTATTAAGAAACTTCATATTGGCAATCTCAAGAGGCTATATAGGACACTTAAGCTCCTCAGATTCAGTATCCATCTCCATAGCCTCATCTAAAGCATCCTTTAGAATATCTCTCCACAACAATCAAATGAATGTAGGGTATGGAATATAGTGATGAGAAGGTCTAAAATGTTAGCACTACATTCGTTGGCTTATAAAAGGGAAGAATGCACTTAAAACTTGAAATGAATGCACTCTAAAAAATCATTTTATCATGAAATAAGATCTCTAACTCCTGAACCTTTTTTACAAGATAATTAATGAGATTATCTTGCATTTTAAGATAATTAATAAGTCTAAGTCTACTTATTTTAATTTTAAAAACTGGGCTTAAATCTATTAATTTTAAGAAATAAAATAGAAACAAATTAGTGGGCTTGATTGTTACTTAATTTTAAATTAAGTGATGTGACCCTAAATCTATTTATTTAAAAAGGAAATGCTTTAATGAGCTGAGCTAAATCTAAATTAATTTTAATTAAACTAAATATGAGCTTAAGTATAAATTAATCTAATTGGGTCTAAATTGATTTTAAAATTAATTAAACTTAAAAATCTAATTAAAAGCATATTTATTAAATGGATTAGAACCTAACATAGGCTTGGGGCCCAAAGAGAATAAAAACATGCAAACAAGCCCAAACAACAAATTAAAGCAA
Source organism: Mallotus nudiflorus (assembly GCA_947683625.1). Lineage (NCBI taxonomy): Eukaryota > Viridiplantae > Streptophyta > Magnoliopsida > Malpighiales > Euphorbiaceae > Mallotus > Mallotus nudiflorus. The sequence goes on along the minus strand of CANTUR010000111.1, from coordinate 846,876 downwards.
ATAATGAATAAACAACATACATTTAGTAATTTCTAACCTAATTTTAAGTACATGCAACTTAAATTAATCCAAAGCCACCATTGATTTTATTAGGGTTTTATCAAATGAACCTAATTTACTAATTAATTTTAATAGTGCATAAAATTAAAGAGTTTCACTATTTCTATTATCGAGGCTATTACAAAATCTACCCAAAAATAACAAGGAAAATAAAATTAAAATTACAACCTTTAAGAAAATAAATTAAACAAATTCAGAAACTAAAAAAAGAAAATTAGGTAGAACAAAATAAAAAATACATAAGAATTAAATTGAGATCCTAATTCTTTGGTTTTCATTTATGAATTCTCTATAGGTTTTCTTCGGTTCAATCATGTGTTCATCATCATAAAAATATGAAAGATAAAGAATACAAAAATATTAGAATAAATGAACAAAGAAAATAAAATAATGAAATTTAAAAAAATAATAAAATAATATAAAAGAAAGAATTAATAATAAAAAAAGAAAGGAGTAGAAGAAGGATGCTATGAAAATGCTCTTTGAATGGCTCTCAGAATAAGATTTCACCGTCTTGAGAAAATTGACTCTGTGTTTTTTTTTTCTGTACCTTGAAAAAAAATGTATTTTTTTAAAAGGTTTTTTTACTTTCTTTTGTTTTCTTCTTTTTTTCTCTCTATGATTTTTCAATCAACTATTTTTTTACAGTATCTATTAGGATTTTCTCTTTTCTCTCTCTTTACACATTCTCTTCTCCTTTTTTTTTCCTTAAACTTTTCTTTTTATATCATGTTTAAACTATAGCTAACCACTTACGTGATCATAGGAAATGCAGCTTTGATCCTCCCTCTCAAAACAACCAGGATAAGAATTTTAATTTCAAAAAATTATACGCATAAGAGACACGTACTGGACAAATAAATATTAAAATTAATTCATTTATTAAAAATAAGTTAAATTTGGACCAATAATAATTTAAAAAATTAATAAAATAATTTTTTCTGAAATTTTAGCACCTTAGCATTACAAAATGTCGATTGGCATTATGAACATTTTTGAATAGGCCCATACAAAATTCAATTTTTAACAATTAAACCCAAAAAAATTATAATTTAGGCCCTGAAATCATGAACCTTAACACTATAGGTCAATTTTTGACTAAATTTTCATAATGAAGGTTTTTGTTGCATTCATGCACATATGCATACTGAAATTAGGTGCTTACAGTAGGATTCTTAGAATCTTATTATTCGCCTCTTCCTTGAAGAAATTTTTTTCAAGTTTCTTGAGGGTTATAAGGAAAGCATTGAGATGGATTGTCATCTTTGTGATTGATTTTTAAGGCTTCACTTTAAAGAGTTCATATTCATATATATGAAGTTAAACCTTTTTGCTTCTTACTTATATATTGCCTTTATAATGGTTCTCCAAGGTCTCCCATATTTCCTTGGTTGAAATGTAGTGTTGAAGCTTGCCTCCTTCTTCTTTTATGATGGAACACAATAGAGTGATCATAGTGTAGACATCCAATTTCAGGATGATAAATTATGGATGTGATAGAAGATTCCAATGATGAAAAATGTTATGAATAGGTCTCCAATATTTGAAGTTTGAAACTTTAAGGGTCTAATTGCATTTTTTTTAAAGAAAGGATTTAAGGTTTTCATGGACTAAATTACAATGCTTTTTAGCAATCTAATTGCAAAGCTTAAATTCTTTCAAGGACCTTTCTATAATTAAAAAAGTATGATCGAAATTACTCTAATTTTGATCAGAATTATGTAATCCCGACCAGAATTACATAATTCCGGTCAGAATTAGACTCCTTCTGTAAATTCTTGAATTTTCAGGATAAATCTCGAATTTTCTAGATAAATTGAGTCCTAATTGGTCTATTTTGGTAATGTTTTTAAGGAAATAGAAGTCTTTTAGGAATTAATTTATAACTAGGTTTTAAGACGTATCCCTATATAAATGAGGGTTTTGGCTTTGAAGATGGGGGAGAAAGAGAAAATGGAAGGGGGGAAAAGAATAAAGAGAAGGCAGAAGAGGAAGAGCAAAAAGGAAAAAAAAACATGAGAAAAAAACAAGGAAAGAAAAAAAGAGAAAAAAAGAGAGAAAAATCTTATTCTTTATAAAATTTCTTTTTCTTAATTGCTTGATTAAGGATCCTTAAAGAATTTTTGAAGAATAATATTTGAAGTCCTATCAAGAACGATGATTCTGCCAATCTGAGGAGTAGTTCATTAAGAAACTACCATAAGCATCACTTTCTCTTTTTTATCTTTTATTTGATTGATTGATTGATTGATTGATTTTATTGATTTCTATTTTGTTTTATTATTTATTCACTAATCATAATTGTTATTTTTTTATGGTGATTATGGAGGAAAGCACATGATGATCATACTTGGAGAATCAAATCCATAAGAGTTCCATGGGATGTCATGGATAACACCTTGTAGAGATATAATTTCTAGGGTTTTTTCCTATTATTTGATTTTATTGCTTTATTTTATTTATTTATTTTTTGGGATGTATTAATTATTATTATTATTATTTTTAATAGATTATTGTAATAGTCCAAATAGTGGGTTAAGTATGATTGCATGTTTATGTTAATTAATTGGTTAGTGAAATTAGGGTTTTAATTGGATAATTAATAAAAATTAATGGAGGAAATAGATTAATTTAGGTTGCATGTTATTGAAAATTAGGGTTTAGAAGGAATTAATTTAATTAGTTGTTTGATCTTTAATTTAATTTTTTAATGTGCTTTATTTCTTTTCGAGCTTGTTTATTTTATCTGTTTTTGGGATTGTTTATTTATTCGTATGTGTTTTGGGCCTTAAACCCATGTTGGATTTTAGTTCACCCATTTAAATTTAGGTTTTTAGGTTTAATTAATTAAAATGCATTTTAGGACCACAATTAATTAGATTTTAGGATAGAAATAACTTGGGCCCATTTAGTTAATTAGACATAGGCCCACTTAATTAAATTTAATTAATTTGGACTTAGCCCATTTAATTTAAGCCTTTTTCATAATTTATAGATTTAATATAACTTTAGCATTAAAATATGTAGAATTAGTCCCACTAATTTAAATACCTTCATAATTTGTAGATTTACGCCCATTTTTAGAATTAAAATAAATAGATTTAGGACCATTTAATTAAAATTAAAAGGAATTAGGCCTTATAGGCTCATTAATTAAAACATGTAGATTTAGCCCAATTAATTAAAATTCATGTATATTAGACTAACTAAGGGATTATGTATTTGATTAAATACATTATTTACTTGTATTTTCATAACTGGTTTGCCTTGGAGTTAATTGCTAGAATAAGGGTTCATATGAAATTGCATGTAAATAGAGGATAATATATGGTGCTAGCTTTCTTTTAGGGAATCGAGTGCCACCTTTTTTATTTGTCCCAATTATTACCATGGGTGGCAACTCCTCATTTCCATACCATGTCTTTGTGATAGTCGTTAGTGTGTTCTCTAGATCCCTGAGCTCAAACAGTGTCGCAATTGGTAAAATCTTGGATGTGCGCTAAACCCCACTATCTACAGTGGCGACTCCACTGGGGATAAGAGATACTAATTCTACTTTTGTTCTATAGAATTATTTTATTCTTGCATTCATTCTGCATGTCCCTATTAACTGATGGCGTTGGTTTATGGTTCCATGATTCCACTAGCTTCATGGGATTGTAAATTGGCTAACCATCACTCTTAGCCTTAACTCGGTTCAAGAGAGATTATTGAGTTCATCTAACCAAAGTTTTTAACCTAAGTCCTTAAGGGGGGTAGTCTTCTCTTGAGTTTACAAAGGATGTCGGGCCCCTTTGACCTTGGCCTGTGACTCAAGTCTTAAAGGAGGGCATCTTGCTAAGGGAACCTTGACCTTTTTACTGGACCCTAACCATAAATAATGGCCTAGTTACTTCCCCTAGGATCTACCTAAATTGCTTATGAATGTTGCCATGAGGTATTTCTATCTATAAAGGCCCAAGCCCATACTGTAAAGGCCCATTTGGACTAATAAAGATTGAGCAAATCTTTTATACCTAGAAATACTATTTCTAAATTTTACTACTTTAAGAGAGATTTGGCATGCACGCCGGTCCCTGATATCCTTTATTGACATTAAGACTAAAACTAAAAATCCTAGGAAAAGGGACTCACCATTAAATATGTATGTGGGAGGAATAAGGTTAGAAGGAAGTATGTATACCTAACTTGTTACTTGCTGGCTACTGCATAACATGTGCATCATGTATACATGCATCATACTAACATTTGTCTTTCAACAATCATAGAATCATGAGGGTCTTCCTATATTTGGAGTCAAAAGGGTGCAGACTAGTGAGAACTGATTCAAGTATGCAATTGATTGCGAAAGAGATCCTCAGCAGACTGGAAAGGAGTCCTATCAACCCACTTTGCTTAGAAGCTACATAACCGAAAAAAGCCAAAGAAATGGAATAACATAAAGGAGGAAACTGGACCCTAGAGGATGTCAAAGGAGCACTGATGGATGACATAAGAGCGATGATGCAAAATGAGTTATGATAGGCTTTGGCTGGATTGATGCCAACACTTGCTGCTACTGTACCTCCTGGGGCCAACCCACCTATTGTGAGCAATCTACCTGCTATGGTACAACTTCTAATAATAATGATAATGCTAGGGAAACGAAACTCGAGGATGTTGAGAGTTATATGGTTAAAAGGGAAAAAAAGGAATCACTGGAGCAAGTTCAAGAGTTAGAATCCAAGTAGATGAAGGCACTAACTCAGAAAATGTCCAAAATAGAGGAATTGATGAGAGGACAAGGCATTGGATACTCATTTGAGTTTAAGAATATGCTACAATTTGGAGAGGATAAATTGCCTAACAAATTCAAGATGCCACAGATGTAGAAGTTTGATGGCACTAGGGAACTGAGGATTCACCTTAGTCAATACACAACTACCATAAGCACCACTAAGTCTCCTTTGTCTATAGTTACCAAGCTATTTGTACTGTCACTAGAGGGTATGGTCGTCAATTGGTATCATAGGTTGGAGAAGTCTATCTGTGCAGACTGGAGAGAGCTATGCACCACTTTTCTAAAGCAATATAGCTACAACACTAGGCTCGAGGTATCCATTAAGGATTTAGAACTGACTATGTAGAAGCATAATGAGTCATTTTTGGATTTTCTAACCAGGCTCATGAATAACGTAGGACTAATGAAGAACAAGCTGATAGAGAAGGATCAAGTTAGGATGATCACCTAAAATTTGCTACCTAATCTTGTTAACAGGCTCCAAATGATGAATCCTAAGACGGTTATAAATCTCTATGATGATGGGCTGCAAGCTGAAGATATCGAAAATGGAAAAAAGAAGGTCACTAGGAGCATTAGAGTGAGACATTACCTAACTGTGGGCGCACAACAAGAAAATACTAGCCGGGTTATGGAAGTCCACACTATTCAACAACCATGGAGATTCTCCAACTTTAACCAACCTTTGTCAAAAGTCCTAGAATGCTTAATGCAAAAGGGCTTACTTCAACCTTTACCTAATCCAAACCCACCAAACCCAAACACCCTAAGCTATAACCCAAATAAACATTGCAAATTCCACCAAAAACTTTAACAGTCTATAGATAACCACATCCACCTTAAACATGAAATCCAAAACCTTATAGACTCTAAAAAATTCACAGACCCTAAAAATCCAAGCACCAAAAATAATCCTATCCCAAATTACCAAAACATGCCACCTCCAACAACTATGATGATAAACTCAGGAGTAAGCGAGGAAGAAGTGCTAAGGTCCTTTGAGGACCTAGACCTTAAAACCAATGAGAAATCTCCTAATTTCCCTAAAACATGGAAAGAGCATAAGAATTATTGGGTTAGCCTTTAGGTAAGTTCAGCTATAAGGCGTTTTATACTAAACCACCTTCTTTTGACATAACCTTCAAGTCGATTGTGCCTATAGGATGGGGTGATGAGTTTAATGATGAGAAGCTACTAGAAAAGGAAGAAAAATACACATTTGAGGAATATAAAGGTGAAGTCATAGTGACAGCTAGCAAGAAGATGCAAGAATAGCTATTATGCTAGCCACCTTAAGGACAACTATTATAAGACCCAACATCCCTAGCATTTAGAATAGGAAACAAACTCTCTTATTGTCTTCTTTGAATAAAATTTTAGTTTTTTAGAACTTGTTTTGTTTTAGTGATCAATGATATAAGTTATGATCATGCTTACTTATGTAATATACATCCTAATGGTATTATGCATCATAATATTGATCACATCTCCATGTTTGACATAAATTTAATTGAATTACATTCATTCAACATGGGTACAAATGAAAATTCAAAGAACATTTATATATCACATGATGTAACTTTTGAAGATTAGAAATTTAAGAAAAAATGAAAAAAAAGAGAAAAAACAAAGAGAGAAAAAAAGAAAAAAGTACAGTTAGGTAAAAATTAGAGAGAAAAATTTAGGAATAATTGATAATAGGAGTTGTATTAAGTGATGTAATGAATTTCTCAATTTTTCCTTAATGAATGATTAAAATTGAATTTGAAATTTTTGTTTAAATTTTGCATATTCATTTTTATCATACTACATAAGTATTTGAATGGAAAGACATTACATAATGAAAGCTAAAATCAAAGCTATGAGATCACTATTTTAGTTATGTTTCCTTTGTAATTTTCCTTAAAAGCTTAGTGTCCCCTTATACCTTGAGAATTTAAGTGGCTCAATAACTAGCATTGCAAGTCTTCTCCTAAGCTATCATCAATCCTTACATCAATATCAAGCTTCATATTCCATTCAAGAGTTCTTTAAAGTGCAAGTCCAGTTGATTTCATCATCAAGAACTAGCTTCAGTCAGTTTTCCCACTCCTCTACATCTTCAATGGATGAGATTACAATTAATAAGGTTAATAAGTTGAAGGATGAACAACAGTAGTGAACAATCTGGGTCTCTTGCACATGAAATGAAAAAAGACTGCAAGAATAGCATGAATAAACCTAAAATGGAACTAGGGGCAAATTAAGTCTGCATTCAAAGAGCAAAGATGGAACACTGAAGTATAAGAGCTAGTAAAAAAGATCTCGAGGTAGAAATAAGCATACAAATACATCAGTTATCATATAATAAAAGTAGTGGCAAAAAGAAAAGTTTAGCAATTCATCAGTCAATAACGAGCCCCAGTGTAAAGCCATGGACTTTACTTGCTAGCCTAGTCATCAATCCAATGAACTATATCTAAAGCTCTAACATCAGAAGCACCAACAGTGAAGCATTCAATACTCAAGCCTATAGGCTATTGATGATACACCTCATTCACATACTCCAAGTTGCAACATAGCTTTATTCTAAATAGGAGACCTATTAGGATCATGCATGTCATAAATGACATTCATACACTTGCATACATCTATTGTGATATACCTGCTTTGCATAATAAAGTCTTTAAGGCTAGTTAAGATTGTGCAAATACTTTTCTACTAACGTTTGAAATTAGTGTTATGAAAGTATTGGAAAGTAGTCAAAGTATTTATATGTGAAGCATCTGAAAGAGTAAAATAAGAAGAGCAACATTATTAAGAAACCTCATCATGGCAATCTTAAGAGGCTATATAGGACACTCAAGCTCCTTAAATTTAGTATTCATCTCTATAGCCTCATATAAAGCATCCTTTAGAATATCTCTCCACAACAATCAAACAAGTGTAGGGTATGGAATATGGTGATGAGAAGGTCTAACATGTTAGCACTACATTCATCTACCTATAAAAGGGAAGAATGCACACAAAACTTGAAATGAATGCACTCTGAAAAATCATTTGATCATGAAATAAGATCTCTAACCCCTGAACCTTTTTTGCAGGATAATTAATGATATTTTCCTACATTTTAAGATAATCAATAAGTCTAAGTATACTTGTTTTAATTTTAAAAAGTGGGCTTAAATCTATTAATTTTAAGAAATAAAATAGAAATAAATTAGTGGGCTTGATTATTACTTAATTTTAAATTAAGTGATGTGATCTTGAATCTATTTATTTAAAAAGGAAATGCTTTAATGAGCTGAGTCTAAATTAATTTTAATTAAACTAAAAATGAGTTTAAGTCTAAATTAATCTAATTGGGCCTAAATTGATTTTAAAATTAATTAAACCTAAAAATCTAATTAAAAGCTTATTTATGAAATGGGTTTGAACCTAACGTGAGCCTAAGGCCCAAAGAGAATAAAAACATGCAAAGAAGCCCAAACCAAAAATTAAAGCAAATAATGAATAAAAAGCATACATTTCATGATTTCTAACCTAAGTTTAATTACATGCAACTTAAATTAATCTAAAGCCACAATTGATTTTATTAGGGTTTTATCAAATGAACCTAATTTACTAATTAATTTTAATAGTGCAGAAAATTAAAGAGTTTCACTATTTCTATCATTGGGGCTATTACAAAATCTATCAAAAAATAACAAGGAAAAAAATTAAAATTACAACCCTTAAGAAAATAAATTAAAAAAATTCAGAACCTAAAAAAAGAAAATTATGTAAAAAAAAATAAAAAATACATAAGAATTAAATTGAGATCCTAATTCTTTGGTTTTCATTTATGGATTCTCCATAGGTTTTCTTTGATTCAATCATGTGTTCATCATTATAGAAATATGAAACATAGAGAATAAAAAAAGATTGGAATAAATGAACAAAGAAAATAAAATAATGAAAATTAAACAAGAAAACAAAAATAATAAAATAATATAAAAGAAAGAATTAATAATAAAAAAAAAGAAAGGAGTAGAAGAAGGATGATATGCAAATGCTATTTGAATGCCTCTCAGAATAAGATTTCACTGTCTTGAGAAAATTAACTATGTGTTTTTCTTGATTTCTATAACTTGAAAAGAATGTATTTTTTTAAAAGGTTTTATTTACTTTCTTTTCTTTTCTTCTTTTTGCTGTCTATGTTTTTTCAATCAACTTTTTTTTACAGTAGCTATTAGGGTATTTTCTTTTCTCTCTCTTTACACAGTCTCTTCTCCTTCTTTTTTTCCTTAAAATTTTCTTTTTATATCCTGTTTAAACCATAACTAACCACTTACGTGATCACAAGAGAGGCAACTCTGATCCTCCCTCTTAAAACAAACAGGATAAGAATTTTAATTTTAAAAAATTGTATGAATAAGAGACATGTACTGGAAAAATAAATATTAAAATTCATTAATTTATTAAAAATAAGTTAATTTGGACCAATCATAATTAAAAAATTAAGAAAATTATTATTTTTTTCTCAAATTTTAGCGCTTAGCATTACAAAATGTCGATCGGCATTATGTAATGTTGATTGGCTTTATGCATATTTTCAAATAGGTCTATGTAAAATTCTATTTTTTACAATTAAACCCAAAAAACATTGTAATTTAGTCTATAAAATCATGAAACTTAACACTAAAGGACAATTTTTTACTAAATTACAAAATAAAGGCTTTCGTTGCATTCATGAACAAATGCATACTGAAATTGGGTGCTTATAGTAGGATTCTTAGAATCTTATTGTTCGTCTCTTCCCTGAAGAAATGTTTTTCAAGTTTCTTGAGGGTTATAAGGAAAGCATTGAGATGGATTGTCATCTTCTTAATTGATTTTTGAGGCTTCATTTTGAAGAGTTCATATTTATATATATGAAGTTGAACTTTTTTGCTTCTTACTTATATATTGCCTTTATAATAGTTCTCCAAGGTCTCTTATATTTCCTTGGCCAAATTGTAGTGTTGAAGCTTGCCTCCTTCTTCTCTTATCATGGAAGACAGTAGAGTGATCATAGTGTAGACACCCAATTTCAGGATGATAAGTTATGGATGTGACAGAAGACTCCAATGATGAAAATGTTATGAATAGGTCTTTAATATTTGAATTTTGAAACTTCAAAGGTCTAATTGTAGGTTTTTCGAAGAAAGGATTTAAGTTTTTCATGGACTAAATTAGGATGTTTTTTAGGGATCTAATTGCAAAACTTAAATCCTTTTAAGAACTTTTCTGTAATTAAAAAAATATGATCAAAATTACTTTAATTCCAATCAGAATTATGCAATCCTGATTAGAAATACATAATTCCAATTGGAATTAGACTCCTTCCACAAATTCTTGAATTTTTAAGATAAATTGAGTCCTAATTGGACTAAAATTCTCCTAAAATTATTTTTATAATATTTTTAAGGAAATATAAGTCTTTATGAATTAATTTGTAACTAGGTTTCAAGATGTATCTCTATATATAAGAGGGCTTTGGCTCTGAAGATTGAGGGGTTGGGGAAAAGAAAAAGGAAGAGGGGAAAAGAATAAAGAGAAGGCAGAAGAGGAAGAGCAAAAAAAAAAAAAACATGAGAAAAAAATGATGAGAGAAAAAAAGAGAGAGAAAAATCTAATTATCTATAAATTTCTTTTTCTTAATTTCTTGATAAAAGATCCTTAAAGAATTTTTGAAGAATAATATTCGAAGTCCTATAAAAAATGGCGATTCTACCAATATGAAGAGCACTTTATTAAGAAAACATCCATAAGCATCACTTTATCTTTATTCTCTTTTATTTGATTTATTTATTTATTTTATTGATTTCTATTTTGTCTTATTATTTATTCAATAATCATAATCTTTATTTTTTTACAGTGATTATGGAGGAAAGCACATGATGATCATACTTGGAGAATAAAATCCATAATCGTTCCATGGGATGCCATGGATAACACCTTGTAGAGATATAATTTATAGGATTTTTTTTTATTATTATTTCATTTTATTGCTTTATTTTATTTATCTATTTTTTGGGATGTATTAATTATTTTTATTATTAGTTTAAATAGATTATTGTAATAGCCCCAATAGTGGTAATAATGGAATTATGTATGATTGCATGTTTATGTGAATCAATTGGTTAGTGAAATTAGGGTTTTAATTGGGTAATTAATTAAAATTAATGGAGGAAGTAGATTAATTTAGGTTGCATGTTAATGAAAATTAAGGTTTAGAAGGAATTAATTTAATTAGTTTTTTTATCTTTAATTTAATTGTTTTAATATGTTTTATTTGTTTTTAGGCTTGTTTATTTTATTTGTTTTTGGGATTGTTTATTTATTCTTATGTGTTTTGGGCCTTAAACCCATATTGGATTCTAATTCACCCATTTAAATTTAGGTTTTTAGGTTTAATCAATTAAAATACATTTTAGGCCCATAATTAATTAGATTTTAGGATAGAGATAACTTAGGCCCATTTAGTTAATTAGACATAGACCCACTTAATTAAATTTAATTAATTTGGAATTAGCCCATTTAATTTAAGCCTTTTTCATAATTTATAGATTTAAGATCACTATACAATTAAATTATATAGAATTAGGCCCACTAGTTTAAATATCTTCATAATTTATAGATTTGGGCCCATTTTTAGAATTAAAATAAATAGATTTATGACCGTTCAATTAAAATTAAAAGGAATTAGGCCTTTTAGGCTCATTAATAAATACATGTGGATTTAGCCTAATTAATTAAAATTCATGTATATTAGACTAACTAAGAGATTATGTGTTCGATGGAATGCATTATTTACTTGTATTTTCATAACTGGTTTGCCTTGGAGTTAATTGCTAGAATAAGGATTTATATGAAATTGCATGTAAATAGAAGATAATATAGTAATTCATAAACTAATTCTACATGAACACGAGATTGAAAGAAGTTAGTATTTCGTGCTCAGAATCTCCTGGTTGTGGTGCTAGTTTTCTTTTAGGGAATCATGTGCCACCTTTTTTATTTGTCCCAGTTATTTCCATGGGTGGTGACTCTTCATCTCCATGCCATGTCTTTGTGATAGTGGTTAATGTGTTCTCTAGAGCCCTGAGCTCAAATAGTGTCCTGATTGCTAAAATCTTAGACGTGCGCTAAACCCCACCGTCTACAATGGTGACTCCACTGGGGATAAGAGACACTGATTCTACTTGTGTTCTTTAGAATTATTTTATTAATTATTATTTTATTCTTGCATTCATTCTGCATGTCTTTATTAATTGATGGCGTTGGTTTATGGTTCCATGATTCCACTAGCTTCATGGGATTGTAAATTGGCTAACCATCACTCTTAGCCTTAACTTCGGTTTAAGAGAGATTACCAGACTCATCTGACCAGAGTCTGTAACCCAAGTCCTTAAGGGGGGTAGTCTTCTCTTGAGTTTGCAAAGGATGTCGGGCCCCTCTGATCTTGGCCTGTGACATAAGTCTTAAAGGAGGGCATCTTGCTAAGGGAACCTTGACCTATTTACCAGACCCTAACCACATATAATGGCCTAGTTACTTCCCCTAGGATCTACCCAAATTGCTTGTGAATATTGCCATGAGGTATTTCTATTTACAAAGGCCCAAGCCCATACTTTAAAGGCCCATTTGGACTAATAAAGATTGGGCTAATCTTTTATACCTAGAAATACTATTTCTATGTTTTAATGCTTTAAGAGAGATTTGGAATGCACGTCATTCCCTGATATCCACTGTTGATATGAAGACCAAGACTAAAAATCTTAGGAAAAAAGACTCACCATTAAATACATGTGTGGCAGGAATAAGGTTGGAAGGAAGTATGTATACCTAACTTCTTACTTGCTAGTCATTGCATAACACGTGCATCAAGCATACATGCACCTAATGCATCATACTAACATTTGTTTGTGGCCATCATAGATTCATTTGGGTCTTCTTATGTTTGGAGTCGAAAGGTTGGTAGACTAGTGAGAACTAATTCGAGTCTGCAATTGATTGTGAAAGAGATCCTCAACATACTGGAAAGGAGTCCCATTAACCCACTCTACTTAGACGCTACACAACCGAAACAAGCTAAAGAAATAGAACAACTTGAAGGAGTAGACTGGACCCTAGAGGATGTCAAAGGAGCACTGATGGATGACATGGGAGCGATGATGCAAGATGAGTTATGACAAGCTTTAGACGGATTGATGCCACCACCTACTACTACTGTACCTCCTACGACCAATCCAACTATTGTGACCAATCTACCCACTATGGGTACAACACCCACTAACAATGACAATGTTAGGGAAATGAAACTCAAGGATGTTGAGAGTTATATGGTTGAAAGGGAAAAAAAGGAATCACTGGAGCAAGTTCAAGAGTTGGAATCCAAGCAGATGAAAGCATTGACTCAGAAAATGTCCAAGATGGAGGAACTAATGAGAGGACAAGGCATTGGATACTCATTTGATTTTAAGGATATGCTATAATTTGGAGAGGAAAAATTGCCTAAGAAATTCAAGATGCCAAAGCTGCAGAAGTTTGATAGTATTAGGGAATTGAGGATTCACCTTAGCCAATACACAACTACCATGAGCACCACTATGGCTCCTTTATTTTTAGTTACCAAGCTATTTGTACTGTCACTAGACGGTATTGTCACTAGACGGTATGGTCGTCAATTGGTATCATGGGTTGGAGAAGTCTATCTGTGCATGCTGGAGAGAGCTATGCACCGCTTTTCTAAAGAAATATGGCTACAACACTAGGCTCGAGGTATCCATCAGGGATCTAGAAATAACTAAGTAGAAGCCTAATGAGTCATTCTCCGATTTTCTAACCAAGTTTATGAATAAGGCAAGACTACTGAAGAACAAGCTGATCGAGAAGGATCAGGTTAGGATGATAGTCCGAAATGTGCTACCTAAACTTATTGAGAGGCCACAGATTATGAATCCTAAGACATTTATAGATCTCTATGATGATGGGTTGCAAGATGAAGAGATCAAAAATGAGAAAAAAAAGGTCACTAGGAGCATTGGAGTCAGAAATTACCCAACTAGGGACGCACAGCAAGGAAATAATAGTTGGGTTATGGAAGTCCACGCTATTCAGCAACCATGGAGATTCTCCAACTTTAACAAACCTTTGTCAAAAGTCCTAGAACGCCTAATGAAAAAGGGCTTACTTCAACCTTTACCTAATCCAAATCCACCAAACCCAAACAAACATTGCAAATTCCACCAAAACCTCTAACACTTAATAGATAACTGTATCCACCTTAAACATGAAATCCAAAAGCTTATAGACTCTAAAAAATCACAGACCTTGAAAATCCAAGCACCAGAAATAATCCTTTCCCAAATTACTAAAACATGCCACCTCCAATAACTATGATGATCAACTCAAGAGTAAGCGAGGAAGAAGTGCTAAGCTCCTTTGAGGACATGGACTTAAAACCAATGAGAAATCTCGTAATGCCCCCAAAAATATGGAAAGAGTAGAAGACTTATTGGGTTAGCCTTCAGGTAAGTTCGGCTATAAGGTGTTTTATACTAAACCACCTTCTGTTGACATACGCTTCAAGTCGATTGTGCCTATAGGATGGGGTGATGAGTTTGATGATGAGAAGGTACTAGAAAAAAAAGAAGAAAAATGCACATTTGAGGAACAGAAAGATGAAGTCATGGAGATAGTCAATAAGAAGATGCAAGAATAGCTATTATGTCAGCCACCTCAAGGACAACTACTATAAGACCCTGTATCCCTAGCATTTAGAATAGGAAAAAAACTCTCTTATTGTCTTATTTGAATAAAATTTTAGTTTTTTAGAACTTGTTTTGTTTTCATGATCAATGATATAAATTATGATCATGCTTACTTATGTAATGTACATCCTAATTGTACTGTGCATCATGATATTGATCGCATCTCCATGTTTGACATAAATTTAATTCAATTAGATTCATTCAACATAGGTACAAATGCAAATTCAAAGAACATTTATATATCACATCATGTAACTTTTGAAGATAGGAAATTTGAGAAAAAAAATAAAAAAAAGAAGAAAAAAACAAAGAGAGGAAAAAGAAAAAAGAACAGTGAGGTAAAAATTAGAGAGAAAAATTGAGGACTAACTAATAACAGGAGTTGTATTAAGTGATGGAATGAATTTCTCATTTTTGCCCTAATGAATGATTAAAATTGAATTTGAAATTTTTGTTCAAAAATCGCATATTCATTTTTATCATACTACATAAGTATTTGAATGGAAAGACATTACATAATGAAAGCTAAAATCAATGCTATGAGATTACTATTTTAGTTATGTCTCCTTTGTAATTTTCCTTATAAGCCTAGCGTCCCCTTATACCTTGAGAATTCAGGTGGCTCAATAACTTGCATTGCAAGTCTTGTCCTATAACTATCATTAATCATTACATCAATTTCAAGCTTCATATTCCATTCAAGAGTTCTTCAAAGTGCAAGTCCAATTGATTTCATCATCAAGAACTTGCTTCAGTCAATTTGCCCACTCCTCTACATCTTCAATGGATGAGATTACAATTAATAGCTCAACAAGTTGAAGGATCAATAACAATAATGAATGAACTAGGTCCCTTGCACATGACAATGAAAAAAAAGACTGCTAGAATAGCATGAATAAACCTAAAATGGAACTGGGGGTAAATTGAGTCTGTATTCAAAGAGTAAAGATGGAACATTGAAGTATAAAAGCTAGTATAAAAGATCTCGAGGCAGAAATAAGCATACAAATACATTAATTATCATACAATAAAAGCAGTAGCAAAAAGAAAAGTTCAACAGTGCATCTGTTAATAACGAGCACCAATGTAAAGCCATGGACTCCACTTGCTAACCTAGTCATCAGTCCAATGAATTGTATTAGAAGCTCTAACATCATAAGCACCAACAGTGAAGTATTTAATACTTAAGCCTATAGGCTATTGATGATTCACCTCATTCTCATGCTCCAAGCTGCAACATAGCTCTATTCCAAATAGGAGACCTATTAGGACCATGCATGTCATACATGGCATTCATACACTTGCATACATCTATTGTGATATACCTACTTTGCATAATAAAGTCTTTAAGTCTAGTTAAGATTGTGCAAATACTCTGCTACTAACATTTGAAATTAATGTTATAAAAGTATAGGAAAGTAGTCAGAGTATTTACATGTGAAGCATATGAAAGAGCAAAATACGAAAAGCAACATTATCAAGAAACCTCATCTTGGCAATCTCAAGAGGCTAGATAGGACACTCAAGCTCCTTGGATTCAGTATCTATCTTCATAGCCTTATATAGAGCATCATTTAGAATATCTCTCCACAATAATCAAATGAGTATAGAGTATGGAATATGGTGATAAGAAGGTCCAACATGTTAGCACTACATTCATTAACCTATAAAAGGGAAGAATGCACTCAAAACTTAAAATGAATGCACTCTAAAAAATCATTTGATCATGAAATAAGATCTATAACCCCTTAATCTTTTTTGCAGGAGATGTCGATAAGAGGAATAAAGTCCCCTACCATAGCATTAATGGAATGGCAGAAATACAAATGCAACCCAAAGCCTCAACTTCAATGGTGGAGTATCATGACCCTGGGATCAATGACAAATCTAAAGGGAAGAATGCAAAAAAAAAGAAGAATAATATTGCATTTGGACAAAATTTCTTCACTTGTGAATAAATCATACTAACTTATGGTAATTTGTGCAGGGAAGAACAAAAGAGAATAAAGAAGGGGAGAGGAACTAATACATCAACAAGAATGGGAAAGATTGCAAATGCTAATCATTCATCAGAAATACCATCTTACCTTCCAAAAACTCATCAAGATAATAAAGGGAAGTAATAAAACTCTATTTCCTTAAATTCTATAATAAACAACCATCTCAATCATAAAATTCATAAACTGAAAGTAAATTTATCCACTTCATGAGATCATGTGTGAAAAGCCTATCTCATGACTTTTGGTCATAGTGGCTTTCTTTTATTAGCCTTGTAGAATTTAGATGTTTAGTTAATGGTTTTATATTGAGAGCTTATAAACTCTAATCAATCTAATTCTTGCTTTGCACCTAAATGAGGGGAAGAAAATGTAAAAATAAAATCTGTGGACATGAAGCTTAAATTGTTTGAATTTTAAAGTATCATTTCAGTTTTTGTGAATGATAAATGTGCATATAATCCATGCTGAGTAATATAAGAAAGGTAGGGTAACACTAAGAGGAGAATAAAAAAAAGAGCAAGCATAATTTACTCTAATGCTCAGAAATGAGTAAGAGTATCAACATGAAACCTCTAGTGGTATCCATGCTGAGTAATACAAGAAAGGCAGGGAAATACTAAAAGAGGACCTTGCCAAAAAAAATTATTCTATTTACTTTAATGCTCTATACGAGTATGAGTATCCAAAGGACCTTTCTGATGATATCCACATTGAGTAATATGAGAAAGGCGAGGGAATACTCAGTTAAAAAAGGAAAGAAAAAAAATAATTCAAAAGCTATTTTAATACTCAGAATTTGATTTTTTTATGCTTAATTTCCATGAGTTTTTTTAGCAAATTCTCACTAAATTTAGGTTTGGAACTAATCTCTTCACTTGGTAAAAGACATACTCTTAATATAAGATGGTTAACGATGCATCTGACCTCTGTAAATGGCAAATAAATGATAGTCATGAAAATTAAAAATAGTAAGATTCACTGAGTGCACAATATCTCGTGAAAAGTGATGAATTTTCTTATAAATTTTCAACACTATAAAGTACTTTTGTGCATCCATCATGCTTGAAACTAACTTCAATAATTCTATTGTAAACTAAAAGAAAGAGCACCTAATTGGTAGAGATGGTTAACATAGCAAAATTAAAATCAGTCAGCATAACAAAATTCAAATTTAGTAAGCTGAAACAACCAAAGATAAAATTTGCAAGCAATTATGGATTGCAGCATCAAAGGAAAGCAATGAAAGGATTGTAGTCAATTTGCAAGCAATTATGGATTACATCATCAAAGGCGAGCAATGAGAGGGTGGCAGTTAATTAAAATCAGTGAATAGTTATGGACTATAGTATTATCATAAGCGGGCAATGTAAGGATTGCAGCCAATTCACGAGCAGCATTATCATAATCAAGCAATGAAAGGATTACAGCCAATTCACAAGCAGTTATGGACTGTAGCATTATCATAAGTGAGCAATGAAAGGATTATAGCCAATTTGTGAGTAGTTATGGACTATAGCATTATAAAAGGTGGGCAATAAAAGGATTGTAGTCAATTTGCTAGCAATTATGGATTGCAGTATTAAAGGTGAGCAATGAGAGGGTTATAGTTAATTAAAATCAGTGGGCAGTTCTAGAATGTAGCATTATCAAATGTGGGCAATGAAAGGATTGCAGTCAATTCACAAGCAATTATGGATTGCAATATCATCAGTGAGTAACAAAAGGGTTGCAACTAATCATGAGCAATTATGGATTGCAGCATCATTGATGAGAAAAAAGGGGTTGCAGCTAATCAGTAAGCAATTATGGACTATAGCATTATCAAAGGTGAGCAATGAAAGGATTGCAGTCAATTTATGGGCAATTATGGATTGCAGCATCATCAGTGACCAACGAAAGGGTTACAGCTAATCATAAGAAATTATGGATTGCATCATAATCATATAAGACAATTCAGACTATATGACCAAGTGTAGTCAGCATCATATGATCGAGTGTGATGTTTCTTTTCAAAAGGATACTATACGACCAAGTATAGTTAGCATTGTATGACTGAGTATAATGTATTTTCAACTAAGATTATACAACTGAGTATAATTGACATCATATGACCGAGTGTGATGTTTCTTTTCAAAACATACTATGCGACTGAGTGTAGTTGGCATTATACGACTGAGTGCAATGTACCTTTAATCAAGATTATATGACTAAGTATAATTGACATCATACGACCACGTGTGATGTTTCTTTTCAAAAATAGACTATACGACCAAGTGTAGCCAACATTGTATAACCGAGTACAATGTATTTTTAGCTAAGATTATACGATCAAGTATAATCGGCATTATATGACCGAGTGTGATGTTTCTTTTCAAAATAAACTATACGATCAAGTGTAGTTGGCATTGTACGATTATGTGCAATGTATCTTCAATCAAGATTATGTGACTGTGTATAATCAGCATCATACGACCGAGTGTGATGTTTCTTTTCAAAATAGACTATACGACCTAGTGTAGTCGGCATTGTACGACTGAGTGCAATGTATCTTCAATCAAGATTATATGACCGAGTATAATCGACATCATATGACCAAGTGTGATGTTCCTTTTCAACTTAGACTATATGTTCGAGTATAGTAGAGATTTTACGACTAAGTGCAATGAGTTCCTTTCACCCAAGATTATATGACCGAGTATAATCAATATCATATGACTGAGTATGATATGTCATTTCCAATCAATACTGTATGCCCAAGTATAGCAAGCTCATAAGCAAAAGCTTTATGAAGCATAGGTAAGTATCCTAACATTCAATTAAGAAATTGGGTGCTAGTTTACTTTGCTATAATTTGTGAAGCAAATAGCGACAAAGGGGGGCAATTGTAGACACCTAATTTTGGGAAGATAACTTATGGATGTGATAGAAGACTCCAATGATGAAAATGTTATGAATTGGCCTTCAATATTTGAACTTTGAAACTTCAAAGGTCTAATTGCATTTTTTTTAAGAAAGGATTTAAGGTTTTTATGGACTAAATTACAATGCTTTTTAGGGATCTAATTGCAAAACATAAATTCTTTCAAGGACCATTTTATAATTAAAAGTTAAAAAAAAGATGATAGCAATTACCCTAGTTCCAATCAGAATTACGTAATTCTAATTAGAATTACATAATTACGTAATTTTGATTGGAATTATGCTAATTTCAATCAGAATTATGTAATCCCAATTGAATTTACATAATTCTGATCGTAATTAGATTCCTTCCACAAATTCTTGAATTTTCAAGATAAATCTCAAATTTTCTAAATAAATTGAGTCCTAATTGGTATGAAATTCTCCTAAAATTATTTTGATAATGTTTTTAAAGAAATAAAAGTATTTCAAGAATCAATTTATAATGAGGATTTCAATATGTATCCTTATATATAGGAGGGATTTGGCTCTGAAGATAGGGGAGAAAAAGAAAAACGGAGGGGGGAAAAGAATAAAGAGAATGCAAAAGAGGAAGAGCAAAAAAGAAAAAAACGTGAGAAAAAAATGAGGAAAGAAAAAGAGAGCAAAAAAGAGAGAAGAAATCTTATTCACTACAAAATTTCTTTTGCTTAATTGCTTGATTAAGGATCCTTGAAGAATTTTTGAAAAATAATATTTAAAGCCCTATCAAGAATGATGATTCTACCAATCTGAAAAGCACTTCATTAAGAAACATCCATAAGCATCACTTTCTCTTTGTTTTGTTTTATTTGATTGATTGATTTATTAGATTGATTTCTATTTTGTTTTATTATTTATTCACTAATCAAAATTTGTATTTTTTATGGTGATTATGGAGGAAAACACATGAGAATCAAATCCGTAAGAGTTCCATAGGATGTCATGGATAACACCTTATAGAGATATAATATCTAGGGTTTACTGTTATTATTATTATTATTATTTTATTATTACTTTATTTTATTTATTTATTTTTGGGGGGTGTATTAATTATTATTATTATTTTTAATAAATCATTGTAATAGCCCCAATAATGGGAATAGTGGAATTATGTATGATTGCATGTTTATGTTAATTAATTGGTTAGTGAAGTTAGGGTTTTAATTAGGTAATTAATTAAAATTAATGAAGGAAGTAGATTAATTTAGGTTGCATATTAATGAAAATTAGGGTTTAGAAAGAATTAATTTAATTAGTTGTTTGATCTTTAATTCAATTGTTTTAATATGTTTTATTTGTTTTTGGGCTTGTTTATTTTATCTATTTTTAGGATTGTTTATTTATTCTTATGTGTTTTGGGCCTTAAACCCATATTGGATTCTAGTTCACCTATTTAAATTTAGGTTTTTAGGGTTAATAAATTAAAATGCGTTTTAGACCCATAATTAATTAGATTTTAGGATAGAGATAACTTAGACCCATTTAGTTAATTAGACATAGGCCCACTTAATTAAATTTAATTAATTTAGACTTAGCCCATTTAATTTAAGCCTTTTTTATAATTTATAGATTTAAGATCACTTTAGCATTAAAATATGTAGAATTAGGCCCACTAATTTAAATACCTTCATAATTTGTAGATTTAGGACCATTTAATTAAAATTAAAAGGAATTAGGCCTTTTAGGCTCATTAATTAAAACATGTAGATTTAGTCTAGTGAATTAAAATTCATGTATATTAGATTAACTAAGGGATTATGTATTTGATTGAATGCATTATTCACTTATATTTTCATGACTGGTTTGCCTTGGAGTTAATTGCTAGAATAAGGGTTTATATGAAATTGCATGTAAATAGATGATAATATAGTAATTCATAAAGTAATTATATATGAACACGAGACTGAAAGAAGTTGATATTTCATACCCAGAATCTCCTGGTTATGGTGCTAGCTTTCTTTTAAGGAATTGAGTACAACGTTTGCGATTTGTCCCAATTATTACCCTGGGTGACTCCTTATCTCCACACCATGTCTTTGTGACAGTGGTTAGTATGTTCTATAGAGCCTTAAGCTCAAACAATGTTGTGGTTGCTAAAATCTTGATGCGTGCTAAACCCCATCATCTATACATAGCTTTCTCATTTTTCTAGTTTTCTTTGTTTTGATCATTGCTCTAATCACCTCTTGAAAGAGTAGTTTGTACACCATCAATGATGGTTTTTTGGTAGTTGGCAACCTTTGAGAACAACTTCCTAAATTCTAATGGAATCACAATTTAGATATAGTTCCATTTTGAACTTTTAATGAGGATAATCACTACCATTAAAACATGGTCTAAGTGAAGATATATTGTAAGATTCACTCCCTATGGTCTTGTATTCTAGTAATTAAGTTCTTATAATCCAAGCTCTGAAACCAATTAAATGATTCCTAGAGGGGAGGGTGAATAGGACTATCAAATAATAATAAGAAATTAAAAAGATTAATCAAGAATTAAAAGGAATGTTGAGAAGGAAGAATAATGACCATAAGAATTTAAGGAGTTCAGATTCTTAACAATTCTATGTATCCACCTAACTTATCCCTAAGTTAGGATTTTGAATCACCATAAACTATTTCCCTATATTGATTTTTATAATTTGAGTTTTAGGCTCAACTCAAATCTTATAACTTAAGATTTTAAGGCTCACTTAAAAACCAATTCACAAGTGTTTTCAAGGCTCACACTAAAACTGAATTCCCAAGTGTTTAATGGCTAAACACTTAAGCCATTTACTTTAGAATAGAATCTCACTTCCAATTTTCTTAACCCTAAAAAATAGAAGAATACAAATTTCTATTTTAATACTCACAAACTCTTATAAGCGTATACAATAATAAAATGAATTTTGAAAGAGTTTAGAGAGCCCAATTAAATGCTTGAGAGTATATAAATGATAAAAAAATTTCTTAACCTCAAAATAATCTTTAGAGATCATATTTATACTCGAGCAATTTAATTATAGCTATTGGAAGTAATAATTTCATTTTGAACAAAAATAAAGTCCATTTCAATGAAGTTTGGACATTTGAGCTATAAATTGTTAAGTCTCGATTATGAATATCATCAATCCTGATTGGGATGAGCATTGAATAAACATTATGAGTCATTACATTTGAATTTTTGCATTGGTCCTAGTCAAAATATTAATGTCCTAGTTGGGACTACCTTGTCCTAGGCAATGTCCCAGATGGGACATTGGATCAAGATCAATTCTGCCAAAATTTAAGTTTTTATAGAAATTAGTCTACCTTTTTCTTAGTCAGGACTACCTTGGTCCCAATCCTGACTAGGACTATGATAGGATTTGCAATTTTTATGTAATTTAGTCCCTATATTGTTTTTAATCTAGATAGTGCTTATTATGTCTTTCCTAGACTAAAGATGATATAATCCACCTAAACTTTTTTCATAAAAGTTATAGATAATTGTCTTGTCTTTCCATATCATTTTGAATCTCCTCAATTGAGCCTCTTTAGCTCAAGATATTACTAAAATACCAAGAGTTGAACAACCTAAAATGAAAGCTACATATGATGACTTTGACTTAAGATAAGATTTATATACCCAAATGAGCTTGGATTTTGACAAGTAAGCTCAATTCAAAAAGCTTAAGATGTCTACTTCAAAAATTAAGAAGATAGAGCTCTAAAGATGTTAAAAAGCATTTTTGAATCTCAAAGATTGAATTAGCCCAAAAGCATACTTATCAATCCAGGTTTTAAGGTAGCTTGTGAGAAGACGATTATATATCCAAAAATATATATTTTTAGTATATAATTATTTCTCAAAGATTATGGACTTACATAGATTGAGATAAAAGTGAATATTTATACTCTTTCATAGAGTATTTCATTGTCTCCAATCATTTAACAATTGAACTTCATGATAGATCAACTTCCTACACACTTAGTTGAAGTCATTAGAATCAAAATTATTTGTGAAAGTCCAAAATTAGGAGTTTGATCATGCAAATGGTCAACAATAATTGATTATATTTAAGTAGAAATTAGGTTTATTTAGGATTAATTTTAGTTTATAGCTTGATTAATAATTTTATTGTCTTTATTTTAATTTCTATCAAATTAGGAGTTTTTTATTAAATATTAACAAGTATTTAGCTTTTTGTAGGCAATTTTAAAAAGGAATTTGCAAATAGCTAAGGACTAGTGTCACGTTGGTTACATCATGGCATGCTTATACCCATATCCTATTTTGGAAGTTGAAATAATGTAGCATGACATGTGACACACAATGATAGAGGTCGTGTCCTATTTTGTGTAAATTGAAGAAACATGAGAAGGTCAACATAGGGTCCAACATGCCATGATGAAAGTTGTGCCATAAAACCAATAATGTGACATGGCCTGCATCATCCCATGTCTAAAACCATGTCGAGTAAAGAAAACTTCATTTTTGAGAATTCAAGCACAAGTAGGTTTTCCATTAGAATTTTCCTATAAAAGGGGATACTATCATACCTTAAATTTGGTTGTCCTAAAAAAGGTCCATTGATGAAATGAATCCCTGAGATGACTAGAGTCTACTCATTTATAACACATCTGAAGTGTACAACCTTAAAACATCTAATTGAACCTACCAATGTGCAAAATCGATCACTGAGCGATTAAGTTATGCTTTCAACTTGTGAAATATGAATTACCAAGATAATGAAATGCTTTATTTCAAGAAAACTCTTTTCAGAATACTCAGCTCATTGGGCTAGTATGCATTTCATTATACAAGAACCCAGCTTTATGAAAAAGATAAAAATTGATATTAACAAAACACTCTTAAAAGCATGTCTGGAAGGCTCTAAAATCTCTGGAAGTGGTCCCGAAATGGTCCAACACAATTCGAGTATTAGTGTGTATCACTCAAAAGTGTGCATAAACACCTTTAGGTCTAATGTGCTAAAATCAAGGCTGAATTTAAGAAAAATAAACTCCATAAATGTGTTTAGAAGGCCTACAAACCCTAGGAACCAACCCCAAAATAACACACATAAAACCTAGGAAGAGTGTATAGAGCATCTAAGTGCGCATGAAAATGCACACTTGTACGCATGGCCACGCACACATTGTGCATGGCCATACATAAAAAGACCCTTATATATGTGTGACCACACCTACACCACCCCATTCTATACATTTTTCCTATAAATAGACCTTTATATACCCTATTTGGGAGGGGGGAGTAAGTAGAAACACACACATACTCAAAAATCAGTCCGATCAAAGGTGCTAGAAACCTCTTTCCAAATAGTTTTCTGCTCTCTCACAGCCTTTCCCTTAGGTTGTTAGATCCCTATTCCACCAAACCAAGCCTCATCTTTTTCAAAGCATGCTTCAAAGGTGTACAATATAGCATCATTCTACTGTCATTTTAAAACTCTCGACAAGGAAAGCTTGATAATCTCTCAAAGCTAAAGCTTCAAAGCACACACAAGCTTAGTCAAGTCTGAGGACTATATAATCAATTTAGCATGTTTATTTTATTTTATTGCATTATATTTTAATATTGCTAGCATTTAGGAATACTATTATGCTTACGTGATGAGATTGGTAATCTTGCATGCTGCATGAATAATATATGCGTTATTATGCACATTTTATATTATCATTCTGCATCTTTTATCTCTAAAATTATGAACTCACATCATAAATACCAATAATATGAAAAGTCTATATCCCAGAATAGAGTCATCATGCTCTCAGTCTAGTGATGACTTCATGCATCCTCTATATTGTCATTATACATCATCATAATCGCTGCAAGCATGATCATCCCATCATTCATCGGACTAGCTATGTAAATGATCATATTATTCCTACATATCTATCATACTAGATTTATCTTTTCACAATCTTTCCTTTTTTTATAAATGTATTTTATTAAGAAAGCGATGTAATAAAATTTTTAGCTTTATTATCTTACACTATATGATGTACTATGTGAATGCTATATAAATTGTCTTTACTAAAACAAAGGTGTTACAGTAAGTATACATCCTATATTGTATAATGAGAAATAGTTAAAAAGTAGATGTGATCCCTTGAACCCATAAATCTCTATTGGGGATAATACTCATTGAGTAACCCGATGTTGTCCTTTTCTTTTCCTAATTTTCTAAAAATTGAGTGGCAACTCAACAAAATCAAAGTGTCTCATCCCCCCAAGACTAATCACTTGTCCTTATTTGGTAAAGTTGCCATATCCCTTAGAAATGGAAAGACCCACTACATTATCTAACAAAGTATAAAAAGAAAAGAATAAAAAACCAGAGGTCGCTCACAGAGGTGAGTCCACTGCAGACTTCAAAGTAAGAGGGATCGACTTGAAAATGACTATTTCTCATTATGCAATACTCAATAATATAGAGCCCTTCACCATTGCATTTGTGCTACACATCACATGTGGACCACTTATTCTTAAAAGCCTCGATAATACTAAATGACATCACCACCATAATTCTACTTGAGTCACTAGGCAATGAATATATATTATTATTGCTTTTAGTCTTTGCTCATGCATTCACCAGACTCATCTAACTGGAGTCCATAACCCAAGTCCTTAAGGGGGGCGACTACGTTATCAAAAGAATGCTAGACTCACTAATCGAAATCCATAACCCTAGTCATATGAGGGCATTCTCACTAAAGGAATACTTAGCCTTTCACCTTGACTCAGCTAATATAGATAAACTAATAGCAACATCCACTAGGATTCCACTAAGCTATGTATGCTATCCTTGTCCTAATGCTGTCCGTTTTACTTGGTATTCATAAATGTCATGACCCTCCTAATGCATATCATCGAATGATGTCATAATGTTAGTTTTCATAGAAAATTTATGCTCAGGACCATATGGTTCTCATCTATTTCATGTGAGCTCAAAGCATGAGGAATGATAAGAATTATGTGCCTTAACTTAAATAGTTTTTGCAAATTAACAAATAATGACATCCTTCAATGAAGGAACCTATAAGATGTCATCCATTTATCCTTATCAGATTAAATGAATGGGTTAGGAGCCCAACTAGATTATGGACCTTTATGTTGATAAAATTAAACTATATACTATCAATTGATACTTTCATGACTCATGGTAAATATATCGAATATCGATGTGGGGCAGGAACTTGGACTCCCTTTTATTGACCTTTGTCCTATGCATATAGGCTTTGGACATCATTTTAAGCTTGACAATTAACCCTCACATTGATATCATGTGATTACCTCAAGCATGTTTAAGTATCGTTCCTTAGTTTACCCTTTGGTTCTGACCAACATAAATCAAAATAGCCTAGTTCTGATAGCAGAATCATAGTCCTTTGATGACTATAGGTTCAAAACCCAACTAGGAAAGACACTAAATGACCTTATGGAGAAATAAGGTTATAAGTGAGAGCTTGCTTGTGATTGGTTTGTTCATTGTGCAGGAAAAATTAACCAGCTTTGATCATGCATACATTACATACATGTAGATAACAAGCACTAACCACTTTTTTTGTAGAAATAATTATTTTTTTCCATTATAGGATTTTACATCAATTCCATGCTCACCCTTTTCTTTTATAGGCACATGTGATGCATCATTCATTTAGCTAACCCTAATAAATGTTTAGGAATACTACATTCAAGCATGAGTAACTAAGAAGATACATCTTATCAGCAATTCGAAGACAAGCTAAAAGAGGGGATTCAAAAGCTGCTCGCTGATGGCACCATAGTTGAAATCCTCCAAGCCCAAATCAAAGCCAAAAGTGCCCAAGATGGGAATAGCACACCACTAAATAAAGCATTTGCATATGTTCACCCAAGGGTAGATAAGGCAAAGGGAATTCCCTGCACTTCAGTTCAAGTTGATGATGATAATAACTACTACCAAGATCTTAAGAATGCACTAAAAGCTACAAAAATTATTGACATGAAAAAGCTTGAATCGATAGGGGTGGTCAAACTATTGGCCAACATGATGGCTCAGTTGGAATTTGACTTTAAAGATAAGGGAACTCATGGCTCTAAAAGCTTTACCAACCTAGCACTGTTCAAAGATAAACAGCTTCTATATAATTTTAAGCTACCAAACTTTACTAAGTTTGATGAAATAGGAGATCCGAGGGTCCATCTAAGGCAATATGATACCTTCATGTCTACTATAAAGCTCATAAAATCATAGATTATTCGATTCTTCTTCACATCACTAGAGGAAGGACCAAGGGCATGGTTCTTTGACCTTGAAGATGAAATCAAAAGTGATTGGATACTGCTAACTCAAAAGTTTATCAAGTAGTATCAATACAACACTCAGTTAGACATCACTCGAAGGGACCTTCAGACCACAAGGTAGAAACTCGGTGCAGCTTTCTTTGATTATATCACTAGATGGTAGGGAAAGGTAGTCAAGATGAGAAAGCATCCTCCTGAGAATGAACAAATAGAGTTGATAAACAAAGGGGCATTACCACACTTCAGAAAATAAATGATCTTTGCCATTATCCTGACTTTAAAGCTCTCCATTAGGCTGGGATTAGAATTGAGGATGAGAAACCTTAAAAAGCTAAAAACACTTTTCATCATAATCCAAACACCTAAAACATCTTCACCCGAGCTGTAGAAATAAACATGATCCAACCTAACACCTATAGCTAACCATTTATCATTGCCATCAAACCACTAAGAAAATTCTCAAACTTTAACCTCCCACTATCCAAAGTATTCCAAAGGCTTTAACAAAAGAACCTCTTATAGCCACAAGAGCCTAGGCCTCATCTAAACCCACTACCACCTTAAATTAACCAAAACTTATTCTGCCATTTTCAGCAAATGCCTGGCCACACCACTAATACATACAAAACTCTAAAAAATGCAATCCAAGACCTCATTGACTTTGGAAAAATTAATGACCTAGAAAAATGACCAGTATCAAGACCAATCCTATCCCAAACTATCAAAACATGCCTCTACCAACTATTAGCATGATCTCCTCCAATCTACTAGAAGACCTTGTTGAAAAATCAATCCAAGCCATACAAGAAACTTAAAATAAACTCTTAGAGGACTAACCCTCAAGTCCCATTATTGAGCCTCATGATTCTAGTGAAGATAAGCAATGCCCTTCTACCTTTAAATACATTCAAATGCCTCAAAAATTCCTTCCCTACTTAATGATGCAAAAAAGAGCCAAGGCTATAGCTCTCCCTATGAATGGTGAAGTGATTGATTGCCCTTACTCAAAAGAAGTAGACACGGATAAAAATTTCAGTAATAACCATGAAGTATGGGATTTAGTAGGCCATGCATCTAGGAAGTTTGACTATAAAGTTAAGTACACAACACCTCCTACTACCCACATACTTTTAGAAGACATAGTACCCTCAGGATGAGGAGAAGAATTTGACAATGAAGATGGGATGGTCAGTACTATTTTAACTTCAAAACCTACAGATCATGGGGATAGATATATGGTACGACTCTGATGATATTGAAATCATTGTTTGGGACCAAAATAGCAGTACAAAATCTAATAAGCAAGCAGTTAAGAAGCCCTCAATAGTAGTTAATCATGTAACTCACAATAGGCGAGTATATCAACCTCTTAAGAAAGAGAAGGAACCCTCTAAAGAGAAAGAAGCAATAAAGGATCAAGCTCCGGTCAAAGAGAAAGACATTATCCTCAAATAGCTTAAGAAAACTCAGGCATAAGCCAATGTTTGGGACCTACTCATGGCCTCCAAGAAGCATAGAGATGCTCTAGTCAGAGCACTAGATAAAGTAAAGATTTCCACTGATGCCTCACCTTGCGAGATGATAGCCTCTTTAATGAAAGCTCCTTTTAATGCAATCACCTTTTAAGATGAAGATTTACCCCTCAAGGGAAGGGTCCACAATCATCCTCTCTTTATGCAGGCAATCGTTAAGACTAAGAAGACTCTATGTGTTATGGTAGATGACGGGTGGGTCTACCATTAATGTTTTCCCCCTGAGGTTACTACATAAGTTTGGGATAAATGTTGAAAACTTAAAAGAGTCTAATGTGGTCGTATGATCCTACAATGATTTAAAGAAGCCAGTCATCGACACTTTTATAGCAGTAGTTACAGTGGGAGATATCAAATTAGTAATTGAATTTACCATTCTGAACATCCCTCTAACTTTTTCCGTACTACTAGGAAGACCTTAGTTTCACCCACTAGGGGGCATACCTTCCACTGTGCATTAGAAGATCAAGTTCCTTCTGAATGGAAAGGTTATTACCATCCCTACTGAAACAAACAACATTATTCCTATCTGAATATGGTCCCACTAGGATTCTAGGTTTCTATTATTAGTGACGATCATATTCATCCTAAAGTTGCTACTATAATGAAGAAGATGCAATATCTACTTGGAATAGGATTAGGAGGAAGAAACATTGGAGTCATAGAATTTCCTGATTTCCAAGGATAGACTAACAGAAATGGTCTAGAGTATGATCCTGAAAAGGATACTAGGGCTAAAAAATGAACCTCTTTTGTGGCTAAAAGCTCAACCCAAGTCTATTAAGGATAAGTTGAGGAATGGATGAGCAAAGAAATTAAAAAAATAGGATTCAAGATCTTCAATGACACCCTCAAAGAGAAGCACATACCAAACATGATCACTGAGACTAACATTTGTGAGCTGATGAAAAATCTAGATATAGAATCTAAGAGTGAAGGTATTAATCATGCCTAAGCTACTACCATTCTTGAATTGAGCATTGATGACATCCTGTTTGAAGACATTGCTGATGATGATGTCTGTGCTTTTTCTTTATTTGAAAATGATTATGTAATGAACTCTAAAGTTAATGCAATGAAATTTGATTTGGATTACTTTTTTAATGTCTTTCTTGATGGTAGTGTGCATTGCATTAATCAACACCTTAGCATATTTAACATTCATTCCATATGCACTGAATCATTTAACATTGGCACAAAATTTGAACCATGCATTCTGCATATTTTGAAAGATGTTACCCTAAAAAGATGAGAGAAATTGATAAAATATTAATAAAATATTCAAAAGTATTTGTTAGGACATACAATGATATGCCTGGTATTGATAAAGATATTGCTAAGCACTTCATTCCTACTAAAGAAGGGTACAAACTGGTAAAGTAGAAATTGAGAAGACTCAGACTACAATGGGCCAAACTAGTGAAAGAGGACATTGAGAAACAATCAATTGAAAAATTCCTGGAGGTAATAGACTATCCAGAGTGGTTAGCAAATGTGGTGCTATTGCTAAAGAAAGAAGGAAGGGATAGGATCTACATCGACTACAAAGATCTGAATAAAGCCTACCCAAAGGATGATTTCCCACTACCTCATATAGACATACTGGTTGACAATGCTACCACATGTGTAATGTACTCCTTTATGGATGGATTCTTTAGATACAATCAAATCATAATGGCCAGTATAATCAAAGCAAAGATAGCTTTCATAATAGAATGAGGTACTTACTACTATAGAGTAATGCCTCTTGGACTAAAGAATACATGGGTAACCTACTAGAGAATGGCAACATCAATATTCTATGACATGATACACAGAGAAGTGGAGGTATACATCGATGACATAATGGTCAAGTCAAGAACTAGGGAAGAACACCCCTCTAATCTTGAAAAGTTCCTCAAAAGGGTGGTTAAAAATTATAGTCTCACTAAATTCAAAAAAATTCATATTCGAGAAAGATGTTGGGGTATGTTGTCAGTCAAAATGAGATTGAAATGGATTCAGATAAAGCAAAAGCCATCAGAGAAAAACCAATGCCTAAAATAAAGAAAGAAATTAGAGGGTTTCTAGTGAAACTATAGTTCATCAGCAGATTCATCACTAAGTCGATAGCAGTGTGTGAACTAATCTTCAAGCTACTTAGAAAAGATTAGCTGATTGAATGGAACAAATAGTATCAGCTAGCATTTGACAAGATTAGAAGCTACCTAGCAAACTTACCGGTTCTAAAACCACCTAAACCAGGGATGTCTCTAACCCTATATTTAGCCATTGAAGGGAATGTAATAAGTGCAATGTTAGCCTAAGAGGGAGAAATAAAAGCATAATATGTAGTCTACTACTTAAGCAAGAAAATGCTGCCATATGAGGAGAAGTACAACCAAGTTGAACAGATATGCTTGGAAATGGTATAAGCAATGAAGAAACTCATACACTACTTTTAATCTTACATAATTTAGGTCATGTCTAAAATGGATCCAATGAAGTACCTCTACGAAGCTCCCTCTTTAGCAGGGAAACTTGTCAAGTGGCTTGTACTCCTAATAGAATTCGACATGCAATATCTTACTAAGAATGTAGTAAAAGGGAGAGCAGTGGCTAAATTTCTAGCTCTTAACCCCATTCCATACTCAAAATAAATCCAACTGAACTTTTCATATGACCTTAGCTCACTATTGAAATCCAAGGATGGTGAATGTACTTTGGTGGAGCAGTCAATAAGTTCAACGTAGGAGTCAATGTCATACTATAATCTCTAAAAGGTGAAGTAGTACCAATTACTAGAAAGCTTGAGTTTAGAGTCATAAATAATAAATCAAAATATGAGGCATGCACGCTTAGAATATAAGCACCGATAGTCCTAAATGTTACAGAAGTCAAAATCTTTGGAGATTCCATGCTAATAATCAATCATGCCACAGAAGAGCGAGAACTAGAAGAGCAGCTTATTTGGACCACTTGAAGCAACTCACCATGTCCTTTCAAAAATATAGATTCACTCATCTCCCCAGGAGTCACAACCAAATGGCAGATGCTTTTGCTTCCTTAGCACCAGTATGGGATGGACCATCCAAAATGCCTATAAAGTATCTGATTCTACTTAAATCAAGACATTCTTGTCATAAAAACTATAGAATAACAAAGACATAAATAGTCCAAAAGCCTTAATACTATGACATCTAAAGATATCTAAAGTAATGAGCCTATCATGATAAAGCAGATGAAAGAGACAAGTAGTCCTTCAACAACTAGCATTAAAATTCATATTGCACTAAGTTGTGTTATATAGGAGAACCTCAGATGGTTTATAACTCTAATATTTGGATGAAACTAAGGATACAAGAGTAGTAGAAGAATTACACAAGGGTGTTTTTGGTCCACACATGAATGGAGCAATCCTAGCTAAGAAGCTAATCAGACAAGGGTTCTTCTGGATATGATGATGGAAGACCACATCAAATGTTTAAGAAAATGCCACAAGTGTCAGGTCCATAGGAATGACAACCACCTTCCCCTAATAGAATGACTCTACATCTCCTCTCCATGGCCTTTCTCAGCATAGTGACAAGACATAATTAGGGAAATCCACCTAACAGCCTTAAACGGACACAAGTTCATCCTAGTGGCAGTGGACCACTTTAAAAAATGGGTCAAAGGAGAATCATTTGCAAAGATAGGAGCCAAGCAAGTGGCTAAGTTCATCAAAAGAAACATGTTATATCGACATAAGATCCCCCATCACATTATCTTTGACAACGATGTCCAATTCTAAAGGGAAGTTGTAGAGCTCCTGAGGAGTTATAAGGTGGAACATCACAAATCTTCTTCTTACTAACCATAAGCAAATAAGGCTGTCGAAGTTGCAAATAAGAACATAAAAAGGATCTTATCAAAGATGACTCAGACTTATCGAGACTAGGCAGAAAGATTGCCACATGCCTTATGGGGGTACTAAACAATAGTCAGAACTTTAATAGGTGTAACTCCTTTCTCACTAGTGTATGGATCAGAAGCAGTTCTTCTGATCAAAACAAAGATAAATTCTATTCAAGTAGTAATCAAATCTGAATTGCTAGAAGTATAGTGGGCACAATAGAGGCATGACAATCTCCCTCTCTTAGATAGCCATAGGCTTAAGGCTCTATACCACACAGTTGTATCAAGCTTGACTAGCCAAGACCTTTAACAAAAGAGTAAAACATAAGAGTGTGTAAGTAAGGGACTGGGTGGTAAAGCGGGCAAGATAGAACATTTTGAACCCTGGAGGAAAATTCAAAATGAATTAGGAAGGCCCATACATAGTTAAATATCTCCTATTAAAAGGAGTAGTTAAACTGATGGATTTTGAAGGCAATGAATTCTCTAAAACTATCAACATAGACCGCCTAAAGTACTATGTCTAAGGCAAAAAAAATCATCTTGTTGAGTTGCAAACCTACAAACGGCAGCTCAAGCAAAAGTGAAATGAGAATGATTGCTAATTTATGCAAAATGTCTTTGAAAAGTGCAACACATTTTATCATCATGAATTGCATCAAGCATGCTCTATATTTTCTTTCATTACATGACCATGGTTCTTACCATCCTCTTTGAGGTCTCTCTTCAAGATCAGCCACTATTGTAAAAAAAAAACCATCTAGGCATGAAAAGATTTGAAGGGAGACACCCTAGGCAAAAATGGGAAGAAAAAGAAAACCTAGCTAAGTGTGAAAAGCTCCAAAAGGAGATGCTTTAGGCAAAAAAGGGAAAAGAGGCAAACAATAGTAATGACAAACATCATCATCAATAATACACAACAAGAAGCATATATAGTTATCATTGTACAAGCAACATACAACATGTGAGACAAATGCCCAGATACAATATATAGTGTCCATAACCTCGGGAAAATAATACAACAAAGTAAACTATAGACCAAAAGTCCTACACTTAGCTCTTAAAACAACTACATGGCTACCATTAGTAGCAAGCACTGATCCTGCTCAAGCATTCCCCTCATCAAATCCTGGCTCATCATCGTTCATTGCAAAAGACAATAGCCGTGACTCTAGCTCACTAATGCGGTCACAATAAGTTGCATGCTCCTGCTCCCATTAAAAACTAACAAAATGGTGCTTAACCTACATTACACATTGCATATTATACACTTACACATAAAACATGTGTATAAAAATAAATAGGTACAATAAAGAAGGCATATCCTCTGAGTAGTAGCAAACTCTAAAAAGCACTACTGCACACTCCCTACAATAGTATGCCAGTACTGACTAGAGGAGATAGGAATCTATAAAAGCAAGCAATAAATCAACCACCACTCACTAAGTAAATGAAACACAAGCAAGAATATGTGAAGAACATGAACATGGGTAGCATTGACAGGAGCAAGACTCGACTAAGGAAAGCAAGGTCTAGGCAAATCAAAGTTCACTACTCTACTAAGGATATATGTCCCAAACAAAGACAAAGATGGCTAAACCGTTAAATCCCCAAGGATCGTGCCATTGGAAGGCACACCACTAGCATGAGCAATTGACTTAGTGTGGAGCGTGCCCTCATCCTCCTCAATGTGAGAACCAGATCTCCTTCGACATTACTACGAATAAGTTCTCATAACGCATGTCAATTATAGTTTATTACTATAAAGTTTGCTACATGCTTGCACTAAAACAAAAATAAAAGATTATAAAATCAGAAGAAGTAACTCTTGATGACCTGTGTGATGGCCTAATCCTTGAACCCAAGGGATGAGATGCATCTGCTTGAGAAGGTGGAGGTGAAGGAAAGGTCCCACTAGCAATGACGTTAATTAGCTTAGGGATCAATACATTAGTATAAGGCAAACCCATACTCTCTAAGAGGTTCTTAAAGGTGAATCCCATCATAACAGTAGTGAGATCATCATCGCAAAGCTTATAGCCCCATAACATATCCCTAGGGGGAGGAATGAGAACTCTCCTTATGTATGGGCCATCCCACTAATGATGGACTTGCTCCTAAATACCATACCCTGTCAATAAGGCTAAAGAGCAACACTTGTCTCTCTGTCAACTACCATGCAACCACTATATTTGCAATCCAGTGAGATCTCACCACCCACCAGTGAAGAAAGATCTACTCAAAGGGAAATAACAAATAAATGGTCCCTAAGAAAGGAACAACCAACACAATAAGAATTAGACATACCTAGTTAAGGGACAACTTCCTCATATAGTCCCAGGCTACTGTGCAATCCTCAATCAAATCAATAGTCTTCCAGATCTAGTGAGAATAATAAGGGAATCACAGATCTCTCATGACAGGTAGCAATCACAGATCACCCGTACCCAAAAGGTTCAGGAAAATAACAGCATCTAACAAATAAAATAAAAAGCAACGAACTAGTTGCTCTGTTGAAATAAGACCATCATCATACAAAGCTCACACATAAAAATAAACTCCATAAATCAAGCAAGATACCGGCAACTAGACTTCATAGGAGTGACTACCCTAAGCAAATCGATCGTGAGGCGCCTCCTCACTATAGTAGTGGAACACTCCTCCTCACTAAAATGAATGAGCTCTCTTAAAAAGCTTAAGCCTGTAATGGCAACAAAATCTAAGCGGGTAATAGTTATCTCCCTGATAGGCAGATGGAAAGTATGCATCATATCCATCTATCACTCTATCAATGCATACATAACAATCTGACTTCACACATATGAGTCATAAGACAATGCAGCAATCATCCTATCAAAGCCCTTCCTAGCAACCATCTACTTCGCACACATTGGGAGACCCTGATAGTACATGCTAACCATGTCAAAACTACCCAATAGCACAGAGACATACCTATGAGGCTATAAACAATTGGTGCTCTATCAAACATTTGCATAGCTACTAAATACTAACATGCCTCTCTCTATCACTTAACATGATCTAAATAACAAAAGCCAAAAGGTAAAGCATTACGGTAAGCAAGACAATCACAAAAAGAAAATAAAGTAAGAGCTATCAACGATTAGCATTTATAATAAAGCTAGACAGATAGTTGCAACAAAAGCTACAGAGCTACAGCTATAACAACCTCATACAACAAAATAGCTGATGAATAAGCTTTAGGAAATAAAGGTAAAAAGAGACCTACCTTGTGATGATGATGCACCCAAGCATGAGTCTCTAAGCTATAAACAATGGAGATCAGATCTCCCTAAGAAAGCCTGGATGATTGAGAACTCTAACCACCATATGTGCTAGTCTTTACTATGAGCGTACTAGCTCTAGTAGCCTTTGCAAAGTCACCCTCAATATCAATAAAGATGTCCTCTAAACCATTAGTAATGTTGGAGAATTCCATTTTATGCAAAAGAAAATGTAAGTACAAAAGTAAAAACATAGTAGATAACACCTGAAACATAAAAAAGGGTTAAGAAAAGTAAGAAAACACTAAAAGAAGTCTAGATGAAGCCTCCCAAGACCTCCATAAATAGTTATTTAAATAAGCCCAAAGGGGGGAAGCGTATGATCATATGCCAAGCATGTGACCACATGCATAAGTGCGTGATCACGTGCCTCCTACATGCATTCATGTGTACTTCCCCCTTCCACACACTCTTCTATAGTTTTACGTGCACTTGGAGACTTTGAACACTCACTTCTACAGTCTTAAAGTTCCATTTAAGCATAAGATATGGATTAAACTCACACAAAAGGACACTAATGAGGACTCCACCTATCTAAATACATTGCACGTGCACCGCTTTCTTTAGAAAACTCAACATCTTATAAAAGAAGAAAAGCAAAGAAAATTTACTATAAGGATATCTTACTCCAAATCATCAAAATAACATTTGCAATATGACAAATCACTATATTATTACTGCATCATCACTACCTCATTACTACATCATCACTATATTATTACTGCATTATCATTACACTATTACTGCATCATCACTACTACCTCATTCATTGCTTATAAGCATCTTTACATCTCATAGAAGCACTCTCATGTCACTTAGAAGTATTCACATTGCTTAGAAGCACTTTTTACTACTTATAAGCATCTTCTCATTGCTTAGAAGCATTTGCATCGCTTAAAAGCACTCTTACGTCACTTACAAGCATTCACATTCCTTAGAAGCACTTTTTTCTGCTTAGAAGCATCTTCTTATTACTTAAAAGCATTCAAATTACTTAGAAGCACTCACTCATCACTTAGAAGCACTCTCACATTTTCACATTACTTAAAAGCACTCTCACTGCTTAAAAGCATTTTCTCATTGCTTAGAAGCATCATCATATTGAGCATGCACACTGCTTAGAAGCATTCTTATTTGCTTAATAGTTGTAATGACCCTTGTTTTAAATTATTAAAATATATTTTGAGATATGCAGTATCAATAATTTTATATTTTAATTCTGTATTATTATTATTAATTACTAATACTTCTTATGTATTTTATTTTAAGGGAATTATTTACGTAAAATATTTTAATTTACGTGAGATTATTATTATTATTATTATTTCATTATTGTTTTTGTTACATTATTCAATTATTATTGTTGTTGTTGTTGTTGTTGGTTGGAGGGTAATTTGGTAATTTCACATTTTAAAAAAAGTACAAAAATTTAATTTTTTCGGGTCACCTTTCTTCCTTCTTTTTCTTTTTCTTCTTCTTCCTTTCCTTACCTTCGGCCACTTCCAACTAAACCACCCCACCTGTAACCACTAGCCACCGTCGACCGAGGAAGCTTCCAGTAGCCACCAGCACCGCCTGCCGTACCCTGGAGTCACCGAAAAGTGCTTGAAGCCAAAAGTTAAGCTCTTGGTCGCCGATAAGTTTTTGGCCACCCCATCACTTCAAACCAGTATCTTGTAATAGATTTTCATCCGATGAGTCCATTTTTGAGCTCTGTTTGAGCTCAAAATCTCTAGATTTTTAGATATCTTCAATTTTTAATTTATACAATTTTGAGATTTTATTTTTTTTAACTTGATTTAGGATTATTCATGAAAAGTTTCTTAATAAATGTTGATTGTGGTAGCTTAAGCTTCTCAGATAATTTTTCATTATTTTAATATTAAATATTGAATTTTTGTTAATTAGGTTAATTAATTATTTTGAATTTAAATTTGGTTAATTTAGTGTTAGTATATTATGTTATTAATTTTAGTATGAAGAAAATAATTTTTGGTGAATTTATATAAATTTTAGGAATATTTTTGTATTAAGGGAATATTGGAATTTTGTGTTAAATATGCATTTTTGTTGAAAATATTGTTTAATTATATGTTTTAGATAATTTTGGTATAATATATGGTGATAAAATAATTTTAGAGATTTAATATAATTTTTGACAAAATTATGTAGTATTATGTGATTTTTGAAAATATAGGTTAATTGTGGGGTTTTGTGGAAATTATAGTTAAATGATATATTTTATATGCTTTTCTGATAATATAGGGTATTAAAATTATTTTTATAAATTATTTATTATTTTTCTCTAATTAATACTAATTTTCAAAAATTATTTTCAAATAATATATTATTTACTAATTTGGTGATTAAATGAGTTTTTAATTATTTTTAATACATATTTAGGCTATTTAAGCTATTTGAATATTTTAGTTGAATTATTGAAAAATTAGATTTTTAATAATATTATATTATTATTTGAGATTTTTATTTAATAATTGTGAAAATAATTATATTTGGTGTTTTAATGTTTAAATATATTATATTTTGGTATTTTGATTATATTTATGGAATTTACTAGTTTTTAATATGTTTATTACTTAAATGTATTTTTGGTGAATTTGTGAACCTCGGTTGGGAATTGTGCGGTTCGGGATCCTAACCAGAGGTGTTGAGTGTTTTGTATTAGAACTTGTAGGATCAACTCTACTTTTTAGTAGAGAGATGTCCATTTTACAGAGGAGGTTTCGCCAAATTTTCGGTATAATTCTCATAAAACGTAACGTCACGTCGATCCTAAGTTTTGTATTCCTAGATTGAGTCTCTTTAGGAGTATAAGTTAGAGTTATTCTGATTTTTATTATTATTTTATTTTCTAGTTGTTCTGAGACCAAGGTTTAATGGACTGGGCCAGTCGAGCTAGTCTCATGGAGCGCAGCATTGTGAGTTATTATACTATATATGCAATGCATATAGGATGCATGATTAAGGATTTTCACATTTTCATTATATGTTTAAATGTGAATTATTTTATTAAATGTTTTAGTATATGTTAGTATATTTTCAGTATCTTTTTGGCATATTTCACTATAAGTGCATGACATATTTTCAAAATACAATTAACATTTTTTTTTTATATTTATGGTTTACATTTGGTATATTTATGGTCAATTTCAAATTTATTTAGCATTTATATACTTGAAATATACTTAGTTTATTTTAGGTATATTTCTGATCTATATATGGTTTATTTCGTTATTATGATGTTGTATTACATTATTTATTTTCCCATATGTATATTGAACTTTATTTTAAGGATATTGATAGAACTTGCTACCTAGTGAGCAGCACTAGGATCGTGTACATATCGGTGCGATAGATTTAGGTTTGAGTTGTAAATCACTTGAGGTGACATTTATTTGATTGATTGATTTTGAGATTTGATATGATTGAATAGTGTAGTTGTTGGAGCTTGATTGACCTAGTGTCTCAGGGCCAATCACACTAACAGTCAGACTGCTAGATCTTAGTTGAGTTAGTGCCTCAGGGTCAATCTACTGTCCAATATAGAATAAGTGAATTAATTTGGAATTAAGTGTGCATGTATGGCTAGAGGTATTATTGTTTGAGGTTGCGATTTAAATAGGGTTCTATTTGATCCTTCAATAAAATAAATGTTTTTCTAGCATTTAATATATATGTGAAATGTTTGTATATATTTATTATATATATTGATGATTGATTGCATATGATATTAGGAGGTGCATGTATATATAATATATTAATTCACTCAATGAGGTCTAACTCCCTTTAATTGTTATTTTTACAGGAAATTCTTCTTCCTCAGACCTCAGTAGTAGGCTCATTCACCGGACTTCTTCAGCCCCAACTAGTCTATGTAAATTACTTACTTAATTTCTTTTGTACTCTACAAAACGGTAGTAGTATCAATAGTTGTTGTTGTATCCATAGAATGGTTTTTAATATTAGAGGCCTTTCTCTGAATATTGTATGAAATTTTTTTATTTATGATATGACATGAGTATTTTATTTTTATTTATCAATTTAAGATTTTTAATTTTGGTGTATTTTATTTATTTATTGCATGCTTTTATTCTTTTAAGGCTTGTTATGAGTTCCAGATTCGAAAGAATTCTCGTTCCCTAGCACCGGTCATAACTCCTGGTTTGGGTCGTGATAGAAGCATGATCATTTCGCATGACACTTAAGAAGGTTATAGTCCCATGTTCATTCGCATGACACCTAAGGAGGTTATAATCTCATGTTAATTCACATGACACTTAAGAAGGTTAGAGTCGTATGTTCATTTTGTGTGACACCTAAGATGGTTATAGTCGCATATTCATTTCATGTGACACCTAAGAAGGTTATAGTCGCATGTTCATTCATATGACACTTAAGAAGGTTATAGTCATATATTCATTTAGTGTAACACCTAAGAAGGTTATAATCATATGTTTATTTATGTGACACCTAAGAAGGTTATAGTCGTATGTTCATTCGCATGACACCTAAGAAGGTTATAGTTGCATGTTCATTTTATGTGAAACCTAAGAAGGTTATAATCACATGTTTATTTATGTGACACCTAAGAAGGTTATAGTCATATGTTCATTCGTGTGACACCTAAGAAGGTTATAGTTGCATGTTCCTTTTGCATGACACCTAAAAAGGTTATAGTCGCATCCACATTTTGCTTAGTAGCATGTTCATTCACGTGACACCTAAGATGGTTATAATCGCATGTTCACTTCATGTGACACCTAAGAAGGTTATAGTCACATGTTCATTTGTGTGACACCTAAAAAGGTTATAGTCACATATTCATTTGTGTGACACCTAAAAAGGTTATAGTCGCATCTACATTTTGCTTAGTAGCATGTTCATTTATGTTACGCCTAGAAAGGTTATAGTTGAATTCATATTCTACTACACTTTGCATCAGTCACAGGCTTGCATATATCCCAAAATACGACCTTGTATGACAACCAAGTCACAGAATAAGAATAGTAAATAAAACATAATAACAATAAGTAAATCTTGATAAGACTTTTAAAGACAACCTGTAGGTAAGTACCTCTCTCCCTACTAAAATGTTTTTTGCATCTTTGCATTTACTTCATGTGTATTGACACTAGCGCTAGGTGGCTATACAACACACATGAAGTAAGGGGGCAACCATCATACGTCAAATTTGATTATCCCCAAAAAGGTCCAATGATGAAATGAATCCCTAAGATGACTAAACTCTGCTCATGTATAACACCTCTAAAGTGTGTAACCTTAAAGCACCTAACTGACCCCACCAGTGTGCAAAATCGATCACTAAGCCATTAAGTTATTCTTTGACCTTATGAAATACAAATTATTAGGACAATGATATGTTTTATTTTAAGAAAACTCCTCTCAGAATACTCAGCTCATTGGGCCAATGCGCATTTCATTAAATCAGGACCCTACTTCATGAAAATCAATTTTGATAAAATGAACTATGATCCCAAAATGGTCCAACATAATCCAAATATTAGCACGTATTGCTCAAAAGTGTGCATAAACACCCCTAAGTGTCATGTTCTTAAATTGAGGTTGAATTTGGCAAAATAGACTCTGGAAACATGTCCATAAGGCCCAAAAACTTTTGGCACAACCTTGAAACAGTGAGCGTAAAACCTGGGAAGAGCATGTAGAGCATTGAACTGCACATGAAAGCGTACACTTGTGCACATGGCCACACGCTAAGCACATGACCACGTGCACACTATGTATGGCCATGCTCACTTGGTGTGGGCATATGCAAAAATCCTCTTATACCTATGTTACCATGCCTACACCACCCCATTCTACACATTTTTTTTATAAATAGACCCCTATACACCCCATTTTAGAGGGGGAGCAAGTAAAAACACACACACACACTCAAAAATCAATCCGATCAAAGGCACTGGAAACCCCTTTCCAAATAGTTTTTTACTCTCATATAGCCTTTCCCTTAAGTTATTAGATCCCTTTTCCACCAAACCAAACTTCATTTTTATCAAAGCATGCTTCAAAGGTATACAATCTAGCAACATTTTGTTGTCATTTTGAATCTCTCAATGAGGAAAGCTTAATAATCTCTCAAAGCTAAAGCTTTAAAGCTCACACAAGCTTAGTCAAGTCTGAGGACCATACAATCATTTTAGCATGTTTATTTTATCCCATTGCATTTTATTTTACTGTTATCAATATTTGGAAATACTATTATACTTGCATGATAAGACTGGCAATCTTGCATGCTGGGTGAATACTATATACATTATTATGCTCATTTCATATCATCATTATATATCTTCTATCTTTGAAATTATGAAATCACATTGTAAATAACAATAATATGAAAAGTCCATATCTTGTAATAGAGTCATCATGCTCTCAATTCAGTGAAGAGCTCATACATCCTTTATATTGTCGTCATACATCATCATAATCACTGCAAGATTGATCATCCCATCATTCATCGAACAAGCTATGTAAATGATTGTATTATTCTTATAGATCTATCATACTAGGTTTATCTTTCCATAATATTTCCTTTTTTATATGTATTTTATCAAGTGATGTAATAAAATTTTTACCTTTATTATCTTACACTATTTGATGTATTGTGTGAATGCTATACAAATAGTCAATACAAAAACTAGGTTTTGCGATAGATATACATCAAATATCATATAATGAAAAATAGTCAAAAAGTATATGGGATCCCCTGAACCTGAAAATCTCTACTAAGGACAATACTCACTGAGTGACTCGATGTTATCCCTTTCTTTTCCTAATTTTTTAAAAATTAGGTGATGACCCCACAAAATCAAAAGTGCCTCATCCCCCTGAGACCAATCACTTGTCCTTATTTGGTAAAGTTCCCATGTCCCTCAAAAATGGAAAGACCTGCTACACTGTCTAATAAAGTATAAAAAGAAACGAATTAAAAACTAAAGGTCACTCACAAATACAAAGGAGCTATTAGGAGCCATTGAGGGGAACATTGCCTCCAAAGACGTGAAGTGTGGAATTAAAGAGCTTAAAAAGGGTTGAAGAGTAAAGTGTGCTTAATGAGTTTTATCTTTCCTTCTTCTTCTTTTTTTCATATTAATAGCTAAATTAATTAGAGTTTGGTTTTAGAGTTGCTAGTTAATACTTGTTGGGATTTTTATTTCTTATTAATGATTTAATTTTCAATTAATTTTATGAGTTATGTTTAATGTCTTATATTCAATTAAGAGCCCAATTATTTGCATGTATATAGATAGATTAGAGACAACAAAAGTTGCATGATTTATCAGCTCATAGACTTGTAAAACTTAGGAACCTCGATCATAAAAGCAGACGAATCCTTTAGGGATCAATAAATTGCTAAGAAACTTAATGAGACTTAGTTAATTGACATGACCATGAAAATAGGTTGTAATTAACTTTGGTATTTTTAGATGATCTTGAAAGAGACTCTAGGTAATTTAAGTGGTTTACCCTTAATGTTATAAATGAAATAGATTAATTTAATTATGTAATTCCATTCCTAACTAGTGAAAAAAACCCAATCGCTATTTTATCCTTCTTAATTTAATTAGATTAATTAGAGTATATAGTTTCTTTTAATTTATTTAATGTAATTCTTGAAATTTAATTGATAGCTATGGAAAATCGATTAATAGCTAGTACTTAGTACCCTTTCCTCATGGAAACAATACTCTATTTATCACTTTATTACTTACCATGATTCGTACACTTACTGAGTTGTGCTAATATGTTTTTGGCACCATTATTGGGAATTGACATTACTAATATTTTTCATTTTCATTAGACTAACATTTTATTTTTATTTTTATTTTTATTTGTTTATTGATAAATAATTTGTCATGGATAATGATGAATTTTCTTTTCAATTTTTGAGGTCTAATGTATGTGATACTATATATGATGTAGAACATATGTAATTTAATTATCTTCCATCTTATTTTTCGGTTTGTAATTGGTATGCAGAGAACCACAATAGGGCACATTACCCACATTATTCATATTCATCTCCACCACCCCTTTACAACCCATCTTAAAGAAATTATATAGATCACACTTTGAATTATCAATAAGAACCTAAGTCAAAT
The DNA here is from genome assembly GCA_947683625.1 of Mallotus nudiflorus. Lineage (NCBI taxonomy): Eukaryota > Viridiplantae > Streptophyta > Magnoliopsida > Malpighiales > Euphorbiaceae > Mallotus > Mallotus nudiflorus. The sequence continues at coordinate 802,177 of CANTUR010000111.1, read as the reverse complement.
CATGAGGTAATGTTGGAAAATGTCATTTAAGACACAAAGAAGATGGAAGAACAATACTTGGAGGCCAAGTTGAAGCAATTCATTTAAGCACAAAGTAAGGCAAATCACAAATTGTAGGAGACTCTTAGGCAAAATGAGGAGCATTTCAGGCATATCAATTCAAAGTTAGACCAAATTGTAGAAAGTCAAATTGCATGCTTCTAGAAACTTCAAATGTGTGCAACTGTAAGCACCCAATTTCAGGATGCAATTGTACATAATTGCAACATAAGCCCCTATGATGAAATTATTTCAAAAATTAAACTTGTTTGTCAATTTTCTGGACTTTAGGGACTAAATTGCAATTTTTTTTAGGATTTGATTACAAGGAAGTCAAATTTTCAAGGGTCTTTTGGTAATTAAAAAATGCCATTAGCATTGTGTCATGCCAACCAGTATTACACAATGCTGATCGGCATTTTATAATGCCGATCGGCATTGCACAATGCCAACATGCAACAAGTCCTGTTTTTAAATTTTTTGCATTTATTTTCATTTTTTCGTCTATTTTTCAGAGTTTTGATTGGTTAAAATTAAATTTTATTATTATTTTTATCTGAAAAAGATTTTGATGCATTTAAAACTTTCAAAAATCAAATCCTTATTAATATGTTTTGAGTCTATTTTGACGAGATAATTTTGTTCCTCCAAAGGAGGAAGTCAATACGTGTAGACTCTGCTTTAAAAAACAAAGAGTCTGCGTGTGTGAAGGGAGGAGGATTTTTTTAGACTCACACAGAGAGACAAAGAGTTTTTGACACACACAGACTGAGAAAAACCCAGAAACCTTAAAAATTTAGACGTGAAGAATACTTTGCACGCACCCTTTTTTAAAAAATAAACCCTAATTTTGGATACTGTCAATGTCTTCGAAAGCAATCAAGTCCCAGTATAGAATCAACAATACTTTAATTTCAATGGTGAAAATTCTAGTCTGAGAGGCTAAAAAGGGCCTTTGCACAATATCAATAATCATCACAGTGTTCTTTTCCCTTCCTTAATGATTTTTATTTTTTATTTTTTTTTGTTATTGATTTGAGTATTAAATTTCATTAATCTAATTTTTTGTGTTTTTTTTTTATGTTTGATTGTGGATTAAGGAGGATACTGCTTGTGTTTAAATAAATAAAAGATCCATGGAATGCCATGGAATAATATGTACTGCTTTCCAGTAGATATCAGAGTTTTAATTTTCATTTTTCCTTTATGTGTTTTGTGTAGTTATTTTACTTCATAGGTGTATAATTATTTAATTTTAATTTTTGTATGTAGTTTGTAATAGCCCCAATAGTGGGAATAGTAAAAGATTTAATTTTTTGCATTTAAAATGAATTAGTAATTAGGTTCAATTGGGTAAAAAAAATCAAATAAAATCAATAGTGGTAGTAACTTAAATTAGGGTTTGCATGTAATTAATTTAGGATTTCTAGAAAATCACTATAATATTTGTTTGATCCATTTTTTATGTTTTATTTATTTTGGGCTTGTTATCTTTTTGGGCCCCAAGCCCACGTTTAAGTCTTAAGCACTTAATAAATAGGCTTAAAAATGATTTAGGGCTTTAAATAATTAAAATTAATTTAGGCCCATTAGGTTAATTAGATTTTAGGCCCATTTAATTAATTAAAACTTGTTTAAACCTAGCTCAGCCCACTTAATTTCATTTTTTTTAAATAAATAGACCTAGGTCCACATGTCATTTAAAATAAAACCAAGTTAGACTTAGGCCCACTATTTTAACTTTCTTTTAAAATTGAATAGACTTAAGCCCATTTCTTAGACAAACTAAAATAAATAGATCTAGGCTCACTAACTAATAAAAAATGTAGCCCCATCTTTAGTCCATTTCTCACTTGTAAATAAAATGTAAATCTAGCTAACTTTTTAATAAAATTAACATAGTTTAGACCTAGGGACAATGTGATCTTGAGTGCATTTTTATATATAATTTTATTTACTAGATGCCTAGGGTTAGATGGATGTCAAATAGGGTTTAATAAAATTGCATGTAATTAGAGGATGAAATAATTATTTATAAAATTATTCTAAATGAACATGAGACTAAGAGAAGTTAGTATTCCGTATCCAGAATCTCCTAGTTGCGGTGCTAGCTTTCTTTTAGGGAATCGAGTACCACCTTTTCGATTTGTCCCAGTAATTACCCTGGGCGGCGACTTCTCAGCTCCACGCCATGATTTGTGACAATGGTTAGTGTGTTCTCTAAGGCCCTGAGCCTAAACAGTGTCACGGTTACTAAAATCTTGGACCCGCGCTAAACCCCGTCGTCTACATACACCCATGAATTGCTCAACGTAACTAGCACAAGGAGAAAGTAAGTGGAATGATGAGATAACTTATGGTTAAAATGATGATGTCACTTTTAAGTTGTTCCATGCTAAGTAAGAAGAGATGGTCATTAAGGAAATTGAAGAAATCTCTAAGTGTAAGAATTAGTCTATTTACATTAAGGATGATAAGGTGTAAAGTCACTTAACTCAAATAAAAATTGAGTTGGATGATGAAAATACAACAAGTCTTAAAGCTACATGGGATGAAGATTAGCCATTTATAAGTAAATATATATATATTCTATGACATATTATGGTCATATATAAGGAATCCATAAAAGGTGTTGGACTGTCTAAGAACCTACATGAAAAACCTTACATTCTTTAAGTAATTTTAGAACTAAAGATTTGGCATATGGAGTCCACACTTTATTACCTAGCCATAATGGAGCCTAGCAAAGTAAGGAAAGGAAGATGCTTCCAAGAGCACTTCCTCATTTTTGATTGCACTCATGATACTACATATTCAAGGGGTCAAGCTAATGACCTAAAATTAGTGCTTATTGGGAGGCAACCCAATGTGTTTTTATTTATTTATTTTGTTTGGCTTTTTTTTATTTTTCATAATTCTTATTATTTCAATTTGTAGGTCATCTAACATTTGGAGCGAGCACAAAAGGAAGAAAATGCTTACTAGGGAAGTCCTCTTTTTCTTTTTCTAATTTTAATATTTTTGACATTGAGGATAATGCCATAGATAAGTGTGGGGGAGGATGTCAAATGTTAGGATAATGTTTTTTATGTTTTATGTTCATGTGTTTTATTTATATTTGCATACGTATTAGTTAAATTAAGAAAATAATTTTTTTAAAAAAATTATAAGATTCATTAGCTTTTAACTTGATTTCTCCACATTTGTTATGATGCTTGTCCTTAAAATTTTTTGTTTTGATTTTATGGAAAATTGAAGCTTAATTGCAATTAGGGACCGATAGAGTGTGCATTTTAAATTCAATTATCAAAATATTTAGTATTTTATTAATTAAGATAGTTGAACATGGTCATTATGTATGGAAAATTTAGTTCTTACAACCTAAGCATGAACTAAAAGATTGAATTTGAGCATGAATTTAGGAGATTAAAATATATGTATGTATGCATATGTATATATATGTGTATATATATATAGTAAGATCAATGCTTAAATCTAAATTTTTATGTTCTGAATCTACTCAGATGCTTTAATTAGAGTAAGAGTATCCAAATGACCCACTTAGCGGTAACCACGCTTAGTAGTATAGGAACGATGGGGGATTACTAAAAGTGGGTAAATTTGATTAGAGAGACAAAAGTGATGAGATGGAGTGTAAAATACATTCATCAAATAAAAGAAAAGATGTTGTGAAATAGAGCATAAAACACATTCACCACCAATTTTATTTTTCTCCTAAGGTTATGTTCACTGGATTTCAAATCGGTTATGTGCTTGGGTTATGATTAGTAAGTTATTCATATATGACATATTTTTCTCTTATTATTAAACATTTTTCAAGCTTGGTGTTGTTGACTTACATATCATAGAAATTGTAACTTTTTAGTCGTGATTGAGCTAGTGTTTATATGTTTAAATCTAATTTTTACTTTAAGTCAATCAAAGCTTTAGTGTGGGGGAATTTGTTGTACATAATTTATCACATGTTTTTTAGTTGATTTTAATGAATCTTGAATAGATAGATAATTATACTTAAGTAAAATTAGATTTATTTAGGATTAATTTTAGTTTATAGCTTGATTTAGAATTTTATTGTCTTCCATTAAATTTCTATCGGATTATGAATTTTTATTAAATATTAATAAGTATTTTCCTTTTTATAGGCAAGTTTAGATATGAATTCTCAAATAGCTAAGGACTAGTGCGACGTGGGTTACATTATGCCATGCTTATGCCCATGTCCTGTACTGGAAGATGAAATAATGCAGCATGGCATATGACATGTCGTGATAGAAGCCATGTCTTCTTATGTGTAAATTAAAGAATCACGAGAAGGTCAACATGGGATGCAACACGCCATGATGGAAGTAATACTATAAAACTAATGACATTATGTGGCCTGCATCATCCCGTGTTCAAAACCATATCGAGCAGAGAAAACTTCCTTTTTGAGAATTTAAGTGCAAGTAACTTTTGCATCAAACTTTTCCTATAAAAGGGGATACAAAGGTGCTATTGGGAGCCATTAGTGGGAACACCACTGCCAAGGGAGGCGAAGCGTGGAATTAAAGAGCTTAACAAATATTGAAGATTGATATGTTTATTATTTACATGTCTTAGAGTTGAAGTTTTATTTAAGTTTTAATAAGTTTTTATGTTTTATGTCTAGTGTAGGCCCCAAGATATAAAAGGAGTTGATATGTGTTTTTGTATAGCATGGCATGCACATGTTATGTGATCAAGAAACAAATAAGGGAAGTCATGTCCAAGCCATGCATGAGCCATGTCCAAGCTATGCATGAGCCATGAAGAAGCTAACTATACTTGAATGTCAATAGAGCAATGTCATGGCATGCACATGTTGTGTGAATGAAGAATTCTAACCCAGAATGATACACGGTTAATGAACTTACTTGTGTTAAAAACCATGTGGTGTGCTGGGTAATTTGTGTATGTATTTGAATGAAGCACGGTTATGCTTCAAAACCATGTCATGAAGGCAGAAATTTTATATTTTGAAAATAAAAAAGAATTAGAAATCAAAGAGGATTCTTTTCAATACCTTAGCACTATATAAGGAATAAACACATTTTTAAGAGAGAGATATAGGAGTTATAGAGACAAGGAGACGACTAGATAGAAATCAACAAAGACTAAGAGCTTACTGTATTGTTTTTATCTTCTTATTTTCTTGATTTTGATTATGGATTTCATCATAGCCATGTGTGGCTAAGTTTTCTTTTAGAGTCTTGGTCAGCAATAATTATTCCATGACATGATTTGAACATAAGTTTTTATATTTGATTTGAATTTTAGTTCATTTTTTATGTTGCTATATTTATCTTGTTATCATTCCAAGCATGTTTGATTGTATGTTTATGGATGAATTCACCAACAAGAATTAGGAGAAATCATTAGGTTAAGACACTTAGAACTTAGATCATTTGACAGTGAGAGTAGGCAAGCTCTTCAGTGAGTCACAATAGTATATTATGGTGTCAAATCTTAATGAGCTTGGATTAAATTATTAATCATGAGATTAGGTTAGATTTTAATCCTTGCATGCTCAATTGAACTTGAGAGAGTCTTTAAGTATTCTAAAGTAATTACCCTTAACTAAATTCAAAGTTTTTTGCTTAATAATGTGTTCATGATTAGATTGGAATAGTTAAACTAAACTTAGGCTCTATTTTACAAATATTTCATTTTTCTTTTAATTAAGTTTTTTCTATTTAAATTTTAAATCTTGTTAAACTATTCAATTTACTAGCTGAGATCATAGGTAAAAATTAATAGTAATTAATATATGGTCTTTGAGGGAATGATATCTTTCTACTGCACCCAAAACTGTGCGCTTGTGGGTTTCAAACATAGTAAAGATTAAAGTGTGCTTTCAACGAGTTTTATCTTTTCTTCTTCTTCTTTTCTTATGAATAGCTAAATTAATTAGAGTTTGGTTTTGGAGTAGCAAGTTAATACTTGTTTGAATTTTTATTTCTTATTAATGATTTGATTTTTAGTTAATTTTATAAGTTGTGCTTAATGTCTTGTATTTAATTAAGGACCCAATTGTTTGCATGTATGTGGATAGAATAGAGACAATAAAAGTTGCATGACTTATCAGCTCATAGACTTGTAAAACTTAGGAACCTCAATCACAAAAGTAGATGAACCATTTGGGGATCAATAAATTGCTAAGAAACTTAATGAGCCTTAGTTAATTGACGTGACCATGAAAATAGGTTGTAATTAACTTTGGTATTTTTAGATGATCTCGAAAGAGACTCTAGGTAATTTAAGTGATTTACCCTTAATGTTATCAATGAAATAGATTAATTTAATTATGTAATTATAGTCCTAACTAGTGAAACAAACCCAATCTCTATTTTATCCTTATTGATTTATTTAGATTAATTAGAGTAGATAGTTTCTTTTAATTTATTTAATGTAATTCTTGAAATTTAATTGATAGCTAAGGAAAATCGATTAATAGTTAGTATTTAGTACCCTTTCCTCGTGGAAACAAATACTCTACTTATCACTTTATTATTTACCATGATTCATACACTTACTGAGTTGTGCTAATAAGTTTTTGGCACCATTATTGGGAATTGACATTACTAATATTTTTCATTTTTGTTAGACTAGCATTTTATTGTTATTTTTATTTATTTATTGATAAATAATTTGTCATGGATAATGATGATTTTTCTTCTTAATTTTTGAGGTCTAATGCATGTGATCCTATATATGATGTAGAACATATATAATTTAATTATCTACCATCTTATTTTTAGGTTTGTAATTGGCGTGTAGAGAACCACAATAGGGCACATTACCCATATTATTCATATTCACCTCCACCACTCCTTTACAACCCATTTTAGAGAAATTATATGGATCACACTTGGAATTATCAATAAGAACCTATGTCAAATCTTAAGGTAGTGTTGGAAAATTTCATTCAAGAAACAAAGAAGATGGAAGAACGATACTTGGAGGACAAGTTGAAGTAATTCATTTAAGCATAAAGTAAGGAAAATCATAAATTATAGGAGACTCTTAAGCAACATGAGGAGCGTTTCAGGCATATCAATTCAAAGTTAGACCAAATTAGAGAAAGTCAAATTGCATGCTTTAAAAAACTTCAAATGTGTGCACCCATAAATTGCTCAACGTAACTAACATAAGGAGAAAGTGTGTGGGATGATGAGAAAACTTATGGTTAAAATGATGATGTCACTTTTAAGTTGTTCCATGCTAAGTAAGTAGAGATGGTCAATAAAGAAATTAAAGAAATCTCCAAGTGTAAGAATTAGTCTATTTACATTAAGGATGATAAGGTATAAAGTCACTTAACTCAAATAAAAAATGAGTTGGATGATGAAAATATAACAATTCTTAAAGCTATATGGGATGAAGATTAGCCATTTATAAGGGAAAACAAATATATTCTATGACATATTATGGTCATATATAAGGAATCCATAAAAGGTGTTGGACTTTCTAAGAACCTACATGAAAAACCTTGCATTCTTTAAGTAATTTTAGAACCAAAGATTTGGCATATGGAGTCCATACTTTATTAGCTAGCCATAATGGATCCTAGCAAAGCAAGGAAAGGAAGATGCTTCCAAAAGCACTTCCTTATGTTCGATTACACTCATGATACTACATATTCAAGGGGTCAAGCTACTGACCTAAAATTAGTGCTTGTTGGGAGGTAACCCAATGTGTTTTGATTTATTTATTTTGTTTGGCTTTCTTTTTTTATTTTTCTTAATTCTTATTATTTCATTTTATAGGTCATCCAACATTTGGAGCAAGCACAAAAGGAAGAAAATGCTTACTAGGGAAGTCCTCTTTTTCTTTTTCTAATTTTAATATTTTTGTGATTGAGGACAATGCCATAGATAAGATTGGGGGAGGATGTCAAATGTTAGGATAATGTTTTTTTATGTTTTATGTTTTATGTTTGTGTGTTTTTTTTTTATTTTTGCATGCGTATTAGTTAAATTAAGAAAACAATTTTAAAAAAAAATATAAGATTCATTAACTTTCAACTTGATTTCTCAACATTTGTTATGATAGTTGTCCTTAAAACTTGTTGTTTTGACTTTTGTATAAAATTGAAGCTTTATTGCAATTAGGGAGCGACCGTGTATAAGTGTGCATTTTTTATTCAATTATCAAAATATTTAATGGTTTATTAATTAAAATATTTGAACGTGGTTATTATGTATGGAAAATTTAGTTCTTACAACATAAGCATGAACTAAAAGATTGAATTTGATATATATATATATATATATATATATATATATATATATATATATATATGTATGTATGTATGTATGTATGTATGTATAGTAAGATCAATGCTTAAATCTAAATTTTTATGCTCTGAATCTACTCGAATGCTTTAATTAGAGTAAGAGTATCCAAATGAACCACTTAGCAGTATCCACGCTTAGTAGTATGGGAACAATGGGGATTACTAAAAGTGGGTAGATTTGATTAGAGAGAAAAAAGTGATGAGATGGAGTGTAAAATGCACTCATCAAATAAAAGAAAAGATGTTGTGAAATAGAGCATAAAACACATTCACCACCATTTTTATTTTCTCCTAAATGTTGATTGGATTTCAAATGGGTTATGTGCTTGGGTTGTGATTAGTAAATTATTCATATATAATGTATTTTTCTCTTATTATCTTCTTTTGTAAACATTTTTCAGTCTTAGTGTTGTCAACTTGTATATCTTAGAAATTATAACTTTTTGGTCGTGATTGAGCTAGTGTTTAAATGTTCAAATCTAATTTTTACTTTAAGACAACCAAAACTTTAGTGTGGGGGAACTTGTTGTGCATAATTTATCATATGTTTTTAAGTTGATTTTAATGAGTCTTGAATAAATAGATAATTATGTTTAAGTAAAATTAGGTTTATTTAGGATTAATTTTAGTTTGTAGCTTGATTTAGAATTTTATTTTCTTCAGTTAAATTTCTATGAAATTATGAATTTTTCTTAAATATTAATAAGTATTTTCCTTTTTAGAGGCATGTTTAGATAGGAATTCCCAAATACCTAGGGACTAGTGTGACGTGGGTTACGTCATGCCATGCTTATTCCAATATCCTATTCTGGAAGATGAAATAATGCAGCATGGCATATGACATGCCATGATAGAAGCCATGTCTTATTATGTGTAAATTAAAGAATGACAAGAAGGTCAACACATGATGCAACATGCCATGATGGAAGTCGTGTCGTAAAACTAATGATGTTATGTGGCTTGTATCATCCTGTGTTCAAAACCATGTCGAGCAGAGAAAACTTCCTTTTTGAGAATTTAAGTGCAAGTAACTTTTGCATCAAACTTTTCTTATAAAAGGGGATACAAATGTGTTATAGGGAGCCATTAGTGGGAACACCACTACCAAAGGAGGCGAAGCGTGGAATTGAAGAGCTTAACAAAGATTGAAGATTGATATGTTCATTATTTACATGTCTTAGAGTTGAATTTTAATAAATTTTAAATAAGGAAAAAATTAATTTTAGTAATTTTTTGTGTTTAATTAGGAGATTTTTATGAATTAGTATTCAATTAGGATTATTATTAATTATTGTATATTTGGGAAGTTTTATTTAAGTCTTAATAAGTTTTTATGTTTTATGTCTAGTGTGGGCCCTAAAATATAAAAGGAGTTTATATGTGTTTTTTCATAGCATGCCATACACATGCCTTATGATAAAGAAAACAATAAGTGAAGCCATGTCCAAGCCATGCGTGAGCCATGTCCAAGCCATGCATGAGCCATGAAGAAGCCAACTACACTTGAATGTCTATAGAGCTTCAAAACCATGTCACGAAAGTAGAAATTTTATGTTTTGAAAATAAAAAAGAATTAGAAATCAAAGAGAATTCTTTTCAATACCCTAACACTATATAAGGAATAAACACCTTTTTGAGAGAGAGATAGGAGTCGTAGAGATAAGGAGACGACTAGATAGAAATCAATGAAGACTAAGAGCTTACTTTATTGCTTTTATCTTCTTATTTTCTTGATTTTGATTATGGATTTCATTATAGCCATGTGTGGCTAAGTTTTCTTTCAGAGTCTTGGTTAGGAGTAGTTATTCCATGACATGATTTGAACACAAGGTTTTATATTTGATTTGAATTTTATTTAGTTCTTTGTGTTGCTATATTTATCTTGTTATCATTCTAGTCCTGTTTAGTTGCATGTTTATGGATGAATTCACCAACGAGAATTAGGAGAATTCATTAGCCTAAGACATTTAGAACTTAGATCACTTGACCATGAAAGTAGGCAAGCTCTTCGAGGAGTCACAATAGTTGATTACGATGTCAAATTAATTGCTAAATATCTTAATGAGCTTGGATTAAATTATTAATTATGAGAGTAGGTTAGATTTTAATCCTTGCATGCTTAATTGAACTTAAAAGAGTCCTTAAGTATTCTAGAGCAATTATCCTTAACTGAATTCAAAGTTTTTTGCTTAATAATGTGTTTATGATTGGATTGGAATAGTTAAACTAAACTTAGGCTCTATGTTTACAAATATTTGATTTTTCTTTTAATTAAGTTTTTGCTATTTAAATTTTAAATCTTGATGAATTATTCTATTTACTAGCTGAGATCATAGGTAAAAATTATTAGTAATTAATATACAATCCTTGAGGGAATGATATCTTTCTACTACAACCAGAACCATGCGCTTGTGGGTTTAAAACACAACAAAGATTGAAGTGTGCTTTTAACGAGTTTTATCTTTCATTCTTATGAATAGCTAAATTAATTAGAGTTTGGTTTTGGAGCAACTAGTTAATACATGTTGGAATTTTTATTTCTTATTAATGACTTGATTTTCAGTCAATTTTATAAGTTGTGTTTAATGTCTTGTATTTAATTAAAGATAACTATACTTGCATGTATGTGGATAGATTAGAGACAACGAAAGTTGCATGATTTATTAGCTCATAGACTTGTAAAACTTAGGAACCTCGATCATAAAAGTAGATGAATTCTTTGGAGATCAATAAATTACTAAGAAACTTAATGAACCTTAGTTAATTAATGTGACCATGAAAATATATTGTAATTAACTTTGGAATTCTTAGATGATCTCAAAAGAGACTCTAGGTAATTTGATTAATTTACCCTTAATTGTAATCAAAGAAATAGATTAAATAAATTCTATAATTCAAGTCCTAACTAGTGAAACAAACCCAATTTGTATGTTATCCCTATTGATTTAATTAGATTAATTAAAATAAATAATTTATTTTAATTTATTTAATTTAATTCTTGCAATTTAATTTGATTTGTGCTAGTTAGGGAAAATCGATTAACAGTTAATACTTATTACCCTTTCCTCGTGGGAATGATACTCAACTTATCATTTTATTACTTGCCACAATTCGTACAATTGCGGAGTTGTGCTAACAGGAATATTATACAATTATTTAAATAAAAGTTTTTTAAAAATTGTAATGAATTATAACTCTATTAAATTAATTACAAACTGTTTATAAATAATAATATTTTTATTATTTTTAAAATTTTTACATAATAATAATAATAATAATAATAATAATAAATTTAATTGTTCATTTATAATATATCTTGAGTTTAACAAAATTTTTATTCACGTGTGAAACACATTGTTGCTTACTAGTATGTGTGTGTGTGTGTGTGTGTATATATATATATATATATATATATATATATATAATACTAAAATAAGACACCAGTCATCATGGTGTAATCTAAAGGATGTATACTAAGAGTGTATAGATTTTTATTTTAGCTAAATCATTCATATAAATCATGCTAAATATGAAATATACTTGTTGTCAGTTACTGTTGTCCTCAAGGAAAAATCGATGAAGGTAATAACCATATATTTGCTAAAATAATTGTTGAGACTAAGTCCAAAACATATTTGCTAATACTAATCACTAGTTCAAATCAATATGTAAGCATATTGCTAGGGTAAATCACCTTAAAATATAAAATATTCTTGCAGCCATTTATCACTGTCATCATGTAAAACAGTAAGAAAAATTATCTATATTTGATGAAGATTTGCAAAAGCTAAGTACATGATAAACTTGCTGAAAAATATATAATCGTTGAGTTCAAAATACTAAATAGACATATTTTACAATAAATTCCTATAACTAATCAATGATAAATATAATTCTATTTGTTCTCGATTTTTTCTATGTAAACTAATATTCATTAAAATTATCTTCTAAGAAAATATTCATATAAACATAAATTATAAAGTATACACTATACTTAAAAAATATGTTATACACATCTATATATTAATGTATTTAAAATATATATTTCAAAACCAATGTTATACAGTTAACCATTCACTTATAATTGCCGACACAAGATGGACCTAATCTGTTTTCTACTGTTGTAGTTGGTGTGAATCTTACAAATACATTCAAAAAGTAATGAAATGAGATTCTAATCTCACTAATAAAATTCTATTCAACCTATTTGACATAAATTCTCTGATGGTAATGCAAACTGAATTTTCAGCTCTTATCTCCCTTACCCTGTTATGGCAAATCTCATGGGTAACTTTAAAACATTGATGGGAATTATAAAAATAGAATTTGAAGTTAAAATGTTACATAGTGTTAAATATATGTGTCTAGTATAAGCTATAAAATTTTTTATCCCAATTGCACAACTACAAAGAGAGATACTAATGGATGAACACAACCAGCTCAACTATTCCTGATAGCTTGAGCAATTTAAAGCGTTCTCAAATTAGACCCACTTCGAGATAGAATTAGCTAAACTTTAAAACTGAAAAATTTTAGATAACTCTTCAAAGTTTTCATATAATTAAACTAAACCCAATTTGCATTTTCTAGGTCAAGATATAAAAAAAATAGAAACTAGAAAATTTAGGAAAACAATCTTTAATTTTTAGCTTGCAATCCTAACAAGTTTTTCGCCTTTCTAATGCTTAACATGACTTCAAAATTAACATGAACTTATTCTAATATGTAAATAGAGGTCACAAGGTATTACCTATGAAATTTGATGGCCAAACAAAATTCAATAGCCCTTCTTAAGCTTCCTAGCTCAAGATGAGCCTATGGAGGTCTATTTTCATCTTGACTTAACTCTTCCCTTAGAAATAGATCCTAAGCTCTCTATTTAGCCTTGAATTACTTGATTAATCTTAAAATTAAAATCCTTAGGTGATTTACCAACTCTCTTCACACCGTGCTAGCTTGACCTATCAACATTAACAATCATCAAAAGAAATTCATATTCTATATGTGCTAAGATCTTTTAATAAACAAGAAATCACTAGTTCTAAAACAGATTTCAAATTAGACACAAATGAAAGCTTGTTAATTCACTTGAAACTAAGTTTAATCAAGATTATATCACTTACCCAAATGTTCTTGAGGTTAGATTTGCTTGGACTTGTTGGTTTGAGGAAGAATTGTATAAACCCTTTTACAGCTCAACCATTAAGAATTCAACAAACCCACTCCAAAGATCATAATAATTATAAGTGTTAGTGATAGAATTTCATAGAGGAAAATTAAGGTAGAGGGTTTTGGGTTGAAGATAACTTAAGAAGGGATGAGAATTTTATAACAAGAGCTTGTGATATTTGTTAGGAATTAGTTATGCTACTTAGGCATCAATACTTGCGTGGTGAGCAAAAACCTAAATAAAGAAAATTTTAAAAACTTTTACTTAACATAACTCTTCATCACATGAAGAATTCCAATCCCAATGATCCAATTTGCATTTAAGCACATAACTAAATATCAAAAACAATATGTAAACAAAAACCTAAGAATTCTAAGTTTGAGAATACTTACAAACTCCTTATCTTTAATTGCTTTTGTTTAACTCTTTAATCAAATGCTTAGCCTCCTAAGTGTTAGGCCTTGAGCTTGAAACACCAAAACTTTGCCAACCACCTTCTTGCCTTGATTAAGCTTAGTAGCATGTACCCTCTCTAACTGACCCTTAGAGGCTTGCACTAATTTAATTCTCTTACAAGAACTTAGAGTATATATTTAGTATATGTTGCTTTGCATTTTGGTATATTATCTTTCCAAAATCTTTACACACTTTCCCAAAATAACAACTTATTTCTTTAATCTCATTAACACAATTAACTTATTATCTTATTGCCTTAGAACTCTTATACAGATATGTGTAGAGAAAAATAAGTAAAGACAAATATGCACTAATTGAACATCATTCACACTGCATCATTAGCATAACACCTTGCATGGTAGTGAGCAAGTTGTGCAAGTCTCTCATTAGTGTCCAAAGAATGATGTCGAGATTTAATCACATTCATTCTCTATACTAATTAATACAACTTAATCTTTATCTTACCCAAAATCACCAATTACACATACTTACCAATTAAATTATTAATAATTTAATATCTCATATTAAATTTAATAATTTAATTAATAACATATATTATTATTATTAATTCAATATTTCAATTGATATCTCATATTGATTAAATATAAATTAATAATTATTAATAAATATTATTATTAATTTAATATTTTTATTAATATGTCATATTCATTAAATATAAATTAATAATTAAACTCTTATTAGAATTAGATTTCATGATATGCTAGAATCATTACTTAAAGTACAAATTCAATTCCATTAATCTCAATTAATTGATTAAACTTTTTAATCAATAATGAGATTAATATAAATGGTGATTTGACAAAACTCTTTTAGGTGTGACTTACTAGGTTAATGTCTGATTGGCAATAAGAATATAATATCAACACTTGATATTAGTTGAAACTCTCTCAAGTCTAAATGTGAAAATCCTAATTATGGGCATTTAGTTCTCATAAATTGTGAGTGACCCCTAGCATCGATATCACAACTGTCACGATCCAAACCAAAGTCATGACCAGCACTAGGGAATGAGAATTCTTTCAAATCTAGAACCTGTAGCAAGCCTTAAAAAAATAAAGCATGTAATAAATAAAATAAAATATGCACCAATATGAAAATCTCAAATGAATATATAATAATATTCTCTGTCATATCATAAAATAAAATGTATAATATAATATTTAGAGAAAGGTCTCTAAATTACAACCAACATATAGTAAATACAAAGTACACTCACTACTGCAGTTTTCTAAAGTACAAATAAATTTAGATAAGTAATTTACATAAACAAGTTGGGGCTGAAGAAATCCAGCGGATAGGCATACTGCTGAGGTCTAAAGAAGAAGAATCTCCTGAAAAATCAACTGAGGGGAGTCATATCTCACTAAGTGAATTGTTATAATATATATACATGCATCTCCTCATGTCAAATGCAATCAATCATCTGTATATAATAAATATACATACAACCATTTCACATAAATGCTGAAATCACTTTATATAATAATACTAAAAAAAATATTTGTTTATGAAGGATCAAATAGAACCCTATTTAATCGCAACCTCAAACAATAACAACTCTGTAGTCATACAGGCTCACTTAATTCGAAATAAATTCACTTATTCCATATGGACAATAGACTAACACCGAGACATTAAGTCAACCGAGCTCCAGCAGTCCAATTGTCAGTGTGAATGGCCCCGAGGCACTAGGTCAACCGAGCTCCAATAACCACACTATCAATCACATCAAATCTCAAACCAATCAATCAATCAATTTCAATCATAATATAATTTACCATAAGGGATTCTCACTTAACCCTAAATCTATCGCACCGGTACATACACGGTTTTAGTTCTGCCCACTAGGTAGCATGTTTTACCGATATCCTTCATTTAAAATAAATCATTCATATAGGAAATAAATAATGCAGAATAACATTATATAATAACAAAATAAACCATATATACACCAGAAATATATCTAAAATAAACTAAGTATATTTTGAGTATATATATGTCAAATAAATTCAAATCAATCATGAAATATACCAAATATAAAGCAATAATATATTCAAAAAAATTTAAGTGTAAATCAATAGTATAACATGAATTTATTTCAAAATATACCAAAAATATATTAAAAATTACCTAAAAAATATACTTAAGCATTTAATGAAACATTTTATGAAAAATTACAAATCAAAACATGTATTTTCTAAAACATGTAACCTAAGTGCAATGTATATACAAAATAACAACTCATAAATTTACGCTCCTCGAGACTGGTTCGATGGGCCCAATCCACTAGGCCTCTATCTAAGCGCAACTAAACAAATAAAATCAAAATAAATCTAACCAAATATTCTAAGAATTTCTAAAAGAAAACTCTAACGGAGGATTGAAAACTCGAATAGACATTGAATTTTTAAAATCAACATGATGTCACGTTTTACGAGAATTCTATCCAAATTTCGATAGAACCTCCTCTGTAAAATAAAATTTTCTATACTAAAAAGTAAAGCCGGTGCTGTAAGAAAATACACTTCAAATAACAAAATATGCAAAATCTTTGGTTGGGACCCTAAACTACACAATTTCCAACCAAAGTCCACAATTCCACCAACTTCCAAATAATATAATAAATATATTAAAAATCAATAATTTCCACAAATATCCTCAAAATATAGCATATTTAACATTAAAACACTAAATATAATTATTTTCACGATTATTAAATAAAAATCTTGAAATAATAATATAATATTATTAAAAATCAAATTTCTTGATAATTCACTATTAAATAATAAAAATTCACTATATATATTCAAATCACTAAAACAGCCTAAATACATATTAAAGGTTATTAAAAATCCATTTAATCACTAACTTAGTAAATAATATATTATTTGAAAATAATTTTTAAAAATTAGTATTAATTAGTTTAAAAATAATAAATAATTTATAAAAATCATTTTATTACGTTAAATAAATATAAAATCAACTAAAACATAATATTTAACTATAATTTTAACAAAATTACACAATTACCCCATAATTTCAAAATATACATAATACTAAATAATTTCTTCAAAAATTATATGAAATCATTAAAATTATTTTCTCAAAATATAATGTACTAATATCAACTAAAACTCATTATTAAACAATAATTTCAACAAAAATACATATTTAACCTAATTACCCAATATTTACATAAACTAAAAATATTACTAAAAATTATAGAAAAATCCCAAAAATTAATATCTTAACACTAAAATTAATAACAATATATAATAACACTAAATTAATCAATTTCATAATTAATTAAATTAATTTACAAAAATTAAATAAATAATAAAAAAATAATAATAAATTCACAAAAATTAAAATAAATTTCAAAAATTCAAACAAAAAATATATTCATAAAGATTAAACTATTAGAATCAACATTTGTAAAGTGAGTGTGCATAAATCAACCAAAAATCAACTCAAAAAAAAAAAATAAAAAACATAAAAGCTTAAAACCAAAAAATTGAAAAAAATCATAAACGATCGAGTTTAAGCTCAAACAGATCTTGGATTCGAGATCACCAGAGTTCAGGTTGTCGAAAGAGACCAGCTGTGCAAGCTGAGGTGACCAGATTCGTCACCGGTGACCAAGAGCTCAACTTTCGATCAACAATGGCTTTCGGCGGTGCAAGCGGCATTTCGGCATGCTAGCGACAGCAGACGGCTACTAGACGGAAGGGGAAGCGATGACGATGCTTGGTGGTGGTTGGGTAGTTTCGAACGGGCGAGGATGGAAGTCGCCAAGAGTGAGAAGGAAGAAGAAGAAGAAAAAAAAAAAAGAAGGGGAAAAAAGAAAGTTGACCCCGATTTGACCATTTTGTAAATATTTTATTTTATTTATTTATTTATTTATATATAAAATTACCAAATTTCCCTCCATAACACTTAATAATAATAATAATAATAATAATAATCATATTAATAACAATAATAAATATAATAATATTTAAATAATAAACTTCCGAAAATAAATATTTTACATAAGAAAATTTTTATACGTAAAATAACAATAGTTAACTATAAACAATAATAACAATAATATAAATTCCGCGTAAATAAATTATTTTATGTAAATAATTCTCTTAAAATAGCATACATAATTAACATTAATAATTAATGATAATAATACACAATTAAACTTTAAAATTATTAATACTACATATCCTAAAATATTTTTTTATAATTTAAAATATCGGGTCATAACAACAACTATCCAATTAGATATAAATACACATATTGATTGACTCAAACCTTATGGTCATAATTATAGTGCACTAAAATTCATTCATTAGAAGATCCCAATATAACATAGAGTCAAGGTTTAATTAAACTCTAATAGTTTTATTATATGACCTCATCTCAAGTATATATTCTTGATAAAACATAACTAATACTAGAAACACTTTCTAGAATTGAAAATCTTTCAGATTATGTTATGCTTGTCCTGGCCAGGAATTTATTCATCAAGAACAAACTTAGAAGCATAAGATCTTTCCCAATTCACTCTAGGCAATGAATCTCATCTTAGTAGAACATTCATCCCTACATTCAATTGACTAGAGCCACCACATGTACCCATGCGTGAATAACACAAGTATGTAAGCAGTAACAAATTCTAACCACTCAAATATGGATGACCATGTTACCTCAAGTCAAAGGACTGTATGCACCATTATGACTTAAATTGTGATTGTTGATTATAAATAAGTATCTTTGCAGTCAGAAGTCTAATGTCACTGTTCGATCCACCCATCATATGAGTATCATTTATTATGATATCTCATATCAAGTAGCATGAGACTCACTATCTCCCATTATTAGCATCACATACTAATCAAGAAAAATAGATAAAGGTGATGTCCAAATATTAATTATTCAATTACGAATAACCGATAGCATATGTATTAAATAAATTTATTATCAACTTTTGAGGATAATAAATTTATTTAACATATTGCTAAAGGGTAAATATTCAAATAAACAAACTATTTATTTAAATGAATATTTTATTACCATAGGGATAATTTACAAATATCATTAGTTATTATAAGAATAGCACTAAGACACATCTACACTAACAATATTTGTTGTGTTTTAGCTTTGAAAGGAAGCTACTATTTTTTTAAACATAATTTTTTGTGTGGGTGCAACTTCTAATGTTAACACCTCTTCCCTATATTACCTTCTTCTAACAACTATCTCACCTAAGGAGACACGTACCCTTTTATTATTATAGTAGTGGCAGTAGATTCTACACTAAGGGGTGATACTCTATGCTTAAATGGCCCAAAATTTTCTTTAATGGCAAATGTGCTCCTCAAAATAAACATTAGGGCCAAAAATGCACGTTTACCCTATTTATCATTTTAGACCTGCACATACATAAATGATCTTCATAAATCAAGCACAATAATATAAAATAGTACAGTCGCAGCAACTGCAATTAGACATATGATGCCCTTTATTTAAATCATACATAGCTGCAAGTTTTAAGCAACTGATGAGAAGAACTTGTAGATGAGGACTTTAGTAGTAGTGTATCCAGTGGAGTTTTTAGCCAGCAACAGACCCATCTTGTTTATTACTCTAACTGTTGACACATTGTAAACATTATAATCCTCATCTTGCAAGAATATTAGGTCAAAGTCTCCATTTTTTGACTTTTGAATTGCAGCTGAGAGTGTCCTCCAAGTATCCTGAAGGCTGGTAACGTCACCTCTTGGAGCGAATCCTGCAAAGAATTGTCAACCAATTTGTTCTTAACATATTCTAATTTTGCAGACTCTAAAACCATCTGCATCACAATTAGGAGTGAAGAAGCAATATTTGTTCCTGCAGTGCTGTTAGGATAATTGTAAAGCTGCACAACTGCAGCATTCATTTTTGAGGTTCCCAGTGCCATGGTCCTTCTGTATACTCTAGCAACCGCCAGACCTGCATAGCTACCACCAAATGGAAGCTTAGCTTTTGTTGTTTCCTCAGAAAGTGAAGAGCTATAAATATCATAAAAAACATCTCTAAAAAAGTAGTAATTTTTATCATTAACGCTAAATGCAACAACGTTTGCGTGAACCTCCAAAATCGATATTGATCAAAACAATTCTCTCATCACTAGTGACAGGCACTTGGCTACGCAACACTAGTTTGTTATGGCAAAAAGTGCCACTTTCTAATGTCTGTCGCAATTGGGTCACGAAGGCCTGGTAGGTATACACATCACGACTGTCTGCACTATAATACACAATCTTATAGACTGCTATTAAGGGGCAAAGACAGCAAGCTAGAAAAGAAGCCATATTGCCACCATATTCCATAGCTTCATATTTTCTTTTGTTGCCAATTATTTAATTGTTGTATGGGCACGTACTTGTTGAAATATTAAAACAAAAACACAAATTGTTAATTATATATAAGAGAATTCAAGATATTAGGAATTGAGGAATATTTCATTACTAGCATGTATATATGTATATGCATACGCATTTGATTACTAACAAACTTAGAAATTGAGGAGTAAAAGATGATGGTTTTCAGCATTGATAGTCATCCCCTTTTATAGGGGAACATCCCCATTTTCTACCTTATCATTTTTTTATTATTTTCTATTTTCATGTCATATTACCCACTAAATAATTTATTGACGTGAAGACATATTTCCTACACTTCCAATAAAATTTATTTTGAAGTCCTTATTCTAACAAACGTGTCCTCATAACATATTATACTAAGACACACATGACTATTATATATATATATATATATATATATATATATATATATACCAGAGCTCCCACAAGATCAAAGGGTAATGTAGTAGTGATAAACATAATAAAAAATGATGAATATTGAGATGATCACTGTGCACGGTCTCATGCTCTAGTCACATGCTAGACATGGAGGTTACCATAGCAAAATTACAAGCAAGAATTTCACAGAGTTTCTGATGTGCAGGATCCTAATTTCTTAGGCAAGTACAAAGCATACGTTCTGTTACTTAAATAATTGAATAGTGAAAATTGCAGAAAGTAAAAAGAAAGCTTTAAAGAAAATAAATAAAAAATATAAAAACTTAAACTTACAAGAGTTCGTTGTATAAAAGTTCTTTATATTCCAAGTAGAGGAAGATACAATGGTTCAAATGTCCATAACATAGGGGTTTATAGAAATTTCTTTATATCCATATATATTTTGTTACTGGAGAATTGCAAATTTCTTAAGAAATTTTTCAGATAAAAGAGAGGAAGAAGGAGAGAATCTCTAAAATTTTTCATAAAGAAAAGTTATGTTCTTCTAAGCAAGAGGAGGACTCCTTATATAGAGGACGAAGGCCCTGTAGCCATGTGAAGAACAAGACATGTAGGGTAGAAAGGAGAGTGAATTCCAAAAGGAGAATAACTTGCTAACTATCTTTCACAATCATGTGACTTGGAATAATTGTTGATCATTTTGTCCTGATAGTGGAAAGTGGGTCCCTATCCTTAAGAAGGAACAAAGAGAAGTGGGATGGCAACTGAAGGTGGAGCCGAGTATTTGACATAGTAGTCGAATTTTCCTGAAGGCTGTCCGAGAAGGTCCCACTTAGGAGAAGAGTAAGTTCCTGCCAACCAGAAAATATATTAAAATACTTTTTTTTTACTTTACCCTAACTTTTGCATGGGCCGCCTAATACAAGGTTTTCAACCCATCGGGTATACAATAATGACTACAAATATATATTTACAAAGCAAATATTTACAAATAAAGAGATCCTATAAGCTTTTGGGCTTAAGGGCCTTTGGGCTTAATAGGAGAGAGAATTCCAAAACATTCATCCTCATTGTCATTACCCAAGTCAACTAAAGGTTTTGAGTTTTCAGAGCTACTAGATTGGGCTGTAGAGGAAGAGGCTTCGGACTGAAGGAGTTGCTGCATAACTTTGAAATATTCTTCTTTAGTTTTAGCAGCTGTAAGGAGGGCACTAGCATGGGACTTCTGAGCCAGAAAGGAAGACTGTGCCAAGTTTTAAGATTTAGAAGATCCAAGGAAACCTCGATGTTGGAGCCAAGAAGAGACAGCAGATTTGAAAATGTTATATGTTTTATTATAAGAATTCCACCATTTGACTTTGAATCTTCTCTGAAGAACTATAGTATCATTGTTAGAATAAAAGTCAAGGTACCATTAAGTTACCCAAGGGACAAAGAATTTAGAACAATAGAGGGTGAGGAAGGTGAATTTCTTTTTAGGTTGGGAAGGTTTATAATGAGAGCAAAAAAGGTCAAAACCCTGATGAATTTCAAAGGGAAGAATATCAGGGATTAGTCCATAGTTATTCCACCATTTGGTGAACCATGCAGGAAATTCAAAAATATTAGCGTGATCACTTAGGAAGAATAGCCAAGAATGGGTATTAAAATGGTTTTGGATAAGGAAGGTATTAAACCATGCCTATTCATAATTTCAATATGAGTATGTATAGTAAAAGTCTAACTTTACTGACTAGTTTGCAGGGAAAGTTTTAGGTTTAAAGAGTTATTGTCCCCAAACTGAAGGGTGAAGGACTTTGAGAATTTTGCAGGTTGAGTAACAAGGTTTGGGGTATCCTTTATGGTAGAAGTGTTTGAATTATGTAGAACCAGTAACTTCCAAAACAGTTTGATAATATTATTGGGGCTTTGAAAGATCCCAAGGTTTGAAAAACCAATTTGGAAGAAAATGATTTTGCATAGTCAAAAATGGGTCTTTACTGAAAAATCCATTTTCTATAGTCAAAATATTTTGAATAGAATTCTTTATAAAAAAATTAGAAGAAGTTTTTGATTGTGTACAAACAACCTATAGACTACTTGAGGAAGCCACAACCTTTAAACCATCTTGAGAAAGGGTTTTTTGAGAGGAAGACGATTCTCCTTTCTTTATTTTAGAAATGGGAAGAGGAGCCTTAGCAAGTATACATTTTTCTAAAGGGATGATTTCCTGATTGGCTTCTAGAGCTGAAGGAAGATGGATTAAAGTATTTTGAATAGCTTTAAGGAGTTTCGGGGTGTTAGAGATAGAATCAATCCATTGTTGAATCTGGGTTATTTTAATAGAATCATTTGATTCTTCTTGGTTTACAATATTGAACCATGATTTTATGGGTTTAGAAGCGGATGGAGGAGGAGGATCAGGCTTATCAGTCTTTTCCTTCTTTTTTTTGGGCATTTTTATTTGTTTTGTAAAAATTCTCTGGTCAAAAAGTCTAGCAAAGAATTTGATTCTCCCTTCATATATTCTATATCAAAATAAAAAATACTAAGTATAGCTTGCGATCTTGCAAAAATTTATTTTAAAGCAATATTTTGGACATCTTTTTATAAAACATCTTTTGCAGATTTGCAATCAACACAAAGTAAAAATTTTTGATTTAGTAAATTAGATCGAAATTTCGTGATGCACATGACAATGGAAAGAATTTCTTTTTTGATGGTAGAATATTTTTTCTGAGTATCATTCTAGTGACCTGAAGTATACTGGACTATAACCTCCCTACTATCCTGAACTTGTTTAAGAATTCCCCCATATCCAAGATCACTAGCATATGTTTCTACAATCTTAGGAAGGCTGGGATTAGCTAAGTGTAGACAGGGAATACTAAGAATAAATTTCTTTATGTGTTGGATTGTTCTAGTATGTTTATCAGACCAGGGAACAAGATTCTTCTTTAGTCTGTCATGCAAAGGCCTTGCTATCCTGTTTATATTAGGACAAAAATCTAATATATAATTTAGGCTTCCTAAGAACCTTTGAAGTTAGGTTTTGTCAAGAATCTTATCAGGGAATTTATTTCTAAATTCTAAGGTTCTTTTTATTAGCTTTATGGTTCCACAACATATATAATGTCTTAAGAACCTAACTCTAGTTTGGAAAAGATATAGTGCTTCAAGTGTTGATCAATAGACTTGGAGAAGATAAGAACATCATCTATGTAAACAATGCAGAATTCAGAATAAGGATTGAATATGTCATTCATTATTCTGTGAAATTCTGAAGGAGCATTTTTTAGACCAAATGGCATGACATTCCATTCATATTGACCAAATGGGACGATAAAAGCAGTTTGTAACGATGATCTTTATGAATTTGTATTTGCCAAAATCCTGATTTCATATCAAAATTTGAAAATACAAAAGCATAATGAAGTTTTTAAAGAAGATTTTTTTTATTAGGAATAGGATACCTTATCCATTGGAGGGTTGTGTTCAGAGGTTTATAATTTATGACAAGTCTCGGAGTACCTCTTTTTATTTCAGAAGCTTTATTAACATAGAAAGTAGCACAACTCCAAGGGGACCTGGATTTTGAGATCAATCCTTTGAACTCGAGGTCCTGGATTTCCCTTCTACAGTGTTGTTCCAATTCAACATTCATTTGAATTGACCTAGCATTAGTAGGGATATTTTTCTCATAAAATCCTAATTCATAAAGCAGATCAACAATATGTCTTTTTCTATTCCAAAAGGCATTTGGTAAATCAAAATAAATTTCATTTTTTATAGCATCAAGAAGAGAAGAAATTTTTTGTTTTAAAACATCATACTTTAATTGTTGTTCAATTTTTTAAAAATGAGCATTTTGCTTTAAATCATGCAGATTAATTTCTTTCCTTTAATCAAAAGATTTATTTCATTTTTATAAATGGAATGAGCTTTAATCAGATTGAGCTGTCTGGTTCTAGGCTTTTCAAGAAAAGGAAAAGATATGAAAATTTTATCATATTTATAATCAATAGAATGGTGATTAACAAAATAAGGGGTAATTAAATTAATGAATGGTGTTCCTAAAATCACCATGTAATGCATGTTAGAAACAAGGAGAAAGGAAGTTTTAACAAAAAATCATTGTTTAAAACACTGGCTTTTGTTTTACCTTCGATGTTCATTTTTGAACTATTGACAGAAGAAAGTGTTTCAGTGGTTTTTTCTTGAAAATGTTTTGGGACAACATGAGTCTTTATACAATTTAAATCAACTCCGATATCAAATAGAGCTATAGTGTCAACATGAAAATCTTTATAAAAAACAATGGTAACCTTTATAATATATTTTCTTGAAGTGATTTTATTAAGAGCATAGAGGAAGTCTACAGGAATTTTGTCGAGGTTAGCCAAAGACTGAGGCTATAGGTTCTTAGTTTCATCACTATCACTATAGTCTTCAACAAGTTTAGTGACAACAAACTGGATTATATCAGAGTCCTTTTGCTATTTTTCTTTGAGTTGCTTTATATCCTACTTTATGGTTTTTATCTCTCCCTGAAGTTCCTGAATTTCTCCTATAGGTTTCTTTCCTAGTTTTGTTCTTCCTAGGATGGTAGTTAGGTCATACATACCTGTACTAGTGGAAGGTAGCTCTGGAGTCCTAGGCTCAGGGTCTTTTTCTAATGATGGCCTTAATTGCTCTAGATATTTCTTATGAACATCAAGATCATTTATGTGCTGGATGACATCTAGAATTAAGGTTTGTTCCTTGGTTAGCATGTTAATATGGTTCCTTTAAGAGACTGAGGATGTATCTATATTGAAGGAAGAAGAGGATGTTATTTCATCTGTCTGTGGATTTTCCAAGAAATTTATAGAATTAGTTTCAGACTCAGAATCAGAAGTTTCTATAAGGAGGGCAAAAAGCTTCTATAGGGTCTTTTCTTCTAGATTTAATTCCTGAACTTTCCTAGAGACATGACAGTACTTAGAGCTATGACCCTTTTTGCCACATTTATAACAAGTAAAATCTTTGAGACTAGTTTTCTGGGGCTCAGAAGAAGAGGCTTTATGTTTTGATGTTCTCTTATGAGGTTTTTTATAATAAGGTTCTTCAAATTCCTTTTTCTTAAAGAATTTCTTATATTTTTTGGAAAATCTTTTAGATGAAGGTTTTAAAGACTTCTTACTGCAATCACCTTTACAAGAAGTGTTCTGGGTATAACTGTAGTCAAACTATTTACAGAAAGATCCTAATTCTTTTTTGGACTTCTCTAATTCCCATTTTAAATGCTTTTGGAGTTTTAAGTCCTGATAGATTTTAAGACGTTCTTTATGAGTAGTAATAATAAGTTCACCGTAGGCAAGTCTATCATAAGGAATGATATGAGATCATGTGGACTTTCTAATAGTATTCCTAACTCTTTCTCCTAGAAGGGTAAGGAGACCTGCAAGGAATTTTTCTTTCTAAAAGGACTGGTTAAAATCTTCCTTGAGCATAACTCTAGTAAGAAAAGTCGATCTATACCATTAGAAATCACTTAGATTTTTTCATCTGAGATTAGACAGGAGATCAGCATTCTTATCTTTGAGATATGAAGAATCTCCAATGAAATGGAGCGCTATAGTCAATATGAGGGTAGAGACAACATCTTGAATAGGGTTTCCTGATTGATCTAGAATGGGTGTATTATCATCATTTTTCTAGATAGCATGAAGAACATCTAGTTGTTGGGGCTTAGTAAGATGAAAATCCTACCATCCTTTCAATTGTCCAGAAAATCTAGCTATAATCAGTTCAATAACAGATTTATCAGAAGTTCTTGTTTGGGCTTTGTAGGTGTTAGAGGCCATGGTCATTTATTAGAGAAGACTAAGAATCTAATATTCAGACATGCCATCGATGTTCCATTCATATATAGAGTTAGCATTGAACTTAGATTGGACAAGCATATTAGGTTGAGAACTTATTTCAAGTTCCGGCAACCTAGATTGAATATAAGCAAGATTGGAAGAATGAGGAATGATAGGCTAGTGAATTTTAGCTATCTTAGGGGATTGTTCCTAAAAGTCACCATCTTTAAAAGATGTTTCTATATCTTTATTGAGAATATTAATACTTTGATTAACAGACTGGGTAGAATCGGGAATAACTTGTCCCGGGGTTCTATTAGAAGAAGGACTTACTTTACTAAGCTATTGTCTAATAGCTTCTAGGAATTCAAACCTATTACTTTTAATTTCTTATTGAGCACTAGAGGATATCTGAAAGGATTTTTAATTTTTTAAGAAGGAACAGAGATAGAAGGTTCTATAAACTTTTGGGATCTGTTTTCTATCCTAGACAATTGTTTACCTATGCTATTAAGGTGAGCATTGGTGAAATTGTTCTGAACTATTATATTTTTTAGATTCTGAGAATCACTATCCTGAGGCTTCTTAAAAGGGCTGGCATCAACAGTGTCATTTCCTATAGAGATCTTTATCTACCTAAGAGGAGGATGATCAGACTCAATTTCCTAACCGTTTATTGTTTCCCAAACATTTTTCTTGTTTCTAATAGTGATAGGATGAAGAACTTTGAAGGGATATGAAATATTATTTTTCTAATGCGTGTATTTCAAACCATTCAAAAAATAATATATTTACTTTATTCTTGTAAACAAAATCATAAAATTCCTTTTGAATACTTTCTCTTATATGTAGAAAATTTGTAAAGAACCATGTTCTTCTTTACAAATTATAAGATGCATAAAAGTCTTTATGTAAAGATTTTTTATCAGGAAGAAATTCTTTATCTAAAACATTTAATTCATGTGCAATGTTTTCTGTTATAGCTGAAGCAGTAGGAGAAGCAGAAGGAGAAGGGGATTTGGCATCTGTTTGAGGGTGTAGATCCACTTGGTCTGTAAAAGGCATTTCTATAGTTCTTGGAGGGTTTTGTGGTAGTTCTCTGTGATATGGGAGATTTATTACAGAGGGTATTTGAGATAATCTTCCCAGATCAATAGATTCTGTTGATGAGATATCTGAAAATCTAGAACTGGAGGCTGCAGATCTATCAAAATTGAGTTTCACTCTACCATCGTGGAACTGGGTGATATTCTTTATTTGGGTGTTTGGAGGTTGAGGTTGAGGTTTTTCTAGTTCTGGGTGATATTCTATATATATATATATATATATATATATATATATATATATATATAATTACGTATTTCATACATAAATAAAAAAAAATATTTAAACTCGTGATAATAAATAAATTATTAGACATATATTATTATTATTATTATAAGTTTTAAAAATAATGAGTTTTATTTATTTATATAAAAATTTGATACTAACTTAATATAGTTATAATTTATTACAGTTTTAAAAAATTTATTATTTAAATAATTGTATGATATTCTTTCAATATTTTTTAGAATTAATATATATTTTTTCAACTCTAGAACTAATTTTATATAAAAACTATCAATGTCATTATAAGATAATAAAAAATCATTAGTTATTTTCTTAATAAAAAATTTATAAAATAATAAAAAGTTATATTTTTTATATAATAATTTAAATATTACAACATCATTAAAATTATAGTTTATTACAATTTTAGAAATTTTTTTAGTTGAGTAGTGACACTTCATTTTTTCAATATTTTTAATATTAATATTGTTATTTATTTAAAAAGTAATTTAATGTAATTTTTAATTTCAATTAATAATTAAATGATTAAGATTAATTAATTTAATTTAAACTCTTTTCATTAAATTTTCTACAGATATCTAAAAATAATAATTACACTTCCTTCCTTACAAAAATGCTAATCTAAAACAAATTATATACTCTATTTTTTAAAATATGATTACGAATACAAGATAAATTTTTTAATTAATTTAATTATAATTATTTACTTACTAAACTTTAATTTAATAAGTATTTAAATATAATAAGAGCATTATTTTATTTATATGTCAATCTAATTTTTCAATCTTGACAGTATTAATTTTAATAAATTTTGTATTTGAACAATTATATAACCTTTTTTCAATATTTTTATCTAAATAATAATCTAATTTTACAAACTTGGTAGAGTTATAATATAGTAATTTATTACATTCTTTATGAATTTTCTATTAAAAACAAAAAAAATATTGATATTTTCATAATTAATTATTTTATAAAATTTATTAATTTTGATTTTTATTATTCACTTATTAAATATAATGTAGTAAGACTTACAATTTTGATTAATATTAGATAAAATATAAGTACACCTAATTAAAATAGAAAAATATATATTTTTAACCAAATTACTACTAAATTTTTAATTAATTTAATTTTGTTAGAGATAAAATAGAAGTTAACCTAGTTAAAAAAGGAAACATACTTTCAATTAAATTATAATTGTACATTAATTAATTTAATTTTTATTAGAGATGAAATGAAAGTTAACCTATTACAATAGAATTAATTTAATTTAATTTAATTTTGTTAGAGATATAGTAGAAGTTAACCTAATTAAATAGGAAACATATTCTCAATTAAATTAGAATTATATTTTGATTAATTTAATTTTTGTTAGAGAAAAAAATAGAAGATAAACTAATTAGAATAGGAAACATACTTTTAATTAAATTAGACTTTTAATTGTTATTAGAGATAAAATACAAGTTAACCTAATTAGAATAGGAAATATACTTTCAATTAAATTAGAATCACATTTTAATTAATTAATTTAATTATCATTGGTAAATGATTAAATTATCCAATTTTTATAAAATAATGAGTGAAAACTTTTTTGTAATTTTGATTTACAATGCATATTTGCCAAAAATAAGACTTCATTTTTATTCTCCATCAAATGGGGGATAAAAAAAATGAAGAGGCTATTTTGATAAAATCATAGTCCATAAACATTACTATTTATGTTGTATGAGGCAATATGAATACTTTTCCTTTATAAAGATATAAGAATTTATTATCAACAACCGTTAGTATCAGTTGACATGAAATTGTTTTCGTTTAGATTAAGTTTTGAGTTCATATTTTAGCGTATGTAGTCGTGTTAAATTAATTGTTAAAAGATTTTTACTACCACTATAATACAATCCAAGTTAAACCGAATTAGTATAAAATTAAGTCACTTTAAATGCCAATAATTTATATAAAAACACAAAAATCTATTCCTTTCACAACAACTAGATTTATTTCACATGCCCATACTACAAGAAAAAAGAGATTTAGAAACGGCCAAATCCGTTTCTAATTCCGTAGCTATTTGCTATTAGAAACGGAAATATTCCGTTTCAAAAGGTTCCTTTCTAAAATATTTGCAATGGATTTTTGAGTTCGTTTCTAACTTTTGTGATGAATAAATTCCATTTCCAAAAAATAGTGACCTAATAGAAATGGAAATTCCGTTTCTAAACTTATAAAATAAAAAGGGATTTTCAATTTTAAATGTGAAAAAAAATACCGATATATTTTTTTTTGTGACACACTTAGAAATATAATTTCCATTTCTATATTACAAAAAAAGCATCGTTGCGTACACACACAACCATATTTCTACAAATGAGGCCAGGCCTCTATTTATGGTCCAATCAAAGAATGTACACTAAGCCCAATAATTTTCTTAACCATGAAGAGAACCTTCTTCACATGGAACTATTCTACATGGTCCAATCAAAGCACTGCAATTAACCAAAATTCATGCACTTATGCATGATGTCCACCACCAAGCAATAACTAAACAAAATTGATTTCTAAAAATTCAATTAAACCAACATCAATTGAACAAACGACAGCACAAATTTTCTTTAAAAAACCCTCAAACCAGAGGAAAAAAGATATGTAAATAGAGAATAGAAAATTAAAGCTTTGAAATGAAAGCACATTCAAGGTTAATCATTAAATACAAAAGAATGGGAACTAAATTTCTCTTATCCCTATAGGAAATGACAACTATGGCCGATAATTACATGAATCATTCACATAAGACTACAGTGCAAAAGAAAAGCAATAATAACAAGGCAAAATTAATGCAAAGTGAGATTTGGCAGGGATAAAAAAACTGACTTGTCCTTGTTGCTCTCAATAATTTCACAGAAATCTTCAGCAGCTGCACGCATATGTAGAAACATAGGAAGCTTTTATGGCATGTGCTAATTCAAACTGCTTCTCAAAATACCTTCATTTTTTTACACGGATAGTGAAAAAAAATCACTCGAACACTTTGAAAACAAGAAACATAATGGCAAGAGACAAATTGAGTCCCTTAGAAGCACTTCTCTCAGCAACGACGTACTTTTTCTGAATTTCTGATGGGCAAAAGTGCAGCCTATCATAATCCAGTCCATATTCCCGAATTGCCATAACCTTATGTTCACCATTGAAGTAGAATGACAATCATAAATAGTAATGTAAAAATGGAGCACTTATCAGACATTTTTAACTGTTAGAAAAATATAAGCAAACATATTGAAATGTGAAGATGTCAATAGCAAAAGAAACAAACTTAAGATCCAAGTGCATAATAATTTCCAGATACATTAATTACTTTAATTTGTCTGTACGGAGAAAGGTCAATATCATAACCCATGCACTTCATTCTTTTTCTCCATATGTATCTCAAAAGAAAAACACAGAAGCATTCTTAGTTACCAAAAAAACACTTACCTGAGGTTTCCAATAACGACTGGAAGGCATTTGTTTAAATTCTGTTCTACACAAGGATGTACATAAACCTGCAAAAAAAAAAAAAAAAGCAAGACAGTGAATTGGCATATGAATGAGACAAAATAATAATAATAATAATAATAATAAGATGAATACAAAAGTAAGGCAATTTGTGCAATTATCCAGATGTTGTCATTCAGTTTTGCTTGACAATAAGGAATTTGACAGGATGTGAAAAAACCATCTTATGCTACTTAGCAGCAACTACAGCTTCTAAAACCTTAATAAACCCAGATAAGAAATGTTGAAATTACCTGTTGAGAGCTGTTTAACCATCCCAATTCCAACTCTTGAAAGTCTGGAAACTAACACAATTATCTCTTCTCAATAACTCCTATAATCTGCAAAGAAGAAAGCAAAAAGAACTAGATTAAATACGCATATCATTGTGAAAACAGCAACAAAAATATATTTCCATCTCAGTAAGTGAACCCATTTGAATCAAACACACAAATATAGTAATTAAGAAATAAGAACTTAAAGTCTCAAGATACAAATAACGTTTAAACTGCAGCTAAGTTATTCACTAGCAGTAACGAAAAAGTAGAAATGACCCAAGAACGAATAAGAAGAATAAAAACCAGAATCCAGCTATTTCATATTAATTCAAATACAGGACCAAAGGAAATGCGAATAGAATAGAATGGAGAGGGAGATATTATTATAAATAGTAAAAGAGGGAAACTTTGCCATTAGTAATAATACCAAAAATAAAGTCGAGAGAGTTGGAATTAGATCTAACCTAGCATTTAATTGCTTTGTTGGGATGAATTGAGAGGTTTTTTGTGGCGTTTTTGGTTTTTGTAGTATCACTGGACCTTCGAAAAAAAGGAAAAAAATCAATGAGACGAAAGTAGAAGAGAAAGGGATGGATTTTTCTCTTTATCAATCATAGCTTTTAATCAACAGCAGCAGCAACTCCTAGAAACGGCGATGGCGGCAGCTCCTTCAGGAGATTTGTTTACAGAATTAAATCAAATCCAAAAACACCTTATAATAAATCAACCACAATCAAATCAAATCCAAATCACGATAACAAAGAAAAATTAAAAAAAAAAAAAAAAAAAAAAAACCTTATAACGAAGAAAAATAAAACCCAAAATCTAATGGTGATGGACTTGTTTATAAAGCAAAAGCGAGAAGAAGAAGAAGATGAAGATGAAGATGGTGCTGCTGGGAATGACGGTGATGGTCGGTGGTGGGTGATGAAGATGGACGGCTATAGGGGTGACAGTGATGGACAGCTATGGGGGTGACCGTGATGGACGGCGATTAGATGGGTGACGGAGGGGAAACTTGGGAGTTGGCTTGGCTGTTGGAGATTGGAAAATATATGAATTCATGTAACCATAACTAGTAGGAGGAAAAAACTGGGGCTAGAAGTAGGAAATGGAAAAAATTGGTGGAAAAAAAGGCTCTCAAAACAAAAATTGAGGTCTTATAATCCCCACCTTTTTTGTTTCAACCATAATAAATAAATTTTGTTTAAAACTACATAGTTTTGAAATAATACTATGTAGTTTTGAATAAAATAAAATAATTAATTTTATAATTAGTTCAAACATAAAATAATTAATCTATGAAATTTATTCAATATAAATTATAAAATAAATTCTTTAAAAATGATCATGCATCTATAATTAACAAATTTAATTCATTTTTAAATTTTAGAAACGAATTTTTATTCCACTTCTAAACTTTAAAAAGGGAACTACGATCCTTTTTCAATAATAATCTATATTGATTTAAGAATATAAATTTTCCTTTCCGGCAAGGATATTTGAATTTGAATTACGTATGGCTAGAAAGTGGTAATCTATTGGAGGAGCAAGGTTTTTAGCAGCGGAGGTGATGAATTTGTTAACGAAAAGAATTCAAGAGGCAGAAATGGCAGAAATCATGACAGCAAAACCCTAAGCATAGCGAGCTTATAACCCCTATAAGCCAATGGCGCTGCCCGTGATGGGGTTTGTGTAGGTGATGGGGTTTGTCGAGCGCAGATTTATAGGCAAAAACAATGTGCATATTGAAGCGATGGGCAGTGGTAAGACAGCTGATGGTGGACCCCTGGAGGTGGACCAAGGTGAGTGAGAGGCAGAGGTGAGGTGATGGGTGGCTAGCTGTTCAAGAAGAAAATGAACATGAGTTGTTGTTTAGGTTAGGTTTTAGGTTGTGGGTATACATAAAAACTACGTAGTTTTGTAGGTTCACAATAAAATAACATAACTAATGTGTAATTTATATTATAAATTATATTTAAATTATTTTTATTTATGAAGTATATAATTAATATTGTATAATATTTATTTATTAATTAAATTTATATTTAATATTAAAATGTATACAAAATTATATTACTTTATTATGAGTAAATAGAAATTTATATAATTTTAGAATGTAAAATTATATAATTCTCATAACTTGTAAATAAAAATTTAAAGTTCTATTATCTCTACAATTTTACCTTAATTTATTAAATTAGTTTTACAATTTATTCAATATAAATAAAAATTTCATTACATAAAAATTAGTATATTAATTTCTTAAAAATTAAACTTTATTAATTTAGTAAAAAAAATTTCAGCTTATTTTATGTTATTTTTATCAACATTATCAAATTTATAGAACTTAATTTTAATAATTAAAATAATTAATTATAAAAATATAATTAATATTTTACGACAAATTAAAAAATAAAATATTAAATAATTATAAATGCATATAAATATAATTAATTCACAATCAAAGGATGCACCTAAAAGGTTGTAGTAACGATGAATGTAAACGAAACTATTTCTAAGTTAGAAATAGACTTCTAATCCACTTCTATTTTTAGAAACAGAATTGTTGTCTGTTTCTAAAAGTAGAAATGAAATTGGAGTCCATTTCTAAATTTAGAAACAGATTCTATTTCTAAATTTTGAAAAAATACTTGTAATTTAAAATATAAAGTTCTATTACATATTTATTTTTAATTTAATTTATCAAATTAGTTTTATAATTTATTCAATATAAATTGTAAAATTAATTTTTTAAAGTTATTATGGATTTATTATAAAAAAAATTATTGTATCTAATAAAAAACTAATTATTTTAAGTAATTGAAGTTTGGATTGAGGCTAATTAACAGTTTTTTCAAAAATTAATTATATAATCTACTTAATTGAATACAAAATGCATATATTTTAATGTACCCTAAACTGAAGGGGGTGCCTATAAATGTTGTAGCAATTATGAATGTAAACGTAACTATTTCTAATATAGAAATAGACTCCTAATCCATTTCTATTTTTAGAAATATAAATGTTGTTCATTTCTAAAAATAGAAACGGAAATATTGTCCGTTTCTAAAAATAGAAATAGAATCATTGTCCGTTTCTAAAAATTGAATTGAAATTGGAGTCTGTTTCTAAAAATTAGAAACATAATGGTAGTCTATTTCTAAATTTAGTAATGAACTCCGATTCTAATTGTAAATTTTGAAGCAAATACTTGTAATTTTAAATATAAAATTGTATTGCATATATGTTTTTAATTTAATTTATCAAATTAGTTTTATAATTTATTCTATATAAATTGTAAAATTAATTCTTTCAAAATTATTATGGATCTATTATAAAAAAAATTATTATCTCTAATAAAAAAAACTAATTATTTTAAGTAATTGAAGTTTGGATTAAGGCTAATTAAATTTTTAAATAAGTTTTGTCAAAAATTAATTATATAATCTACTTAATTGAATACAAAATATACATATTTTAACGTACCCACAACCAAAGGACGTGCCTAAAAGGGTTATAGTAATGATGAACGTAAATGGAACAATTTCTAATTTAGAAACGGATTCCTAATCCGTTTCTGTTTTTAGAAATGGAATGGTTGTTCATCTTCCGTTATCCGCTTTTAAAAATTGAAACGGAATTGGAGTCCATTTCCAAAGATTCGAAAGGGAATGGTAGTCCATTTCTTAATTTAGAAATGGACTCCAATTATGTTTCTAAATTTTTAAGCAAATACTTGTAATTTGAAATATCAAACTCTATTACATATATGTTTTTAATTTAATTTATCAAATTAGTTTAATAATTTATTCAATATAAATTGTAAAATTAATTTTTTCAAAATTATTATAGATCTATTATAAAAAAAATTTATTATCTCTAATAAAAAAATAATTATTTTAAGTAATTGAAGTTTGGATTAAGGCTAGTTAAATTTTTAAATAAGTTTTTTCAAAAATTAATTATATAATCTATTTAATTGAATACAAAATACACATATTTTAACGTACCCGAAACTGAAGGACGTGCCTAAAAAGTTTGTAGTAACGATGAACTATTTCTAATTTAGAAACAGATTCCTAATCCATTTCTATTTTTAGAAACGGAATAGTTGTTCGTTTCTAACAATAGAAACAGAATCGTTGCCCGTTTTTGAAAATTGAAACGGAATTGGAGTCCGTTTCTAAAAATTAGAAACATAATGGTAGTCCGTTTCTAAATTTAGAAATGGACTCCAATTCCATTTCTAAATTTTGAAGCAAATACTTCTAATTTGAAATATCAAACTCTATTACATATATGTTTTTAATTTAATTTATCAAATTATTTTTTATAATTTATTCTATATAAATTGTAAAATTAATTCTTTCAAAATTATTATGTATCTATTATATATAAAAAAAAATTATCTCTAATAAAAAAATAATTATTTTAAGTAATTGAAGTTTGGATTAAGGCTAATTAAATTTTTAAATAAGTTTTTTCAAAAATTAATTATATAATCTACTTAATTGAATATAAAATGCACATATTTTAATGTACTTGTAATAGAAGGACATGTCTAAAAAGGTTGTAGTAACGATTAATGTAAATGAAACTATTTCTAATTTAGAAATAGATTCCTAATCCATTTCTATTTTTAGAAGCAGAATTGTTGTTTGTTTCTAAAAATAGAAACGGAATCGTTGTCCATTTCTAAAAATAGAAATGGAATTTGAGTCCATTTCCAAAAATTAGAAATGCAATGTTAGTCCGTTTTTAAATTTAGAAACGGACTCTAATTCCATTTCTAAATTTTGAAACAAATACTTATAATTTAAAATATAAAGTTCTATTACATATATATTTTTAATTTAATTTATCAAATTAGTTTTATAATTATTCAATATAAATTGTAAAATTAATTCTTTCAAAATTATTATGGATATATTATAAAAAAAATTATTATCTCTAATAAAAAAAACTAATTATTTTAAGTAATTGAAGTTTGGCTTAAAGCTAATTTTATTTTTTACAAGTCTTTTTCAAAAATTAATTATATAATCTATTTAATTGAATACAAAATGCACATATTTTAATGTACCATAAACCGAAGGACGTACCTATAAAGGTTGTAGTAATAATGAAAGTAAATGAAACTATTTCTAATTTGAAAATGAACTTCTAATCCATTTTTAATTTAAGAAATGGAATCGTTGTCTGTTTCTAAAAATAGACTTGGAATCATTGTCTGTTTCTAAAAATAGAAACGAAATTGGAGTCCATTTCTAAAAATTAGAAATGGAATGGTAGTCCATTTCTAAATTTAGGGATGGACTTTAATTCCGTTTCTAAATTTAGAAACGGACTCCGATCCGTTTCTAAATAGATACGGAATAATTCTGTTTCTATTTAGAAACGGAAATTTCCATAGCTAAA
The DNA here is from genome assembly GCA_947683625.1 of Mallotus nudiflorus. Lineage (NCBI taxonomy): Eukaryota > Viridiplantae > Streptophyta > Magnoliopsida > Malpighiales > Euphorbiaceae > Mallotus > Mallotus nudiflorus. Next base: position 764,951 of record CANTUR010000111.1, on the reverse strand, counting down.
TCCCACTCTATTTTTATGCACCAATGTTCCTGCCTTATATTTGTGATAGAAAATTTATCTGTTTCAATTTTCATCTCTAATTCCATCGCTAATTCCATTTCTTTTGTCCCTCCATTTAGTCCAACTATCAATTAGCGATAGATTTTAATTCCATTTTTAAATTTCGTAGTAATTTTAATTTTTCACTTCTATTCCATTTCTAAATTTAGAAACACAAAATTCCTTTTCTAATTTCTGTTTCAAAATTGTTAATTTTTTGTAGTTATATATTATATATTGGCATATTATACAAAGAAATTAACAGTTTTGATAGTGTCTTCAATTCGTTGTACTAGTAATTTGTTATTATTAATAAAATATAGAAAAAAAAAATAACAAGACCCGGCAATTTCGGCAGAAAATTTTGAGAATTGAGCTTATCCATTTTGAAATAAATAAATAATTAATTAGATTTTTCTAAACCAAATTCAATTCTACTTTATGTGTATATATATATATTTAGAAGTGTTGTAAAGCGAAATTATTACTGGAGTATTATATAAAAATTATATGATGAAATTGTTATCTATTAACTTGAAACATTTAACTTGCAAGAACATAAGAGCGCAAAAGTTGATTTTCGGCATTCATAGTCATCTCTTTTCTATAAGGCAACGTTACCGTATTATATATTTTTGTTTCTTTTTTCTTATATGAATAATTATTTATTTTTACGCAAACAAGGTTTGAATTTATTTTCTTAAAAAAAAGAAAAAGTAAATTTTTTTACCATTTATATTATAGGTTACATGGACATGTTAGAATGTTTATGTTTGCATGTGTTCAATAAGTTTCTATGTTGAGACACCTCTATCAAGGCCATCTCAACAAATTATTAGGAATAAAAGTATGTATCGATACCGGAAAGATATTTCTTTAAAATTTTGTACATAAGAAATTAATTTCAATCAATAAAGAAAATGATGATGATTTTTAAAAAATCAAATAAAAAGGAAAAATACATCTAAATCAAAATAGTAGTTTACAAATTTTCTTAGCAATAAACACAAATTTTTTTTCTTTTAATTTTATCCAAATAGTAGTATATTTGATTCCATGCATGTGATTAGTTTTATCATATGATTTATAGTCAGTACTAATGATTAAATGAAACATAAAGAATTATTTCCGATGTAACAAAAAAATAAAAATAAAAATAAAAATAAAAGAATAAAAGTTTAATCCACACTTGTTTCACGTTTGCCCGAACCCATAGCTCTTGGCATTGTGCAAATTATTGTACTACTCGTGTCGAGAATGCCACAAGTTAAGCAGTTGATGAACAAAAATTTAAAATTCAAAATGATTAATATGCTCATTTATATTGGATCATTTATATTGGATTTTTATATTTTTTATTTCGATATAATATTCTCAACTATTTCAAAAAAATAAATAAATAAATTCTCACTATTGTTGGTATATTTCCTGCCAAACAGAATCACATCACTATCTTATCGTATAGGACTTAAAAGCTTAAGAATTCATATAAACACACAAATTTCACGTGCTCAAGCAAATTTATTTGTGTATTTATTTTGTCTTAGTAAAATAAATGAACTAATAAGTAAATAAACTAATGAATAACTAATTGCATCTCCATTATTGGTGGCATATTTCCTTTCAAAAAGAATGTACCACCAGTACTTATGGAGTGTTTTAAACTCTAGTTAATTTAATTTAATTTAGATAAAATTTAAAAAAAATAATAACTAATTTAATGTGAAATATAAACAACCACTTGAACTTGAAATATTGATTACTCTTAATAGTTTTTTGTTTTGAACAAGTAGTCTAATGGTAAAGCCACAAGGCATGAGAGCTAGGGGGATTGGATTTCAAACCATACTCTCTATCAAATGCCTTAATATCGTAATATGATGTTTTACTATCCATTTTAAAAGGACATTTACTTTTATAAGCAAAAATTTTAATTTTATTAATTATGAGGAAAAAACCACTTGAGGAAAACTCTCAAGTAGTCTAATGAAAAACCCTCTTTGTAAAACTAAACAAATGAAGAGTTTCAGAATCAATCTAAACTAAAAAAGAAAATAGAAACCAAACCACCTTAATTTATTATTAATAGAAAGATCAAATACTTTAATTACTGGATCATATCATAGAAGTAGTTCTTACTTGATAAAAATTAATTTTACAAATTAACAAAGTAAAATTTGAATATTACATCTTAGATATTGTTTAAATTAAATCATATAAAAATTAGCTGAGTGTTGCTATATATGTAGTAGAAGTGGCTTGGACAAAGGGTTGGCATTGTCTTTGGCTTGAGTCGGATTCGATGTTCGTTGTCAACGCCTTTCGCATCAAAACGATGCAGGTGCCTTGGGTTTTAGCTTGCTGATGGTTTTCTTGTCTTCGGTATCTCTCTTGGATGAATTTTAGAGTGTCCCATATTTAGAAGGGAGCTCTGTTGCTGATCTTATGGCAAAGCACAGTGCGTCTGTTTCTTCTTTGCTTTGGTGGGATTCGTACCTTCTTTTTGTAATAACGCAGTTTGTAATGATTTTAGCAGATAGCCTTCTTATAGGTTTTGTTAGGCAGTGTTGTACTGCTGTTTTTTCTTCATTTGTAAACATTTTGTAAGTTTAATGTTATTATTGCATTACAGAAAAATGATGCAAATAGTAAGAGAATGTTAACCTAATTGAGATAATCGGATGTGTTTTTTAATTTCTGCATTTCCAGCCTTTTCACTAAAAGAAATTTATAAAATTAGCATCCTTAAAATTTGAATTTTGCATCTCAACGCGCCAATGCAAAGAAATAGCCAGTGAAACGATCTCTTATTGGTTAAAAAAATTTCTTGATAATTATTTCTGCTATTAAATAATCAAAACTCGACCGGTAAGATCTCTTGTTGCATCTTTAGAGTTCCTAAAAGCCTTGTTCAAATCAATGAAAAGGCTTATCATCCTCACATAGTGTCCATTGGTCCTTATCACCATGGTCAAGACCAACTACAGATGATTGAAGAACACAAATGGCGATTTCTTGGTGGCGTTCCTGCTTGAAAAAGATACGCTGTGTGAGCCTCAATAAGTTTTTTGTTCGGTTAATTTTGTTTGTGGCTACATACAGCAAGAGTTCTATCTTGGGTCTTACCTCTGCAATAATGGACTGGCACATAAAATTTCTTAGAATTCTCATAAAATTCCATCTTTAGATTTCTGGATTGCAGAAGATAGGTCGTCCCAGTTGTTCTCAAGGCTGAGCCTAAGTCACCTCCTTCTGGATCAAGATCAAGATTCCAACCTAGTACTTCAAGATGAGTTATTACTTAACTATTCATTTGCTTAACTATTCATTTGCTGAATTTTTTTTTTAAAATATATGTGCATGTGACAAGTTAAGAAATTTTTTTTTTCTTCATTTGATGTTCTCAGTATTTGGTAGTCACAAGGACTACAACTATTTCAGAATCAAGTCGGATGGACCCATAAATAAGGCAAAACTCTTTCAGCATTTGTTTTTTTCATACATAAAAATCAAACCCGAGATCTTACTTAAAGTAACCTAAACTCTTTACCACTTGAATTAATAAATGTTAGTAAGTTAAGATTTAAATAGTGGCAATTGAATATATATAATAAACAAAAATATAAAATGAAATTGAATATAGGGCTGATCGGCAGTTTTGAAATAAATTAGTAAATTTTTGAATTATGCCTTTAAGTTAATCCTGAGAACATAGCATTCAAAATATCTAAATAATGTAAATATAATAACCTTTCCAGACTCTAAAACAAATTCAATGACATTTATATAAAAATCAGAAATGAACTTTTGAGAGTTGAATACCCATTTCTTCTCATCATTATCCTATCTTAATTAGGACACCAAAGCAGAATAAAAACAATTAACAATTTACACATTTTCACGTGCATTCATTTATTTATGTATTTATTGTGTCTTACTAACATAAATGTACTTGCAAATAAGTAATTGTATACTCACTTATTAGTGGTGTAATCCCTTTAAAAAGTAACATTTATTAAAAGAAAATTAAACAATCGATGCATATAGGACAATAAATGAATTGAACTATTGTAAGTTATTCAGAGTTAAATTTGATAAAAATTTATTTGAATTTATATAATGAAATTTAGTTAATAAACAAGTCAAATTTAAATTGTATAAAATTTGACTCGTAAAGTTTGTGAATAAAATTAAATAAAAATTTGTGAGTTGTCTCGTTATTTTAATATATTAACAATTTGAAATAAGATATATAGTATAAAATTTTTTATTCATAATACATATTATAAATAATTTTAAAAATATATCACTATAATAAAATATAATTTTTATTAACTATATTACAACTTAATTAGTAAATAATTTATTTTAAATTTTTAATGAATAATTTTAATTTATAGTTTATAATTTTTAAAATTTTTATGTTTGTTTAGGCTCTTTTAAACTTGCAAAAACTAATTGACATAGAGAACTCAAGTTTGACTCGATGATAAATAAATTAAGTCTGAACTAAGCAAAATTTGGCTTGACTAATCTCTACATAATAAAAATAATTACTTTTTTAATTATTAATATATAGATTATATGATTTATTAAATTCTACAATTATTTTCTTTTAATTATGAGATTTTCTCCGTATCACATTAGTTGTGCAAATAATTTGCATTCACATTAAGAAGCTAAGTATTTAAAACATCATGTTAATGTCATTACTAATATAAAGTCTTAAATTTTTTTTTCTTCACAAATCATTTGTCCGAGCCCACTAAATCGTATAGAAGGTTTCACTATATTTTATCTTTTTGGACAACTTGCAAAAATTTACATGTTCACTTATCATGTACCCTACATGAACAATTTGTCTAAAAAAAAAAGATTTTATAATTCATAAGTAAGCAAAATTGCCAACTTGCAATTGCAAATGTCAAAACAAAATTGCCAACTTGCATCGATGTAATGAATTTGGACATAGCAATAACTATTCATTGCACTACAAATAGGGGATGTGCATGGCAATGAGAACAAATAACTTTTGAGTGAAAATCAAGTGAGAGCAATTAGCAAGAGCAAATAAATTGTGTTGTGTGTGAGTTGAGTGGTACTAGTGTGAAAGGTTATAAAAGAAGGGTGTAGAGTGAAAAGTGAGATTGAGTGTGTGGGTAGTGTATGCGTTTGAGTGATAAAATAATTTTTATGTTGTAATAGTGAATTTATTTTTAATAAAAAATATTTATTATTCACTATTTTATTGTCTTATTTTTCACGTGCTATTTTATTATTTTATAAACTTCAATTCAACATAGTACTGACAACAACTTGTTGATATTGCAAGGTAAGAGCATGGTTTGGTTAACTTGGTTGGTGGCTTTGTACAACAATAATTCCATTTTGACTTACTTTTACCTCTACAACTATGAACACGCAAAATTTATGATAATTTTCATTGTGTAACTGTAATTTAGCAAATTTTCCATCTTTAGATTCCTAGATTTAAGAAGATAGGTCCTCCCAACAGTTGTCAAGGTTGAGCAAGTGGATTAAGATAGAAAAATTTTCTCTACCAACTTCTAAAGGTATTTAAATCCTACAGCCTCTGAAATCATCTTAATAGCAACTAGAATAGAACGAGCCACTTGGGTTGATGTAAAAGTAGATGAAGGGTATTCATTAGACATAATACTACACTATTCAGTTGTCTGATGCCTAATGGCACATCCTCTCTATCTATTCCATAATCCTTCTTCAAATTTGGATACTTACTACTAAATGGAAGCTTAGTTTTGTTTCTAGTTTGGAGAGGATGAATGCTATACACATACAAATTACAGATTCATGTAATTTGTGAAGAAATAGGCTGAGAATAACCATAAATACACGAATAGACTTTCTCTAACTCAAAAACTCAAACTATGAGATGAAAATATTCAATTGATATATTTCAATTCAAAACGTCTGGCTAAAAATAGATGGAAGTACATAAATTGAACTTTTATTCAACTAAAAAATCAAAGCATTCAAATTCATGATTAATTACTTCAATTGATATTTAAATGTCAAATTTATTTCAAATTAATTTGATATTAATGTTTTTTTTTCAAGTGAGGAAAATTTTGAATATCTATTAATAAAATCTCAAATTTGAACTTTATATATGGAGAAATAAATGTTGAGAAAGTTTTATTCTACTTATAGAGTCAATAACTTAGTATATTGAGATTAGATGGAAAAAAAATAATCATATCTAAAGAAATATAAAGAAGAAAGTAATTCTCATTCATATATTACAAAGGGCCGTATATATACAATGCTATTTAGGAATGTTGTACAACCTTAAGGGAGAAGACTACACTGATTTGGAATGCACTGTTGTTAAACTATTTAAGGAAGAGGTCATTGCTGAGATATTTCAAAATAGCAATAATGTTGGGCCTTTTATGGAAGGTTGTGGAGATGATTATGGGCTGCTGATGGAAGGTTATTTATATTTGGAAAGAATATTTGATTTTGTAGTGTTTTGGGTTTTGTCATTAGCTTTGGTAGGTGGGTCATCGTTTACACCCTTTCTCAAACTGGAGGGAATGATCAAGTGCACTCCAAGCTTGTTTCAAAGTGGCACCCTATAGAGAGAGATTTTGTGAAGATGTTAGCAATTTGATGTAAGGAGGGAATGTAGCGAGTGATTAAGGCACCGATAACAAATTTTTCATGAACAAAGTGATAATCTATTTCTATATGTTTGGAGCAAGCATGAAGAACGAGATTAATTGTCATATATAGAGCACTTTGGTTATCGCAAAACAATTGAGGGGCTTCATGCAAAGTTACTTTAATGTCACAAAGCAAAAATTGAATCTAAACTATTTTGGCTATGGTGGAAGCTAAGGCTCGGTATTTGGCTTCTGTAATACATCGAGAGACTATAGGCTATTTTTTTAATGACTATGAGATACAGTTGACTCGAAGAAAAATGCAGTAACCTATGGTGTCATGCCTTGTCATTGGACAATCAGACCAATCTGCATCACAAAATCCATAAAGAGAGAAAGTGCTATGATGATAAAAAAAATACCAAATTAGATATTCCTTTAATGTATTATACATTTGATTGCTTTCATATCACTAAGAGTGGGATTGTGGAGCTTTTGACACATTTTGTTCACAACTTATATAATGTCGAGTCTAGTATTAGTTAAGTATTATAGAGTGCCTATTAGACTTCGATATTTAGTTGGATCGATAGCATTAGTGTCTTGCCATGTGACTTGAGACTTGAGAGCCATTAGTGTTTTATAATGGGAGCTGTTAAGTAGTTTGGCTTGTTGGAGTAATTCCTTGGTATATAAACCTCCAGAGAGGGTTATTCCATTAAGGTTTCATTGAGCTTGAATCCTAAGAAAAAAATGCAAGTCTTTAAATCCTTGAGTGTAGATTATAAACTAAGCTTTTGGATGAGTCATTAGATGAAAGGGTCAACATTTCCTGTGAGCATAATGCCATCCACATAAATAAACATTAATACAGTGAAATGATTTTTGAATAAAATAAATAAAGACAGATCAACTATACTATAAGTAAAGCCTAAATGAATAAGATTATGAGATAATATGTTAAACCATGCTTTTAGAGGTTACTTAAGCCGATAGAGTGATTTGTTTAATTTACACATAAATTAAGGCTATTGAATCTAGAAGGTTATGCTATATAAATAGTTTCCTTCGAGTTCTTATGAAGGAAGGCATTTTTTCATCAAGTTGTCTCAATTTCCAATTTGACATTGTGGTAATGGCAAGGACTACTTGAATTATAGTTATGTAGACTATTGGACTATAGGTTTCTTCATAATCAAGTCCTTCTATCTAAGAGTATCCTGGAGTGACAAGGCAAGCTTTGTAATGTTCTATATACCCATCCTCTTTGTATTTGATTTTGAAGACCCATTTGGAGTCGATGATGTTTATGTTAGGTGGTTTGGGTACTAATTGCCAAGTGTTATTTTCATAAAGGGATTGGATTTCTTGATCCATGGCTTCCTTATAGTGAGGAGTTTACAAGGTGACTTTGTATAAGGTTGGGACATTTATAACGCTATAGGTAACAAAGGCAACATTATTGCATTTGGAGCGGATAAGTTAAGTGGCTTGGGCAAGATTAGGATCTAGGGTTGGGTTTTGGTGAAGTCGACCATGAGTGATCACAAGATGCTCATATGGTTGTTCTTACAAAATTGAAATGTCTCTTGCAAGAGATAAATCACTAATTAAATTATCAATTAAATTAGGAAAATCATTAATGGAAAGAGGGGAGATAGAGGTAGCTTGTTCAATTGTGATGAGATCACTATTTCATTGGCTTTATTGATTTGAGGTTGAATTTAAGACAACGGTAGGAGTCAGCCTCATAGGAACAACTTAGTAAGTGATGATGCGGCCTAACTTTATGGATTTTATTGTTTCTGTTAAGTGGCATATGTATTTGAGGTAGCAGCATATGTCTTGCTGATCGGTGTAGCATGTTCAGGTGACGATGGAGCTGGATGTTGCTAGTATTGTCGTGTGTTGTTAATAATGGTATCAAATTCATTAAAGAGGTCTACATGAGTTAGACTTGGAGAAGGGCAGATGCTCGTATGACTCTTGGTATGTTGGGCTATTGTGGTTAGACATTCTTGCATAGATTTTATTGAAGTTGATGTCACTAGTTGTTGGAGTGATATAATAAGATGATTGATTGATGCAAATGTAAGTAATGGTTGGTAGCTCATAGCCTTGATGAGTGTTTTGGCTTGTAGAGTTTTGGATTTGTAGAATTATTTTAGGTGAGTAGGTTGATATGGATGTTTGGCTAATTATTGAATTATTTAGGTAGGCTAGTGGAGATGAGTGGCCCATGTGTAGTGTCCCTTTCTCAATACAAGTTATGTCATGTGAATGCCCTTTCTCTATTTCATGAACCTGCACTTGTTCAATATTGTTAGGAAAGAAAGTAACTTCTAGTTTTGTTGAACTAGAATTAGTGTGTAATGGAGGGTAAGGAAAATAGTGTTCATCAAAAAGTACATGATGAGATATATATACTTTATTGGTTGATGTATGCAAGCATTGATATCCCTTATGAATAGGACTATAACCTCTAAATATGCAAGGATACGATTTCTTTTCAAATTTGTTTTTCTTTTTATAATCTCAAAGGTAAGGAAAACATCTGCATCTAAAAATTCTCAATATACTATAGTCAGGTTCATGATTAAATAATTTAAAATATAGAAATTTCATACAAAGTGTAGACGATGGCATGAGATTAATTAAAAAATGGCAGTGTGGAAAGCATTTACCCAATATTTCTTTAGCATATATTCTTGAAATATGAGTGCAAGCTATATTTCTATAATATGACAATGCTTTCTTTCAACAACTCCATTTTATTATGGAGTATAAGGGCAAGAAAGTTGATGATGTATACTGTGATTGGTCAAATGAGTTTCCAAAGCACATGAGGCAAATTCACCACCACCATCACTTTGAAAAGTTTTAATTTTTCATTCCAATAAGTTTTCTATTTGTTTTTGGAATTTAATAAATACTTCAAAAAATCTAATTTTTATTTTAAAGGAAATATCCATGTGTAGTAAGTGCAGTCATCTATGATGGTAACATAATATTTGAAACCTTGAAATAAGAGTATTGGCGCAAGGCCCCATAAATCACAGTGTAATTTTTCTAATGGAGAATTTGCAATTTTATTTGATAAAGAAAAGGGTAGTTTACAAATTTTTCCCATTTGACAACTAGCACAAATGGATTTTGGTTGTTCCCAATTTGAAATATTTATTAAATTTTTAGAATGCAAAATTTTTAAAAATTTTGCATGTGGGTGTCCTATGCGTTGATGCCAAATGGTTTGAGAAACTCCTTTGGAAGCTGCTAATGCTTTATGATTATTGTATAGTGCATATAAGTCATTGTGCTTGTATCCTTTAGTAAGCACTTTTCCCTACTGAGACTTAACAAAAAATTGGTTACCATCAAATATAATAGTACAAGCATTATTCGAGGTTAATTTGGCTATACATATAAGATTCTTTTTAATTTTAGGAACTACTAGAACATTTTTAAGTTTAATAACTCCATTATTTGATTCAAATTTTTGTTCTCCAATATGGCTTATATGCAAATTATCTCTATTACTAACAATGATATATTCGGCTGCTTTAAATTTAGCAAGATTTAAAAGTTTACCTAGATCATTAATGATATGTGTAGTTGCCCCTGAGTTGGCATATATATTAGATTCATCACCTTGGGTTATATTCATGGTTGCTAATGCCTTATGAAATTGATCTTCAAGTTGAATAGAGTGATCAAAATTACTCTAGCACTCAATGGCGGAGTGGTTGTGTTTCCTACAGATTTGACATATAATAGGGTCTTTGTAAGGTTTGCCATGCTTGTTCTTAGTTGTATTTTGTATGGACCTTCCTTCATTATCATGTGAGGTTCTAGAATATTGTCTTACTGTCAGGTTGAATCTATACCCATAAGAGCTAAACCTGCCCCCATATCTTCCTCGACCTCTTCCTCTTTATGCAAATTAGGCTTGGTTGTGTTGGAGGTGATGTTCTTGTTCGGTGATGTTGGTGGATTATAGTTGTTTATGTGCTTGAAGAGTTATGAAAAATTGATGAAATGAAGGATATGGTGGCTTTATGAGCATAACTGTGGTGAAATCATGATTTTTGGTATGAGGCCTCTTACAAGTTGAAACACCTTTTTTGTTTCATCAATGGCTAGCTAGATTATTACACAATCCTTTGAATTTCTTCATATAATTATCAATAAAAGGATTACCTTATTACAAGGATATGATAGTTTCATTCAAGATCATCTCATTTTCTACCATTGTGGGTTGCATTTGCTGTTCTATTGATCTTCGTACCTTGAGGGTTGAACTAATATCTTCAAGAGTAACAAGTACTTCAGTTTTGATATTTTTCAGCAGGAAGGCAGTGAGGAGTCCATAATTTTTCTTATATAAAACGTAATTTAGATTTTTTTCAACTTTTTCCTTTTTGCTAATTTATGGTAAAGGTTCACTATATTAAATATAGTGATGTGCCATGTTAATACTTTAAATAAGCAGCTCCATTTGTGAGCACTAGAGAAGATAGTATGTATTATTTAATTTTAGATATATTAGGCTTGAGCATTAATGGAGAGTTTAAAGGGAGAGTTCTGGTTTGTAATCAAATAGAGTAGAATGAAGTTATTTTTTATATATTTCTATTAAAGAATAATATAATGTATATATAAGTACAAGTACATGAAACTAATCCTATCATTGGCAATAAACTCTACATTTGAAATATAATAGTATTACAAAATAAATATAGGCTATATGTTAGTTAATAATACCCCCCAACAAACTAATTTTGGATTTGGTTGAAGATGCAGGTGGGAATGTAGAGCAAGAAAACAAGAAAAAGGTAGTGGTTTGGTAAAAGCATTTGCTATATAATCCTTAGAAGAGAGAAACAAACTTAAAACTCCTTGGATGCAACACATTCTTTGATGAAATAATAATCAAGCTTGATATTTTTTGTGCAAGCATAAAAGAGTGGATTGTATGATAGGTAGACAACTCCAATATTATCACACCATAGAGAAATAGGAGTTAAGGGTGAATAACTAATTTAAGTGAAGAGATATTTAAGCCAAAAAGCTTTGGCTACAACATTGGCAAGGGCCTTATACTCATTTTTAGTTGATGATCTTACAATGGTAGGCTACTTCTTAGCATTCCATAACCACTTGTAAAGTGACAATCATCCAGACATTTACCTGAGTCACTATTAGCAAAAAAGTGTAACTTTAAAGTAAAATATTTGACAATTGAGAGACTATGAGAAATAATGTGTGATGTGTGTAATTCTTTACATATATTTGAGTTAAATTTTAATGAATTTTGTATAAATATTCAATTTAATTTAAGTAGGAAGTAGGCCTAAACAAGAATTATTTTAGTTTGATATTTTATTTATTTTTTTGTAATTAATTTGTTTCTATTAGGAATTTTATTCAAGTGTTAATAAATATTCTCTTTATTCCTTAGGAAACTAGCTAAGGATTTCAAAGAAATCAAGGATTTTCATGAAAAGATCCTATTAAGGGCAACACAGTTTGGTGCACACCTATGTCATTGCCTGTGTAATCTATTGGAATGAAAGCTTCATGTCACATAGGTGCAACACAGGTGTGTTGCTGCTAGTGCATCTTTCTATTTGAATTGAAGAAGTTTTGAAAGTACAACATGGTTTCATGTACTGTCGTGTTTGAAAGTGTGCAACCTTCTGAAATCTGAATTTAAGCGCATACATGATTGTGTTAAAGATTGTGCTAGAAATTTTAACATCACACTAACACAATATGGTTGTGTAGTAGGTGTGTTAAAGAAAAGGAGATTTTTATTAAGCAAGAAAGGAAGAGGAATTTAAGGGCTAAAAGATCTCCTATTAAGTTTTCCTATATAAAGGGATGTTAAGAGGTATTTGGAGGGGTTCATTTAGCACTCAAGAGGCAACAAATAAGGACCTAAACTAGGATTGAAGACAATTGATTAAATAATTCAATAGTTTTATTTCATGATTTCTTTCTACATCTTTAATCTTTTAATTATGTTTATTTGCTTTGCCATAATATGCATGGCTAAATTCCTTTAGGGTTTAGGTTGTGAGTAGCTATTCTATGATATGATTAAACACAAGTTTTATTATTTTAATTTTTAGTTAATTTTTATGAGTTTCTCTTCATGTCTTGTATTCAATTAAGGGCTTAATTGATTACATGTTTATGGGTAGATTCACCAATAAGAGTTAGGAGAATTTATTAGCTTTATACTCATAGAACATAGACCACTCCACCACAAGAGTAGGTGAGCTCTTTGGGGATAAAATAATTGTTAAGAAGCTTAATGAGTTATGATTAATTTCTTAATTATGAGAGTAAGTTAAATCTTAATCTTGACATGCTTAATTAAACTCGAGAGAGTCTTTAGGTAGTTTAGAACAATTACCCTTAACTGAAATCAAAGTGTTTAATAAGTAAGTGTTCATGATCTAATTGGAATAGTGAAACTAAACCTAAGCTCTATAGTTTTTTATCATTTGATTTTCTCTTAGTTTTAATTGTTTAGATTTATATTTTGATTTTCTAAATTACTTTATTGATTTTCTATTTAAGAACATAAGTAGAGATATTAGTATTCAATATATAATTCTCATGGGAATGATATCTTTTGTACTATAATTCATGATCCGTGCGCTTGCAGAATTTGAACACAATAGCGTGTTTAAGATGCCAAAGAAGTCTCGTGACTAATTTCCAATGAACATCTATTAGTGAATGAATAAATTGATAGAGCTTATTAATAGAAAAAGATATGTCAATACGAGTAAGAGTAACATACTAAAGAGTAGAGTAACATACTAAAGAGCACTAACCACTTGGTGATAAATATCACCATTTTTTTAAACAATACCATCATGCTTTGACAAAGGTAGAGAACTCACCATAGGTGTGATGGATGGCTTCACATGACTCATGTTGGTTTTATCCAAGAGGTCCAAAATATACTTTTTTTGAGCTAAAAGAATACTTGAACTTGTATGAATGACCTTAATACAAATAAAGAAATGTAAAGGTCCAAACTCCTTTATAGGAAATTCACTTTGCAATTGAGCTACAAATTTATCATTCATGAGTGGAGATGTTCCTGTGATTACAATATCATCAACATAGACTAGGATAGATAAGTTGTTATCATTAACATGTTTAAAGAAGAGAAAAGTATCAACTACTGAATTAAGAAAACCAATTGAAAGAATTAAATTATTTGAGATACCAACTTCGAGGAGCTTGCTTAAAGCCATAGAGTTATCAATGTAGCTTGTAGACATGGTTTAGCTTAGTTTTAACTTAGAATCTAGTAGGTTGGCTTATATAAATATCCTCACCAAGATTACCATGCAAGAATTCATTTAAAATATTAAGTTGTCAAATAGGCCAATTGAATTGCACTACTAGTGTGAGAATATTATGAACAGTACTAGCCTTGACAACAAGACTGAATGTATCAGTATAGTCAAACCTTATCTTTTAATGGTAGCCCTTAGCAACTAACTAGGCTTTCCATCTGGAGATAGAGCCATTAGAATTACATTTAATGCAAAATACCCATTTGTTTATAATAATATTGACATTTAAAGGCCTAGGGACCAAGCTCCATGTACTAATGTTAAATAAAGCTTGAATTATTTAGACATGGCTTTCTTCCAAAATCATATTTATTTATATGACTGAAAGTGAGAGGTTCAGTTTAAAGAAAATCAATTTTGTTAGATGGGTTGGGATACTTAATAATATGATGAGCTTAATGACATGACATAGTTTTTTCATGTAGAACCATTGGATGGGTACAAGGAAGAGAATCAGGTGGAGGTTGATTAAACGAAGTTGGTAAATGGGTGTATTAACTAAAGTCAACAATTAAAGGAATTGAGGGAGAAGAAGTAGGAGTGGGAATGGAAGTGGTAGTAAGGAGGTTATGGGAAGAGTAGTTAAATGGGATAAGGCTGTGGAAGGATTAGGAAAAGAGGGTATAGTTAGAGAGGATAGTGTTAGAGGTGGAGTAGAAGAGAGAGAGTTTGAGTTAGAAGAGGAAACAATACCTAAAGAGAGTGGAGGTGGATTGATATAAGTTACCATAAACTAAGGAGCATAATCGAGTAGATCATAATCTAGTTCCTACCAAAGAGAATTTTAAAAATATTGAAAATTTGACTCATTAAATTTTAAATGTCACGAGATATAGATTTTTTCGGAAGAAACATCTACCAATAACCAAAATAGAAAGGAGAGAGTCCAAGATTGACATAATAAGTAGTGCAAAAAGAAAATTTATTTTTATTATAGCACGAAGCAATAGGAAAATAGCACACCCCAAAATCTTGAAGTGATGATAATTTGGATGAGTTTTAAATAAACCAAAATAAGGACTATTGGGAATTAATAATTAGAATAAAAGAATCAAAAGAAAAATGCCAGTATTTGAATGGAACATTAGCATGAGCTAATAATGTAAGTCCTGTGTCAACAACATGGAGAATTTTTTACTTAACCACTCCATTCTATTCATGAGTGTGAAGATAGGAAATTCAATAAAGAATGCCTTTAGTTTTAAGGTAGGCATGCGATGTGCGATAAATATGTTTGGCTTAAATAAAAATTTTATAAAATTCATTTTAAATTTCAACTTTTTAATTCTGTGAAATTCTTTAAAGCTAAAGGATTTCTTATTAATAAAGAATATTTTGTTCAAATAAAGATAAATTCATTTGGAAATGAATTTTAGTTGGAATTCATTTGAAAATGAAATTAATTTCTTAGTGGAATTAAACTAAACAAAGTGTTAGTGTGTATGTGGTTCAAATGAATTCTCTAAAATTTAATAGAATTAATTTACAAATTCAAGTGAATACATTTGGTTTAACTAACAAATTTGTAAAATTCATTTCTAATTTTAATTTTTTAATTTTATAGAATTGTTTAATGCTAAATTCATTGTTATTGATGAAATGTGATTGGTTTAAATGAATTCCATCTCAAATTCATTTGGAAATAAAATGAATATCTTAATGGAATTTGTGCTCCCTTTGTAGGTGTTAATCGTCATTGGAAAAATATTATGTTTGGATGTGCCTTTCTATTAGATGAAATAACATCATCTTTTTTATGGTTATTTAGATCTTTCCTATAGTCAATGGGGTAAGGGAGTCAAGCACCAAAAACTATTTTCATTGATCAAGATCAAGCAATGGCCAATGCACTTAAAGAGGTTTTTCCTAATAGTTGTCATCAACTATGTTTATGGCATATTTCTAAGAATGCACCTTCTCACATGGGTAGTTTGAATTCAAATTCTGAATTTCGTCATCTTTTCTACAAGTGCTTAAAGAAATGTGATTTAGAATTTGAATTTGAATAGGCATGGAATAAATTGATGGATGATTTTAGTGTTAGGGAGCACAAATGGTTTAAGTCCTTGTACAATATTCATGCTAAATAGTGTATAACTTTAAGCAAAGATTTTTTTTTTCTATAGGAATTCTATCCTCTCAACATAGTGAAAGTAAAAATAATGTGCTAAATAGTTTAACAAATAAAACCACATCTCTTACCAAATTTTTACTTGCATTTGTATAGTTATGAGGTTGTAGAGGAAGGGAAAAATTCTAAACCATACATTATGCAATTTAATGCAACTATATTGGATATTAACTACTTTTGTAAAAAAATAGAGTCCATGAAATTTTTATGTTGCATTAAGAAATATGAGTGTGAAAAATATAACTAGAATTCCATATAAGTATGTCCTAACTAGGTGGACTAAAGCAATAAGAAAAAGGAGGTGGTTTGAATTTGAGCAAGGAAAATCATCTTATGTAGGTGGTAATGAGACAAAAACTATGTTCCAAATTGGCATGATGAAATATGCTTACAACTTAGTTATAAAAAGGCAGGGGAATGAAATAGTTAAGGAATTGTGTTGAAATGCTCTAATTAAGGTGGATGCAGAAGTTGAAAGATAATTGGCCAAGCTTGATTTGGGCGAAAAGGTTGACATGTCAAAAAATGAGGCAAATGATAATGTCAACCAAGATGACACAATAATTAATGATGCTTTTGTGTTAGACCTAGTACGTATTAAGCCAAAAGGTATTTCCAATGCTAGACTCAACGGCCATTTTGAAAAGCATGTAAGAAAAACAAAGCAATCAAAAAATTCATGTATTTAAATATTTAATTTTTTAAGACATCCTTATTTATTATTTTCATGTTTAAATTTGTGTGATCAATTGCAATTATTTGATACAATTATTATTTAAATTGTGTGATCAATTATTTTTTCATTTTTAAATTTATGTGATCAATTGCAATTATTTGATATAGAGAGAACAAAGTACCATATACTAATTATTCACAATCCACTAGTAAAAGAGCTACACAATGCCCATATTCAACCACAATGAGCGTTACCAGTCATAATTTATTTCTTTTGCCAAACACTATGTCATTACAAGGTAATTATAATTAAAATATTATGTTATACTATTTTCATAAGTATTCCACACTAGTAGTATGGTGGAACATAAGTGATATGCATATATACCATTTACAAGTATGTTGCAAAGTGTTGATTCCATGGCGCATCAGTCACAAGTAAGCCTATTAACATTTATATTATTTATCTTCTTTTACTTTTTCTGAGCTAATAATAATAATAATTATTATTTTAATTATAGGATCCAACTACAAGTGATAAAGAAAAACTCCACTAAAATAAGAAGTTTCTTGGATCAATATTTGAGATTTTTTCCCTACTTTATCTATGACTATAATTTTTATAATGTCCTACTCCAAATGATATTTTTATGATTGATATTTGAGATTTTCATTTTTTCCTACTTGGTATATTACTATAATTTATTATTGGCAATGATAATTTTTATTTGTTACTTTACATTTGTCAATGATTTCAAGTCTTTGAAATGTGCCAAAGTACTTAAAATGGAAGATAGCAAGAATCCCAAAATCGCTACTATTAACATAAGTAATTCAAGTATGATTCAAAAATAGAACAATTTTATCAATACCTAGAACACGACCAGTAACAAGTTTAAAATTGCAAGCTTTAGTTCCTTCCACTAATTGAAAATTCAACAAGTACAACATCTTCGGGATAGAACCAGGCAAAACCTTAAATTGTCAATTTGAAAGAGGGATCAGAAGCTACATTTTTCCTTGAGTGGACTCCTCCACTTTAGTGAGCCAATAATCAGGACAAGAAGTAGAGGACGACAGGTTCGTGGGAGCAGCAACGAGTTCAATATGGCAAATTTTGACAAAAGAAAAGAAAGCATTAGCTAAGATAGCATAAGGATGTTTAAGGAGGACTCTCAAAGATTGGTGATATGAGGAAGAAATAGAGGATCGTTATGAAGTGCAAATAGTAGAAAATCTAGAAACATCAATGCAAGAATCAAGATTTTTACTAATGAGTTCTAGCAATTCTTGAAGAAGATCTGCCCATTGGCGATCGACTGTGACTGTGTGACCACCCATTTCTTGGCTTTTTTTTTAGGGTTCTTTTGTTGGGCACATACAAATCATTTTAATAAGAGAATTCACTCTTCTAAAATGATCTTTTTTATACTTCTCTTGAATTCACATAGTGATATCTGCCCATAACATCACTAGTCCATACAAGATAATATTTTTAATAAAAATTTCTTTAAGTTTTTTTCCCATAATGTAAGGGACATTTCAAGAAAATATCACATTGTTTAATAATGACGTTAAATTTATCCTTTAGATACTTTTTCAACACATACATATATTCAATAATTATTTGACATGTATTAGATATATAAAATTATACTAGTTAAAGAAAAACAGAAAAAAGTTATTTTTTTTAAAGTCCCAGTACACTTTTTACATTGACTGAATTGATAGATTAGGAAATGCTTAGCAAATATAGTAGCAGAGTTCATTACATACTGGGCAGCTAATTAGACAACATTAATACATATATATAAAGTCCTTTATTGGATTATATACTATAAGCTACCTGCATGCTTTACACAACACAAAACATGTATAATAGAGTAATCAAATTAAGCATTGACCAGGAGATTATTTATTTGTTCATCAAGGCTTTGCATGGTTGCTTTAATTAGCTAGCAAGAGTCCTATCATGGGTTCTACTTCTTTAACTATGGACATATAATATTTATTGTAATTCTCATCTTGTAATTCTATTTCTTTGGCAAATTTTCCATTTATGGTTGACTTTCTTAAACTAAGAAAGTCCCCTTTAGGATAAAGATCTTTAAAAAAAAATTTTGAAAAATTTGTCTTCAATATATTTAAATCTTGTAGCTTCTAAAATCATTTAGATAATAAAAAGAAGATTAGGAGTGATATCGATACCTATATCATTACTATATTTAACAAATTAGGAGATGGCATTATTCAAATGAGAGATCCCCAGTGGCACTGTCTCCTTGTTTGCCTTTGCATTATGCAAATCTTGGTTGCTACTGTTATTGAATTTGGGTTAATTTCCACCAGTAATAAAAAATTCACCTTGAGAACTATTACTTAGGTCACTTGAGTGTAAACAATTGTACTTAAAATCACCCTAAGGTAGATTTCCAGGAAAGGTGTGGTGAGACACAATGGTCCACTTAAATACTAATCCCTTAGAGAGAATTTTTACCAAGACAAGTAATTTAATAGCACAATAATTAAGAACAACTATACCCAATAATAGCTACTAATAGAAATAAAAGAGAAGTCTAAAATTTAATGAGGTTCGACCCATTATGCCTTTGTCCTTAGACACTACCAAAATAATATTTCATTAATTGAGGAAATATTTACAAAAGAGAGAGAAAGAATACAAATAGCCTAAATATTGGAGAAGGCTAATTCTGTGGGATGATTAACCAAGGGGGAGGAGGTTTCTTTTTATAACCTTAGGTCCTCCTCAATTTATATTTCTTGATATGGGATTTTCATTTTGCCAAAAAAATAATAAATCTCCACCTTGGCAAAATTCCACACAATTCTCTCTCAAATCCAACCTTCAGTAGTGTATGGAAATTTCATCTTTCAATTTGTAACAATATTGATAAAGTCAAAACAATATTTAAACTTGACCGCAGTTATCACTTTTGTCATTATACTAGTAGGATTCTCAATGATTTGAATCTTCTAGATTATGACTCTACCTTCTTCTAGAATCTCTTGTACAAAGTGATATCGAACATCAATATGCTTCATCCTTGCATGATAAACCTGATTCTTTGCTAAATGAATAACACTTTGATTGTTATAATGCACTTTGATGTGCATTTACTCCATTCCTAATTCACCAAGCAACCTTTGAAGTCAAATTGCCTGCTTTATAGCCTTTGTAACTGCCATATACTCTACCTCTATAGTAGACAATGCAACTATTGATTGTAAGGTGGACTTCCAATTAACTGGTGCCTTTACAAAGGTAAACACTAACTAGTAGTTGATCGATGCTTGTCCAAATCACCAATATAGTTAGAATCACAATACCCAATTACACACTGATCATGTTGCCTATCTAGCTAAAATACTAAACCAATATCTACAGTGTTTAAAATTACTGTAGAATCCATTTCATGGTAGAATCCATTTCATGACATGCCAAAGCTCCTTTCTAGGATCATGCATGTACCTTTTCACAACCTCAATTACTTGTGAAATATTAGGCCTCGTACACACCATTGCATACATTAAACTACCAACAACACTTGTATATGGTACTTTTGACATGTATTCTTGTTCTGCATCATTCTTCAGTGACATGGATGCACTAAGCTTAAAATAAGGAGCAAGTGGTATACTAACTAGTTTTCACTTTTCATTAATGCTAATACATTTTAGTACCTTCCTCAGATATTCTTTCTGAGATAAATAAAGTCTCCTTAATTTCCTATCTCTAGATATCTCCATACTGAGAATCTTCTTTACTTCACTGAGATCCTTTACTAAAACTCCCTGTTCAATTGAGTCTTCAATTTCTCAATTTTTGTTTCACTCTTGGAAGCTATCAGTATATCATCAACATAAAGAAGAAGATATATATAGGATCCATCTTTTAGCTTACACAAATACACATAATGATCATATTTTCTTCTCAAGTACTTTTTCCCTATCATAAACTTGTCAAATCACTTGTACCATTACCTTGGAGATTGCTTCAATCTATATGACAATTTTCCAATTTGCAAACTATCTTTTCTCTACCAGTAACTTTGAATCCATATGGCTCAGTCATGTAGATTTCCTCATCCAAGTCTTCATGTAAAAATGTTGTTTTTACATCCATATGAATTAGTTCCAAATCCAATTATGCTACCAAAACCAATAAAATTCTGATGGAGGAATTCTTTACAACTGGAGAAAATACTTCATTATAATTAATTTTCTTCATCTATGCGTAGCCTTTAGCCACCAATGTTTCTTTATAGTGAACATTATCCTCATTAGGAAATCCATCTTTCTTTGCATATACTTATTTGTACCCAATTACCTTCTTTCCCTTCAGAAGATTAGCTAGTTTCCATGTATGATTCTTTTAAAGGGATAACATTTCTTCATTCATAGTGATCCTCCACTTATCTTATTCTGAAATTTAGATTACTTCATTACAAGTGGCAAGAATGTCATTAATTGCAATCGGTGATGTAGAAGTGACCATATTAGCATATCAAGCAGGTTGTCTAATGGTCCTTTTTCCTTTCCTTAATGTAATTGATTCATGTTTCTATAAAAGTTCTTGGTTCTGAATGTCTGCTTCGTTTGACTCTTCTTCTACCATAGGAGAGTCATCATCAATTTCTTTATTGGCTAGGATAATTATTTTGCCATCAAACTCCACCTGTTTGGGAGTACCATCTTTCTGCTCCATCTTTTCAGAAGTCACATTTCTCAGCATGGTAGATTCATCAAAGGTAACATCCTTGCTGAAGATTGCCTTCTTTATTTGTAGATACCAAATATGATAACCTCTAACATCATACGTGATCCCAATAAAGATTGCCTTCTTTGCTCTTGGATCCAACTTTGACTCTTTAACATAGTAATATGTAGTGGAACTAAACATATGTAAGGAATCATAATTTGTGGTAGGTTTTCCAAACTATTTCTCCAATGACATTTTACTATTAATAACAGTCGATGGTAAGTGGTTGACAAGGTGACAAACATATACTATAGCCTCAGCCTAAAATTCTTTGCTTAACCTAGTATTAGACAACATACACCGAACCTTCTCCAGCAATGTCCGGTTCATTTGTTCTTCCTCCCCATTTTGTTGTGGTGTATATCTGACAGTGAAGTGTTTGACAATACCTTCATCTTTATAAACTTTCAAAAATGGTTCATTTTTGAACTCTCAACCATTATCTATGTGGAGACGTTTGACTTTTTTGCCTATTTGAGTCTCCACCATCCTTTTCCATTTAAGGAAAATTCCCAACACCTCATCCTTTGTCTTTTTTGAATACATCCAAACTCTCCGGGAAAAATCATCAACAAATGTTACATAATAGTGTTTTCCTCCTAATGAATCTATTTTGGAAGGCCCCCACACATATGAATGAACATAATCCAAAATACCCTTAATATCATGGATTGTTGTTCCAAATTTCTCTCTTGTCTTCTCCCCTTTGATGCAATGCTCACAAAAATCCAATTTGTAAGCCCGTGCTCCTTTTAATAATCCTTGATCTATCAGTAATTTCAAGGATTTTTCACCATCATGCCCTAAGTGCATATGCCATAACCTAGTTTCTTCTAACTCCTTATTATTAGTAGAAGTTGCCACTACTGTTGTCCCAACAATTGTACTACCCATAAATTAATACACATTATTTCTTTTTTGAATCCCCTTTATTATCATAAGTGCACTAGAGATTATTCTTATTATCCCATCTTTTGCCCTTATTTCAAAATCTTTTAACTTTAAGGTTCCAACAAAGATGAGATTCTTTATTAAATCTAGTACATAATGAACACTTGTTAAGGTTGTAGTTGATCCATCTTGATTTCTCAAGCAAATTGAACCAACCCCATGTGTGACAAGAGGGACATTATTTGTTATATAGACAATTCCACCTTCTAGTTCTTTAAAATCAAAGAATCATTCTCGATAGGAGGTCATATGGTGGCTACAAGCTAAATCTAGTATCCATAAACTAGAATAACTAGTTGATGGTGTAGTAGCAATTAAAAGGTTTGAATCTACATCGTCATACTCAGCTACATTTGAATTTGAGACAACATTTTCCTTTCTAGGTTTGCCTTTATCCTTTAGCTTGAGATAATCTTTCTTCTAATGCCCTTTTTCTTAACAAAAGGCATATTGATCTCTATTCAGTTTGGACTTTGACTTTGATCTCCCTCTCCTTCCTTTATTTTAGCTCTACAAATGGGCTTTAACAGCAAGAGCTTTTGCTTTAACACTTGTATTTTCTTTCTTTTCTCTCTTTCACAATTCATAACTATACATGGTTACAGTTACTTCACTTAGAGACATAACAATCTTCCCATAAAGTAGAGTAGTTTTAAGGTACCCAAACTCATCAGGAATCAATCCCACCAACATTGAAGCTAGATCTTCATCATTAAAAGTCACATCCATATTCATAAAATCAGTTACTAGTTGATTAAAGCTAGTAATGTGATCATTCATCATGGTACCTAAAATATAGTTAAAGTGAAATAATCTCTTTTTCATGTAGAGTTTGTTCTAACTGCTTTCCTTTAAGAATTTCTCCTCTAGTACCTTTCATAATTTAATTATAGAATTTTTTTAGAAATGAATACTTCTATTCTCTAAAAAGACATGATCAAATGGTACCACATGCCTATCTATTTATCGTCTTCCATTCTTTCTCCTCAACACCATCTGGTTTCTCTTCTTTAATGACAATGTCTAGATCCTAATGAAAGAAGGTATCTAGAACCTCACTTTACTACATGCTGAAATAACCGGTGCCATAAAAAATTTCTATTGTAAATCTTGCATCTATCACAATAGTTCTTGCCAAAATTGAAGATGATGAAGGTGTTGACATCAATGTGGATACTTTTGTGTTGTTGGCCATTTCTGCTGCAAATTATATTTAATAGCTATCGATATGGAATGCAAATTTGCCTAAGGAAATTTTTTATGATGTGGAAGATCAGTCTAAGCTACAACCATAGAGCATACTAAAATAAACCAAAATCTCTACTACCAATTATTTTTGAATTCGGGTTAATTTCCACCAATAATAATAAATTCAACTTAAGAACTATTGCTCATGTGACTATGGTGTAAATGATTGTACTAAAAATCACCTCAAGGTAGATTCCCATGAAAGGTATGGTAAGACACAATGGTCCACTTAAATACCAATCTCCTAGAAAGAATTTTTACTAAGATAAATAATTTAATAGCATAATAATTAATAACAACAATACTTAAAAATAACAATTAAATAAACATAAAAGAGGATACCAAAATTTAACAAGGTTTGGCCAATTACGCCTCCTTCGACACAACCAAAATAATATTTCACTAATTGAGAAAATATTTATAAAAGAGAGAGAGAAAGAATACAAATAGCCTAAATATTGAAAAAGGCTAATTTTGTTGGATGATTAACTAAGGAGGAGGAGGTGTCTTTCTATAATGTTAAGTCCTCCTCTCTTTTTTTCTATTTCCTGATGTGGGATTTTCATTTTACCAAAAAAAAAAAAAAGCTACCACCATATGGAAGATTACCCTTCACAATGTTTGAGAAGAGTTGAATTTTTTTATCGACTATATCATCATCAACATCATCAAAGAAGTATGATTTTTGTCTAGCTTTAAAACTAAGAACATACACATTGACCACATATAATAGTATTGTTATTATGAAATATACACTTTTAAATGTCATTAAAGCAAACCTTTTATCATTGGTGAGTGGTAGTTTAGTAGGCAACACTGGTATTGAGTAGCTCACAACATTACTTTTCAGGATATCTCATAACTTTTTGATGAAGTTGTTATATTCAATGGTTTCATACTTGCTTGCATCGAAACTCACTTCAGGGTAGCTTATTAGTTGCCCTTTTGGCTTGCTCTTAAGGGTGAAAATCTAGCCTATACCAACATAATGCCATATTGCCTGGCCCATTATCCATAGCTTGCTCATCATTCTTTTTATTGCCAACAATTGATTGCATAATTGTTCCTAGACTTGTGTCAAAATTTTCACCATAGAAAGGAAAAGATTAGAACATGTACTTGATAAATTTATGAATTAAATTGAATGGTTTCATATGTTGCTTAAATAATTGAATGCTACTAATTTAACACATAGCCTAAAAGTCAATAGGTGATGGGAGACATTGCACCAGCAACGTACACCAATAAGGCTAAACAACAAGTCTCTGGCAAAGAAATGAAAATTTGGAGTTGAAGCCTTCAACCACCATGTTACTCTAGAAAAAGAATTATTCTAATCGGCATCTATCTAATTTATTGTTAATTAAAACATTTAAGTTGCATAAACAAAGAAATGAAGTGAGCTTATTATTACTTAAAGGAGGTAAATCGATGAGGAAGTAAGCAAGATATGGCTTTTAGCATCCATAGTCATCTCAACTTTTTATAGAACTAGATTAGACATTAGAGTTTGTTAAATGTTAAATATCAATAGTTTAGATAAAAATAAGTATCAATTATACAATTTTAATTTTTCTAATAAAAGAAATGATTATTTTTTTTTGATATATTTTATGGGAAAGACTATTAAATAATTCTTTAATTATCAAGAATGACTTTTTTCTAACTTCATAGTTGTTATTTGCCTATTAAATAAGATGATGGAACCTACCCAAGAGGGTGTGGATGAGTTGACGTTGGAGTTTTCCAACTTAAACAGAGGTCTCGGGTTCTAGCCCTAAGTATGTAGCTACTTTAAAACTCTTAAGGTAGACCTTTGCCACCCTTTGGGTTCCTTTCCAAGTCAAATATGGATTAGTTGGATCTTATAAGATACTAGATAATTGGTGTATCAAATGTTAAAAAAAATAAAATTTGATGGAACCTATGATTAAAGGTTTTTTTTTTAGAGAAACATATGAGTAAAGTTGTTTATTAGTAAGGAAGTAATTTAGTAATCAGTTTAATGCAATAGTATTTTTTTGTACCTGAAAGGGGAGGGGGTAGGGGGATTCGATCCTCCCTCTCTATAAGTGCCTTACCCCGTGGATGGTAGACTTACCATCCCATCCCTAAGTGGGAAGGTCTATGTAATAGTTTTTTAAGATGTATAATTTGAGTTTTGCAACTAAAAATAGATACTCATTATTATATGAAAAAGAATAGCTCTTCCTATAATTTATTAGCGATATATTCAGATCATTTGAATTTTATTTTAATTAGGCACACCTAGTTTTATTATTGGTTAGTGATGAAAAAAAATTATTGAATTTGTTTTCAATTATATCAGTATGTTAATTTTTGTGGATCTTACATATAGTGAACGAACTATGTCAAATAGAAACTAATATCTATTGTTAAAAAAAATAGAAACAAATATCTAACGTCAATTATTTGTGAGGAGCTATAGTTCATCTTAGCATGAAAAATATCAATAACAATACTTGTAACCATGTGAAGTCATAAAATATTGGAGCAGCGTGTTCTCTATTTTTATTTTTTACATTTAATAAATACACAAATGTATATCTCTTTGATATGTTTGATTTTTTTTTTGTTTCTGCGTGAAAACTTTAACTTTTTTTATGAAATATTTGCTCTTTATCAAATGGTATTCATTTATAAATTTTAAATATTTCTATATCATAACAATTTTATTGATATTTTTGCATTCATAGTGATTTAAAGATTCAAAAGTCAATTTACAGTTAATTAAAGTCATTTAATGAAACATACTGTAGGTGGCGGGGTTTAGCATGCACCTAAGTGTTTGGTGACCACGGTATTGTGTGGACTTAAGGCCCACTAGGAAATACAAAATAGGTTATAAAGCCTACTTGGAGATGGAGTTTCCACCCTGATGAAAGTTGGGACACACTGATACAACAACTGGATTCCACGAAGGTTCCCAAAAGCCGTTATAAGAGAATGGAGTGAAAAATTGGGTATCGGCATTTGAATGCTCATCCAACCTTGCAGTTGGCCTCTATTAGTGTTTTATGAATTATTACCATTAATTATTTGATTATTTCTTTATTACCAAGTGGATTATGATTGCCTTCGGATAAGTGCCAAATTTTATGATTAAATCCGGGTTTACTTATTAATCCTTTTCATGCACTTTGTCCTAATATTTATTAGAAACAAAATGCATAATCAATATTTATAACCATTCACTCAAAATTAAAAGGGAAGAGATTAAGGATTACAATGCTTTGGAGTGAAATAATAGCATAATATATAGAAGATAAACCATACATATACCAAAAATAAACTAGTGGTAAACTATTCATACAAGCAAAATGCCCTCGAAAACTGATAAATTGGATGATTTTTTGATGGCTAAAGGACACCAAAACAGTCCTTGCAACATACAAAGGTTAATTCTCTTCCATAAATAACAACATTGTCTCATGATCGACAATCAGTGAATAATACTTGAAGAGAATGTGAATACAAGTCATAATATATTTTACAAAACATGTACAGGCCTGTCAAAGTGGCAATCGCCATTATAAAGAGGTGATCACTTTATAACAATGAGGCAATGCCTTTTTGAAGAGTCGATCGCTCGATTAGTAGGCAGGGTGGCCATAATGCACAAGGAAGGAGAAATTAGACCATGTGAAAACCTATCAAAGTGGCGATCACCTTTTATGAAGAGGTGATTGCCTCAGGACAATGGGGTGCTGCCTTTTTAAAGAGGTTATCACCCAATCACCAGATGTGGATGACTCTCAAAATGATAAAAACTTGTGTTTCAAGCAAATACACACTAAAATAAAGACACTAAATGCACTCTTAAGCTTAAGACTCAACCAAACATGCTAAGTCATGACAAATCATAGATAATAAACATAAGGA
This sequence comes from Mallotus nudiflorus, assembly GCA_947683625.1. Lineage (NCBI taxonomy): Eukaryota > Viridiplantae > Streptophyta > Magnoliopsida > Malpighiales > Euphorbiaceae > Mallotus > Mallotus nudiflorus. Next base: position 737,198 of record CANTUR010000111.1, on the reverse strand, counting down.
AAATAAGTGAATAAACAATGACTTTAAAAGCTAGTTAACTTAATAAAAGAGCATACAAGCTAAACTAATAACCAAATATTTAAGGAAGAATAAATAAAGTTACTAGAAAAGGAGCTTTTGATAAAAAATGATTGGCTCTCTGAGATGAATATGAGCTAGACTTCCTTTGAATGCAAGCTTGTCTCCCTTTTTCCTTTAAAAAGTGATTTCTTTGGCTTGATTTCTTCCTTCCCTCTCCTTCAAATGTCCTCTCTTTTCCTCTTCCTAGTTTTCAAAGCCCTTTTTTTTTCTAATTTCTAGTTTCTCTTTTTTCTAGAATTGCTAAGCATCTCTTTTCGTCTCTCCTTTTTCCTTTTTAATCTCTCCCCTAGGCCATGCCCCTACTACCCCTTTTCATCATTTCTTTTCCTAGCTCTTCTCTTCTCTTCCCTGAAAATTTTCTTTTTCTTCCTTTCAGAGATTGAGTTTTAGTCAGGGCAGGCCCACCATTAACCACTATTGTCACCTATGTATTTAATGCAGAGGCAAGTGGCTACCATATAGGCGGCACCTCTATGATGAGGCGATCAACTCACTGGCTTTTGCCAAAAAGGCAATCACCTCTTCATAGAGGCATCATCTCTCTAGCTTGCCCTGCCTTGGGCCTAGTGGGCCAGGGGTGATTTGGGCTGGGTCTAAAGGGTTTTGGGTTTGGTTTAAAAGGGCCTAAGGCATTTAGGCTCATTTTCAAGAGAATTTCAAGCTTCTCCCTTGCATTCAAACTTTAAGCTTTCTCATCATCAAGCTTGATTGTGGGCTGATCAAACTCAGCTCCCGCAGTTCACCCCTGATCCATGGGCTAATCGAACCAGGTGTCCCTTGATTTTTTAAAAAACCAAACATATGCAAAATAGTTTTTTAAGAAAATCACACACACGATAAAAAAATAAAAAATAACATACCTGACTTCCGAGTTATATTTGAGAGACAAATTCTTCAACTCTAAAGCGTGATTGTGATCCTTGGATTTTTATGACCTAATTAGCTAGTTATTAATAATTGGTAGATTATGTGAAGATAGTGATCTTCGCATTTTCCTGGCCTGATTACCATTCCACTAAGGATGTGATTCTTGGATTTTTGTGGCCTAATTATCACTCAATTGGGGTCGTGATTCTTAGGTTTTCCTGGTTCAATTATCATTCAATCTTGACTTCAGGGATACTACTCAAATAGCCATCTTGGCCTTTCAGCTTTGAGGATACTACCTGAACAGCCCTCCCCTTGATTATGAGCTTTGGGGATATAACCCGAACAACATTTCTTTGATCATAAGCATTGGAGATACAAACTCGAATATCTCTTTCTTGATCATAAGCTTTGGGGATACAAACCCAAACAGCCCTTTCTTAATCATAAGCTTTAGGGATACAACCTGAACAACCCTTTCTTGATCATGAGCTTCAGGGATACAAACCCGAATAACCCTTTTCTACCGTAACACTCTCTTTAGGGTTTTCTTGGCCCTAACACATCACTTAAAAAAAATGTCGATTAAAACTTTCACTTCTTAACCTTGATTCCTGAGATGCACTCGAGGGAATCTCAATTATCAATCATCATCATTTTTTTAACTTATCATACCCTGCTGTTTACTATAAAAATGTGCTTTTCTTTCTTCTTCCTTTCTCTTCTTCTTTCTTCTCCACTTGCCATGTTTTCCCTTCTTCAAACATGGATAATGAGAGAATGCCCCGTGTGCCCTAATGGGATCGTGCCCCACCTTATTCTAATGCTCTAAGGAGTTTCAAATTGATAAGAGGAGATTCGATTCCTCTTCTAATAGATCTACGAACTCATATTTGCTAATCAGCATTTGGAGAGGTTAGTACTCGATTCTTTCTTATTTTTCCTACAAATTCAATCGGGTAAGTGTTTATTCATCACTTATAATTAAAAAATGGGTCATCTAATCACTCATTCATGGATTTAATAGAAAGAATGAGAAACCATCCACTGTTTGCATTGCGTAGAGACAATCGCCTCTTCGATGAGGGGATCACCTCTTTATAAGAGGTGATCGCTCTATCGATAGTACGTAAAGGGCATCACCTCTTATGCTAAGGCAATCGTCACTATGATAAGTGATCGCCACTATAATGAGGTGATCATCTCATTACTGAGGTGTCATACCTTATTGATAGGGCGAGCCAAATTCCATTCTTTCTTATTCTTAGTTTTGTTCTAAAAAGACAACAAAATACATCATACTAATTCAACTTCCTTGATTTCTTCTGTAGCATGATGTGCATATGTTCAAAGGTACTGGGAACTTCCACAGGGCCTAGGTCTTTTATAAAGGTTTCCCATAAAGTCTTTTTCTCAGCCATAACCTCTCCTTCTTTTTCCTCAAACCATTCCTAGATATCCATCTCTTCTTCAAAAAAATTAGCCTCCTTAAGTCCTAACTCGTGCTTCATAACAGGTACTTTGCATTCCACAAATTCTAAGGGTCCGCTTTGGTTCTTTCCCAGTCTTATGGCCAATATAAATTTCATGTTGTGTATCATATTTAGAATCCTTTCATCGATCTCATCTTTATAGATTACACAAACCTCAAAACTCAGGCTTATAGAGATCTCATTGGGTGCTATCTTCAGGGTAGCCACGACAGCTTTAGTCTTAGCTAAGATGGTGACAACCCTTCCCTCATGTAGAAACTTGATTCTCTAATGAACAATATAGGGAACACCACCTAAAAGATGAAACCATAGCCTTCCTAATAAGATAGCAAAGATTACTGAGATGTCAATCACATCTAAATCTACCTAAGTCTCAATAGGTTCTATTTTAACGAAGGCCTTAAACGTCCCATCAATAGGCCTCTTAGTGTCATTATAGGCCTTGATCCTACCTCGGAAGGTTTTAGGTTAGCCATAGTCAACCTTAACTTTGGCATGATCTTCAATGGACACACATTAATGGTAGAATTGTTATCCACCATAACACAACAAGTCATCTTTCCTTTCACCTCAGCCTTGACAAATAGAGCCTTATGTTGATCCCTCCCTTCCAAGGGTAGATCCTCATCAGAGAACATTATGGTGCCTTGAGGAGTTTCCATCAATGAGCTTACCATTTGCTTTAGAGTATAACCTGTGGAAGTCTTTTTCTGATATAGGGCCAAAACTAATGTTTCCATGTGATCCTTAGAGTGCATAAGTAGTTCCCAAACACTAGCAATAGTTTCCACACTTTTCTTTACTTCTTTCTATTTCTCTAAATTTTTTGTCTTTCCTAGTTCAGACTTGGCAATTTTGGCTTCTTCCTTTTTCTCTTCGACCTTTCCCATAGACTAGCCTAACCTGCTTTTCTCATTGTCCCACAGATCAATTTATCACTCTTCCTCATCATCATAACTCCAAATGTCCAAAACATGCACATGCAGTTCCATGGGTTGTGTGCTTAGGTTTAGGTCCTTAACTTTGAGTTCTTGTGGGTCATTGGTAACATTTACAAAGGAGTTCAAGACTTGCTCTTCTATTAGACTAGTGTTGATCATTAAGATAGGTGCATTTGGTGGTGGCATGTTTCAATAATTGGGCAGGGGGTTATTTTGAGTGTTCAGTTCTCTGGTTTCTAGATCGGTGATTTTGCATGCATCGATCAGGTCTTGGATTTCATGTTTCGATTAGGCGCAACTGTCAGTGTCATATCTAATGGCTTGATGGAAGAAAAACTTTAGGTTGGCATCGAGCAAAGGCTGTTGTGAGGGTAAAGGTCGTAACAAGTTCTTCTTAATAAGTTTTTTGAGGACTTTAGACAAAAGTCGATATAAGCACCCAATTTTAGGATGCATTTGTCCTTGAATGCAACGAAAGCCTCTATAATGAAAATTGAGTCAAAAATTGACCTCTAGTGTTAAGTTTCTCGATTTCAAGGACTAAATTGCAACATTTTTTGGGTTTAATTGCAAAAAAAAAAAGAATTTTATAGGGGCATATTTGAAAATGTGTGTAATGCTGATTACATAATGCCAATCGACATTATGTAATACCCATTAGCATTACACAATGCCAATCGAACATTACACAATACCGGTCAACATTTTGCAATGTCAAGGCATTAAAAAGTTTCTATAAAAACATTTTTTCCACTATGATTGGTCCAAATTTAATTTATTTTAATAAATAAATTGATTTAAGTAGGGTTCAGTCCAGTACGTGTCTCTTACACATATAATCTTCTTTTTTTAAAAAAATTAAAATTCTTATCCAATTTGTTTTTGGGAAGGAAGAGATCATAGCTACTTTGATCATGTAACTCATGTGATCACATAAATGGTTAGCTTAGGAATAGGATATAAAAAGAAAAGATTGACAGAGAAGGGAAATAGAACAAGGTAAAAAAAAACCCTAATCAACTACTTGAATAGAGGTTGATTGACAAAAAAGATAGGAGACCTAACCTGATACTGTCATTTCAAAAAACCCTTTTTTTTTAAAAAATAAAGTGTGTTCTTTTAAAAAAGTCCAAAAATCAAGAAACCACAGAGTCAATTTTCTCAAAATGATAAAATCCTATTCTAAGGGGCATTCAAACAGCATCTGCACAACATTATTCATCTTTTACTCTTTTCTTTTTCTTAGTTATTTCTTTACATCATTATTTTATTTTTATTATTTTTTACTTTATTATTTCTATATTTTTTATTCATGTTTTATTTTCATTATTTTTTTTCTTTTTTCATTAATTATAATCTTATTTTCTTTTTTTTATTCTTTGTGTTTCATGATTCTGATGATGAATACATGATTGAACCAAGGAAACTCACGAAGAATCCATGAATAAGCTAAGAGTTAAGATCCCAATTAAACTTTATTTTGCTATGTTTAGTTTAGTTTATTTTATTTAGTTTTTTTAGGTTTTGAATTTATTTAATTTGTCGTCTTAATGGTTGTATTTTAATTTTATTTTCTTTATTATTTTGGTAGATTTTTTAATAGTCCCAATCGTGCGAATAATGAAAAAGTAGTTCTCTTGTTCTTAAAAATTAATTAGTAAATTAGGTTCAATTTGGTAAACCCTAATTAAAATCAATGGTGGTAGTAGATTAATTTAGTTTGCATTTTAATTAAAATTAGGGTTTTTTAGAAGAAATAATTTAATTGCATGGTTGATTTTTTTATTTATTTGTTTTGAATTTTTTTATATTTTTGGATTTTTTTCTTTATTTTTATGTGTTTTGGGCCCCAAGCTCACGTTTAGGCTCTCACCCATTTAATAAATAAAATTTCAATTGGATTTTTAGGTTTAATTTTAAAATCAATTTAGGCCCATTTAGGTTAATTTAGACTTAGCCCATTAAATCAAACCCCTTTTCCATAATTTGTAAATTTAAGATCACCTTAGAATTAAAACATGTAGAATTAGGCCTATTAATTCAAATACTTCATAATTTGTAGATTTAGGCCTACTCTTTAGAATTAAAATAAATAGACTTAGGATCACCTAATTAAAATTAAAGAGTAAATTAGGCCCATTAGTCCTTAGACTCACTTGTAAATTAAAACATGTAGATTTAGCTCATTTAATTAAAATTAATGTAGATTAGACTAACTTAGGGATTATGAATTTAAATGAATTTATTGTTTATATGTATTTTCATGACTAGTTTGCCTAGAGTTAATTGTTTAAATAAGTTTATATGAAATTGCATGTAAATAGAGAATAAGATAGTAATTCATAAAGTGATTCTAAAAGAATACAAGACTGAAAGAAGTTAGTATTTCGTATCTAGAATCTCCTGGTTATGGTGCTAGCTTTCTTTTAGAGAATCGAGTACCACCATTTTTTATTTGTCCTAGTTATTACCCTGGGTGGTGACTCCTTATCTCCACACCATGTCTTTGTGACAATGGTTAGTATGTTCTCTAGAGCCTTGAGCTTAAACAATGTCGCGGTTGCTAAGATCTTGGGCGTGCACTAAACCTCATTGTCTACAGTGGTGACTCCACTGGGGATAAGATATTGATTCTACTAGTGTTCTTTAGAATTATTTTATTCTTGCATTTATTCTACATGTCCCTATTAACTGATGCATTGGTTTATGATTCCATGATTCCACTAGCTTTATGGAGTTATAAATTGGTTAACCATCACCCTTAGCCTTAACTTGGTTCAAGAGAGATTACCGAGCTCATCTAACTAAAGTCTGTAACCCAAGTCCTAAAGGAGGGTAGTCTTCTCTCAAGTTTGCAAAGAATGCTGGGCCTCTCTAACCTTGGACTGTGACTCAAGTCTTAAAGGAGGGCATCTTACTAAGGGAAGCTTGACCTTTTTACTGGACTTAGCTCATGTAGTGGCCTAGTAACTTCCCTTAAGATTACTTAAATTTCTTATGAATTTTTCCATGAGGTATTTCTATCTATAAAGGCCCAAGCCTATACTTTTAAAGCCCATTTGGGCTAATAAAGATTAGGTTAATCTTTTATACCTAGAAATATTATTTCTATGCTTTGCTGCTTTGAGAGATTTAGCATAGGCATCAGTTCTTAATATCCCATGTTGATATTAAGGCCAAGACTAAAAATCCTAGGAAAAGAGACTTGCCATTGAATATGTGTGTGGGAGGAATAAGGTTGGAAGGATGTATGTACACTTGACTTATTACTTGATTTGACTTGTTACTTGTTGCATAACACATGCATTATGCATACATGCATACATGCATTTCATGCATCATACTAACACTTGCTTTTACAACCATTATAGATTCATTCAAGTCTTCTTGTGTTTAGAAACAGAGTAGTGTCATATTAGTGAGAACTGATTTAAGTCCAAAATTAATAGCTAAAGAGATCCTTTGCAGTTTGGAAAAGAGCCTTATCAACCTGGTTTACCTAGAAGCTACTATAACTCAAATAGAAGAGATGGAATAACAATAAGGAGGAAACTAGACCTTAGAAGACAATAAAGGAGCATTGATGGATTACATGAGAGCAATGATGCAAGATGAACTAAGATGAGCCTTGGCTATATTAATGCCACCACCTAATAATAATGAAAATGCTGGGTGGGCAATATTTAAATGCTGCTAGGAATGTACCTACTGTGGAAATGAAATTAGAGGATGCTGAGAACTATATAGTTGAAAAAGCAAAAAGGGAATCCCTTGAATAAGTTTAAGAGCTAGAATCCAAGCAGATGATAGAACTTACTCAAAATATGTCCAAAATGGAAAAATTAATTAGATGATAGGGCATTGGATACTCGTTTGACTTTGATAATGTAATGCAATTTGAGGAGGATAAGCTACCTAATAAGTTTAAGGTGCCACAGTTGCAGAAGTTTGATGGAACTAGAGATCTTAGGATTCATCTCAGTTAGTACACAATAACTATGAGCACTACTAAGGCCCCATTAGTAGTGATCATTAGGTTATTTGTATTATCTTTATAGGGAATGGTTATGAACTGGTATCATGGGTTGGAAAAGTCTATCAAGGTTGACAAAAAAGAACTGTGCATTAGTTTTTTGAAATAGTATGATTATAACATTAGATTTGAAGTGTCTATCATGGATTTGGAACTGACTAAGCAAAAATCAAATGAATCCTTTTCTAATTTCTTGCCTAGATTTATGACCAAGGTAGGATTAATGAAAAATAAGTTGGTTGAGAAAGATTAGGTTAGGATGATAGTCTGTAATGTGTCGCTTAATTTAGTTGAGAGATTGCATATGATGAATCCCAAAACATTTATAGACCTGTATGATGATGTTTTGCAAGCTAAGGAGATTTAAAGTGAGAAAAAGAAGAGTGCTAAAAGCACCGGAGCAAAAAATTACACAACTGGGGGCACACAGCAATGAAGCACTAGCCAGATTATGGAAGTGCAAGTTCTTTAACAACCAAGGAGATTCTTTAATTTTAATTAACCTTTGTCAAAAGTCCTAGAGTGCCTAGTGCAAAAGGGCTCATTTTAACCTTTACCTAATCCAAATCCACTAAACCTAAACACCCTAAGGTATAACCCAAACAAACAATGTAAATTCCATCAAAACCTCCAACACTCCACAGATAATTGCATCTGCCTTAAACATGAAATCTAAAACCTTATAGACTCCGGAAAGATCACAAACCCTCAAAACCCAAGCACCAAAAATAATTCCTTCCTAAACTACTGAAATGTACCATCCCTAGCTACCATGATGATAAACTTAGGAGTTAGTGACGAAGAAGTACTAAGCTCCTTTGGGGATCTAGACCTTAAAAGCAATGAGAAATCTCCTAATGCCCCCAAAGATATGGAAAGAATAGAAGACTTATTAGGTTAGCCTTTAAGAAAGTTTGATTTCAAGGTTTTTTATACTAAACCACCTTCTTTTAACATACCCTTCGATTCGATTGTGCCTACAGGATGGGGTGATAAGTTTGATGATGAGAAGCTACTATACAAGAAAGAAAAATGACCATTTGAGGTACATGAAAATGAAGTCATGGAGATAGTTAGCAAGAAGATGCAAGAATTTTTATTATGTCAATCACCTGTAGGATAACCACTCTGAGACTCAATGTCCCTAGCATCTAGAATAGGAAATAAATTTTCTTATTATCTTTTTTAAATAAAATTTTAGTTTCTGTAGAACTTTTTTTATTCTAGTGATCAATGATATGAATTATGATCATGCTTACTTATGTACTATGCATCTAATGGTAATGTGCATTATGATATTAATTGCATTTGCATGTTTGATGTAAAAATTTGATTCAATTAGACTCATTTAGCATTGGCACAAATGCAAATTCAAAGAACATTCATATATCACATGATGTAACTTTTGAAGATAAGAAATTTAAGAAAGAAAAATAAATAATAAATAAATAAAAAGAATGATAAAGAAGAGAAAAAAATAAAGAGAGAGAGAAAAAAATAACAATGAGATAAAAATTAAAGAGAAAAAACCTAAGACTAACTGATAACATGAGTTGTATAATGTGATGTAATAAATGTTCTCATTTTTGCCCTAATGAATGAGCACAATTGAATATGAATTTTTTCTTCAAATACTATATAGCCATCTTTATCTTACTATATAAGTATCTAAATGTAAAGACAATCCATAATAAAAGCTAAATTATAGCTCTGAGATCACTATTTTAGTTATCCCTTTATGATTTTGTCAATAAGCTTAGTGTCCCCTTGTACCTTTGGAATTCAGATGGCTCAATAACTGACATTGTAACCCATACCTTGTAACTATCATTAATCATTGCACCAGCATCAGGCCTCTTGTTCAGCTTAAGAGTTCTTCAAAAAGCAAGTCTAGTTGATTTCATCAGCAACAACTTGCTTCTATCAATTCACCCATTCCCCTGCATCTTTAATGCATAATATTATAACTAATAGGGCTAGTAAGTCAAATGATCAATAACGGTAGTGAATGAACTAGGTCTCTTACACAAGAAAAAAAATTGCTAGAATAACATGTATGAATCCATAATGAAACTGGGGGCAAAATGTAGCTCTAGGGGAAAATTGTAAAACAATAAGTCTGCATTAAAGAGCAAAGATGGAACACTAAAGTATAAGAGTTCTTAGGGAAAAAAGAAGTAAACCATAAGCAATAACCAATAATTCATCAATACAACATCACTTGGTCATCTGTTGGACAAGCTGTATCAGAAGCTTTAACATCAGAAGTACCAATAGTGAAGAAGTCAATGTTTAAACCTACAAGTTGTTGATGAGGCACCTTATTCTCACACTCCAAGCTACGAACATAGCTCTGTTCCAAATAGAAGACCTATTAGGATCATGCATGTCATACATAATATGCATACACTTGTATACATCTATTGTGATATACCTGCTTTGCATAATTTGGGCCTAGACAATATTGTATAAATAGTATGCTACTAATATTCAAACTTAGTATTGAAAAAGTGCAAAAACGTAGTCATAATGTTCACATCTGATGGGAAGAGCAATACTATCATGGTGAACTTGATGCTCAATAGGACTTTAAACCTCAAGAGCCTAATAAATCATATGTCCATCTAGTATGGGAAATATTACCAAGAGTGATACTTCCAAAAACATCATCCTAGCTACCTTAAGAGGCTAGATAAGACATTCAAGCTCCTCTGATTCAATATTCATCTCCATAGTCTCATCTGGAGCATCATCTACAATATCTCACCATAATAGTTAGTCCAATGTAGAGTATAGAATATGGAGATGAGAAGATCCAACATGTCAACGATACATTACTCGACCCTAAAAAGGGAAGAATGCACTCAAAACTGAAAATGAATGCACTCTAAAAAATTATTTTATCATGAAATAAGATCTCTAACTCCTGAACCTTTTTTTTATAAGAGATGTCAATAAGAGGAATGAAGCCTTCTATTATAACATCAATGGAATGAAAAAAAGATAAATTTAACCTAAAGCCACAATTTTAATGGTGGATTATTATGACCTGTGACCAGAAACATCATCATCACAATTAAAAGGGAAGAATGCAAAAGGATAACATTGCATTTTAATAAGATTTCTTCACATGCAAATAGAGCATACTAACTTATGGTATTTTATATAGGAAAAACAAAAGAGAATCAAAAAGGGGAAAGGAATCAATACATCAATAAGAATGGGCCAGATAGCAAATACTAAACACTCATCAAGATAATAAAAGGGAAGTAATATAACGCTCTTTCTTAAATTTTGTAATAAAGTACCATCTCAATCATAAAATTCATAAATTGAAAGTAAGTTCATCCACTTCACAAAATCTTGAGTGAAAAGCCTATCTTATGACCTTTAATCATAATGGCTCTTTTTTATTAGCCTTATGGAATTCAGATGATTAGTTAGCAGCTTTGTGTTGAGAGTTTATAAACTCTAATAAATCTAATGTTTACTTTACACCCAAATAAAGGGAAGAAAATGCAAAGACAAAATATGTGGACTTGCAGTATAAATTGCTTGAATTTTAGAGTATCTTTTTAGTCTTTTCAATAATAAAAGTGCATATAATCTACTCCAATGCTCATAAATGAGTATAAGTACAAAATCCTTTGATGGTATCCATGCTAAGTAATACGAGAAAGGTGGGGGAATACAAAATTTACTCCAATGCTAAAAAATGAGTAAGAGTATCAACGAGAACCTTTGGCAGTATCCACACTGAGTAATATGAGAAAGGTCGGGGAATACTAAAAGAGGACCCATGTCAAAAGCCGCTTTATTTACTCTAATTCTCTATAAGAGTATGAGTATCCAAAGGACCTTTCCAATGGTATCCATAGGACCTTTCCAATGGTATCCATGTTGAGTAATATCAGAAAGGCAGGGAAATACTTGGATAAGGAGGAAAAGCACAAAAATAACTCAAAGATTGTTTTGATACTCAGAATTTGATCTTTTTATGCCCAATTTTCATAAGTTTTGTTTAGAAAATTCTCCTTAAAATTAGGTGTGAAAGTAAGTTCTTCACTTGGTAAAATATATACTCTCAGCATAAGATGGTTAATAATGCCTCTGACCTGTAGATGGTGGGGTTTAGCATAGGCCCAAGATTTTAGCAACCGTAACATTGTTTGGGATTAGGGCCCTTAGTAACACACTACTCTATCATAAAGATATAACATGGAGATGAGGAGTTGCCACCTAGGGTAATAACTGGGACAAATTGAAATTATGGTACTCGATTCTTTAAAAGAAAGCTAGCACCACAACTAAGAGATTCTAGGAACGGAATACTAACTTCTCTTAGTCTCATGTTCATTTAGAAATACTATCTTATTCTCTAATTACATGCAATTTTATTTAAACCCTAAGCCAACAAGTCATAAAATTACATGTAAAAATGCATACAAAAGGTAGTGTCTCTATGTCTAAACTAGATTAATTTTATTAATTAAAGTTAGCTAATTCTACGTATTTTATTTACAACTAAAATGGACTCAATATGGGCCTACATTTTCATTGAATTGGTGAGCCTAAATCTACTTGTTTTAATTAACTAAGGAAATAGGCCTATTGTTTACAAATTTTAAAGAATAAATTAGATTATTAAGTGGGCCTAGGTCTAACTTAATTTTAACTCAAATAAAAATGGAGCCTAAGTCTATTTATTTTAAAAGAAATGTAATTAATGGGCTGAGCTAAATCTAAATTAATTTTAATTAACTAGGAATAAGCCTAAGGTCTAATTAATTTTAAAAAGAAAAAAAATACATTAATGGGCTGGACTAAAGTCTAAGTTAATTTTATTAATTAAAAGTGGGTCTAAATCTAATTAATCTAAATGGGCCTAAATTAATTTTAAATTAATTAAAACCTAAAAACCATTTTTAAGCCTATTTATTAAATGGGTTGATCCTATTATGGGCTTGGAGCCCAAAAGGCATGAGAACAAAAAAAAATCCAATTTAATAAACATACCAAAAATAAAACAAAACAACAATTTTTAAGTGATTTTTCTAAAAAACCCTAATTCAATTTCATGCAACCCTAAAATTAATCTACTGTCATCATTGATGCAAATCCACAAGTACACAGGTCAAGTTATAAAATAGGACTGTAAGTCCATATATCGATCCTATAGTGAAGAGGTTAAGTACTAGTTCACTTGATTTACGTGCTTGTCTAAACAGATCAATTTTTATGTTGTAAAGCAATTAAAATTAAAAATAAATTAATTTTTTATGAAGAATAAGCAGTGTGTAGTATGTACTAGACTTTCTCTTTTCACCTGGATCTGTATTAACTCAAACTCTAATTTATATAATCTCTCTCATAGTCATGCTTAAGATGCTACCACTGTGATTCTCATAAATCTCTCTCGAGCATTTACAAGATGAGCTTATTATTTCAAATATTAATTCGAATATAAGTACTCTCGCCTCATAAAACTCTAATCAATAGATCCACAACAAACTTAAGCTCTAAAGGTAAAATGCAATATTAACTCTTAACCAATATCTCTACTTAAATTAAGATTTAATAGTTTTTATTCTAGTTCCCTAAGTGTAAATCTCCTCTCAGTCTCAAAGCTCTTAGCATAGGATAACATAATATAAACATTACAACTATAGGTATAAATCTCCTCTCGGTCTCAATATACCAACTTAAATAATTGAATCATTCATCAAGCATAAGAATAAAAACCATAAACATGACTTGAACTAAGATTATATTTAAAAAGAAATGTGAGTTCAATACATCTCTAGGTTATTCAGATAACTCTAGTACAAAATGAGATTAAGCTACCATGTTCATACAGAGAACAAGAAAACAATTAACAGACGTAACAAACATAATCAAGATATAAAATGAGAAAAGAGAAAACTCCTTAATCCTTGTTAATGTAGCTCCAGATTGCTATTCTTTTTATTGTCTACTTGTACTCTGATGCATATGAATTAGCTTCACTCTCTATCCTCTTTGTAATTCTCTCTGATTATTCTTTATTTCTCTTTGTCTCTCCATATGTAATTATGTTATTCTCCCTTTTTTCTGCTCCACTAGTTAATGATGCTTTTATATCCTCAGAACTAGGGTTGCACATGGTGCATGCGTGTTTTCGGTAGAATTTCCTTAAATGTGCAAGCATGGCCATGCAAACCCAAAATTGGGCTTGCATGGCCATGCACATGGTCTTTAGCATGGCAATGCACTTTTTCTTAGTGCAATACAAGGTTATGTTATTTCTTGCATAGTCATGCTCTTCCTTATGCAATTCTTGGCACGACCATAATTAGCATTGCATGTCCATGCATACCTTCAAGCAAATTTTGGCACGGCTATGCTTGGCATTGCATGGTCGTGTATGTCCTTGCAAATTTTGGCATGACCAAGCTTTGCATGGCCATGCATAATCAATGCACTCCCATGTTCCTTTCTTTGACTTTGGGCTTAAACTTTGACTTTTCTACATGGTTGTGTTGCATATGTATTTTAATTCCTACAGAAAAAATAAAAATTCAATGAGAAGAATACAAAAAATGGAAAAAGTCCTAATTTATTTAATTAATGCATGATTTTATCTCTATTTTATTTAAATGTCTTATTATTTTCTAAATGCTAATTCTATTAATTATTATCTAGAAAATGGAAAATTATGCATATAAAATGAGATATTATTAAATTAAAATGAGCCTAATTTTTAATAAGAAAATGCAATTATCAAATACCCCCACACTTGAACTTTTGCTTGTCCTTAAGCAAGAACCTTATTATAACAATAATATAAGCATATTAAAATAAAATTAAAGATAGTTTAATCAATACAGTAATGAGTTAATAAAAGTATTATTTAGCAAAACTAAGTTAATAAATCAAGAAAAAAGATTTTGAATATTACCAAGTAAAACATACCTCTCAAATGAATTATTCATAAGATTTGATGAACCAAAACTTATAAACTAAGGAAAGTTAAATATATTTAAATTATTAGTCAACCCTTAAGCTAAATATGATAACCAGCTGAATTTTTATTTTATTTTATTTATTTATTTATTTATGCTGGATTAGAATCCTTTCCAACTTTGGTATTCCCTACTATTCCTGTATTACTGAGTATAAATACTGCCGTTAGGTACCTTTGGATTACTCATACGCAATTTGAGCATTGGAGTATAATGGAGCCCATTATAGGCTTTAAAAGCTTTTTGCTCCTCTAATCTTTTTTTTTTATCATGAACTCAACTGAATTATCATATAGTAGAAAAAAGGCTTTCCTAATAATAAAAATCTATCCAAATCTCTTGATTACCAAAAATTTTATCCAAAAATCCTTTTAAATAAAAAAAATAGGTATATATTTAGGTTGATTAAAAGTTAAAAAGTCTAATTCTCAAGCATTAACAAAGCTTTAAACTGTATACTACAAGAATTAACCATATATTTCATTAACTAAACTAGCTAATTTTAATTTTAATATACAAAACTTATAATTATAACAAGTTAGCAAAAATAAAAGTGTGGGATATATATATCACTCAAAATTAACAAGATAAAATACTAAAAGGTAAAGTAAGGAAATACTCCCCCCACACTTGAATTGTACATTGTCCTCAATGTGTTGCACTGTAAGTGGAAGGTAAAGTAAGGGGTGTCAGATGGTCCACATGAAGATGTAAAGTCGTATGCCTTTTAAAATGAATCTACATGCTCATGTTATGTATGAATGCATGGATCATGCGCACGCTCATGCTAGATGAAGCATGACCGTGCACCTTGTAAGCATTAAAATTGCATGTTGGTGAAAAATGGTGGCTTAAAATGACATGGCCATGCAAGGTGAGGCACGACTGTGTTTTGGTGCTCGATTGCATGGGTGTGTCACTTAGTGGCATGCCCATGCTACTTTTGTGAATCTTGGCCCTCCTTATGCATGCATTCATCATGCAATAGTAACATATGTCCCCACTTTCAAATTATCATTCAAAGTCACTCTAAACATTTTCAAAGTCAATCAAACATTCAAGCACACAAATAATTATAGAAATTTATAAATAAAGACAAAAGTAAAGAAAACTTCCTAATTTATTTCTAGAAGCTGCAATACTCTGTATTTTGAACATCACTTATGACTTAAGAAGGGTCTCTACTGCATGTATATCCAGGGTATTTAGAAAACTGCATGAAGAATAAAGCTCCTTAGGGGGAATTAAACTAATTAAAAAAATTAAATGAGTAAATAAAGAACACTTGGGTTATCTCCCAAGAAGTGCTTTGTTTATATTTGGTCCTAAGCTTGACCGTGGCCATATGGTTCTTCATTTCTCTGGTGAAGGCAGAGTCTCCATCATCTTCATTATAGGTGATGGTCATTGTGGTGTACTCGTCTCAGCTATAGGAGCCTCTTGTAAGTTCTTATTGCTTACGAGTTATGATATCTCCTCCCCAAAATACAACTTAAGTCATTGTCCATTCACCTTGAAAGGTTCACTTTTATTGCTTTGAATTACCACTGCTCCATGGGGAAATACTTCTATTACTGTAAAGGGACAAGACCATCAGACTTCAGCTTTCCAGGGAAGAGTTAAAGTCTTGCATTAAACAAAAGAACCTTGTCCCTTTTTCAAAGTGCTTTGGCTTAATCATTGCATCATACCATCTTTTAGTCTTGTCCTTATAAAGTTTGGCATTCTCATAAGCCATATTCCTGATTTCCTCCAGTTCATCTAGTTGGAGAAGTCGACTCTCCCCTATTTTCTTGTAGTCCATATTCTGGGCTTTGATAGCCCAATATGCTTTATGCTCAAGCTTTACTAGAAGATGACAAGCCTTGCTAAACACCAAATGATATGGTGACATTTTGAGTGGAGTCTTAAAAGCAGTTCGATAGACCCACAATGCATCATCAAGCTTAAGTGCCCAATCTTTCCTAGAGCTATTCATTGTCTTTTCCATAATCTTTTTAAGTTTTTTGTTACTCACTTAAACTTTCCCATTGGTCTGTGAGTGGCACAATGTAGAGATTTTGTGCTTAAACAATATCTTGCTAGGAGGACTTCAAACTGTTTGTTGCATAAATGACTTCCTCCATCATTTGCAATGGCCCAAGGAGTCCCAAAACTTATAAAGATCTTTTTCAAGAACTTATATATATATATATATATATATATAAATATATATATATATATATCAATTTTTTTTAAATCAATTAATTAATTATTATTATTTCTATCCTTAAAATTCTTTAAGCGACCAATGAAATTCATGGGCCATTTTTATGTAGCTCGTAAATTATTTCACAAGCTGTCGGATAATATGGCACAATTGATATGAGCCTCTGGGTTTAGAAAATTTATTGGTGGGCTTTTGATAGCTCGAGGAAGGTCCGATTGCCATTCTTTATTCACACTGATTGAGCGATGGATGGACACTACCCATACATTCCATACTCATGTAGGCAAGTTATTTCACCTATGAGTTTTTATGCGATCACCAGGATTGCCTTCGGAGGGACTCCCATGTCCTTCAATGTCAGCTACTGCAATCTCCTTGAGCATGTGCGAAGTCACTATGTGTGAGATTTGATTGGGTCCATTCTTATGTGGAAGAATTGAAAGAATGTTCTTCTTTCATCGTTCGTCGAGGGATTCAAATGTCTTCCTACCACCACTCCTCATCATATTGCCTATAAGTTGAGGTGTTTCCTTTTGATATTGCTTAGCACGACCCTCTTCTATGAGATTGGTCATGAGGTCAGCATTGCCCTTCTTGGCCCTCTTCAAATCTTAGACCAAGTTGTCACCCTTAACTAAGGATCTGCTGCGTTAGCTTATCTGTATTATAGACTAGACACTATCTTTAGAGGTGCTGTCACCATGTGCGGCTTTTGGCATGCTTTGTATGTACGTCATCCCCTTTTTTGACTTATTTTCCCTTTCTAGATCTATAGTCTAGAGATTGGGCTAATTTATGGCTTCAATGCTATCAGTTCTAATAGAAGGCTCTTTTGATGCAAAGATGGGGCTCTTCCCATTTAGCAAGCATCACAGACACTCTGCAAACTTACTGTGATCAATTGAACACTATCGAGTGGCACCTGGTAGGAAAATAGAATCATTAGTATTTCATAATTTAATGCAAGTTAAACTTAATAACATGATTTTGTAGATTAATTCTAATTGGCTAGAGGGATCGGATGATGTCCAGAGGTACAATTTCATGGTTACTGCAATATGACTCAAGGACATGAGGATACTAATCCTTAGTTATGGCTGTCGGATGTGGTATATGAGAGAGCAGGTGTATTAGTGGCATTCTAGACCTTCCCGATGTCGTATTCCCTTTGATGTTCCTCTCTCGATGTTATACAGTTCTCACATGACGATTTTAAAGTTAAGAGAGGCATTACGAGGATATGACGCCATGATTTTTCTTAAGTGATTTTGCCATTACTGGCAATTCATCCATGAGAACCTCTTAGAGCAAGTTCCTATTGACCACGCTGAGGTAACTTTTGATCATTTCTCTTTTGGAATGCTCAAATCACTTATTTTCTTTTCTTGCAGTTTGAAGAGATTGGCTCCCTTGCCAACAAGGTGATAGAGGAGGTGGTCGGAACTACTCAAGGGGTTGAGACTACTCATGAACCTATGATTGTGATTAAGGTATCTAGGCTTAAACCTGGTCATGCACAGCATACTTAGTACATTGGGACCAATTGTGAAGGAGCCTTTACTAGTGCTATTTTTGGCGATGTCCCCCTTTTTGACAGATCTATGGTCTACTAGGTTCCCACTATTTGAACTCCGGTATAGTAGTATATGCATTTCAGTGATGTTTAGCTCCCTAGCTTTTCTCCAGCAAATACTTCTTATGTGAGTTTATTTGACTTATTTCTTATATTACCTATAAACATGGTATTTATGTTAGTATAACTTTACAAAATAGGTCCCTCAAACATAGGTAAAGTATTTGTATGGACTCGCCTCGTCTTAGAGATTATTTACCATGTAGGTCATAAATAGTTGGTAGGTAAGTATATATACTTATTATGAAAATGTATGCATGGTATGCATATGATATGATGTTTCCTATATGTTTAGAGTTATTCTAGGGATCTAGAGCAAGAGAATGAGATGCTTCATCGGTGGCTTGCGGACTTGGGCATGGACTCCCACATCATTGGCATTTCATATGTTAGACCTCCAAATACTTATCATCATGATGAATTTATTAGAGGATGGAGCCCATGGCTTGATAGTGGAGCCTAGGATAATTGATTCTAGGCTATCTTCATTTCTAATTTGTAGTTATGTCAGACTGCCTTCTCGTACTGATCTATTTCAAATTTTCCTTTCTTGAAATTAGACTTGGTGGAATATATAGTCCTAAGTGAATTTTATTTTTTCATTTTTATTTTTTTACTTAAATTTTGCCTAAGCTGCCCTTTTGGGCTTTTAGCTTAGTAGGCCTGCCCTAATATTTGCCTAAGCCACCCTTTTGGGTTTCAACTTAGCAGGCTTCTTTTATATGCTAAAGTAAAATGGTCTCATAAAGCTGATTTTAAGCTTTTATGTTCTATTTTCCTTTCTAGTACTTATGCATTATAAATAAGATAAAACATGTAATGTTATAACAAAATTCAATTTCAATAAGATTCATTAAATAGGGCCAAAATGAGTACATTTACTACATTACATGACATAACTCTTGTTATTAACTAGTCCTTTTGGATTTTCTAACTGAATATTTTTCACTCACATTTTATTTCCTTAACTTTTGCCTGACTAGCTCTTTACGGGTTTTCTAATTAACAACACCTTTTTCTTTTATTTATTCCCTAATTTTTGCTTGCCAGCCCTTTATGAGTTTTATGAATGGTAGGAATGTCCTAATTTTTGCCTGGCAGCCCTTTATGAGTTTTATGAATGGTGGGAATGTCCTAATTTTTGCTTGACTAGCCTTTTTAGGTTTTCTAGTTAGCGAACTTTATTTTCTTTATACTATTTTTATTTATTTTTATAGGTAGTATTTATTGAGGCAATCCAAATTAACATGCTCTATGAACTCATTCCCTTTAAGATCAAATATCTTAGCAGTTCCCTTTGGCAGAAATGACTTGACTAAGTACAGTCCTTCCCAATTTGGTTTAAATTTTCCTCTTGAATCAAACACCATTACTCTAAACTATTTTAACACCATGTCCCTAGCTCTTATTTTCCATGGCCTTACTTTCTTATTGAATGACCTTGCTATCCTCCTTTGATATATCTGAGTGTGAAATAAAGCTTTCATCCTCTTCTCATCTAGAGATACCAGATGATTATATCTCTTTGTGTCCATTCACTCTCAAGCATTTTGGCCTCTATAACCACTCTTAGAGACTTGATCTCAGTTTCTATAGGCAAAACTGCTTCACAACCATACACCATAGAGAACAGAGTTTGGCATGTGGCAATTCTGGTTGTAGTTTTGTATCCCCACAAGGCAAAGGAAGGTACTCAAACCCATCTTTATACATTTTGACCATCTTAAAGAGGATTTTCTTGACATTCTTATTCACTGCTTCCACTACTCCATTACTATAAGGCTGATACGGTGAAGACTTATGATGCTCAATACCATATTTTTACAACAACTCTACCATCTCTGCTTGAAACTGAACCCCATTGTCTATCATAATGTAATATGGAACCCCATATCTGTAAATAAGATTGTTCTCAATAAACTGGGTCATCTTTTTCACCTTTAGAGTATTAAAAGATTCAGCCTTTAGCCACTTAGAGAAGTAATCAATTGCCACAACTATATATTTATGTCCATTTGATGTTGTCAACCTTGTTTCTCCTATGATAACAATCCCCCACACTATAAAAGGCCAAGGAGATGATAAACTATTCAGCACCATTGGAGGAAGTTCGTTTAGATTCCCATAGATCTGACATTGATGGCATTCCATTACTGTCTTAATGCAATCTCTTTCCATGCTCATCCAGTAATACCCTTGTCTGATTAACTTCTTTACTAGGATTATTCCATTCATGTGAGAATCGCAAGCTCCCACATGAATCTCCTTCATCACCTCTTCTGCTTCATCTTTCTTGAGACATATGAGTTGTATACCATTTTGCATTCTCTTATACAATACCCCATCGTGACTTGCAAAATTACGTGCAAGAGCATGAAGGGCATATCTTTCTTTTGAAGTGGCTTCATTTGGATATTTTGCTTCCTATGTAAACCTTTGAACATCATAAAATAATGGCTTCTCTTCGGGCCTTACTTGAATTCCTATAATCTTCTCACCCCCATAACATGAAGCTTTTGATTTCATGATCACTAATGGCTTCATAGTTAATCCAATTACATTGTCCCACATTAAAGAGAGCATTGCTAGAGCATCTGCCATTTGATTACCACCTCTTGATAGATCGATAAAAATACATTTTATGAAGTTCTTTATTAAAGTCCTCAAATAGAGGATGTAAGGTTTTAGCTTTTCCTCCTTTACTTTCAATTCTTCGTTAGCCTAACTAATAACCAACATCGAATCCCTAATTACTAACAAATCCTTTGCTCCAAATGCCATTACTACTTCCACTTCATGAATACATGCCTTATACTGAGCCATATTATTGGTTATTTTGAAATCTAGTTTCTTAGCCATCAATATGGTTCTCCTTATGACATAACAAAGATCACTCCTAATCTAGCTCCTTTGTTGTTTACATCCCCGTTAAATTTTTAATCCTCTACAATTGCTAGATTCCCATTTGGAAATTATAGGTTCCATGGTTCATCACCCTCTACTAGATTCTATGCTAGTAATTCTGCTAGTGCCTTTCCTTTGATAATTTTCATGGTAATATAATCTATATCGAATTCAGTTAAGAGTATGAGCCATCAAGACATCCTTCCAGTTAAAGCAGGCATTTACAGTAAGTATCTTAAGGGATATGTCTTTGAAATAGCCTAAACCCTCTAAGATTTGAAGTAATGCCTCAATTTTCTTGTTGCCCAAATCATTATCAAACATTTCTTTTCCACCAAATCATACTTTTCTTCATATGGCAATAACTTTTTATTGAGGTAATACACTGTGTGCTCTATCCCATCCAATCCTTCTTGAGCTAACATTGCCCCCATTACCTTTTCCTCTAAAGCCAAATATAGGATCAACGATTTACCTTGCATCAATGGTCTCATTATAGGTGGACTGGTGAGATATTCTTTTGTCTTATTAAAGGCCTTCTAACAATCATCGTTCTACTCTACAAGTTGATCTTTTCTCAATAACTTGAAGATTGGGTCATAAATATTAGTAAGCTTTGCAGTGAACCTACTAATATATTGTAACCTCCTAATAAACACTCTCACTTCTTTCTCTATCTTTGGTGCTAGCATTTCTTGAATAGCTTTCACTTTATTCGGATCTACTTCAATTCCTATGTTGTTGACTATATGCCCTAGCAGCTTCCCAGAAGTAACTTTGAAAATGCATTTCTTTGAGTTGAGTCTCAGATTGTACCTCTCAATGCACGCCAATAACTTATCCAATGCTTCAAAGTGTCCCTCTCTTGTTTCTAACTTGACCATCATGTCATTTACATACACCTTAACTTCCTTATGCATCATGTCATGAAAAAGAGCAATAACTACTCTTTGGTATGTTGCACCTACATTTTAAACCCAAAAGGCATAACCTTATAACAATAGTCCCCCATTTTGTAATGAAAGCTGTCTTGATCTTATCCATAGCTGCCATCATTATCTAATTATATCCAAAGAACCCATATATGAAAGAATACATTCACTTGCTACTGCACTATCCACTATGACATCGATGTGGGGTAAAGGAAAGTCATCTTTTAGACATGCTTTATTTAAATATCTGAAATCGACACACATGTGCACCTTACCATCTTTCTTGGGTATCAGGACTATGTTTACTAGCCATTGGGGGCAATCTAGTACTTCCAAGAGGTTAGCCTAAATTTTTTTAGCAATCTCCTCTCTTATTTTCTTAGTGCACTTTGGTCTTAGCCTCCACAATTTATGTTTAACCAATTATATTTTTGGATGAGTTAGAATATGATGCTCTAAAATTTCTTTGTCTAAATCTGGCATATCTTTATAAGTCCAAGCAAATACTAACTTCCTTCTTGTTAATATTCTCTTAAAATTTTCCCATTCTTCAAGAGTTACATCATATGATATAGAAATAGTCTTTGGATCATCATTCATGCCCATGTTAAATGAGTAAAATTGAATTGAATTAATGTCAAACATGCATGAATGATCAAAATTATAATGCACAGAACTATCAGGATGCACATCACATAAGTAAGCAAAACCAGCATTCATATCATTGACCATGGAAAAAAGATAGTTTTCATCCTCATAAAGACCGGATGTTATTACATTAGTTTCCTTATAAAAAAACATCACTAAAACTATCACTAATGATAGTAGCTAAGTCCTGGGGTGGCTCCTCTTTAGGTTACAGACACAACAACTCTTCAACAGCAGCAATCCCCATTCTTCCAGCTACCTGCTTCATCACCTCTTCTTTGTTATCCTTAACTAGGTTTTCCATAATATGCTCTTTGAAGATGTCAATCCAAGAACATCTTTTCCAATGACATTGAAAGATTCCTTATCACCTAGATAGTACTTGCCTTCTCCTGGCTTGATAAAATTCTAACTCATCAACTCGATTCTCCCTAAAGGCTTATTTATCTTGGTCTCTCCCTTCTTCCTTCCTCTTTTGCTACCAGGTTCTATCTCAATGTACCCTAACCCCTTGGTATCACTCTTACTCTTGAACTCTAGTAGCCTAGAGCTTCACTACTCATTCTTTCCCAGTCCTTATCCAAGTTGATAATTTATGCTCTCAATCATCTTCACAACCCTTGGGTCCATTTTAGTTTCATCACATATCCTAGTAGCTTGGAAACCAAAAGGATCATAAACTTACTTATGTTTCTCCAATATGGTAGCCATAATTACATTTGTTCTTGTTTTTATAGTCACTACATCTCCTTCGTGAGGGAATTTTATCTTCTAGTGCATAATTGAGGGTATTCCTCCTAAAGCATGGAACCATGGCCCTCCAAGCAATGAGGCATAGGTGACAGGGATATCTAGTACAATGAACTCAGTGGTGGATTCCAAAAGTCTTATTTTGACCAGAGCTTGGAATGTCCCCTCCACATTCCTAGTGCTATCATCATAGGCTCTGATTATTAGGTTTGAACCTGTTAGGTCATTGGCTTTCAAACCCAAATTAGGAAGGATCTTCAATAGACACACATTAATAGCAGGACCATCATCAACCATTACAAAGTTAGTTTGCTTCCCCTTCACTTCAGCTAGGATAAACAATGCTTTATTATGATTTCTTCCTTCCAAAGGCAAATAATCATCTGAGACATTATTAGCATGTGTTTCTTTTATGTAACCTTTGCTACCATAGCCTCAGGTGTAGTTGCTATTTTAATGTTCATGCTTGAAAAAGCTTTGATAAGAGCTCTTCAATGACTGCTTGAATGCATTCGTACCTCCTAAATGTTGAGATTTGCCTTAGCATTCTTTAGCTGTTCTAAAATCAAGTCTTTTTTTTCTCCTCCTTTTGTTTTTTCATCCTTTACTTCTTCTCTTTCTACGACTCTCTAGATTTTCTTTTCTGCTGCCTTGTAATTCCTCCCACTCCTAGTGACATAATTCATATTAGGGTTATCGCTCCATATGTCAAGACTAGTGAGATTTTCCTCATCAAAGTTGTACCAGATGTCTGCAACCCCAATAATTCGGTCCTTCTCTCCATTTTTCCATACTTCCATTATGCACTTTTCTTTTCCCTCCATGTTAAACTTTTTTTGATGCTCACTCAATAGCTCTTTTATCCCTTGTTCAAGAGTTAATGATCGCCCTTTACTCTCCTCTTCAAACTCATCAGCCTATCCTGTAGGCACAATGTCCTCAAGGGGTATGTCACTAGAAGCTAGTTTTGAATAGAATAGTCTATAATCAAATTTGCTTGAGGGCTGCCCCAATAAATCCTTAACTCCTCTTTATAGTTGTTCTAGAGTTTTGGCTTCTTTTTCTTCTTTTGTTGGCTCATTATCAAACTCATCACCCCATCCTGAATGCACTATTAATTCAATAGGGATATCAATAGATGATGGTTTAGAGTAAAATACTTTGTAATTAAATTTGCCTGAGGGTTGTCCCATTAAATCCTCAACTCCTCTTTATGATTATTCTAGAGTTTTGGCTTCTTTTTCTTCTTCTGCTAGCTCATTATCAAACTCATCACCCCATCCTAAAGGCATTATTAATTCAACAGGGATATCAGTAGAGGGTTGTTTGAAGTAGAAAACTTTGTAATTGAATTTGCTTGAGGGTTGTCCCAGCAAATCCTCAACTCCACTAAAGGCATCATGAGATTCCTTACTATTTATAGGGTTTAGGTTTTCAAAGGAGTCTAGCACTTCCTCCTTGCTAACTCCCGAGTTGATCATCATGGTGGTTGGTGGTGGGACATTTTGGTAGTATGGGAAAGGATTGTTTCTAGTGTTTGGGTTAAGATTGGATTTTTCAGGGTCTATGATTTTTTTGGAGTTTATTTATGGAATGACCAGCTACTTAGTGAAAATTACAATAGTTGTTAGGGTTATAGCTTGGGACATTTGGGTTAAGTGATTTGGAAAAGGTTAAGGTTCAGAGTAGGCCTTTTTGGATTAATCGGTTTGGGACTTTTGAGAGTCGTTGATTGAAGTTGGAGAATCTCTTAGGTGGCTGAAATATGTGCACCTCCACAGCTCAGCTAGTGCTTCCTTGTTATGTGCTGTCAATTGAGTAATTTTAGGTTTCGATGCCTCTATAGCTTTTCTTCTTTTCATTCTTAATCTCTTCAACTTGTAGACCATCATTATACAAATTTATAAATGTTTTGGGGTTCATCATTTGTAATCTCTCGACTATATTAGGTGATACATTACAGACTATCATCCTAACTTAATCTTTCATAGCCAACTTATTCTTCATCAGTCCTGCTTTGTTCATGAACCTAGTAAGAAAATTAGAGAAGGATTCATTTAATTTCTACTTTGTTAGTTCCAAATCTCTAATGGACACTTCCAATTTAGTGTTATAATTATACTGTTTCAAAAAGGTAGTACATAATTCTTTCCAGTCAGCCCTGATAGATTTTTCCAGCCCATGATCCAATTTACAACCATCCCCTCTAAAGAAAACATAAACAACCTAGTGATTACTACTAATAGGGCTTTAGTAGTACTCATAGTGGTTGTGTACTGACTAAGATGAATCCTTGGGTCTCCTCTTCCATTAAATTTCTACAGCTATAACATTTTGAACTTATCAAGTAGCCTAGCATTTTGAACTTATCAGGTAGCCTATAATCTTCCATTTATATCATGTCATCGAAGTCAAATGAATATCCCATGCCTTGTCCCCTAATCAGCTCTCCATCTTGGGCATCTTATGGGTCAACGCTCGTATATACTTGGACTCGTGGTCTTGCACCAGTTCAAGTGACTCTTTCTTTATTTTCTCTACCATGTAGTTCTCAACATGCTCTAGCTTCACATCAATAGTAGGTGGATTTCTAGCAATAAGTTACCCCCAGCATTATTGGCAGCAAGTCGAGGATCTGTAGTAAGTGGGATAGCTACAATAATAGGTGGTTGCTCAATTACAGGTGGTGGTAGGACAACAGCAACATGTTACATCAATCCAAATAAAGCCTATCTCAGTTCATCTTGCATCATAGCCCTCATGTCATTCATTAAAGCTCCCTTGATATCTTCTAAAGTCTAGTTCCCTCTTTGTTATTGTTCCAAATCTATAGGTTCAGGTGTAGTTGGTTCAGCTTCTAAGTAAAGTGAATTGATATGACTCTTCTCTAGTCTGCGCAGGATCTCTTTTGCTATCGCTTTATGACTTAAATCTATTCTTCTTAGTCTGCCACTTTTTTGTCCCTAAATATGAGAAGATAGAGGTGAATCTATGATGGCTGCAAAAAAAAATGTTAGTGCAATGGATGAAATGCATGTATGCATGATGCATGTGCTATGCAACAAGTAGTAAATAGCAAATATCAATCAAGTGTACAACATTCATCCTTCCAACCTTTTTCCTCCCACACACGTATTCAATAGCAAGTTTCTTTTCCTAGGATTTTTGGTCTTGGCCTTAATATAAACAGGGAATATTAAGAACCAATGCGCATGCCAAATCTCTCTTAAAGAAATAAAAGCACGAAAACATTATTTCTAAGCATAAAGGTCTAGCCCAATCTTCATTAGCCTACATGGGCTTCAAAAGTATGGGCCGGGGCTTTTATAGATAGAAATACCTCATGGCAACATACATAAGAAATTTGGGTAAATCCTAAAGGAAGTTACTAATCCATTAGATGTGGTTAGGGTTTGGTGAAAAGTTAAGGTTCCCTTAGCAAGATGCTTTCCTTTAAGACATGAGTTATAGGCCAAGGTCAGAGGGGCCTAGCATCCTTTTTAAACTTGATGGTTAGCCAATTTATAACTCCATGAAGCTAGTGGAATCATGGAATCATAAACCAATGCCATCAGTTTAATAAGGACATGCAGAATGAATGCAAGAATAAAATAATAATTAATAAAATAATTCTAAAGAACACAAGTAGAATTAGTATCTCTTTTCCCTAGTGGAGTCACCACTGTAGACAGCGAGGTTTAGTGAGTGCCTAAAATTTTAGCAACTGCAACACTGTTTAGGCTCAGGGCCCTTGGGAGCACACTACTATATCATAAAGATATAATATGGATATGAGGAGTCGCCACTCAAGGTAATAACTAGGACAAATTGAAATAGTAGTATTCGATTCTCTAAAAGAAAGCTAGCACCATAAACAAGAGATTTTGGGAAGGAAATACCAACTTCTCTTAGTCTCGTGGTCATTTAGAATTACTTTATGAATTACTATCTTATTCTTTAATTACATGAAATTTTATTTAAACTTTAATTGAGCTTCCATTTAACTCAAATGCAATAAGTTATAAAATTACATATAAATATGTATACAAAAGAGAGCATCCTTACGTCTAAACTAGAATAATTTTATTGATTAAAGTTAGATAATTCTACATATTTTATTTACAAGTAAAATGGACTAAATATGGGCCTACATTTTAATTGAATTAGTAAGCCTAAATCTACTTATTTTAATTAACAAAAGAAATGGGCCTATTATTTAAAAATTTTAAAGAAGAAATTAGATTATTAAGTGGCCCTAAGTCTAACTTAGTTTTAACTCAAATAAAAACGTAGCCTAAATCTATTTATTTTAAAATAAATGCAATTAATAGGTTGAGCTAAATCTAAATTAATTTTAATTAACTAAGAATGGGCCTAAGGTGTAATAAATTTTAAAAATAAATAAAAATATATTGATGGACTGCATTAATGTCTAAGTGAATTTTATTAATTAAAAGTGGGCCTAAATCTAATTCACCTAAATGGGCCGAAATTAATTTTAAATTAATTAAAACCTACAAACCATTTTAAAGCCTATTTATTAAATGGGTTGATCCTACCACAGGCTTAAGGCCCAAAAGGCATGAGAACCAATTAAAAAAAAACCCAATTCAACAAACATACCAAAAATAAATCAAAATAACAAATTTTACGTGATTTTCCTAAGAAACCCTAATTCAATTTCATGCAACCCTAAATTAATCTACTGCCATCATTAATTTTATTTGAATTTTACTAAATCAAGCCTAGATTACTAATCAATTTTTAGTGTAGAGAATTAAAATTCCACTAATTTCCCTATATTAGGGCTATTACAAACTATAGTGTAATAAATTAAAGCAAATTAATTACAACTTAGTAAAAGCAATGAAAAAAATACTATAGAAAAAAATAATCCCTAAATTCTATGGGCAATTCACAAAATTCAATCTATGGCATCCCATGCATTCTTTAATATAGCCACTATGAAAATCTCACATCGCTAACCTCACATCCAGAGCACCATAGAACACCAATAAAAAAAATTAATAAGTAATGAATCAATTAATAAATAAAACAAAGAAATCAAATCAAAATAAAAAAAAAAGAAAAAAAAAGAATAAGGGATGATGTGCAAATACTGTTTGAATGCCCCTTAGATTGGGATTGTCACCATTTTGATATTGACTCTATTATTTTTTTTTCTTGATTTTCTGGACTTTAAAAGCAAATAATGTATTTTTGTTGATTTCTCGAAGGTTTTGGAAATGAAAAATGAAGAGCTAAGGTGTGTGGCTTTATGCATAGTAAAGAAAATAACTAGGGTTTTATTTTTAGGCTTAAAAGAATTTTCTTCTCTTTTCTTTCCTCTCCTCTCTAATTTTTCTTCATAGATGTTGCCTCTTTAAGGCTTTGTCATAGCCTCCTCCTTTTTTTTCCTCTTTGCCTTTTGGCTTTTAAAACTTGGCCTAGCAACCTCCAACCCATACGATCATGCAGGGAAGTTATGCAATATTAGGAGCAGAAGGAGGAGTCTTAGGAGTCTAGTTTTTTTTTAAACTTTCAAAATCAAGATAAAAAGATTGGTGATAGAGTTTTGAAAAATTCAAAGACTCACACACGGAGGGACACATGGTGTTCTGGACCAATGATAAAATTAAGAAATGATGAAAAAATCAATTTTCAGTATAAAAAATCATTTTTAGTGAAAATTGGCATTCTAGAATGTCGATTAGCATCTGTGATGTCGATTGGCATTGCTTAATGTCGACTAGCATTATGTAATGCCGATCGGCATTAAATGCTGACTAGTCACACTTTTTTTTAATTAAATTACAAAAAGGGTCCTCATATGTTTCTAATTTTTATAATTAAATCCCTAAAAAACAAATTTTGTAATTAACTCCACAAAACGTAGCAATTTAGTCCTTTAAATCATAAAACTCAACAATAAAGATCAATTCTTGATTAGATTTTCATCATAGGGGCTTTTGTCATGCACGTGCACAATTGGATCCTAAAATTGGGTGCTTACATGACCTCTGCAAATGGCAAATAAATGATAGTCATGAAAATAAAAAAAATAGTGAGATTCATTAAGTGTACACGCTATCTTATGAAAAAGTGATGAATTTCTCATGAATTTTCAATATTATAATGTGCTTTTGTACATTCATCATGATTGAAACTAAGTTTAACAAGTTTGTATGAATTGCAAATCTAGAAGGAATTGCACCCAAGTTGTATAGTTGGTTAACACAGTGGAATTGAAATTAATCAGTAGAGAAATTATAATAAGTCAACATAGCAAAATTCAAAGTCAGTCAGCAAAAATGCTAATCAGTCAACACAAAGAATTCAAAGCATTTGACTCAGATAATAAAAAGATAAAAATCATGAGCAATTATGGATTACAACATTATTAGTAGGCAATGAAATGGTTGCAGCTAATCACAAGTAATTATTGATTACAAGATTATTAATGAGCAACAAAAGGGTTACAGCTAATTGTGAGTAGTTATAGACTGCAGCATCATTAGTGAGCAACAAAAGGGTTGCAACTAATCAACAAGCAATTATGGATTGTAGCATCATCAGTGAGCAAATAAAGGGTTGCAGCATCATCAGTGAGCAATGAAAGGATTGCAGCTAATGGCAAGCAATTATTGACTGCAGCCTTATTAAATGCAAGTAATAAAAGGATTGTAGTCAATTTGCAAGCAAATATGGATTGCAACATCATCAGTGAGCAATTATGGATTGCAGCTAATCATAAGCAATTATGGATTGCAGTATAATTGCTAAATTTCCCATAAGGAATATAGAGAGAATTATTATATATATTTTGTTAAGCATCTCACAGGGAATATAATGAAATACATTATCACTAGACATCCCAAAGGGAATATAGTGTAGTTCACCAGACACTACACAGTAGTTATGGTATTATTGCTAGACGTTCCACATGAGCTATATCATGTTCTCAAATCATGAAATGCTAAACATCTCATAGGGAATATAGCAAAACTAATTTGCATATATCTTATTAGATGTTCTATAGGAAATATAGTGAAGCATGGTAGCATCATGCTTAAAATTTGCACAGCAAATTAAGCATCAATCCATCAATTAGGATACAATTAAGTACCATAATTCTTTCCTTTGAAATTGTGTGCTTATATTGCTTTGTCACAATTTGTCAAAAAAATAGCGACAAAGGAGGGTAACTATAAGCACCTAATTTCGGGATGCATTTGTGCATGAATGCGACGAAAGCCTCTATGATGAAAATTTAGTCGAAAATTGACCTCTAGTGTTAAGTTTCACGATTTCAAGGACTAAATTGCAATATTTTTTGAGTTTAATTGCAAAAAAAATTAAATTTTATTGGGGCATATTTAAAAATGTGCATAATGCCAATCGGCATTAAACAATGCCGATCGGCATTATGTAATGCCAATTGGCATTATGTAATGCCAATTGGCATTACACTATACCAAGTGGCATTACACAATGCCAGTAGACATTTTACAATGTCGAGGCACTAAAATTTTTTAGTAAAAATCTTTTTTTCAGTGTTATTGGTCCAAATTTAATTTATTTTAATAAATAAATTGATTTGAGTAGGGTTTGATCCAATACGTGTCTCTTACACGTATAATCTTCTTCTTTTAAAATTGTAATTCTTGTCCTATTTATTTTTAGGAAGGAAGAGATCATAGCTACTTTGATCACGTAACTCCTATGATCACGTAAGTGGTTAGCTTAGGAACGAGATATAAAAAGAAAAGATTAGTAGAAAAGGGAAGGGAAACAAGGTAAAAAAAACCCTAACAAACTATTGCAATAGAGGTTGAATGAGAAAAACAAGAGGAGAGCTCTTTTTAAAAAATCCTTTTTAAAAAATCCTTTTTAAAAAAAAATACAAAGTACGTTCTTTTAAAAAAAGTCCAAAAATCAAGAAAGCGCATAGTTAATTTTCTCAAAACGGTAAAATCTCATTCTGAGTGGCATTCAAATAGCATCCGCACAACATTACTCATCATCTACTCCTTTTTTTATTAGTTCTTTCTTTTAAATCATGATTTTCTTTTTATTATTTCTTTATTTTTTATTCAGGTTTTATTTTGATTATTTTTTTTTCTTTTGCATTAATACTAATCTTTTTTTTTTCATGATTCTGGTGATGAATACATGATTGAACAAGGAAACTCATACAGAATCCATGAATGAAACCCAATAGTCAATATCCTAATTTAACTTTATTTTGCTCTATTTAGTTTAGTTTAGTTTATTTTATTTTTTTAGGTGTTGAATTTGTTTAATTTGTCTTCTTAAGAGTTGTATTTTAATTTTATTTTCTTTATTATTTTGGTGGATTTTATAATAGCCCCAGTAGTGGGAATAATGAAAATTTAGTTATCTTGTTCTTAAAAATTAATTAGTAAATTAGGTTCAATTTGGTAAACCCTAATTAAAATCAATGGAGGCAATAGATTAATTTAGGTTGCATGTTAATTAAAATTAGGGTTTTTTTAAAAGAAATAATTTAATTGCATGGTTAATCTTTTTTTATTTATTAATTTTTTATTTTGTTATGTTTTTGGGTTTTTTTTTTATGTTTTGGGCCCCAAGCCCACATTTAGGCTCTAACCCATTTAATAAATAGGTTTTCAATTAGATTTTTAGGTTTAATTTTAAAATCAATTTAGGCCTATTTAGGTTAATTTAGACTTAGCCCATTAAATTAAAACCCTTTTCCATAATTTGTAGATTTAAGATCACCTTAGAATTAAAACATGTAGAATTAGGCCCACTAATTTAAACACATAATTATTTGTAGATTTAGGTCCACTCCTTAGAATTAAAACAAATAGACCTAGGATCACTTAATTAAAATTAAATAGTAAATTAGGCCCATTAGTCTTTAGGCTCAGTTGTAAATTAAAACATGTAGATTTAGCTCATTTAATTAAAATCAATGTAGATTAAACTAACTTAGGGATTATGAATTTAAATGAATTTATTGTTTACATTAAATTTCAAGACTAGTTTTCCTGGAGTTAATTGTTTAAATAAGGCTTTTATATGGAATTGCATGTAAATAGAGAATAAGATAATAATTCATAAAGTGATTCTAAAAAAACACAATACTAAAATAAGTTGGTATTCCATATCTAGAATCTCCTAGTTGTGGTGCTAGCTTTCTTTTAGAGAATCGAGTACCACCATTTTTTATTTGTCCCAGTTACCCTGGGTGGCGACTCTTCATCTCCACACCATGTCTTTGTGACAAATATTTATGTGTTCTCTAAAGCCTTGAGCTCAAAAAATGTCGCGATTACTAAGATCTTAGCCACGTACTAAACCCCACCATCTATAGCCATCCCAAATTTGAGAATCTTCGGGGTTGCTTAATAATGTGAACCTGCAAATCGCTGTTTGGTGGTAAGATTGCATTGATATGGACATTATTGCTTGAATCAGCTCCTTATTTACCCCTAGATCTCCCTCTAAAGAACCTTTTCTCTTAGGCCAAATCTAACTATTTTTCAACCCAAATTTGTATAACTCCTCAAAAATCTGGATCCCTAAGTCCCTCAGCTTCCTAGATGACATCGGGACACATCCTTTTATTGCCAAAACCAATTGATCCAACTCAGCAGGCCTATACATCATTAGTGACAACTTTCCTCTCCAACGAGTTAGATAGTCAATGAAGGACTCATTAAACCTCTGCTTGGTGTTCTATAAATCCTTTAGAGATTGTGTTACTTCATACAAGTAGCATATAGTTCTTTCTAATTAGACTAAATGTGTGGTCCTAAAGCGTAGTACCAGTGGATTGGTGCACCCTCCAATGACATGGGAAACTGCTTGATGATTTGAGCCTCAATCACCTTAGTGGCCTTCATATAATTCATATATTGCTTCATATGTAAGTGGGGATCTTTGGCACTAGAATACTTCTTCATGTTGGGGAATTTGAACTTCCAAGGCAACGGTTGATCTTCCCTCTTCATATTCAAATTAACATAATCCAAAGGAGCAACCATGCCCTTCTCTTTCATCATCATTTGCATTTGAATCATAGTCTTGGTTGTACTCTTGGCCCACTTAATTTGTTCCACATCCTCAACTGGATTCACATTTCTCCCGTTTGATGGATTAGCCAATATCGTCACATCATCTTTTTCCCTTTCTCTAACTGGGGATTTCCTCATCAAGATTTATTGGATTGACTGGTTGTACATTAGGTGGCTTTGCCAGCAGATTTTCTCTAATGAGCTTGGTTATTTCCCCCATAATGTCCCTCATCATAAATCGGGTTTTAGTGAACCCTCCCTCTTTCAACTGTGCCTTAAAAGCCTATAGATCAAAACTACCTGTCATTCCTACTTCTAAGTTTTAGACTAAATTGCTATAACTAGCTTGAACCCATTTAGATGAGCTTGAGGGATCTATAGTGTTGTAAAACCACGTGTTAGAATGATGCATGACATTTATGCATGTTATGCAAGTCCATTTTATTATTTGAGGAAACAAAGAAAGAAAATTTAAACAAGAATGTTTTAATATACATATGACACAAAACAAAATGTGAAGCTCGAAAATGATAACCTTCGCCCTTATTTCTCTCACACACGTATTCAATGGTGAGTATATTATCCTAGGATTTTTGGTACGGGTTTTAATTATCAACGAAGGATAATAAAATTGATGTATGCAAGATAACTCTCAAAATAATCCAAACAAGTAATGGGTCCTTTAAATAAAACCCAAGTCCATCTTTAATGGGACAAGGTCCTTAGCATCATAAGTTTACCCTATCAAGGCTCATTTGAAATGGGTTATGAATAGGCATGAAAGGCACATCTTGACATAGATAGCTTATAATGGGCTTAGACTAGGCATGAGGACACATTTTGCCTTGGGTCATTTGTTGATGGGCTTAGGATTTATTTCAAGGATCCATTATATAGATAAATACACACACATTTGGGAGAAATCCTAAGGAAAATTTCTAGGCCATTACATAGGCTTGAGTCTTGGGTATTAGGCTTTAGTTCCCATAGCGATATACCTCCATTACGTCTCCCTACTCAAGGGTCCATGCAATGTGGATAACTACGTGCTATATATGATAATAATCAAATACTCCACTACCAATTTTGAGTGAAACACAAGCAATAAAGAAATGACTGTCATCGGGTTATTTAGGGACTGAGTGCTCATTGTGTGAAAATGTGTAGTGAATGCAAAAGATGCAAAAGAAATAAGAAAATAATTAAAAATGATAAAACACAAAAACAATGGAATCAATTTGTCTATCCCTAGTGGAATCACTACTATAGGCGGTAGGGTTTAACACGCACCTAAGTGTTTAGCAACTGCAAGACTGTGTGGGCTAGGAAATATGCTATAGGTCATAAAGCCTACTCAAAGATGGAGTCACCACCCAGATGAAAACCAGGACATACTTATATGGCAACTGGATTCCACAGAGGTTCCTATAAACTGTCACCATAGCATGGGTTCGAAAACTAGGTACAGGCATTTGAATGCTCACTCAACCTTACGGTTGGCCTCAATTTATGTTTTATGAATTATTACTTTTAATTATTTAATTATTTCTTTATTACCACGTGGGTTGTGATTGCTTTTTAATAATTTCCAAATTTTATAATTAAATCCGAGTTTGCACATTAATCCTTTTCATGCACTTTATCCCAACATTTATTGCAAACAAAATAAATAATCAATATTTACAACCGTTCACTTAAAATTAAATGGCAAGGGATTAAGGATTACAATGCTTTGGAGTGAAATAATAGCATAATATACATAAGAAAAACCATACATTTACCAAAAATAAACCAGTAGTAAACTATTCGTACAAGCAAAATGCCCTCAAAAACTTATTAATCAGATGATTATTTAATGGCTAAAGAATGCCAAAATAGTCCCTACAACATACAGAGGTTAAATCTCTTCCACAAATAACAATATTGTCTCACGATTGATAATCATCAAATAATACTTAAAGAGAATGCGGATATAAGTCATAGCAGATTTTACAAAACATGTGTAGGCCTGTCAAAGTGGTGATCGCCATTATCACCACATCGTTATAAGGCGATCACCTAATCAGTAGGTCGGGCAGCCATAATGCACTAGGAAGGAGAAATGAGACCATGCAAAAACCTATCAAAGTGGCGACCGCCTCAGGATAGTGGGGCGACACCTCTTTGAAGAGGCGATCGCCTAATCAACATACCTAGACGACTCTTAAAATGATGAAAACTTGTGTTTCAAGTAGATATTCACTGAAATGAAGACATTAAATGCACTCTTATGCTTAAGACTTAACCAATCATGCTAAGTCATGGCAAATCGTAGATAATAAACATAAGGAAAATAAGTGAAAAAACAATGACTTTAAAAGCTAGCTAACTTAATAAAAGAGTATACAAGCTAAACTAATAGCCAAATCTTTAAGGAAGAAGTAAGGAAAGTTACTAGAAAATGAGCTTTTGATAAAAAATGATTGGCCCTCAGAGATGAATATGAGCTAGACTTCCTTTGAATGCAAGTTCTTCTCCTTTCTTCATCTAGAAAGTGATTTTCTTTGGCTTGATTTCTTCCTCTCCTTTCCTCCAAACTTCCTTTCTTTTCCTCTTCTTACATACTAAAGCTCCTTTTTTTTGTTTCTCTTTTTTTTTTTAGAATTGCTAAGCTTCTCTTTTCCTCCCTCCTTTTTCCTTTTCAATCTCTCCCCTAGGCCATGCCCCTACTACCCCTTTTCATCATCGCTTTTCCTAGCTCTAATCTTTCCCAAAAATTTTCTTTTTCTTCCTCTCAAAGACTGAGTTTCAGTTAGGGTAGGCCCACCATCAACCACTATTGTTACCTCTGCATTTAATGCAGAGGCAAGTGGCTGCCACAGAGGCGGTGCCTCTACGATGAGGTGATCGCCTCACTGGCTTCTACAAAAGAGGCGATTGCCTCTTCACAAAGACATCACCTCTCTAGCTTGCCCTACCTTGGGCTAGTGGCCTAGGGTGATTTGGGCTGGTTCTAAAAGGGTTTTGGGCTTGATTTAGAAGGGCATAGGGCTTTCAACCTCATTTTCAAGAGGATTCTGGGATTTTCCCTTGCATTAAATCTTCAAGCGTTCTTATCATTGGGTATGATTGTAGGCCGACCAAACCAAGCTCCCTTGATCCATGGGTCGATCAGATTGGGTGTCTACACATTCGAATCACCAAATTGCATATTTAAAGAGTTCTAATAATGTAATTCAAAATAATAATAAAAAATTTTATGATAGTGAAATTTTCTTTTGGTACTTTTTATTTTATTGTTATTTTTATTAATTTTTATTAAAGTATATTTTAATTTTTTAATGAATGAGCAATTTTTTTTTTCTTTGAAAAAAAATGATGGTCATTGTCTACGGCCTTGAGGTTATAGGTCAAAAAGTAATTAATTTGAATTAAAAAAAAAAGCAATTTGTGGCATATATAAAAGCAACTAAAAGCAATTTACAATATACTGGTCTAAAATCAACTAAGAGCAATTAAAACAAACAATAAAAGCATTTTATGATTCGACGTGGAGTACGTGGTAAAAGTCTCACACTCCACGCATTTTTTTCAATATTAACAATATTCAAAGCCGACCGTGATGCAATCAACTACTAAAGACAAAAAATTTCTTTTTTTATAGCAGTGTGATTTTTAATGTTGATTTTTTCAGAATTTTATTTTTAAAAAGAGAAAAGAAAAAATTTGTCGGATTCATAAAATTCAAAGATTAAATGCTGAAAATTTATATATTAATTTACTTATAGGACATAATAACATAAAATATTAAACATAAATAATTATTTAATATTGAAAAGTTAAGCTTTGATTTTGTATATAGGATAAAATAAAATAATAAAATTTAATTATTATATATAAAATTGTTTCATAATTATGTTAGCATAACTCCGGGTATGAATCGTGGTAAGTAATAAAGTCATAAGTAGAGTGTCATTCTCAAGAGAAAAAATTACTAAGTACTAAATGACAATTAATTTTCCCTAGCTAGCAGAAATAAAATTTAATTGCAAGAATTAAATTAAATAAATTAAAATAAATTATCTATTCTAATTAATCTAATTAAATAAATGGAGATAAAATAGACATTGAGTATGTTTCACTAGTTAGAACTTAAACTACGGAAATAAGTCAATTTATTTCATTGATCATAATCAAAGGTGAACTACTCAAATTACCTAGAGTCTCTTTCGAACTCAACTAAGAATACCAAAGTTAATTACAGCTTATTTTCATGGTCACATTAATTAACTAAGACACATTAAGTTTTTTAGCAATTTATTGATCCCCGAATGATTCGTTTACTTTTGTGATCGAGGTTCTTAAATTTTACAAGTCTATGAGCTGTAGATCATGCAACTTTCATTGTCTCTAATCTATCCACATATATGCAAAAAAATGGGCTCTTAATTGAATACAAGACATTATGTGCAACTCATAAAATTGACTAAAAATTAAATTATTAATAAGAAATAAAAATCCCAACAAGTACTAACTAGTTACTCTAAAACCAAACTCTAATTAATATAGTTATTCATAAGAAAAGAAGAAGAATGAAAGACAAAACTCGTTAAAACCACGCTTCAATCTTCAATCTTTGTTAAGCTCTTTAATTCCACACTTTGCCTGCCTTATCAGCAGTGTTCTCCCTTGAAAAATGGCTCATTTGTATCCCCTTTTATAGGAAAAGTCTAATGGAAAACCTACTTGCACTTGAATTCTCAAAAATAAAGTTTTCTCTGCTCGTATGGTTTTAGGCATGGGATGATGCAAGTCGTATCACGACCTTCATTTTCTGGCATAGCTTCCATCATGGCATGTTCCATCCTATACTGACCTTTCGCGATTCTTCAATTTACATAGAATAAGACATGGCTTCTATCATGCCATGTCACAAGCCATGCTGCATTATTTTAAGTTCTAAAATAGGACATGGGCATAAGCATGCCATGATGCAACCCACGTTGCAACAATTTTTAGATATTTTGGAATTCCTCTCAAGACTTGCCTATAAAAAGGTGCTAGCACAACTCTGCAAGTGTACGTATTGTGACAAGTAACAAAGTGATAAGTAGAGTATCATTCCCATGAGGAAAGGGTATTAAGTACTAATTGTCAATAAATTTTCCCTCTCTAGCATAGATCAAATTAAATAGCAAAAATTAAAATAAATAAATTAAAATAAACTATATACTCTAATTAA
Organism: Mallotus nudiflorus; assembly: GCA_947683625.1. Lineage (NCBI taxonomy): Eukaryota > Viridiplantae > Streptophyta > Magnoliopsida > Malpighiales > Euphorbiaceae > Mallotus > Mallotus nudiflorus. The sequence continues at coordinate 698,421 of CANTUR010000111.1, read as the reverse complement.
TCTAATTAAATTAGTGGGGATAAACTAGAGATTGGGTTTGTTTCATTAGTTAAGACTTGAATCACGTAATTAAATTCAACTATTTCAATTATCATAATAAAGGGTAATTCTAAATTACCTAAAGTCTCTTTAGAGATCATTCAAGCATGCCAAAACTAATTACCACCTATTTTCATGGTCAAGTCAATTAATTAGGGCTCATTAAGCTTCTTAGCAATTTATTAATCCTTAAAGGATTCATCTACTTTTATGATCGAGGTTCCTAAGTCTTATAAGTTATAAGCTAGTAGATTACTCAACTTTCGTTGATAGCAATTTACCCATAAACATACAAACAATTGGGCTCTTAATTGAATATAAGATATTAAGCACAACTCATAAAATTAATTGAAGATCAAATCATTAATAAGAAATAAAAATTCCAACAAGTCTAACTAGCTACTTCAAAACCAAACTTTAGTTAATTTAGCTATTCATAAGAAAAGAAGAAGAAGGAAAGATTAAAATCATTCAAAGCATGCTTTAATTTTCAATCCTTATTAAGCTCTTTAATTTCATGCTTTGCCTCCCTTGTCGACGGTGTTCTACCCTATCCTACCCTTAATAGCTCCTTTGTATCCCCTTTTATAGGAAAAATATGATGGAAAACCTACTTGCACTTGAATTCTCAAAAAGGAAGTTTCCTCTAAATAAGAATGATTCTCACTAATAAGGAATGAATAAAAACCGCTTTTTATCCCCTTTTTATATTACAAATTCAATGGAAACCTCATTTGACTTGAATTCACGAGTTTCCTCCAAAAAGGAAGCTTCTTTTGCTCATCACCACTTTACTCATAACCATGACATGTCCTGAAATTTTCATCACCACTTGGCTCAAGGTTGTGAGTGAAGTGGTTATGATCTTTCATAATTATTTCAATTCATTCAGAGGGAAGCATGAATTAAGGCATGCCCATGAGCCATCCTATGACTCTTGAACGCTCTTTAATCATTGATATGGCACAAATGCTTCCAAATGAGGTCTTATCCAGCTCTCCTTAATCAGCTAAGGATGAAGATGAGCCATCTATAACTAACAATACATATGTTCCATGACCTATTACAGTTATATACAAGGAATCCATAATAGGTGTTGGACTTTTTGAGAACCCACATGAAAAGCCCTACATTCTTCAAGTAATTTTAGAACCAAAGATTTGGCATATGGAATCCGCACTTTACTACCTAGTCATAAGGGAGCCTAGTAAAAGCAAGGAAAGGAATATGCTTCCAAGAACACTTCCTTATATTTAGTTACACCCATGATACTACACATTCAAGGGGTCAAGCTAATGACCTAAAATTAGTGCTTATTAGGAGGCAACCCAATGTGTTTTGATTTATTTCTTTTTCTTAACATTATTATTAGTTTATTTTTTTATTAGTTTTTGTTATTTTATTTTATAAGTCATACAACATTTGGAGTGAGCATTAAAGGAAGACAAACTTTTACTAGGGAAGTCCTCTTTTTATTTTCCTTATTTTAATATTTTTGTCAATGAGGACAATATCATAGATAAGTGTGGGGAAGGATGTCAAATGTTAGGATAATGTCATGTTTTATGTATGTGTGTTTTTTTTTTTGCATGCATATTAGTTTAATTAAGAAAATAAAAACTTTTTTTTTAAATGTGATAAGATTCATTAACTTTCAACTCGATTTCTCCACATTTGTTGTGATGTTTGTCCTTAAAACTTTTTTTTTTTTGGTTTTGTGCAAAATTGAAGTTTAATTGTGATTAGGGAGCTTTAGTGTATAAGTATGCATTTTTTATTAAATTATTGAAATATTGATTGGTTTATTGATTAAGATAGTTGAACATGGTCTTTATGTATGTATAATTTAGTTCTTACAACCTAAGCATGAATCAAAAGATTGAATTTGATCATGAAATTGGGACATTAAATGAAATTTTATAAAAAAAAATCTCTTTTTTCTTTAATAACAACAATGCTTAATTCTAAATTTTTACATGCTCTGAATCTACTCCAACGCTCTAATTAGAGTACGACCATCCAAAAGAGCCACATAGTGGTATCCATGCTGAGTAGTATAGGAACAACAGGGGATTACTAAAGTGGGAAGATTTAATTAAAGAGAAAAAGAATGAGATGGAGCGTAAAACACACTCAACAAATAAAAGAAAAGATATTGTGAAATGGAGCGTAAAATGCATTCACATAAAATTTTTTTTTTCTCCTTAGGTTATGTTCATTGGATTTCAAATAGGTTATGTGCTTGGGTTGTGATTAATAAATTATTCAAATATAATGTATTTTTGTCTAATTATCTTCTTTAGTAAACTTATTTCAATCTCGATGTTGTCAACTTACATATCTTAGAAATTATAACTCTTTGGTTGTGATTGAGCAGTATTTAAAATTTAAAATTTGTTTTTTGCTTGAGGAAAAGCAAAAATCTAGTGTGGGGGAATTTGTTGAGTGTAATTTTACACTTATTCTATAGTTGAATTTTAATGAATTATGAATAATAGTTGATAATATTTTGGAAGAATTTGGGTTTAATTAGGCATTTTGTTTAGATTAGACCTTCATTCTAGTTTCCTATTTAATCTTGGTTTATTTAAGGGTTTTATTTGATTTTAATGAGGATTTCTTTATTTTGTAAGAAAGATTAATAAGGAAGCCTAATTGATTAAGGAGAGCTAGACAAGACCTCGTTTGGAAGCATTTATGCCAAATCAATGATTAAAGAGCATTCAAGAGTCATGGGATGGCTCATGAGTGTGCCTCAAGTCGTGCTCCTATCTAACCAAAATTGAAACAATTATGAAAGCTTGTCACCACTTCACTCACGACCATAAGCCAAGTGGTGAAGAAAATTTCAAGACATGTCACAATCATGAGTAAAGCGGTAATGAGCAGAATAAGCTTCTTTTTTGGAGGAAACTCAGGAATTCTAGTCAAATGAGGTTTCCATTGAATTTGTAATATAAAATGGGGATAAAGGGGGTTTTTATTCATTCCTTCTCAGGGAGAATCATTCTTAAAGTTAGACTAAATTCCCCCACACTAGAGCTTTGCTTGTCATCAAGTAAAAATCAAATTTTAAATTTTAAATACTAGCTCAATCACAACCAAAGAGTTATAATTTCTAAGATATGCAAGTCGTCAACATTAAGATTGAAACATGTTTACTAATGAAGATAATTAGATAAAAATACATCATATATGAAAAATTTACTAATCATAACCTTAGCACATAATCTATTCGAAATCCATTGAACATAACCTAAGGAGAAAAACAAAATTGGCTATGAATGCATTTTATACTCCATTTCACAACATATTTTCTTTTATTTGATGGGTGCATTTTACGCTCCAACGCATTCTTTTTCTCTTTAATCAAATCTTCCCACTTTAGTAATCCCCACCATTCCCGCACTACTAAACGTGGATACTGCTATATGGGACCTTTGGATACTGTTACTCTAATTAAAGCATTGAAGTATATTCATAGCATGTAAAAATTTAGAATTAATCATTGCTCTTATTGAAGAAAAGAGAGTTTTTTTTTTATAAAATTTTGTTTAATCTCCTAATTTCATGCTCAAATTCAATCTTTTCGTTCATGCTTAATTTGTAAGAACTAAATTATACATACATAAAGACCATGTTCAACTATCTTAATTAATAAACTAATCAATATTTCGATAATTTAATTGAAAATGCATACTTATACACTGTCACTCCCTAATCGCAATTAAGCTTCAATTTTGCACAAAACCAAAACAAAAAAGTTTTAAGGATAAACATCACAACAAATGTGTAGAAACAAAGTTGAAAGTTAATTAATCTCATCATATTTAAAAAAAAAAGTTTTTATTTTCTTAATTTAATGAATATGCATGCAAAAAAAAAATACATATACATAAAACATGACATTATCCTAACATTTGACATGGTCTAACTTTGAATTGATATGCCCGAAATGCTCCTTATATTACCTAAAAGTCTCCTCCAATTTATGATTTTCCTTAGTTTGTTCTCGAATGAATTGCTTTAACTTGTCCTCCAAGTATCGTTCTTCAAACTTCTTTGTTTCTTGAATGAAATTTTCCAATATTATCTCAAGATTCAATTTAGGTTCTTGTTGATAATTCCAAGTATAATCCATATAACTTCTCCAAGATGGGTTATAATGAGGTGGTGGAGGTGAATATGAATAATATGGACAATTTGCTCCATTATGGTTCTCTCCACACCAATTACAAACATGAAAATAAAATGGAAAATAATTAAATTACATATGTTGATGGTGGGGTTTAGTACACGTCCAAGATTTTAGCAACTGTGACACTGTTTGAGCTTAGGGCTCTAGAGAACACACTAACCATTATCATAAAGAGATGGCATGGAGATGAGGAGTTGCCACCCAGGGTAATAACCAGGACAAATCTTGTAGTGGTATCCAATTCTCTAAAAGAAAGCTAGCCCCACAACCAAGAGATTCTAGGAATGGAATACTAACTTCTTTTAGTCTTGTGTTCATTTAGAATTACTTGATGAATTACTATCTTATTCCTTATTTACACACAATTTTATAAAACCCTAATTAAACATCCATTTAGCCCTATAGCAAACTAGTCATAAAATTGCATGTAAAAAATGCATACGAATTGTATCGTCCCTAGGTCTAAACTATGTTAATTTTATTTTAAAGTTTAGCTAATTATACGTTTTTTATTTACAAGTGAAATAGAGTTAAGATGGTCCTACATTTTAAGATAATTAATGAGTCTAAGTCTACTTGTTTTAATTCTAAAAAGTGGGCTTAAATCTATTAATTTTAAGAAATAAAATAGAAATAAATTAGTGGGCTAAATTCTACTTAATTTTACGTTAAGTGATGTGATCATAAATCTATTTATTTTAAAAAGAAAATGCTTTAATGGGCTGAGCTAAGTCTAAATTAATTTTAATTAAACTAAAAATGGGCCTAAGTCTAAATTAATCTAATTGAGCCTAAATTGATTTTAAAATTAATTAAATCTAAAAAACCAATTAAAAGCCTATTTATTAAATGGGTTGGAACCTAATGTGGGCTTAGGGTCCAAAGAGAATAAAAACATGAAAACAAGCCCAAACAACAAATTAAAGCAAATAATGAATCAAAAACATACATGTAACCTAATTTTAATTAAATGCAACCTAAATTAATCCAAAGCCACCATTGATTTTATTAGGGTTTTATCAAATGAACCTAATTTACAAATTAATTTTAATAGTGTAGAAAATCTACCCAAAATCTACAAAATCTACCAAAAAAATAACAAAGAAAATAAAATTAAAATTACAACCCCTAAGAAAATAAATTAAACAAATACAAAACCTAAAAAATAAATTAGATAGAAAAAAATAAAATAAAAATACATAAGAATTAAATTGGGATCCTAATTCTTGGTTTTCATTTATGGATTCTCCATGGGTTTTCCTTGGTTCAACAATGTGTTCATCATCATAGAAACATGAAACACATAGAATATAAAAGATTAGAATAAATGAAAAAAAAAATAATGAAAATTAAACAAAAAAACAGAAAAAATAAAAACTAATAAAATAATAAAAAAAAGAAATGAGTAGAAGAAGGATGCTATACAAATGCTGTTTGAATGCCTTTCAAAATAGGATTTCATAATCTTGAGAAAATTAACTCTATGCTTTTCATGATTTCTAAACCTTGAAAATAACTTTTTTTTAAAAAAAAATTTTTACTTTATTTTATTTTTTTCTTTTTTCTCTCTGTGTTTTTTCAATCAACTCTCTTTTATAATAACTATTAGGGTTTTCTCTTTTTTTTCTCTCTTTATATAGTCTCTCCTCTTTTTTTTCCAAACTTTTCTTTTTATATCCCATTCTAACCCTAGCTAACCACTTACGTGATCACAGGAGAGGCAGCTCTGATCCTCCATCTCAAAACAAACAAGATAAGAATTTTAATTTCAAAAAATTATATGTGTAAGAGACGCATACTGGACAAATAAATATCAAAATTAATTTATTTATTAAAAATAAATTAAATTTGGACCAATCATAATTAAAAAAATCAAGAAAAATATATTTTTTTGAAATTTTAGTGCCTCGACATTACAAAATGTCTGTCAGCATTTTATAATGCCGATTGGCATTATGCATATTTTCAAATAGACACTTGCAAAATTCCATTTTTTACACTTAAACCCAAAAAATATTATAATTTAGTCCCTAAAATCGCAAAACTTAACACTAAAGGTTAATTTTCGACTAAATTTTCATCATAGACACTTTCTTTGCATTCATGCACAAATGCATCCTAAAATTGGGTGCTTACAGTTACCCCCCTTTGTCGCTATTTGCTTGACAAATTGCGGCAAAGTAATAGAAGCACACAATTTTGAAGGAAAGAGTTAGGGTACTTAATTGTATCCTAATTAATGGATCAATGCTTAAATTGCTGTGTAATTTTTAAGCGAGATGTTATGTTTAGCGTGCCTCACTATATTTCCTATAGAACGTCTAATGAGATATATGTAAATGAGTTTTGCTATATTCCCTATGGGATGTTTAGCATTTCATGATTTAAGAACATGCTAAAGCTCCTGTGGAACATCTAGTAATAATACCATAACTACTATGTAGTATCAAGTGAACTGCACTATATTCCCTTTAGGACATCTAATAACAATGGGTTTCGTTATATTGTCTGCGAGACATTTAAAGAAATATATGTAATGATTCTTGCTATATTCCATATGAGATATTTAGCAATTTATGATTTGAAAACATGTTATAGCTCCTGTGGAATGTCTAGCAATGATACCATAACTATTGTGTAGTGTCTAGTAGATCAAAATATTTAAAAATTCATGTTATAACTACTTTGTAGCATATAACATATTAAATTTGAAATTCATGTTATAACTACTGGGCAGTGCATAATGAAATAATATGAAATTTCTATTACAACTACTATGTAGCATATAACAAAACATATTTAAAAATCATTGACAAAAAAATAATGATGCATGTAAAATGCAAAAAAAAAAAATTCAAATTCTATAATTATATTTTGTATTCTGTACTTGACAAAGGATCCAGAATTTTAATATAGACTAACTATGTAATTAATAATTCTGTGAATTATTAATTAATGATATGAACTTCAAGAGTGAATTATGAATGGACCAAATTATAAGGAATAAATTTGGACTTGAATGCAAGCAACTTTTGGTTGATCAAAATGGATATTTTCATCCTATATACTTCACTTTTGTATGTCACATTCCATTTCTCAATCCATCTTCATTTTTTCCTTTTATTTTCCCTTTGCATTGATTTTTTTCTTTCTTTGATTACTTGATCATTTGATGTCTAATTTATAATCCATCAGATCCTATGGCTACCTTATGACACATACCACATAGGGGAGTAGAAATTCTAGTAGAACCGGTTATTCTATCTCCCTGTTTTCCTCAAAATAGCTTCGGACTTCGAGAAGGCTCCACCATCCTCCCTTTGACTTACCTACATCTCCACATGTGCACAAATGTGGGTAATGAGGCAATATTTCCTCATTTTTATTTATTTTTGTAAAAAATTATTTATAAAGTTAGTAATTAGAATCAATTTTAAAATGTAAATTAGTATTTACATTATTCAAATTAGATTAGAAACTAGTAAAAAATGCATAAAATTTTCAAATTAAACCCTGAAAATATGAAATTTTAGCTCGGGTTTGCTATATGTCAAATCAAATGTCTGGAATCCTGATCAAAATTTTGAATTTTCAATCAACATTGTGAAATTCCGATCGACATTCCATTTTTCCAATTAAAAACAATTTTTTTAATTAATTAATTTTTTTATTCTTGATTTTTATACAACGATTGATGAAATTCACGGGTTGTTTTCACATAACTCAAGAACTATTTCATGGGCTGCCAGTTAATGTGGCACAGCTAATATGGGCCTCAGGTTTCAGATAATTTGTCATTGCACTTTCGACAATTCAGGGTTGATCTGACCGCTATTCTTTATTTGCTTTGATTGAGAGGTGGATGGACAACATCCACACTTTTTGCACTCGCATAGGGGAACTGAGTATTTTTCCTATAAGCTAATATGCCATCATTGGGATTGCCTTTGGAGGAACTCTTATTCCTTTAGACATTAGTTATTGCAATCTTCTTAAAGACACATAAAGTCAATACGTGCGTAACTTGATTGAGTTCATCCCAAAGTGGAAGAATCAGAAAAATGTTGTCCTTTCATCTTTAGTTGAGGGATTCATACATCTACCCACTACTACTCCCCGTTAGATTACTCATAAGGTGAGGTGTCTCCTCCTTATACTGCTAGGTATGACTTTTTTCTATGAGACTGGTCACAAGGTCATCAATGCATTACTCACCCCCCCTTCGTGATTTAGATCAAGTTGCTACCCTTAATTGGGGATCTACTGCATTAGCCTATCTTTACTATAGATTGGATACTATCTGTATAGGTGTTGTCATGATGTGCGCGGCTTTTGGCATCTCCTGCATGTACGTTCTTTTATTTTTTGCATGATTTACTAATTTAATTTTTCTTTTCCATATTTAGAGTATAAAGATCAAGCTGATCTAGGGTTTTGATGCTATCAGCTCTGACTAGAGTCTCCCTTTGAAGCAAAGATGGGGTTTTTCCTATCTGTCTAGCATCAGGAATATTCTTCAGACCTCTTGTGATTCGATAAACTCCATTAAGTGGCACCTAGTAAGAAAATAAAATCATCATTATTTTATAATCCAAGTTGAACTTAATTAACATAATTTGCAGATTAATTCTGATTGGCTAAAGGGAGCTGATGATGTCTAGAGATATGATTTTATATTTGGAGCAATACACCTTGAGTCCATGAGGATTCTACTTCCTAGATATGGTTGTTAGATGTGGTATTTGGCGGAGCGAATATATTGCTGGACCTAGACCTTTAGGATGTTGAATTCCTTCTGATATCCCTCCTTCGATGTTACATAGCTCACACCTAATGGGTTCATAACTGAGAGAGGTGCTATAGGGATATATTGCCTAAACTTTTCTTTAGCAATCTCGCCATTACCATTAGTTCATTTATGAGAACCTCCTGGAGCATATTCCTACTGACCATGGTGACATAACTTCTGATCATTTCATTTATTCTTTTAGACCTTATAAATTACTCATTCTTTTTCATAGTTTGAGGAGATTGGTTCGCCTACTACCGAGTTGATGGGGGAAGAGACTGAGACTACTCCTAATACTAAGAGATATGTGCCCAGACCTAGTCATACACACTATACTCAACATGTTAGGACTAGTCATGAAGGGTCTTCTGATGGTGCTATCCTTGGCAATGTCTCTCTTTTGGATAGGTCTATGCTTTTATTAGATTCTTCTTATTCAGACTCTGGTTGAGCAGTATATGCACTTTAGTGATGCTTAGATTCCTAGCCGTTTGCTGGTGGATACTTCTTATGTGAGTCTATTTGACTTATTTCCTATATGATCTATACACTTGACACAGATGTTAATAGAAAATTTTATAGCACAGGTTCCTCAAACACAGGCAGAGTATTTACATGGTCATGCCTCATCTTAGAGGTTATTTACTGTACAGGTCATAGATAGTTAGTGTGTAAGTATACACACTGAAAAATGCAAAGTGTATGCATGTTATGCATGAAATGCATATGATATGACATTTCCAATATGTGTAGAGTTATTCCAATGGTATAGAGCGCGAGAATAAGATGTTTCACCAATAACTTATAGACTTTGGCATTGATCCTTATAGTGTTGGGACTTCATCTGCTAGGCCTTCAGATATTTATCAGTAGGATGATCTGACTAGAGGATGGAGGCCTTGGCCAAATTTGGGAGCTCATGATGATTGATTAGGACTATTTTCTTTCTGACTCTCAACATGCTTGTATCTGACTGTTTCTATAGTACTGTTACTTTTTGGATTTTGCACTATTCTAAGTACTATTATGTATCACTTGAACTGGTAGCTACCTTTGAGTAAACTTCTTCCATTGAAATCCTTCTAACAATGGGTAATGCTCTTTTACATTCCATCACCTCATCTTATCCATATTCATTGAGCACACAAAATCCTTTATTGATTTCTTTCTCTTTTATTTGCCTTAACTTTTGCCTAAGTCACCTTTTCGAGTTTTCAATTTAGCAAGCTTGCCTTAACTTTTGCCTAAGCTGACCTTTTGGGTTTTTAACTTAGCAAGCTTGCTCTAACTTTTGCTTAAGCTGCCCTTCTGGGTTTTCAACTTAATGGGTTTTTTTTTAGATCTAGCTATAGGAAAAGCTAAGTTTGCCTATCATTCTTGCCAACCCTTTGACTTATCAATCTCATCAGCTACAATCTTGTCCAATGAAGATAAAGGATAAGCTTACTATAAACCATTGGGTTGACTGGTTGAGGGGCATTATAGATATTGAGATCACATGGGTCTACCTTAGTGGAATTGAAGTTCATGACCATTGAGCTATATGATCATAGTGTTCCTATTTTTGGGCTACATTTCTCTACCTTTTTCTTGCCTTTACAACTTTGCTATCAGTATGGCCGCCCATTGTTCATTATCACTATTTTTATTGACTTTGAAGGCTTCCCTTTTGAGACAGGACTTTCTGGACAAGGTTAAGAGATTGTGGCCTCGTAGGAACTTTGAGTGAAACATGCATTTGAATGCCAATGTGACTACTGATGATAACTACAAAGCTTGGGTTATCGTGAAAAATACAGAGCCACTCGAATTTGCTAAGTACAAGAGGACTCAAATGTTATAGGATGAATAATAAAAGAAGAAACCAAGACATATTTAGAATTGTGATCTTATAAATCTAGGTTTTTAAGCTTTTCATGCTTTGTTTTTTCCTTTAGGTACTTATGCCTCATAATAAAGATAGGATATGCAATATTTAACAAAAATTTCATTTCAATTTGCTTCATTAATTAGGGCCAAAATCAATACATTTATTACATCAATTGATATAACTCCTATCATCAGCTAGTCCTTTCAGATTTTCTAGCTAAATATTTTTCTCTCACTTTTATGTCCCTAATTTCTACCTGCCCAACCCTTTGTGGGTTTTCTAATTAGCAAGATCACCTCTTTTCTTTTATTTGCTAATTTTTTCTTGCTAACCCTTTGTGGGTTTTCTGAACTATAGGAATGTCCTAATTTTTGTCTAACTAGCCTTTTCAAGTTTTCTAGCCAATGAACTTTTATTTCTCTATTATACTATTTTCTTCTTTTTTTTTAAAGATAGTATTTCTTGAGACGATCTAGGTTGATTGGCTCAATGAACTCATTCCCTTTAAGATCTAATATTTTTATAGCTCCCATAGGTAGGATCAACTTGACTAAATACAGTCCATCCCAATTTGGTATGAACTTTCCTCTTGGATGAAAAACTATTGCTCTAAACTGTTTTAACACTAGGTCCCCAACCTTTATTTTCCTAGGCTTAACCTTCTTATTGAATGATCTTGCTATCCTTCTTTGATATATCTGAGTATAAAACACAACATTCATCCTTTTTTCATCTAGAGATACCAGATAATCATATGTCTTTTGCACCCATTCATTCTCAAGTATTTTAGCTTCCATAACCACTCTCAACGATTTGATATCAGTTTCTATAGGCAAAATTAATTCACAACCATACACTAAAGAGAATGGTGTTTGGTTCGTGGCAATTCTAGTTGCAGTTCTATACTCCCATAAAGCAAAATGAAGAAACTTACACAAATCCTTGTAAGTTTTAACCATTTTAGAGAGAATCTTCTTAATATTTTTATTATCTACTTCTACTGCTCCATTAGCCTAAGGGCGATAAGGTGAAGACTTATGATGTTCAATCCCATACTTCTGTAATAACTCTGCCATTTCTGCCTGAAATTGGACACCATTATTTATCATAACATGGTGTGGGACCCCATACCTACAAATAAGACTCTTCTCAATAAACCGTGCCATTTGTTTTGGTTTTAGAGTGTTAAAGGACTCAGCCTTTACCCATCCGAAAAAAGTAATCTATTGCTACAACTATATACTTATGTCCATTGGATGTTGTCGGCCTTATTTCTCCTATAATATCAATCTCTCACACTGCAAAGGGCCAAGGAGATGATAAACTATTTAGCACCACAAGAGGAAGATGGTTAAGATTCCCATAAATCTGGCATTGATGGCACTACCTTACTGTTCTGATATAATCCTTTTCCAAACTCATCCAATAATACCCTTGTCTGATTATCTTTTAAGCCAAGATTATTCCATTCATATGAGAACTGCAAGCTCCTACATGAATCTCTTTCATCACCTCTTTAGCTTCCTCTTTCTTGAGACATTTGAGCTACATTCCATTTAGCATTCTTTTGTATAATACTCTATCATGACTCATATAATTACGTGCGAGAACATGAAAAGCATATTTCTCTTTTAAAGTCATTTCATCTGGATACTTTCTTTCCTTAATAAACTTTTAAATGTCGTAAAACCATGGCTTCTGTTTAGGCCATATTTGAATACCCATATTTTGCTCTCCCCCATAACATAGAGCTCTTGATTTTATGATTACCAAAGACTTTATAGTTAATCTAGTCACATTATCCTATATCGAAGAGAGTGTTGCTTGTGCATATGCCATATGATTATCGTCTCTTGACAAATGGATGAAGAGACATTTAGTGAAGTTCCTTTTTAAAGTTTGCAAATATTACATATAAGGCCTCAGGTTTTCCTCTTTCACCTCCCATTCTTCATTAGCCTGATTAGAGACCAACATCGAATCCCCATATACCAACAACTCTTTTGCTCCAGCTATTATTGCTACCTCCACTCCTTGAATGCATGCCTCATACTTAACCATATTATTTGTTACCTTGAAATCTAACTTCTTGGCCATTGGTATGGTTTCTCGTTCTGATGTAATAAGAATCACTCCTACTGTAGCTTCTTTGTTGTTTACAGCCCCATCAAAATAAAGTTTCCACTCCCAATGCTCTATAATTGCTAAGTTCTGGTTTGAAAACTCTAAATTCCACTGTTCATCAACTTCTATTGCATTCTGAGCTAGGAATTATGCTACTGCTCTTCCTCTGATAACCTTTATGGTATTGTACTTTATATTAAATTCAGTTAAGAGTACGAGCCATTGAGACATTTTTCTAGTTAAATAGATGCTTGAAATAGATATCTTAAAGTATCTATCTTTGAAATAGACTAAATTTTATGGGACTAAAAATATTTCCTTAATTTTCTTGTTGCCTAGATCATTATCAAACATATCTTCTCTATCAAATCATACTTTTTCTCATATGGAAAAAACTTCTTACTAAGGTAATACACTACATGTTTTACTCCATCCAGTTGTTCTTGTGCTAGCATTGCCCCCATTGCATTTTCCTCTAAAGCCAAATATAGGATCAACGACTTACCTTGCCATGGTAGTTTCAATATAGGCAAATTGGCAAGATATTCCTTAATTCTATCAAAAGCCCTCTAGTAATCATTGTTCCACTTCATAAATTGATTTTTCCTTAAAAGCTTGAAGATAGGGTCACAAATATTAGTAAGCATTGTAATAAACCTACTAATATACTATAACCTGCCAATGAATCCTCTTACTTCTTTCCCTGTCTTTAGTACCAACATTTCCTGAATAGCTTTCACTTTATCTGGATCTACTTCAATTCATTTGCTACTAACTATATTAACTAATATAATTATATATATATATTTTAATTTTAATTATATATTATTTAATATTATTTTATTTAATATTGTTATTTTATTTTATTTAATATTGTTATTTAATATTATTTTAATTATATTCAAATATTAAATTGAAATTATATGAATTATATTATATGAATTTTTTAATATTTAATTATATTAATATATTTTAATTTATATTAATATCACAAACCTTTTTGTTTTCACACCGAAGGGCTCTTAATGTTATTTATGTTATAAAAATAACAGAGTCCAAAAAATGGGCCCTAGAAGTTTTCCTAAAGTAACCCTAAAAATGCATTTCTTTGGGTTGAGCCTCATATTGTACCTCTTAATTCGAGCCAAGAACTTATCTAAAGCTTCAAAATGTCCCTCTCTTGTCTCTAACTTGACCATCATGTCATCTACATATACTTTTATTTCTTTGTACATCATGTCATAAAAAAGAGCAGTAGCTGCCCTTTGATATGTTGCACTTACATTCTTCAATCCAAAAAGCATAACGTTATAATAATACGTCCCCCATTCTTTGATAAAAGCTATTTTGATCTTGTCCATGATTGCCATCATTATCTGATTATATCCTAAAAACACATCCATAAAAGAATACATTATGCTTGACATCACACTGTCCACTATCATATCAATGTGAGGTAAAGGAAAATTATCTTTTAGCCATGCTTTGTTTAAATCCCTAAAATCTACACATATGTGTACTTTACTGTCTTTTTTAAGTATTGGTACTATGTTTGCTAATCATTGAAGATAATCTACGACTTCTAGAAAAATAGCCTAGATTTGTTTAGTAACTTCCTCTCTTATCTTTTCAATCCACTCTAGTCTTAGCCTGCATATTTTAACATGTTTAATTTCTACATAAGATGGGATATGATGTTTCGTAATTTCCTTGTCTAAACCTAGCATATCTTCATAAGTCCAAGAAAATACTACCTTTCTTATTGTTCTTATTCTCTCAAAATTTTCCCTCTCTTCAGGAGTTACATCATATGATATAGAAATGTTCTTAGGATTATCATTTGTGCCCATGCTTAATGAATTTAATTGAATGGAATTAATGTCTAACATGCATATATGATTAAAATTAAAAAGCATAGAACCATCAGGATGGACATCACATAAGTAAGCCAAACCAGAATTCATATCATTAACCATGGAAAAAACAAAGTCTTCATCGTCATAAAGGCCGAACATTATTACATTAGTTTATTCATAAAAAAAACATCACTAAAATGATTACTAATGATAATACTAGGCTGGCTCCTCTTCAGGTGGCAAACACAATAGCTCTTCAACAATAGTATCACCCATCTTGTTAGCTACCTGCTTCATCACTTCCTCTTTATTATTCTCTACCAAGTTCTCCACAATCTGCTCCTTAAAGATTTTGAACCCATGAATGTCTTTTCCATAAACATTGACAAATTCCCTAGCACCTAGATAATACCTGCCTTCCCTTGGCTTGATAACATTCTCACTCATCAGCCCAATTCTCTATGAGGGCTTATCTATGTTAGCCTTTCCCTTCTTCCTTCCTCTTTTGCTACTAGGTCCTATCTCAATGCACCCTAATCCCTTAGTGTTGCTCAGACTTCTAAATTTTAGGGGTTTAGGGATTCCTTGCTCATTCTTTCCTAACCCCTATCTAGGCTGATAATTCATACTCTATATCATCCTTGTAACTTTTGGGTCCATCTTAGTTCCATCAAATATTCTAGCAACTTGGAAACCAAGGTGAACATATACTTTTTTATGTTTGTCCTGTATAGCTACCACAATGGCATAGGTTCCGGCTTCTATTGTCACAACCTCTCCTTCATGAGGGAATTTTATCTTCTGGTGCACAGTTGAGGGTACCCCTGCTAGAGCATAGAACCATGGCCTCCCCAAAAGTAAGATATATGTGATAGGGATGTCTAATACAATGAACTCAATAGTTCACTTTACAGGTCCTATTTTAACCAAAGCTTGGAATGTGCCCTCCACATTCTAGGTGCTATCATCACAGGCTTTGATTATAAGATTTGAACCTTTCAAATCATCAGCTTTCAAACCCAAATTAGGCAAGATTTTTAATAAACACACAGTAATAGTAGAATCGTTATCTACCATTGTAAAATTGGTTCTCTTTCCCCTTACTTTAGCTAAGATAAATAATGCCTTGTTATGATTTTTACCTTCCAAAGGCAAATCATCATTCGAGAATGTTATTAAGTCATTCTTCTTTTCCATGACCTTTACTACCATAGCCTAATGTGTAGCTACTATTTTGATACTCATATTTGATAGAGCTTTGATAAGAGCTCTTTAGTGGTTGCCCAAATGCATCAATAACTCCCAAATGCTCACATTCATCTTAGGTTTCTTTAGTTGCTATAAGATTAAGTCTTTATTATGCCCTTCCTCTACTTCTATATCCTCTATTTCTTCTCTTTCTATGACTCTCTCAATTTTCTTTTCTGCTACCTTATAATTCTTTCCACTTCTGGTGACATGGTTCACATTAGGATTATCACTCCATACATTAAGACCACCAGGGCTCTCATCATCAAAGTCATGCCAAATGCCAATAACCCCAATAATTTAATCCCTCTTTCCATCTTTCCATACTTCCATTGTGCACATTTTTTTCCCTTTCAGCTCCTCTATGTTAAGTTTTCCTAAATGTTGGCTTAGTAACTCTTCAACTCCCTCTTGAGACTGTTCAAAAGCAAAAGATCCATTGCCCTTTCCATTTATGTCATCATCTTCAAACTCTTCACCCTATCCTAAGGGCACAATCTCATCTATTGGTATATCATATGAAGTGGGCTTAGAGTAAAATACTCTATAATTGAACTTGCCTAAAGGTTGCCCCAATAAATCTTCAACCCCTCTCAATAGCTACTTAGGAGTTTCATATTCTCTCTCTTCTTCCATCAGCTCATTATTAAACTCATCACCTTATCCTAAGGGCACAATTAATTCAAAGGGAATATCAGCAAAGGGTGGTTTTGAATAGAACACCTTAAAGTCAAATTTGTCGAAGGGTTGCCCTAGTAAATCTTCTACTCCTATAAAGGCATCAAGAGATTTCTCATTGTTTGTAAGGTTTCAGTTTTCAAAGGAGTTTAGCACTTCCTCTTTGCTAACTCCTGAGTTGATGATCATGGTGGCTTGTGGTGGAACATTTCGGTAGTCTAGGAAAGGGTTGTTTTTAGTGTTTGGGTTTGAATTGGATTTTTCAGGGTTCATTATTTTTTAGAATCTATAGGGTTCTACATTTCATGTTTTAAGCAGATACATGTGTCTATGGAGTGGCCATCTACTTTGTGAAATTTACAATAGTTGTTTAGGTCGTAGCCTATATCATTTGGGTTTAGTGGTTTGGAAAAGGTTAATGGTCTAAGCAAGCCTTTCTGGATCAAATGGTTTAGGACTTTGGAAAGTGGTTGGTTAAAATTAGAGAATCTCCTGGGATGTTGAATTGTATGCACCTCCATAACTCAACTAGTACTTCCCTATTGTGTGTCCCTATTTGGGTAATTTTGTGTTCATGTACTTCTAAAACTTTTCTTCTTCTCACTCTCAATCTCTTCAGCTTGCAACCTATCATCATACAGGTATATAAATGTTTTGGGATTCATCATTTGTAATCTCTCAACCAAATTGGGTGACATGTTACAAACTATCATCTTAACATGATCCTTTTTAGCCAAATTATTATTTATTAATCCTGCCTTATTTATAAATCTTATCAATAAATCAGAAAAGGATTCATTTGATTTTTGCTAGTCAGTTCCAAATCCTTAATGGACACTTCCAATCTAGTGTTATAATCATATTGTTTTAAAAAAGCAATACACAGTTCTTTTTAGTAACCCCGAACAGACTTTTCCAACCCATGGTACCAATTTATAGCCATTCCTTCTAAAGATAATACAAATAACCTAGTGATCACTACTAATAGGGCCTTAGTAGTGCTCATAGTTTTTGTGTACTAACTGAGATGAATCCTAGGATCTCCAGTTCCATCAAACTTTTGTAGCTAAGGCATTTTGAATTTCTCAAGTAGCTTACTATCCTCCATTGGTAGCATATCATCAAAGTCAAATGAATATCGCATGCCTTGTCCTCTAATCAGTTCTTCCATCTTTGACATTTTCTAGGTCAGTGTTTATATATGCTTGGACTCATGGTCTTGTACTAGTTCAAATGATTCTCTTTTTACCTTTTCCACTATATAGTTCTCAACATCCTCTTCACATCAACAGCGGGTGGATTAGTAATAGGTTGCCCCCAACATTATTGGTAGTAGGTGGAGCATCTACAACAAGTGGGATTGCTACAGCATTATGTGGTTGCTCAATTACAGGTGGTTGTATGACATCAAAATTAGGTTGCATCAGTCTAAATAAAGCCTATCTCAGTTCATCTTGCATCATAGCCCTCATGTCATCCATCAAAATTCCCTTAATGTCTTCTATGTTCCAGTTCACTCCTTGTTGTTGTTCCATTTCCACATGCTTAGTTAGAGTTAGTTCAACTTCCAAGTAAAGCAAATTAATAGGACTCTTGTCCAGTTTATGAAGGATCTCTTCTGTTATGGCTTTAGGACTTAAATTTATTCTTCTTAGTCTACCACCTTTCCATCCATAAATACAAGAATGCCTAGATGAATCTATGATGGCTGGAAAATAAAGTGTTAGTGTGATGGACAAAATGCATGTATGCATGTATGCATGATGCACATGCTATACAACAAGTAGCAAATAGCAAGTATCATTCAAGTGTACAACGTTCATCCTTGCAACCTTATTCCTCCTACACACATATTCAATGGTGAGTCTCTTTTAATAGGATTTTTAGTCTTAGCCTTAATATCAATAGGGGATATCAAAACTAATGCTGTAAATGACGGGGTTTAGTGTGCGCTCAAGATTTTAACAACTGTGACACTGTTTGAGCTTAGGGCTCTAGAAAACACACTAACCACTATCACAAAGACATGGCATGGAGATCATGAGTCACCACTTAGGGTAATAGCTGGGATAAATTGAAAAATGGTGGTACTCGATTCCCTAAAAGAAAACTAGTACCACAACTAGGAGATTCTAGGTACAGAATACTAACTTCTTTTAGTCTTCTATTCATTTAGAATTACTTTATGAATTACTATTTTATCCTCTATTTACATGCATTTTCATGTAAACCCTTAAAAATCAACTCCAGACAAACTAGTCATGAAATATACAAGTAAACAATGCATTCATCAAAATCCCTAGGTTAGTCTAATCTACATTGATTTTAATTAAATGAGCTAAATCTACATATTTTTTTTTACAAGTGAGTCTAAAGACTAATGGGCCTAATTCCTTTTAATTAAATGATCCTAAGTTTATTATTTTAATTCTAAATATTGGCTTAGATATACAATTTATGAAGTATCTAATTTAGTGGGCCTAATTCTACATGTTTTATTTCTACAAGTAAACAATGCATTCATCAAAATCCATAGGTTAGTCTAATCTACATTGATTTTAATTAAATGAGCTAAATCTACATATTTTTATTTACAAGTGAGTCTAAAGACTAATGGGCCTAATTCCTTTTAATTAAATGATCCTAAGTTTATTATTTTAATTCTAAATATTGGCTTAGATCTACAAATTATAAAGTATCTAATTTAGTGGGCCTAATTCTACATGTTTCAATTCTAGGATGATCTTAAATCTACAAATTATGAAAAAGACTTAAATTAAGTGGGCTAATTCTAAATTAATTAAATTAGGTGTGCCTATGTCTAATTAACTAATTTGACCTATATATTTCTAACCTAAATCTAGTTAATTATGGGCCTAAAATGCATTTTTATTAATTAAACCTAAAAAACCTAAATTTAAATGGGTTAAAGCCTAATGTGGGCCTAGGGCCCGAAACACATAAACATAAGCAAACAAGCCCAAAAACAATAAAAATATCAAAACAAACAAGTAAAAGATCAAAAAATTAGCTTAACATTTTCTAAAAACCCTAATTTAATTAAAGTAACTCTAAAAAGTAAAATAAAATAATCAAACAAGCAAACTAATTTTTTTAAGTAAATCTAATTTAATTTTAATTAAACAACCTAACAATTTATATAGCCATTAGTTTTAATTAATTACTAAATGAAAACCCTAATTTTACTAATTAATTACTTAAAATAAAACACACAAGCACACACACTAAATTTCATCATTCCCACTATTAGGGCTATTACAATGAACTATTGAGAAAAATAAAAAATAACTAATACAATCCGAAAAATAAATAAAAATAATACAATTAAATAGAAAAACCTATAAACTACATTTAGCTACTAGGTTCCATCCATGGCATTCCATAGACCTCTATGGATTTGGTTCACCAAGCATGATCATCATGTAATCTCCTCCATAATCACCATCATAAAAAAAATAAAACAATGATTAGCAAATAAAATTATAATAAAAATTAAATAAAGTAGAAATTCAATAAAATCAAAATAACAAAATAAAAGAATAAAATAAAGTACGAAGAAGATAATTCTTTATGGATGCTGAATAAATTGCTCCTCAGACTAGTAAGATCACCGTTGTTTTTAGTAGGCCTTCAAAACTTGTTATTCTTCTTCTCAAAAATCTCCAAGGAATAAATCACCAAGAATTTTTTGTGTACTGCCTAAAGAAAAGTCTAGAGATACTTAGGAAGAAGAGAGCCAAAATTGCAAAAAAAAAATGCTCATGATTGATAATTGAGTCTTCCCCCCTTGCTCCATGAGCTTAAGCTCTCCTTTTATAGGAAAAATTAAAAAAAAAAAAAACCTACTAACGTGTTCCAATTTTAAAAGGACTTTTATTTATTGAAAATTTAGATAAATCCCAAAAATAAATTTAAGAGAATTTCTTAACCAATCAAATCTCAAGAAAAATATTTTTTATTTTCTGTAAAAAAAAAAGAAGGAAAACACATAATTCCAACCAAAATTGCATAATTCTGATTATGAAATTTGTATTGGAATTTTAGAATTCCGATCAAAATTGTATAATTCCAATTTTTTTTTTAATTACAAAAAGACACTTGAAAAAAATTGAAATTTTCAATTATGTCTTACAAAATATTACAATTACATTCTTAAAAAACCAATGAAACTCTTTTAAAAATGAATTCAAACTTTTGAGGTTTCAAACTTTAAGTGTTGAAAACCTACTTATAACATTTTCATCAAGAGTCCTTTGTCGCATCTATAATTTATTATCCTGAAATTAGGTGTTGACAGTTGCCCCTTTTGTTGCTATTTGCTTGACAAATTGTGACAAAGTAAATAAATACATAATTTCTTAAGAACAAAAGTTTGAGTACTTGCTTGTGCTTTTTGAGGTTTATGTACTTGCTTGTGCTTTTTGAGGTTTATGCTTGTAAGTAATTGTCAGTTCATGATGAATGCTTGTGTTGCCATACAACACAAAGAATAAACTTAAAATATATAAGGAAACACTATACTCTGACATATAGTGTTGGTTTGGATGGAAACATTATACTCGGTTGTATAATGTTGACTATACTCGATTGTACAGTATGAATTGGAAGGATGCATTGTACTCGATTTACAATGTCGACTACACTCGGTCGTATAGTCTAAATGGAAGGATACATTGTGCTTGGTCATACAATGTCGATTACACTCAGTCGTATAGTCTAAATAGAAGGATACATTGTACTCGATCATACAATGTCAAATACACTCAGTCGTATAGTCTATATGGAAGGATACATTGTACTCGGTCATAAAATATTGACTACACTTAGTCGTATAGTCTAAATTGAAATAGGTACATTGTAGTAGGTTGTATAATATCAACTACACTTGATCGTATAGTCTTATTGAAATAGATACATTGTACTCAATCGTACATTGTCAACTATACTCGGTCATATAGTCTAATTGAAAGGATACTTCATACTTAGTCAAATGATGTCGACTACACTCGGTCGTATAGTCTAAATTGAAATGAGACATTACACTTGCTCATACAATGTTAACTACACTCGATCGCATAGTCTAAATTGAAATGACACATTTCACTCGATCGTACAATATCAACTACACTCAATCATATAGTCTAAATTGAAATGACACACTGCATTCCATCATACAATGCTGACTACACTTAATCTTATAGTCTGAATTAAAATGACACATTGCACTCAGTCATACAATGTCGACTATCTCACTCATATAGTCTGCATTGAAATGACACATTCCACTCAATCCTACAATGTTGACTACACTCATTCATATAGTCTAAATTGAAATGACACATTGCACTCAATCATACAATGTCAACTACACTCAGTTGTATAGCCTGAATTCTTTTATGTTGACAATTTACTAATTCAAGGAATTATCAAATCATGTAGCATTACAACTTAGGACTAAATTGTAAGAGAAATGCTAGACTTAAATGCAAATGAAGTTAAGGGACTGAAGTAAAAATTTACCACTTTAATATAAGTTTGGTGTTTTGCCGATTCATTTCTCATTTCCTATCATTTTCTTTTCTTTTCTCTTGATTTTCAAATCTTGTTTCTTGAAATCTGACCTCCAATTTGAGATTTGTCTAATCCTATGGCTCATCCACAATGTGGACCACTTGGGAGCAACTCTGGACAATCAAATCCAATCATATCTCAACTACATTTCCCTCAAAATGGTTTGGGGCTCAATAAAAGGGAAAAGGTGCTCCCTTTGACTTGCTTGCACCTTCACAGATACTCACAGGCTGGAGATGAGGTAAATTTCTCTTCTGACTTTAATTTTGCAAAAAAATATATTTTTGTCAATACATTAACATATTTATGCATGCAACTAGAGAAAATCTCTTATACCAATTAGATAAAATTGCATGCAAATTTCAATTTTGAAGAAAAAATTTACAAATTTGGTATTAACATGTTAGAGGACTAACATAATTTTATCAAATTTTTAAATTTTTTATTAGAAATCTAAATTTTGAATTATAATTTTTGGATTTTTATTAGAAATCTTGAAATATGGATCTGAAATTTGGATTTCCAATCAAAAATCTAGAAATCCGATTGGAATTATAGATTTTCGATTAGAAATCCAGTCTTTCGATCTTTTTTTTAACCTAAATATATAAATGAAAATAATCAAAATTCAAAAGTTAGTAAGGAAGGTAATCTTGTCATTTTTTGAATTTTATTTAGAAAATATTGCAATTCTTGGGTTGCTTTCACTTGCCTCAAGAACTCTTTCATGATTTATCAAGAGAGGTAGTACAACACATCTAGGCATCTAGCTTCTGGCACTTCATTATTGCTCTGCTGACTACTCGAGGTAGGTTAAATCACTATTCACTTTTTGCTCTTATTGAGAGGTAAATGGATACTACTCAAACCTTCCACACGCGAGTCGGTGAGCTGACTATTTCTCCTATAAGCTTCTCTACTATCATTAGGATCATTATTAGGGGTACCCTGATTCTTTTTAATATCCATTACTACACTCTTCCCGGGGATGCCAGGAGTCGTTATGTTTGGGACTTGCTCAGGTTTGTTCCAGTATGGAAGAATTGAAAGAACATGCTTCTTTCTTCTCTTATTGAGGGTTTCAAGAGATTACCCACTACCACACCTCGCTATATCCTTCAGAAGGCAAGATTCTTGTTATTGATAATGTTAGGCACTACCTCTTCTATGAGACTGGTCATGAGGTTAGCATTGTGCTTCTTAGTCCCCTTCAAGATCTTGTTAGAGTCGCTACTTTCAATTAGGGATCCGTAGCTCTTACCTATCTTTACTATAGACTAATTACTATATGTAGAGGTGTTATGACAATGTGCGGCTTCTGGCACATTTTGCATGTACGCCTCCTTTGTTCTTTTACTCCTTTTTAATTTTTGCTCTCTTACAACTCTTTTTCATTTTAACTATCTTTTGCTTTTCAGATCTAGGGCATTGAGATCGGGATGATCTGAGGCTTTAACACTATTAACTCTTACATGAGTCTTCCATTGATGTAGAGATGGGGTTCTTCTTATCTTGCTAGTGTCAAGTATGATTTATAGACTTATCGGGACCAGCTGAACTCTTTAAAGTAGAACCTGGTAAGACAAATTTAATTATTAGCATATGATTAGTTGTAAAAGTTAAATAAATTTTATTTGAATGAATTTGCAGGTCATATCAAAGTGGTTGGTTAGTGCTGAAGACATCCAGTGATACAATTTCATGACTCCTACTGTGAGGCTTGAGACTATAAGGAATTTATTTCCTGGTTATGGTTGACATATGTGGTATCTAGGTGAGCGTGTTTATCATTGGCATATGGGATCTTCTAGGAGGCATATTCCTTCTTCTATTCCCTCTTTCATGTTGAGGAGTTGCAACTTAATTGGTCTTGAGCTCAAAGCAGCTCTTAAGGGATATGAGGCTTCAACACTGCTCGAGCATTCTCGCCATTATCAGGAGTATATTCGAGAGAATCT
Source organism: Mallotus nudiflorus (assembly GCA_947683625.1). Classification (NCBI taxonomy): domain Eukaryota; kingdom Viridiplantae; phylum Streptophyta; class Magnoliopsida; order Malpighiales; family Euphorbiaceae; genus Mallotus; species Mallotus nudiflorus. The sequence goes on along the minus strand of CANTUR010000111.1, from coordinate 674,069 downwards.
CCTAGAGCAGGTTCCCACATATCTAGCCAATATATGCTTTTCGTCACCATTCCTCCTTATCACTATCTTACTTCATTCTCTTTCATTGCTACATATGACATATATTTTTTATGCAAGTTAAAGATGCTACTGATGTTGCTATAGAGGAGGAGGCTGAGGGTGACATTGAGAGGACTTAGCAAGAAGTTGAGCATACTCAGTATAGTAGAGCTACTTGAGGTGATACTTCCTCGAGTACCATTCTGGACGATATTCCCCTACTTGATAGGTCTATGTACTATTAGGCTCCTATGGTGAAAACTCCCATTGAGTAGCACATGTACCTTGATACAGTTCAAATTCCTAGCTTTTCTCCTCCTGATGCTTCTCATGTAAGTGTATTTTTGCATTTCCAATCCTGTATAAACTAACACTTGTTGTTGAATTAGTAAATGTCATTTTACAAATCCCTTGGACATAAATAGAGTATCTATATGGACTTGCCTCATCCTAGAGATTATTTACTAGATCATGGATAGTTGGCAGGTTAGTATTTACAATAACTATGCAAATGTATGCATGTTATGCATGATATGCATGATTTTAACTATTCTTAATGTGACAGAGTTATGCTAGAGATCTGGAGCGTGAGAATGAGAGGCTTTGTAGACAACTTGCTAGTCTTGGCTTTGATAGTCATGATGCTGAGATTTCTATTCCCCAAGATCAGAGCAACAATCCTGCTAGAGGATGGAGTCCTTGGGTTGACACTAGAGCTCAGAATGACTAATCTTTCATCTTTAGGACTTATGCTTTTATGACTATATTTTCCTTTTTCCTATGAACTATTCTCCCTTTTCTAAATGGATTATGGACTTTTGTTTTGGAATAAACACTAGAATTTAATAAATCTTTTTTTTTTTTGCCTAAGCTGCACTTTTAGGTTTTCAACTTAGCTTCTTTTTTTTTAGATTTGGCTATAAGAGAAATTGAGTCTGCTTAATCCCCCTACCAATGCCTTAATTTATCAACCTTATAATTTATAGTCTCATCCATTGAAGGTAAAGGAAAAGCATACTTTAGGTCAATGGATTGATTGGATGAAAGGCATTGTTGACACTAAGATTACATGGATTTGTCCTTGGTGGAAGTTGAAGTTTATGACCACTAACCTGTATGACCACTGTGTTCTTATTCCTGGGTTACACTTTTTTACCTTCTTTTCCCTATCACACCTTTGTTGTCAGTATAGTTATCCATAATTTATTATGACTGTTATACCTAACTTCGGAGGCTTCCCTATGAGGCAAGATTTCTTGAACAAAATGAAGAACCTGTGGCCTTGTAGAGCATTAGAGCGGAACATGCATTTGGATGCTAATATGACTACTGATGACAATTACAAGGCTTGGGTTATCATGAAAGCTACAGCACCACCAGGGTTTGCTATGTATAAAAGGACTCAAATATTGTTAGATGAGTCACAAAAGAAGAAATAAAAACATAACTAGTCTACTGATCTCATAAGCCTAGTCTTTTAGGCTCTCATGTTTTGTTTTTCCTTTAAATATTTATACTTTGTAATAAAGATAGAATATGCAATATTTGAAAAAAAATTCATTTCAATTTTATTCATTAATTAGGGCCAAAATGAGTACATTTATTACATCACATGACATAACTCCTATTATCAGCTAGTCCTTTCTGATTTTCTAACTGAACATTTTTCTCTCACTTTTATTACCCTAATTTCTACTTATCAGTCCTTTATGGGTTTTCTAATTAGCAGGATCATCTCTTTTACCTTATTCCCTAATTTTTGCCTGTCAGCCCTTTACGGGTTTTCTGAACAATGAGAATGTTCTAATTTTTGTCTGACTAGCCTTTTCAGGTTTTCTAGCTAGTGAACTCTTTTTTTAAGGTAGTATTTCTTAAGGTGATCTAGGTTGATTGGCTTAGTAAACTAATTCCCTTCTAAATCTGATATCTTTGCAGCTCCTATAGGTAGGATTTTTTAACTAAGTACGACCCTTCCCAATTTGGTCTAAATTTTCATCTTGGATCAAACACCATCGCCGTTGACTACTTTAGCACCATATCTCCAACCTTTATCTTTTTGGGTTTAACCTTCTTATTAAAGGCTCTTACTATCCTTCTTTGATAAATCTATGTATGAAATAGAGCCTCCATCCTTTTCTCATATAGAGACACAAGGTGGTTGTATCTCTTTAGCATCCATTCATACTCAGGGACTTTTGCTTCCATAACAACCCTCAAAGATTTAATTTCCATCTCTATGCAAAAAATTCTTTCACAACCATGTACTAATGAGAATCACATCTATCCTGTAGCAATACGCATTGTAGTTCTATATCCCTATAACAAAAAAGGAAGATACTTAGACCAATCTTTATGCATTTTTACCATCTTGGAGAGGATTCTCTTTATCTTCTTATTAGTTGCTTCAATTGCACCATTAGCCTGAGGTCAATAAGGTAAGGATTTATGATACTTGATCTTATATCTCTGTAATAATTCAGCTGTCTCTGCCTAAAACTTAATACCACTCTCTGTCACAATATGATATGGGATCCCATACCTATAAATAAGATTCTTTTGGATGAATCTTGTCATCTGTCTAGCTTTCAAAGTATTAAAGGATTATGCTTCTATCCATCTAGAGAAATAGTCAATCACCACCACTATATATTTATGCCCATTCAAGGCAGTTGGTCTTATCTCCCCTATTATATTTATCCCCTATGCTATAAAGGACCATGGAGATGTTAAACTATTTAGCACTGTAAGGGGAAGATGGTTGAGGTTTCCATGTATCTATCATTGATGACATTATCTCACTGTTTTGATACAGTCTCTTTCCATGCCCATCCAATAGTACCCCTGTCGAATTATTTTCTTCTTCAGAATCATCCCATTCATATGAGATCCATAAACCCCTGCATGAATTTCTCTCATCGTATATTTTGCTTCATCCTTTTTAAGACATCTCAGTTGTATTCCATCTGACATTCTTCTGTATAATACCCCATCATGACTTGCATAATGACATGCAAGAACATGAAGGGCCTATCTTTCTTTGAAAGTTCTCTCATTTGGGTATTTCCTTTCCTCGATGAATCTCTAGATGTCATAAAACCATGGCTTTTCTTCTGGGCCTATCTGAATACTCATAACTGATTCTTCACTATAACATGGAGCTTTCATTTTCATTATCACCAAAGGCTTCATCATCAACCCTATCAATTTATCCCACATTAAAGAGAGCGTCACCAAAGCATCCACCATTTGATTCTCATCTCTTGGTAAATGCATGAAGAGAAATTTAGTGAAATTTCTCATTAGCTTCTTTAAATAATAGATGTAATGTTTCAATCTCTCTTCTTTTACTTCTCATTCCTCATTAGCCTGGCTAATGATTAATATGGAATCTTTGTAAACTAATAGGTCTTTAGCTCCCACTACTAGTATCGCTTCTAGCACATAGATGCATGCCTCGTACTCAGCCATGTCATTCATAACCTTTGTTGGGATTGGTGATACAAACGCAGTGGAAAAATTAAAATTTTATCACGTTCCCAAGCCTGGATCCATGTAATTAAACTACTTGATTAAATCTAGGATTTCAAAAATCTTACCAAAACGCAGAAGAGGCAAGATTTTCTAGAAGGATGAGAGGAGGTTCATACCGATGACACCTTACCTCGAGCCTTTTGCTTTGGTTGTTCAAATCAAGATGTCTCCAAAAGGATGTGTCCTTTATAGGTATCCACACGAATAGCCCTTCATAAAACGAATTGGAGTGTGTGTGCTAGCAACCTCCTTAATTGTCTCACAAATCAAGAACAAAAGAAAAATTTGTCTTTGTTTTCTAAAAAGAAAGAAAATGAATTTGGAAGTAGGAAAAATAAGTGTGTGAAACCCTAGAGAATATAACATATTTATAGACTCCAAATTAGGGTTTCACCTACCAATGACCTTTTGGTAATTTCTATTTATTATATTATGATTTTGTTTAAAAATAAATCAGAAATAATATCTTATTTATTTATTTAAAATAACATTTATCTTAAATAAATAAATAAATAAAACACTTTAATTATTTATTTCTACAGAGTTTATTTTGGGCTTATTAAACCCATAGTCATTTTGGGCTTGTTCTAAGTGTGTGACCCTGTAGGTTCACATAACATTGGTAGTGGGCCTAAATCTCTATTTAGGCCTACAAGTCATAAGTGGCCTCTAGCAAGACATTATGCTACCCAAGTCATGTGAAGTCAATAATCTGACATAACCTAATTACAATGAATTTTATTGTCCCTTTATCTCATGATATTTTAATTGAACATAAGGCATAGAATGTCATCCTTATATAGTTTAATATTATGACTTGATTCCAAGTAGACTGAAAATGATAACTCTTTATCAATTCATTTCAGCATGGCCATGCAATTTTCTTCAGTCTATCTCATCAAGGGGCCCATAGATATCTTTCTCATATTAATGAGGGATAAATTCCTTCTGAATCACTCACATTCCTCACATAACTAATTTTATATCCAACAACATTCCAATTTAATCGTTCAGTTAAAGACAATGTTAGAATGTGTCAAAACATAAAATAGCTATGTAGAAATCCATGATGATTTCAAGGTCAAAGGACCGAAATAAAATTAATGTGATGGGAAATACTTATGACAATAATCTGTGTAGTATTCTCATAGTGGGTCAATCGAGTACATGATCTCTTATCATGTACCTATGAGTTGACTTAATATCTCATATTCATGATTAGTAAAACATAACCATTAGTCAACGTCATACTAGCCTTAATACTTTAATATTTATAAAATTAATAAATGGCTAGGGATAATTAGGATAGAACTCTTATTTTAATCTAAGGGTTTTACTATCAAGTCACATACTTGATGACCTTAGTAAGAATTAACCATTCATATAATTATCATAAAATCAAATGATAATAAAATACCTCTTTATTAATAAAATAAGAAATTCAATGCATAATCAAATGATTGACCTAGTGCATACCACTAACAATCTCCCACTTGCACTAGGCCTAATCAACATCGTATCGAATACCCATAGACCTAGTATGACTCTCATGTTTAGGCTGTGGAAGAGGCTTAGTCAGTGGATCAACAACATTATCATTTGTAGGTACTCTGTATATCTTGATGTCTCCTCTCTTAATGATTTCTCGAATGAGATGATAGCGCCTGAGTATGTGTTTGTGTTTGGATCTCTGATGTGATCTGGGCTCCATAGCTTAGGCTATAGCTCCATTATTGTCATAATACAAGTTCACTGGATCTGATATACTAGGAATAACACCTAGTCCAGTTATGAATTTCTTGATCCAAATAACCTCCTTAGCTGCCTCTGAGGCAGCTATGTACTCAGCTTCTATTATAGAATCAGCAACAGTGTCTTGCTTGGAACTCCTCCAGCTCATTGCACCTCCATTCAAATAAAACACATATCCTGACTGTGATAAAAAATCATCCTTGTCAGTTTGGAAGCTGGCATCTGTGTAACCATTTATAACTAGCTCATCTTCCTGACCACCATACAATAAAAATGCATCCTTAGTTCTTCTCAAGTACTTAAGGATATTTTTAACTACTGTCCAATGACTTTCACCTGGGTCTGACTGGTATCTACTCGTTGTGCTTAAGGCATATGAAACATCAGGTCGAGTACACAACATTGCATACATGATAGATCCAATAGCATAAGCATATGGAATTTTACTCATGCAGTCTCACTCATCTTGTGTCATAGGACACTAAGTCTTGCTGAGACTAATGCCATGCGACATTGGCAAGAATCCTCTCTTGGAATCTTGCATACTAAACCTATTCAATATCTTATCAGTATAAGTGCTTTGACTTAAGCCAATAAGCCTTTTAGATCTATCTCTATAGATCTTGATGCCTAATATATAAGCAGCTTCACCTAAGTCTTTCATTGAGAAACAATTCCCTAACCATGATTTAACATTTTGTAAAATAGGGATATCATTTCCAATGAGTAGTATGTCATCCACATACAGCACTAAAAACACAATAGCACTCCCACTAACTTTCTTGTATACACAAGGTTCATCATCATTTTTAATGAAGCCAAATTCTTTGACTGCTTCATCAAAATGAAGATTCCAACTCCGAGATGCTTGCTTCAATCCATAAATGGATCTTTGAAGCTTGCATACCTTTCTAGAATTCTCAGGACTAATAAAACCCTATGGCTGTGTCATGTACATATCCTCAAGTAAATTCCCATTAAGAAATGTTGTTTTGACGTCCATTTGCCATATTTCATAATCATAGTATGCAGCAATGGCAAGGAGAATTTGAATAGATTTTAGCATAGCCACTAGTGAAAAGGTTTCATCATAGTCTATACCATGTGTTTGTTTGAAACCTTTTGTAACCAATCTTGCCTTAAAGGTATGCACATTGCCATCCATGTCAATTTTCTTTTTAAAAACCCATTTGCACCCAATAGTTTTTAAACCATCATTTAGGTCAATCAAGGTCCATACTTGATTATCATACATGGATTGCATTTCATATCTCATGGCTTCAAGCCATTTCTCAGAGTCAAGACTATTTATGGCCTCATGATAGGATGTGGACTCATTTTGATCCACAATTAACACATCATTATCACTGCTTATGAGAAATCCATATCTCATGGGGATTTGACGTGTCCTACCAGACCTCCTTAGGCCTTCTGGTACTTGTGCAGGCTCAACAACTTCTTGTTGATTCAACTGCGGTTCCATATTAGGTACATAGCTATTTTATAGGCCTTGAATTTCTTCAAGTTGCACTGTGCTCCCACTGGTTCCTTTGGAAATAAACTCTCTTTCCAAAAATACACCATTCCGAGACACAAACACTTTGTTCTCAAACGCATTGTAGAAGTAATATCCTTTAGTTTCTTTAGGATATCCTACAAAAAGGCATTTGTCAGATTTGGGTGCTAGTTTATCTGAGATTTGATGCTTCATAAAAGCATCACATCCCCAAATCTTTAAAAAAGACAAACTAGGAGTTTTTCTAGTCCATATATCATATGGTATCTTTTCAACTGCCTTCGATGGAACTCTATTCAAAATGAATGCAGCAGTTTCTAAAGCATATCCCTAAAAAGAGATTGGAATATTAGATTGACTCATCATAGATCAAACCATATCCAATAGAGTCCGATTTCTGCATTTAGACACACCATTCCATTGTGGTGTACCTGGAGGAGTCAATTGTGAAACAATCCCACAATCTCTAAGATAATTTATAAATTCTTAGTTTAAATATTCACCACCTCGATCAGATCTTAGTGTTTTAATATTTTTACCAAGTTGATTTTGTACTTCATTCTTGAAAATTTTGAACTTTTCAAAAGGTTCAGATTTATGTTTCATTAGATAGAGATAACCATATCTACTAAAATCATCTGTGAAAGTTATGAAGTACTGAAAACCTCCTCTAACAGTTAAGCTTAATGGTCCACATACATCAGAATGTATTAGGCCCAATAAGTCATTAGCCCTCTCATTTTATCCAGTAAAAGGTGTTTTAGTCATTTTTCCAAGTAAACAAGATTCACATGTATCAAATGATTCATAATTAAATGAATTTAAAAACCCATTTTGGTGGAGCTTTGAAATGCTTTTCTCATTTATATGGCCTAAACGACAATGCCAGAGATAGGTTGAGTTTAAATCATTAGATTTAGACTTCTTTGTATCTATGTTATAGATTGGAATTTCATTAGTGTCTTCAGCATCTAAAACATAAAGTCCACTAGTGCATGGAGCATATCCATAGAAAATGTTATCCTGATAAATACTGCATTTATTATTCTTAATAATAAATTCAAACCCTTTCTTGTCCAAACAAGAAATCAAAATAATATTCCTACGTATAGTAGGTACATAATAACAATTTTCTAAAGATAAAACAAGTCCACTAGGCAAAGGTAACTCATAAGTTCCTACAGCTAAAGCAGCAACTCTTGCTCCATTGCTAACTCGTAGGTACACTTTGCCTCTTACCAATGATCTACTCCTTTTTAGACCCTGCACATTTGTATAAATGTGAGATCCTGATCCAGTATCTAATACCCAAGAATCAGAATTAGAAGCAGATAAATTTAATTCTATAACATGAATACCTGAAGAGGTAGTCTCACCACCCTTTTTCTTCTTCAGATCATCCAAATAGAGCTTGCAATTTCTTTTCCAATGGCTTGGCTCATTACAGAAAAAGCAAATTCCTTCCTTTGCTTTGGGTTTAGCTTTGGATTTGGGCTTAGGCTTTGGCTTGGGCTTCTAAAAGCCTTTAAGAACCTTGCCCTTGCCCTTTCCAAGCCTTTTCATCCCCTTTCCCTTATTGACCATGAGAACATCCTTTGTGTTACTCTTGATGTTCTTTTTAGCAGTTTTCAGCATCCTATGCAATTTTAAAATAGTCTTCTCCATACTATGCATATTGAAATTCATAACGAAGCTATCATAAGCTTCAGGCAAAGATTGGAGAACAATATCCATAGCCAGTTCTTGTTCAATCTTGAGACCAAGCTTGTCCAAGTGATCAAGATGACCCTTCATCTTGAGAACATAAGGACTGATAGAGCCGCCAGTAGTCAGCTTGTAGGAAAGCAATGCCCTGATGGAATTGAACCTTTTAATTCTAGCTTTCTCTTGGAACATTTCCTTGAGATGGCCTATCATAGTATAAGCCTCCATTTCCATCAACTGCTTTTGTAGCTCAGAGTCCATACATCCAAGCATAACACAAGTGACATCAGTAGAATTATTGGGATGCTTGGTATAAGCATCCCTTTGTGCTCTAGGAGCATTAGCAGCTGGTTCCTCAGGGATGGGTTGATCAAGGATGTATTCCTTTCTTTCATGCCTAATAATAATTCTTAGGTTTCTGTACCAGTCAAGAAAGTTAGTCCCATTGAGCTTATCCTTCTCAAGGATCGATCGTAGTGACATGGTAGGCGTAGTGTTTGAAGTCATTATCTACAATAAATATATGCAAAGTCCATTCAGTATTTTATTAAATATGTATGAGGCATAATAAAAAAAACTCCCACTAAATTTACTCAAATCAATAACCCTCTAAGTTAATTTTACAAATTTTAGTGGGCCAAGACCCATATTTCACCATACTCTAAGTGAGCTTTGGCTCATCGCCTAAAATATGGCTATTTAGGTAGACAACTCTTATCAATTACATCTCATGTAATTCTTGGATGGTATAGGATTTGACATCACATGTCATGGCAAAAAAAAATCCCATCTAATGCCCTAGGTCCAAAACCATTTTGATAACCTAGTTAAGTCAAACCATATCAAACGTTTGGATAGCACCATTATCCAACTTGCCTTCCCAAGATAAATTTATACACCCTGCTTTGGCAGGCTCATATATAATAATCTAAGATTTGACAAGTGTTGAACTTATGGAAGGCATTATAATAACTTAACATTAAATGAGGGTTCATTTTTTATTTAATCTTATTTAGTTATTGTTATGTTGTATTGCATGGCATCATATGGCATCACATACATGGCATCACATACATAACAACAAAAATAAATGTGACATAGCATGGCCCAATCTAAGTTGATCTTCATAAGCCAATATAAAGATCAAAGGTCAAACCTAGGTAATATTACAATTACAAATTGAGCCTCCAACTTGGATCTCCATCTTCTTTGGTTCCCACCTTGGATCTCCATCCTAGGCCTCCAACTTGAGTTGCACCATGGGTTTTGATTTACAAAAATTGTTGTAATTTATTCTACACTATTCTAATAAAATAAATACAACAAAACAAAAATGACTCATAGGCCGTATTTAAAATTACAACCCATAAAAAATAAAATCCAATCACATTAGTCTTAGGGCCATGCTATGCACCATGCATAAAACAACAAACATGTATAACATAATAATCTATTTAGTTATTAAATCCAATAATTATGTTAAAAATAAAATAATGTGACAATTCTTTCAGGGTCAAGGGGCAGCGCCCCTAGTAAGGTTCTAAGGGGCATCGCCCCTTGGTGAGGTCCAAGGGACAGCGCCCCTGGCGGGGTCCGAGGGCAGTGCCCCAAGTGGCGGTCCCGCTCAATTGCCTTTCAAATTTATGAACAATAATGAATTTTCGTAATCAAATTACTATAAAATCAATTTGTTCAAAAATAGAGAAAAACGCTCAATTAAAACATCCACCTTAAAACCTTAATATGCATCAAGGAAGCAATTAACCAATTTTCGTAATCATATTACTAAATCAGCTTGTGGCTTAAAAAAATCACTTTTGTAAACATTTTATAGTTTGAAAAATCCATTCAAAACAGATCAAAATTTTTTTTTATTAAAACATACGCATCCATTAAGAAAACCCTAATTTATGTAATCAAAATTACAGCTTAAACGAATCTATATAAAACATATCTATTCTGCATAATCGTTTAACATTTAAACAGATTGCCCTTAACACATAATCTGTATAATCACAAAAATTCTATTTCAGATTTAATCAAAAATGATTTTCCTGAACAAAATAGAAAATGATTTTCCTAATTAAAACAAGAAAGAAATATGTTGTTTCAATTAATCATATTAATCAAAACAGAATAGATATCAGATATATATCCTTAAGTGATTAGGTTTTCGAAAATAGAATTTTTGTTTCATTAAATCACATTAATAAAACATTATACCTAATTTATTTTTCCATAAAAGCATCATATAGAATTCATTTTCAGTAAAACAACAAACCGAATACATTTTTTTTTATGAAATAGTATTCTGAAATCATAAAATCAAAAAAATTGCTTTTAGTTTAATCACATTAAACCATTACAAACATTAATCAAAGTAATGTTTAATTCCGTTTTCAAATAGATTACTAAGAATTGTCACACAACAAATCAAAAGCCCTTTTGATAATTTTGAAAACCCTTTTCAAAATGAATCATAAACCCTAACATATATCACATATACACATAATCAATTAATCGAATTACAAGTGGCTCTGATACCATTGTTGGGATTGGTGATACAAATGCAGTAGAAAAATTAAAATTTTATCACGTTCCCAAGCCTGGATCCATGTAATTCGACTACTTGATTAAATCTAGGATTTCAAAAATCTCACCAAAATGCAAAAGAGGCAAGATTTTCTAGAAGGATGAGAGGAGGTTCACACCGGTGACACCTTACCCCGAGCCTTTTGCTTTGGTTGTTTGAATCAAGACGTCTCCAAAAGGATGCATCCTCTATAGGTATCCACACGAATAGCCCTTCACAAAATGAATTGGAGTGTGTGTGCTAGCAACCTCCTTGAATGTCTCACAAATCAAGAACAAAATAAAACTCTGTCTTTGTTTTCTAAGAAGAAAGAAAATGAATTTGGAGGTAGGAAAAACAAGTGTGTGAAACCCTAGAGAATATAATATATTTATAGACTCCAAATTAGGGTTTCACCTACCAATGAACTTTTGGTAATTTCTATTTATTATATTATGATTTTGTTTTAAAAAAATCAAAAATAATATCTTATTTATTTATTTAAAATAACATTTATCTTAAATAAATAAATAAATAAAACACTTCAATTATTTATTTCCACAGAGTTTATTTTGGGCTTATTAAACCCGTATTCATTTTAGGCTTATTCTAAGTGTGTGACCCTGTAGGTTCACATAATATTGGTAGTGGGCCTAAATCTCTATTTAGGCCTACAAGTCATAAGTGGCCTCTAACAAGACATTATGACTACCCAAGTCATGTGAAGTCAATAATCCAACATAACCTAATTACAATGAATTTTATTGTCCCTTTATCACATGATATTTTAATTGAACATAAGGCATAGAATGTCATCCTTATATAGTTCCATATTATGACTTGATTCCAAGTAGATTGAAAATGATAACTCTTTATCAATTCATTTCAGCATGGCCATGCAATTTTCTTCAGTCTATCTCATCAAGGGGCCCATAGATATCTTTCTCATATTAATGAGGGATAAATTCCTTTTGAATCACTCACATTCCTCACATAACTAATTTTATATCCAACAACATTCCAATTTAATCGTCCGGTTAAAGACAATGTTAAAATGTATCAAAACATAAAATAGCTATGTAGAAATCCATGATGATTTCAAGGTCAAAGGACCGAAATAAAATTACTGTGATGAGAAATACTTATGACAATAATCTATATAGTATTCTCATAGTGGGTCAATCGAGTACATGATCTCTCATCATATATCTATGAGTTGACTTAATATCTCATATTCATGATTAGTAAAACATAACCATCAGTCAACATCATACTAGCCTTAATACTTTAATATTTATATAATGAATAAATGGCTAGGGATAATTAGGATAGAACTCTTATTTTAATCTAAGGGTTTTACTATCAAGTCACATACTTGATGGCCTTAGTAAGAATTAAACATTCATATAATTATCATAAAATCAAATGATAATGAAATACCTCTTTATTAATAAAATAAGAAAGTCAATGCATAATCAAATGATTGACTTAGTGCATACCACTAACAACCTTGAAGTCCAATTTCTTAGCCATTGGGATGGTTTCTCCTCATGGTGTGATAAGAGTCACTCCTAGCCTTGCTCCTCTATTGTTCACAGCCCCATCAAAATAAAGCTTCCATTTATGTCGCTCTATTACTGATAAGTTCTCATTTGGAAACTTTAAATTCCACTACTTATTTCCTTCGATTGCATTTTATGCCAAGAATTTTGCCACTGCTCTTCCTTTGACTACCCTGGTATTAACATACTCAATATAAAAATCAGAACCAACTATCATGACATCTTTCTAGTTAAGGTTGGTGCCTAAAACAAATATCTTAAAGGATCTATCTTTAAAACAGCTTGTACTTTATAGGACTGGAAATAATGCCTTAGCTTCCTTGTGGTCCATATCATAATCGAACATGTATTCTCCACAAGATCATATTTCTCTTCATATGGCAGGAACTTCTTATGAAGATAATACACTGTGTACTCCACCTCTTCTTGTCCTTCTTGTGCTAGTATTACCCCCATTGTTTTTTCCTCTAAAACCAAATATAAGATTCAGGGTTTACCTTGTCTTGGTGGCCTTAACACAGGCAGATTAGTGAGGCATTCTTTAATCTTATTAAAGTCTTTTTGGCATTCTTCATTCCATTCCATGGGTTGATTCTTCCTCAAGAGCTTGAGAATTAGATCACAAACCATGGTGAGTTTCACAATAAACCTACTAATGTACTACAGCTTTCCAATAAATCCTCATACTTCCTTTTCTGTTCTTAGCACTAGCATCTCCTGAATGGCTTTAATTTTGTTTGGATAGACTTATATTCCCCTATTACTGACTATATGCCCCAATACCTTTCCCGAAGTGACCCCAAAGATACATTTCTTCGGATTAAGCCTTAGATTGAATCTTTCTATTCTTACCAAAAATTTATCTAAAGCCTCAAAATGTCCTTCCCTGGTTCCTAACTTGACCATTATATCATCAACATACACTTCCAATTCTTTATACATCATATCATAGAATAGAACTGTTGCTACCCTTTGATAGGTTGCTCTTGTATTCTTCAATCCAAATGGCATCACTTTGTAGTAATATGTCTCCCATTCCATGTTAAAAGCAATCTTCATCTTGTCTATAACTTCTATCATTATCTGATTATAACCTGAGAACCCATCCATGAAATAGTACATTGCACTAAATGTTATGCTATCGACAATCACATCAGTATGTGGTAAAGGAAAATCATCCTTCGGGCATGCTTTATTTAGATCCCTAAAATCTACACACATTCAAACTTTTCCATCTTTTTTAGGAATAGGTACTATGTTTGCCAACCTTTAAGGATATTCTACCACTTCTAGGAAATTGATCTAGATTTGCTTAGTAATTTCTTCCCTTATCTTTTCTGCCCACTCTAGCCTTAACCTATAAAGTTTTTTCTTAACAAGTTTAGCCTTTAGATATATCAGAATGTGATGCTCTACAATTTCTCTATCTAAACCTAGCATGTCTTCATAGGACCAAGTGAATACTATCTTTCTTTTTATTAATATTCTCTTTAATTTTTCCCTCTCTTTAGGAGTTAAATCATGTGATATAGAAATGTGCTTTGGTTGTTCATTTATGCCCATGTTTAATGAATCTAATTGAATAGAATTAATGTCAAACATGCATGAACGACCATTATTAAAGTACATAAGACCATCATAATCAACATCACAGAAGTACGCACAATAAGAGTTTATATCACTGATCACTAAAAAAATAGCATTTTCATCCTCAAACAGACCAGACTTTCTTACATAAGTTTCTTTATAAAAAACATCATTAAAACTATTATTAATAATGCTAGCTAAATCCTATGGTGGTTCTTTGTTAGTTGGTAAACAAAGTAGCTCTTCAATGGCCTCATTCCCTATTTTCTTAGCAACTTTTTTCATCACCTTATCTTTGCTGTCTTTCACTAGACCCTGAACTATCTACTTCTTGAAGATCTCAAACCTAAGAACATTCACTCCAGCTACTTTGATAGGCTCCTTTTCACCCAAGTAGAACTTCTCTTTCCTTTCTTTGATAAAGTTATCCTGCAGCTATCCCACATTCTTTGAGAATTTGTTCTCACCAAGAATCCTTCTTCTAGCTCCTTACTACCAAGCCCAACTCCTGCATAGCCCAATCCTCTTATATCATTTTGTCCTTTGAAATTCATGAACTTTGGACTTCCTTTTTCATTCTTTCCTAGTCCTTGTCCAGGTCAATAATTCATCTTCTTGATCATGCTCATAACCCTTAGATCCATCTCAATTCCATCAGAATCATGGCTATTTTTAAACCATGAGGGGTAATTACTTTCTTCTGACCATCCATAATTGTAGACATAATCTTGGCCACACTAGCATCTAAAGTCATAACTTCTCCATCCATTAGGAATTTCACCTTTTGATGCACAGTTGAAGGCACTCCTCCCAAAGTATGATACTATGGCCTACCTAAAAGCAAAGCGTTGGTGACAGGGATATCCAGCATAGTGAACTCCACCATTGCCTCTATAGGTCTGATCTTTACAGGAGATATAAATGCTCCTTCTATATTCCTTATGATGTCATCATAAGCTCTGATTATAAGGTCAAATTTTGTTAAATCCTCCACCTTCACCCCTAGATTAGGTAGGATATGTAGTGGGCAAACATTAATTACAGACCCATCATCCACCATCATATAATTAGTCTTCTTCCCTTTGATTTTAGCTGGGATGAACAGAGCTTTATTATGATTCCTCCCTTCCACATGTAAATCCTCATAAAAAAAGGTAATAACACCATGCTTCTTCTCAGTAACCTTGGCCACCATTGCTTCAAGGATTATAGTGGTGTCAATGTTCATCCTAGCTAAAGCCTTAACTAAAGCCTTCCTATGGCTACTTGAGTGCATCAAGAGCTCCCAAATGTTCACATTTGCTTTTGCCTTCTTAAGCTGTTTAAGGATAAAGTCATCATCATGTTCATTTGAGTCTTTCTTTTAGCCACCTCATCCCTCTCATGTAGTCTTCTTCATTGGTTTATAACCCTTACCACTTCTAGTGATATAACTGACTTCTGGATTATCAACCCATACATTATAGCCTTCAGTGCCTTCTTCATTAGAGTTATAATAGATGTCTATAATCCTAATGGTTTACTCTTTCTTTCCATCTTTCCACACCTCAACCATGCATTTCTCTCTCTTATCTAGCATTTTCTTATCATCAAATTCATCACCCCATCCTATAGGCCTGATCAACTCAACGGGTATATTGAAAGAAGGTGGTTTGGAATAACACACCTTGTAGTCAAATTTGCATGAAGGTTATCCCAACAAGTCTTCTACTCTCTCCTCATCTTTAGGGGCATTAAGGGGTTTCTCATTGGTTTTAAGCGTTAGATCCTCAAAGGAGTTAAGCACTTCTTCCTTACTAACTCATGAGTTGATCATCATAGTAGTTAAGGGTGGCATGTTTTAGTAATTTGGAAAAGGGTTATTTTTGGTGTTTGGTTTTGGATTGGATTTCTCAGGGTTCATGATCTTTCTAGAGTCTATGAGGTTTTGAATTTCATGTTTAAGGTGCATGCAAGAGTCAATGAAATGGTTAGCAACTTTGTGAAATTTACAATAACTGTTTGTGTCAAAGATAGGGAGATTTGGGTTTAGTGGTCTATAGGGGTTAAGGGTCTAAGGAAGCCTTTTTGGATTAATTGGCGTAGGACTTTAAATAAGTGCTAATTAAAATTTGAGAATTTCCTAGGTTTTTGAATATCATGGACTCCTACAACCTAACTAGCATTTCCTTATTGTATGCCCCCAATTGGGTAATTTCTCACTCTGGTGCTTATAGTGATCTTCTTCTCGCTTTTTATCTCTTTAGCTTGTAATCCATCATCATAAAGGTCAACAAACATCTTGGGGTTCATCATTTACAACCTCTCAACCGAATTGGGTGACACATTTCAGACTATCGTCCTAACCTAATCCTTTTCAACTAGCTTGTTTTTCATTAATCCCACTTTATTCATGAACCTAGTTAGAAAATCTGAGAATGATTCATTAGGCTTCTGCTTGGTCAATTCTAGATCCCTGATGGACACTTTGAACTTGGTGTTATAGTCATATTCCTTTAAAAAAGTGGTACATAGTTCCCTCCAGTCTGCTCTGATAGACTTCTCCAACCCATGATACTAATTGGTAGCCAAACCCTCCAAGGATAGCATAAATAACTTGGTAACCATAAACAAAGGAGCCTCAGTGGTGCTCATGGTAGTTGTGTATTGACTAAGGTGGACCCTCGGGTCTCTAGTACTGTCAAACGTATGTAGCAATTTATTAAGCAATTTTTCCTCCTGAAATTACATCACATCATCAAAGTCAAATGAGTATCCAATGCCATGTCCTCTCATCAACTCCTCCATGTTAGACATCTTCTAAGTTAGTTCTTTCATCTGCTTGGATTCCAACTCTTGAACTTGCTTAAGTGACTCCCTTTTTGCCTTTTCAACCATGTAACTCTCGACATCCTCCAACTTCATTTCCATAATAGGTATGTTCTTAGCAACATTATCATTGCTGGCAGGTAGTGTACCCATAACAAGTGCATTGGCCACAACGGGAGGTGCAACGGTAGCAGGTGGTCGTATCAATCCAGCCAAAGTTTGTCTTAACTCTTCTTACATCATCACTCTCATGTCATCCATCAATGCTCCTTCAACATCCTCTAAAGTCAAGTTTCCTCCCTCTTGTTGTTCCATTTCTTTAGCTTGTTTAGGGTGTGCAACTTCTAGGTAGAGTGGATTAATGGGACTCCTTTCTAGTCTACTAAGGATCTCTTTTGCAATTGATTACGAACTTGAATCAGTTCTCACTAGTCTGCCACCTTTTCAACACCAAACATAGGAAGACTCGGATGATTATATGATGGTTGAAAAACAAATTGTTAATATTATGCATGTAATGCATGTATGCAAGATGCACATGCTATGTAACAAGTAATAATCAAGTCAAGTATATACATCCTTCCAACCTTATTCCTCCCACACACGTATTCAATGGCAAGTCTCTTTTCCTAGGATTTTTGGTCTTGGCCATAATATTAACATGGGATATCAAAAACTGATGCATATGTCAAATCTCTTAAAGCAGTAAAGCATATAAATAGTATTTCTAGGTATAAAAGCATATCCCAATCTTTATTAGTCTTAATGAGCTTCTAAAGTATGGGCTTGGGCCTTTATAGATAGAAATAACTCATGGCAACATTCACAAGTAATTTGGGTAATCCTAAGGAAAATAACTAGGCCATTATATATGGTTAAGTCTGATGGAAAAGGTCAAGATTCCCTTAGCAAGATTCCCTCCTTTAAGACTTGAGTTATAGGCCAAGGTTAGAGGGACCCAACATCCTTTGCAAACTCGAGAGAAGATTACCCCCCTTTTAGGATTTGGGTTAAAGATTCTAGTCATATGAGCCCGGTAATCTCTCTTGAACCTAGTTAAGGCTTAGAGTGATGGTTAGCCAATTTATAATCCCAAGAAGCTAGTGGAATCATGGAACCATAAACCAATGCCATCAGTTAATAGGGACATGCAAAATGAATCCAAGAATAAAATAATAAATAATAAAATAATTCTAAAAAACACAAGTAGAATTAGTGTCTCTTATCCAAGTGGAGTCACCACTATAGACAATGGTGTTTAGTGCGCACCTAAGATTTTAGAAACTGCGACACTGTTTGAGCCCAAGGCTTTAGAGAACACACTAACCACTATCACAAAGACATGGTGTGGAGATGAGGAGTCACCACCCAGGGTAATAACTGGGACAAATTGAGAAATGGTTTACTAGATTCCCTAAAAGAAAGCCAGTACCACAACCAGGAGATTTTGGGTTTGGAATACTAACTTCTTTCAGTCTTGTGTTCATTTAGAATTACTTTATGAATTACTATTTTATCCTATATTTACATGTAATTTCATATAAACCCTTAAAAATAATCAACTCCAAGCAAACTAGTCATGAAATATACAAGTAAACAATTGATTCATCACAATCCTTACGTCCTTACATTGATTTTGATTAAATGAGCTAAATCTACATATTTTAATTTACAAGTGAGTCTAAAGACTAATGGACCTAATTCCTTTTAATTAAATGATCCTAAGTTTATTTATTTTAATTCTAAAAATAGGTCTAAATCTACAAATTATAAAGTATCTAATTAGTGGGCCTAATTCTATATGTTTTAATTCTAGGATGATCTTAAATCTACAAATTATGAAAAAGGCTTAAATTAAATAGGCTAAGTCTAAATTAATTAAATTAGGTGGGTCTATGTCTAATTAACTAAATGAGCCTAAAATGTAATTTTATTAATTAAACCTAAAAACCTAAATTTAAATGGGTTAAAGCCTAATGTGGGCCTAGGGTCCAAAACATATAAACATAAGCAAACAAGCCCAAAAACAATAAAAATATCAAAACAAACAAGTAAAAGATCGAACAATTAATTTAACTTTTACTAAAAATCCTAATTTAATTAACGTAACTCTAAAAATAAACTAAAATAATCAATCAAGCAAACTAATTTTACCAACATAAATCTAATTCAATTTTAATTAAACAACCTAACAATTTATATAGCCATTAGTTTTGATTAATTACGAAATGAAAACCTAATTTTACTAATCAATTACTTAAAATAAAATACACAAGCACACACACCAAATTTCATTATTCCTACTTTTGGGGCTATTATAATGAACTATTGAGAATAATAAATAAGAATTAATACAATCCCAAAAATAAATAAAAATAATACAATTAAATAAAAGAACCTAAAAACTACATTTAACTACTAAGTTCCATCTATGGCATTCCATGGACCTCTATAGATTTGGTTCTCCAAGCATGATCATCATGTAATCTCCTCTATAATCACCATCATAAAAGGATAAAACAATAATTAGTGAATAAAATTATAATAAAAATTTAATAAAGTCGAAATTCAATAAAATCAAAATAACAAAAAAAGGATAAAAAAAGTAGGGAGAAGATAATGCTTTATAGATTCTAAATAAATTGCTCCTCAGACTAGTAAGATCACTGTTGTTTTTAGTAAGACTTCAAAACTTATTATTCTTCTTCTAAAAAATCTCCAACGAATAAATCATCAATAATTTTTTATGTCCTATCTAAATAAAAGTGTATAGATACTTAGGAAGAAGAAAGCCAAAATTGCAAAAAATAATGCTCAAGATTGAGAATTGAGTCTTCCCCCTCTTGCTCCAGGATCTTAAGCTCTCTTTTTATAAGAAAAAAAAATCCCCCTACTGAAGAGTTCCAATTTTAAAAGGACTTTAATTCCTGAAAATTTAGATAAATCCCAAAAATAAATTCGAGAGAATTTCTTAACTAATCAAAACTCAGGAAAAATATTTTTTATTTTCTATAAAAAGATAGATGGAAAACATATAATTTTGATCAGAATTATGTAATTTCGATTGGAATTCTATAATTCTAATTTTTTTAAATTTTTAATTACAAAAAAACCCCTGAAAGAAATTAAAATTTTCAATTAAGTCTTAAAAAGTATTACAATTAAGTCTTAAAAAACCAATGAAACTCTTTTTAAAAAGGTATTCAAACTTTTGAGGTTTTAAACTTTAAGTATTGAAGACCAACTTATAACATTTTCATCATTGGAGTCCTTTGTCACATCCATATTTTATTATCCCGAAATTGGGTGTTTACAGACGCGCATGCCAAATCTCTCTTAAAGCAATAAAAGCATGGAAATAATATTTCTAGGTATAAAGGTCTAGTCTAATCTTTATTAGCCCAGATGGGCTTTTTGAAGTATAGGCTTGGGCTTTTATAGATAGAAATACCCCATGGCAACATACACAAGCAATTTGGGTAAAACCTAGGGGAAGTAACTAAGCCATTATATGTGGTAAGGTTTTGGTGAAAAGTCAAGGTTCCCTTAGTAAGATGCCCTCATTTAAGACTTAAGTTACAGGCCAAGGTGAGAGGGGCCCAACATCCTTCGCAAACTCGAGAAAATATTACCCCCTTTAGGACTTGGGTTACAGACTCTAGTCAGATGAGCCCAATAATCTCTTTTGAACCGAGTTAAGGCTAAGAGTGATGGTTAGCCAATTTACAACTCCATAAAGCTAGTAGAATCATGGAATCATAAACCAACACCATTGATTAATAGGGACATGTAGAATGAATGCAAGAATAAATAATAATTAATAAAATAATTATAAAGAACACAAGTATAATCAGTATCTTTTATCCCTAATGGAGTCGCCACTGTAAATGGCAGGGTTTAGTGCGCATCCAACATTTTAGCAACTGCAACATTGTTTGAGCTTAGAGCTTTAGAGAACACACTAACCATTGTCATAAAGACATGGCATGGAGATGAGGAGTTGCCACCCAGGGTAATAACCGAGACAAATCTTTTGGTGGTACTCGATTCTCTAAAAGAAATCTAGCACCACAATCAGGAGATTCTGAGAATGAAATACTAAGTTCTTTCAGTCTTGTGCTCATATAGAATTTTTTTATGAATTACTATCTTTTTCCCTATTTACACACAATTTTATAAAACCATAATTAAACATCCATCTAGCCCTAAAGCAAACTAGTCATAAACCCGTATGTAAAAAATGCATATCAAGTGCATCGTCCCTAGGTCTAAACTATGTTAATATTATTTTAAAGTTTAGCTAATTGTACATTTTTTATTTACAAGTGAAATGGAGTAAAGATGGTCCTACATTTTAAGATAATTAATGAGGCTAAGTTTACTTGTTTTAATTCTAAAATGTGGGCTTAAATCTATTCATTTTAAGACATAAATTAGAAATAAATTAGTGGGCTTAATTCTACTTAATTTTACATTAAGTGATGTGATCCTAAATCCATTTATTTTAAAAAGGAAATGTTTTAATAAGCTGAGCTAAATCTAAATTAATTTTAATTAAACCTAAAAATCCAATTAAAAGTCTATTTATTAAATGGGTTGGAACCTAAAATGGGCCTAGGGCCTAAAGAGAATAAAAACATGCAAATAAGTCCAAACAACAAATTAAAGCAAATAATGAATCAAAAACATACATTCAATGATTTCTAACATAATTTTAATTACATGCAACATAAATTAATCTAAAGCCACCATTGATTTTATTAGGGTTTTATCAAATGAACCTAATTTACTAATTAATTTTAATAATGCAGAAAATTAAAAGAGTTTCACTATTCCCACTATCGGGGCTATTACAAAATCTACCAAAAAATAACAAA
This sequence comes from Mallotus nudiflorus, assembly GCA_947683625.1. Classification (NCBI taxonomy): domain Eukaryota; kingdom Viridiplantae; phylum Streptophyta; class Magnoliopsida; order Malpighiales; family Euphorbiaceae; genus Mallotus; species Mallotus nudiflorus. The sequence goes on along the minus strand of CANTUR010000111.1, from coordinate 652,121 downwards.
AAAAAATAAAATTAAAATTACAGCCCTTAAGAAAATAAATTAAAAAAATTCATAACCTAAAACAATAAATTAGATAGAACAAAATAAAAAATACATAAGAATTAAATTGGGATCTTAATTCTTGGTTTTCATTTATGGATTCTCCATTGGTGTTCCTTGGATCAATCATGTGTTCATCATCATAGAAACATGAAACACAGAGAATAAAAAAGATTAGAATAAATGAACAAAGAAAAAATAATAATGAAAATTAAACAAAAAACAAAGAAAAAATTAAAAATAATAAAATAATATAAAAGAAAGAATTATAATAAAAAATAAAGAAGTAGAAGAAGGATGCTATGCATATGCTGTTTGAATGCCTCTCAGAATAGGATTCACCATCTTAAAAAAATTGACTGTGTTTTTCTTGAATTCTGGACCTTGAAAAGAATGTAATTTTTTTAAAAGGCTTTTTTTTATTTTCTTTTTGTTTCTTCTTTTTTGTTTCTATGTTTTTTCAATCAATTCTCTTTTGCAATAGCTATTAGGGTTTTCTCTTTTTTCACTTTTTTCTTCTTATATCCCGTTCTAACCCTAGCTAGCCTCTTACGTGATCACAGGAGAGGCAGCTCTGATCCTCCCTCTCAAAATAAACAGGATAAGAATTTTAATTTCAAAAAATTATAGGTGCGTACTGGAAAGATAAATATCAAAATTAATTTATTTATTAAAAATAAATTAAATTTGGACCAATCATAATTAAAAAATTTGAGAAAATAATTTTTTTAAAAAAATTTTAGTGCCTCGGCATTACAGAATATCAATTGGCATTACGTAATGCCAATTGGCATTATCAGAATTTTTAAATAGGCCTTTGCAAAATTTAATTTTTTAAAATTAAACCCAAAAAAATGTGTAATTTAGTCCTTAAAATCGCGAAACTTAACACTAAAGGTCAAATTTTAACTAAATTTTCATCATATAGGCTTTCGTCGCATTCATGCACAAATGCATTCTAAAATTGGGTGCTTACAACTCTACATTATATACAAGATCACTTGCATTAGACCTCAAAAATTGATAAGAAAATTCATCATTATCCATGAAAAATTATTTACCAATAAAACAAAGTGCTACTCTAATGAAATTGAAAAACATGTTAATATTAGTAATGCCAATCCCTGGCAAAGGTGCCAAAACTTGTTAGCACAACTCTATAAGTGTACAGATCATGACAAGTAATAAAGTGATAAGTAGGGAATCATTCCCACGAGGAAAGGGTACTAAGTACTAACTGTCAATCAATTTTCCCTATCTAGCACAAATCAAATTAAATAGCAAGATTTAAAATAAATAAATTAAAATAAAATATCTACTCTAATTAATATAATTAAATCAATGGAGATAAACTAAAGATTGGGTTTGTTTTACTAGTTAGGACTTGAATTACAAAATTAAATTCAACTATTTCAATGATCACAATCAAGGGTAAATTACTCTAAATTACCTAAAGTCTTTTACGAGATCATTCAAGTATGACAAAACTAATTATCGCCTATTTTCATGGTCAAATTAATTAATTAAGGCTCATTAAGTTTCTTAGTAATTTATTAATCCCGAAGGGATTCGTCTACTTTCATGATCAAGGTCACTAAGTCTTATGAGTTATAAGCTAGTAGATTACTTAACTTTTGTTGATAGCAATTTACCCATAAAAATGCAAACAATTGGGCCCTTAATTAAATACAAAATATTAAGCATAACTCATAAAATTGATTGAAAATCAAATCATTAATAAGAAAAAAAATTCCAACAAGTCTAATTAGTTACTCCAAAACCAAACTCTAATTAATATAGCTATTCATAAGAAAAGAAGAAAAAGGAAAGATAAAACTCATTGAAAGCACACTTAAAATCTTCAATCCTTGTTAAGCTCTTCAATTCCATGCTTTGCCTCCCTTGGCAGTGGTGTTCTACCCCTTCCTGCCCTCAGTAACTCCTTTGTATCCCCTTTTATAGGAAAAATCTAATGGAAAAATTACTTGCACTTGAATTCTCAAAAATGAAGTTTCTTCTGAATAAGAATGATTCTCCTTAATAAAGAATGAATAAAAACCCCTTTTTATCCCCCTTTTATATTGCAAATTTAATGGAAACCTCATTTGACTTGAATTCCTGAGTTTCATCCAAAAAGGAAGCTTTTTCTATTCATCATTGCTTCACTCACAACCGTGATATGTCCTAAAATTTTTGTCACCACTTGGCTCATGGTCATAAGTGAAGTGATGATGAGCTTTCATAATTGTTTTAATTTGGTCAAAGGGGAGAACGACTTGAGGCACACCCGTTAGCCATCCCATGACTGTTAAATGCTCTTTAATAATTGATTTGGCAAAAATGCTTCCAAATGAGGTCTTGTCTAGCTCTCCTTAATCAACTAGGCTTCCTTAGTAATCTTTCCTACAAAACAAGGTAAATCCTCATTCAAATCAAATAAAGGTCTTAAATAAACCAAAATTAAATAGTAAACTAGAATGAAGGTCTAATCTAAACAAAATGCGTAATTAAACCTAAATTCTTCCAAAATATTATCAACTATCAACTATTGTTCATAATTCATTAAAATTCAACTCTAGAATAAGTGTAAAATTACACTTAACAAAAGGGAAAAACTTATTAATATTTAATAAAAACTCCTAATTTGATAGAAATTAAACTAAAAACAATAAAATTCTAAATCAAGCTATAAACTAAAATTAATCCTAAATAAACATAATTTCTATCTAAATATAATTAATTATTTATTCAAGATGTATTAAAATTCAACTAAAAAACATGTGATAAATTACACACAATAAATTCCCCCACACAAAAGTTTTGCTTATCCTTAAGCAAAAATTAGATTCAAACATTTAAACACTAGCTCAATCACAACCAAAGAGTTATAATTTCTAAAGAAGATAATTAGACAAAAGTACAACATATATGAAAAATTTACTAATCATAACCCAAGCACAAGACCTATTTGAAATATAATAAAAATAACCTTAGGAGGAAAACAAAATTGGTTGTGAATGCATTTCATGCTCCATTTCAAAACATCTTTTCTTTTATTTGATGACTGTGGTTTGCGCTCCATCTCATCACTTTTTCTCTATAATCAAATCTTTCCATTCTTAGTAATCTCCCACCATTCCCGTACTACTAAGCATGGATACTGCCAAGTGGGTCCTTTGGATACTCTTACTCTAATTAGAGCATTGAAGTAGATTCAGAGCATGTAAAAATTTAGATTTAAGTATTGCTCTTACTTAAGAAAAAAGATATTTTTTTTTTGCTATAATAAAATTTGTTTAATCTTCCAAAATCATGCTTAAATTCAACCTTTCAGTTTATGCTTAGGTTGTAAAAGCTATATTTTTCATACATAATGACCATGTTCAACTATTTTAATTAATAAACCATTCAACATTTTAAAAATTGAATTGAAAATGCACACTTATACACTGTTGCCCCGTAATCGCAATTAAGATTCAATTTTGTACAAAACCAAAACAAAAAGTTTTAAGGATAAACATCACAATAAATATGGAGAAATCGAGTTGAAAATTAATGAACCTTATCATTCTTTTTAAAATTATTTTCTTAATTTAACTAATATGTATGCAAAAATAAATAAAACACACATGCATAAACATAAAAACATTATCCTAACATTTGACATCCTCTATAGTAACTCATTTTTCCTTAATGACATTATATATAACATTGTCCTTAATGACAAAAATATTAAAATTAGAAAAAGAAAAAAAGACTTCCATAGTAAGCATATTCTTCCTTTTATGTTCACTCAAAATGCTTAAATGACCTACAAAATAAATAACAAAAACTAAGAAAAAAAAGTGAAAAATAAACTAGAACTAAAGAAATTTAAACAAAACAAATTAAAAAAAAAACACATTGGGTTGCCTCCCAACAAGCACTACTTTTAGGTTATTAGCTTGACCCTCTGAATGTGTAATATCACAGGTTCAAATGAACATGAGGAAGTTTTCTTAGAAGCATCTTCCTTTCCTTACTTTTGTTAGGTTCCCTTATGCCTAGGTAATAAAGTATGGACTCCATATGCCAAATGTTATAGTCTAACACCTTTCATGGTTTCTACATATATGAATGTAATAGGTTGTGGAACATATGCATTGTTAGTTATAGATGGCTTAGTGTCATCCCATGTAGCTTCAAGGATTGTTATATTTTCCTCTTCCAACTCATCTCTAAATTGTGTTGAGTGACTTTGTACCTCATCATCCTTGATGTCTATAAATGGATTCTTACACTTGGAGACTTTTTTGATTTCCTTGCTGATCATCTCTTCTTGCTTATCATCCATGCACATCTCAAAGGTGATTTCATCACTTTGACAAAAAGTGTTCTCACCATCCTACACACTTTCTCCTTATGCTGGTCACATTGAGCAATTCATGGGTGCACACATTTAAAGCTTTTGGAAGCATGCAATTTTACTTTCTACAATTTGGTCTAACTTTGAATTGATATACATGAAACACTCCCCATATTGCCTAAGAGTCTCCTCTAATTTGTGATTTGCCTTAGTTTATACTTGAATGAATTACTTCAACTTGTCCTCCAAGTATTGTTCTTTGATCTTCTTTGTTTTTTGAATGAAATTTTCCAATATTAGCTCATTATTTGACTTAGGTTCTTCCTGATAACTTCAAGTGTGATCCATACAATTGCTCTAAGATGGGTTGTAATGAGGTGATGTATGTGAATATGAATAATATGGGCAATGTGCCCCATCATGGTTCTCTCCACACCAATTACAAATCTGAAAATAAGATAGAAAATAATTAAATTGCATATGTTTTACATCATATATAGGATGACATGCATTAGACCTTAAAAATTGAAAAGAAAATTCATCATTATCCATAACAAATTATTTATAAATAAAACAAATGAAAGTAAAATAAAGTGCTAGTCTAATGAAAAAGAAAAATGTGTCATGTCCTTTATTTTATGGCATGGCTTCCATCATGTCATGTTCCATCCTATGCTGACCTTCTCGCAATTCTTCAATTTACAAATAATAAGACACGGCTTCTATCATGTCATGTTGCAAGCCATGCTGTATTATTTTAGCTTCCAAAATAGGAAATGGGCATAAGCATGTCGTGATGTAATCCACGTCACACCAGTCCTTAGTTATTGGGGAACTCCTCTCAAGACTTGCCTACAAAAAGAGAAATACTTATTAATATTTAATAAAAACTTCTAATTTGATGGAAATTAAAATAAAGACAATAAAATTCTAAATCAAGCTATAAACTAAAATGAATCCTAAATAAACCTAATTTCTACCTAAATATAATTAATTATTTATTCAAGATTCATTAAAATTGAACTAAAAAACATGTGATAAATTATGCACAACAAATTACACTTATAAATAAAAAAAAAATTAAATTAAATATATTAATTTATCATGTTATAAAATAGTATTAAAAATTCAATAGTTAAATATCCTAGTAAAAACTTTTAAGTTAAATATTTTAATTTATTATTTTAAATGATTTTTTAATTTCATTAAAAATTAAAATATAGTTATATTGCATTATTAAATCATCTTAAAATTATTGAAATTTTAATTTAAGTTACAAATGGTGTTTCAAAAAAAAATACCCTTTTACTTATCTGGGACAAAATTTTTTGCTTCTTTTCTTGTTTGTAAATCCATACAAATTTAACTTAAAAAAATCATCAACCAAAAGAAACCTTTAAAAATAATGCAATTAGTCAAGAAATTTAAAATTTTTTTAAAAATATATTATATGGTCCCATATGAATGAAAACGTATTGGGGACGCATTACCAAATTCATAATAAAAACAACTACGATACTAATAATAATTTGTTTGATTTATTTATTTATTTTTATTCATTATAAGTCGAACAAAACAGTTAATTAACAAAATACGAAGCCATTGTTTTATTTTTAATAATTTATAAATAAAAAATTAAAATTATTTATATTTAATAATTTGATTGATTAAAAAAAATAATTATCTACTTGATAGTTAAATTTATTCTCTCAAACAAAATTTATAAAAAAAAAACATATATATTATACTTTATTAGTCAAATTTAAAATTTTAAGCATATGTATCACACATCTAATAATTAATCATCACAATATTTTATATGTTGGCAAAATTTTCCTAAATGAAAATACTGTTCTAATTAAATTACCACATAAAGTTTTGATAGAGAGGATTAATAGTGAAATTAGACCTTAATTATTCATATATGAAGAAGTAAAAAATCAATCAAATACAATTAAATAATTTTACAATCATGCACAATTTTTTTTTCTTGAAAATTGACTAATTTATTTAAGGAATAAAAACCAACTTCAATTTTATGTTTATAAAGTACTTTGATTTTATGTATTATAAAAGTTAGATAAATTCAAAATAAAAGTTTAAAGGTAGAAATCTAATGGAGATCAAAGGTGACCCTAGCCGCTCTCTAGAGGAGAATGATCTTCTTGAACGTAGTGTTAGGAAGGTCAAACGAAAAGCAGTCGAGGATGCTAAGAATATTGCTAAGAACAATGATTTGTTTACAAAGGCTGTAATTGCAATTGGGAGGGGGGGGGTACATAACCATGATCATTTAGGGATACCCGAAAGGATGGAATTAATTTTCCGAACAAGGACCCTTTGGATGACACTTCAGATGATGAAGAGGAGACATAGGGTATGGAATCAGATGATGAGGAGTGCCCTACCATTAGAGTTTCGAAAGAGGAAAAATTAGAATGCGAAAGCCCTTGCTGCTAATGCTGATAGTAAAAGTGTTAGGGCATACTATTGGTTTTAAGTCTTTTGAAAGATAGCTACGTGAGTTATGGCATCCTAAATCCATAATGGATGTGGTTACTATCGAGAATGATTTTTTCTAAATAAAACTCACATCGATTGAAGATTACTGTAAGCACCCAATTTCGGGATAATAAAATATGGATGTGACAAAGGACTCTGACGATAAAAATGTTATAAATAGGTCTTTAATACTTGAAGTTTCAAACCTCAAAAGTCTAAATGTATTTTCAAAAGAGTGTAATTGGTTTTTTTAAGGACATAATTGTAATTTTTTTTAGTACCTATTTGAAAAGTTTAAACACTTTCAGGGGTCTTTTGTAATTAAAATAAAAAAAAGAGATCGAAATTCTATAATTTTGATTGGAATTAAACAATTCTGGTTGGAATTATGCATGTTTCATCTGATTTTTTCTATTTTATTTCAGTAAAAAATTTGGTTTCCTGAATTTTGATTGTTCAAATAATATTTATCTGAATTTTCAGGAAATTAAAGTCTTTTAAAATTAAAACTCTGTGAAAAAAAAACAAATCACAGTAGGATAGATTTTTTGCTAGGTTTTTCCTATAAAAGATTAGCTTGAGCTCTCACAAAGGGGATACAGACAAAAAGGGAGGGAAAAAGAAAATACGCAGAGAGAATAACATAGAAACTTTCTTTAAGGAACTTTTCTTTTAAATTTTTCTTTAACGATTTTCTCAATTCTTTTCCTGGATTAAAGGCTTTTGTATTTTGTCTCTAGGCAACATTAAATATATTCTCTAGTAATTTAATTGTCTTTGGAGCAAGGAGACTTTTGAAAAGAAGAATAACAAGTTTTAAAGACCTACTTGAAAAAGCAACAGTGATTTTACTAGTCTGAGGAGCAACCAATATTGCATCCATGTGCATCATCTTTTTTCCTTCCTTCTTTTATTTTTATTTTTATTTTATTTTATTATTTGATTTTACTAGATTTCAATTTTATTTAAATTTTCATTGTTATTTTATTCACTAATCATTATTTATTCTTTTTATGTTGGTAATTATGGAGGAGATTACATAATGATCTTACTTGGTGAACAAAATCCATGAAGGTCCATGGAATGCCATGGATTGGACCTAATAGCTAAATACAGTTTTTTTTTTAGACTTTTTATCTAGTTCTTTATTTATTTATTTTTTTCTTTGTTTGGGATTGTATTAATTTTTTTTCTTTTCTTGTTATTTTCAATAGTTCATTGTAATAGCCCCAATAGTGGGAATAATGAAATCATATATGTAAGATTATATGATTATATATTTTATTTTAATTAATTGGTTAGTAATATTAGGGTTTCAATTGGGTAATTCATTAAAATTAATGGCTATAGAAATCATTAGGATTTATTTTTATTAAAATTAAATTAGATTTAGGTGGATAGAATTAGGATTACTTGATATGGTCGCTTTAATTAAATTAGGCTTTTTAGAATAAGTTTAATTAATTGTTTTTGATATTTTTTTAATTAGTTTTTGGGATTATTTGTTTGTTTGTGTTTATGTGTTTTGGGCTCTAAGCTCATGTTAGGTTGTAACCTATTTAAATAAATTTAAGATTTTTAGGTTTAATTAATACAAGTGCATCTTTAAGCTCATAATTAATTATATTTAGGATAGATATAAATTTAAACCCATTTAGTTAATTTAGACATAGGTCCACCTAATTTAATTAATTTAGACTTAGCCCATTTAATTTAAGTCTTTTCCATTATTTATAGATTTAAGATCACTTTAGAAATAAAACATGTAGAATTAAGCTCACTAATTCAAATACTTCATAATTTGTAGATTTGGGCTTATTTTTAGAATTAAAATAAATAGATATAGGTTCATTTAATTAAAATTGAATAAGAATTAGGCCCATTATTCTTTAGGCTCATTTGTAAATTAAAACATGTAGATTATACTAACTTAGGGATTGCGAATTTAAATAAATGCTTTATTTACATGTGTTTTTCATGACTAGTTGTTGGCCTGTAGTTGATTGTTTTAAATGAGGGTTTATATGAAATTGCATGTACATAGAGGATAAGTTAGTAATTCATAAAGTAATTTTAAAAGAATATAAGACTGAAAGAAGTTGCTATTCCATATCTAGAATCTCTTGATTATGGTGTTGGCTTTCTTTTAGATAATCAAGTACCATCAATTTTTTTTGTTTGTCCTAGTTATTAACTTGGGTGGCACCTTCTCATCTCCATGCCATGTCTTTATGATAGTGGTTAGTTTGTTCTCTAAAACCTTAAGCTCAAACAGTATCGCGATTGCTAAAATCTTAGGCACACACTAAACCCCACCATCTACAATTACAAATTTATTCTTTTTGAGGGTCCTTGGATGATATTGGATCATTACTTGATTGTGAAAAGGTCGAGTCCAAATTTTGATCATGTAAAGGCCACCATTGACAAAGTGGTTGCATGGGTTCATTTTCTTTGTCTACCTATAGAATACTATGATGTGGATTTTCTCATAAGGGTGGGTGAATGCATTAGAACAATGGTGAAAGTGGACACCAATACATGTGAATGCTCAAGCGTGAAGTTTGCTCGAATGTGTGTTGAGTTAAACTTAACAAAACCTATATTTTCTAAATTTAAACTATGCATAAGGGTTATAAAAATCAAGTATGAGGGCATTCACCTTATTTACTTTAAGTGTGGTCAGTTTGGTCATAAAAAAAATGTTGTCTAGAGTTGAATAATCTGCCTGAAGAAGCATCAATGCCGGTGGGGAATGGAGGGGAGGTTGACGGCAACCAGAATAGGAAAGTAGAGGAAATGGTGAATCCAAAAATCATGGACAAATTTGGTATATGGATGATTATCTACAAAAAAACATAGAAACCAAAAAGGAAGGAAGGTCAATATGGTTATGGTAATAGGAAATAATCAAATATGGCACCAAATAATAGGGGATTTATGTCACATGATACAAGGATTACTATTGGTTCATCCCACTTTACAGAATTGGAGTTGGAAGAGAATGATGGGTTGTTATTTGAGAATGATATGGGGAATTTTGATAATAGGGCCACTTTTGCTTGGGCCCAAGGGTCTAGTGGGAGAGGCACTTAAAGGTCTAGCAAAGGAAAGGGACATGGATCAAGGCTCAATGTGCAAGTTCAACAATCAAAGTCAAGAGGAAAAAAGATAGTGGTCAAGACTAACAATTCTTCACCTTTAGTCTTGAGGAGATTACAGAGATAAGAGATAGAAGAAATAAAGGGACAAGGAGCTCTAAATCCAACCTTGAAAATCTTATAGAACAATTTGTCAACCAACAAATGACCATCAATAAACAAAGTGAAGAGCAATTCAAGCAAATCAACATAGGGCTTGAATAACTTGCTACTCATAATTGCATTCTTGAAAATCAAATTGCTCAACATGCCTCCTCTTCTAATGCCAAACCCTTAGGAAAGCTTCCTAGCCAACCAGAGTTTGCATTGAAAGAGACTTGTCAAGCAATTACCTTAAGGAGTGGTAAGGAGGCTAAAAATGCTACTAGTAAAAATAAGGTCATGGTTGATGATGATGAAGTCATAGGGATTGAAGCTAATAGCAAAGCCGATGATGTGGATGTTATTAGCAAGAATGATGTTGAAAGTGCAAAGAAGGGTAAAAAGGATGATATCAACTCTCCTAAGGATAATGAACCAAAGGTAGATCTTAAGGCACTACCTTTCCCTCACAGATTCATAAAACGGAACCTAGATAAGCAATTTAGCAAATTCCTTAATTATCTTAAGGAAATCATTATTACTATATTGTTTATGGATGCCATTAGAGATATGCCAGCATGGAGTAATTTTTGAAAGATATTATTAGTCATAAGAACAAGCTTGAAGATTATGGTTTAGTATCTCTTGTTGAAGAATCCAAAGCAATATATTCCAAATTGCCATAGAAATTAGGAGATCTAGGTTGTTTTACAATTCCTTATTTTATTGGCTGTACGTATTTTGATAAAGCTTTGTATAATATTGGAGCTAGTGTTAGTCTTATGCCTTACTCCATATACAAGAGACTTGATTTAAGAGAACTCAAACCTACAAACATATGTCTTTCCATAGTGGACAAATCCATCACCTATCCACTTGGCATGCTTAAAAATATGCCAACTAAGGTGGGGAAGTTTGTAATACCAGCTGATTTTATAGTTATGGAAATGGAGGAAGACTTAGAGATTCTGATTTTATTTGGAAGATCATTTTTAGAAATAGCCAGTGTAATTATAGATATGAAAAGAGGCAAAATTACATTAGAAGTGAACAATGAGAGTTTAGAGTTTGATGTAGGCAAGATTACATCAGTGGAAGTAGCAAGTAGAATTGATTCCATTTATGTTTTTTATGAATGTGTGGATGAGGTTATACATGGATGCTGAAAGTAAGATTCGATTGAGTCATATAAGGACCATGAGACTAGTGATCAATGTTTGGAGGTAACTTCACACGTACCTTCCCATAGGATTTCTAGGTTCAAACCATTAAAAAGGGATGATGATCCAAAGTTCACTACACCAAGTGAAAAAGTAGATTTAGAGCTCAAGCCTTTACCATCAAATTTAAAGTACACATTTCTTGACTCTAACTCTGAATTTCCTTTTATTATAAAATAATCTTTGTCAAATATAGATGTTGATGCTTTGCATGATATGTTGTTAAGACATAAGAATGCCTTAGGTTATTTTATTAGTGATTTGAAAGGCATTAGTCCAAAATTGTGTATGCACAGAATTCTCTTAGAGGATAATGTCAAGCCTTCCATTAAAGGTCAAAGGTGATTGAATCCCACTCTCAAGGAAGTAGTGAAAAGGGAGGCTTAATCATTTTTAGGAATGAATCTAATGATTTATTACGTACTAAAACTATCACTGGATGGCGTATGTGTATAGATTGTAGGAAGTTAAATAAAGCAACTAGAAAGGATCATTTTCCATTGCCTTTTATCAACCAAGTTCTTAAGAGACTAGCTAATTTTTCATATTTTTGTTATTTGGATGGACTAAATGGTTTTTACCAAATTCCCATTCATCTTAAAGACTAATCTAAAACTACATTTATATGCCCATATGGTACTTTTGCATTTAGGCGTATGCCTTTTGGTTTATGCAATGCACCTGTAACTTTTCAAGATGTATGTTTTCAATATTTAATGATTTACTTGATTATTGTGTACAAGTTTTCATGGATGACTTTAGTGCTTATGGATCTAACTTTGCAAATTGTCTAGAAAATCTTTCTAAAGTTCTTGACAGGTGTAAGGAGCATGGATTTATCTTGAATTAGGAAAAACATCACTTAATGGCACAAGAAGGAATTGTGCTTGGCCACTTAATAACTAAGAGAGGGACTGAAGTTGATAAGGCAAAAATAGAAGTAATTGCTAATCTGCTACATCCAAAATGTGTGAAGGAAAAAAGAAGCTTTCTTGGACATACAGGTTTTTATCGGAGATTTATTAAAGATTTTTCCAAGATTGCAAAGCCATTATGCAAACTACTTGCTAAAGATGTTGTATTTGAGTTCGATGAGGCATGCATTGATGCTTTTGAGGCTTTAAAGAAGGCACTTATTTCAGCACCAGTTTTATGACCACCTAATTGGGAGCAACTATTTCAAATTATGTGTGATGCTAGTAACTTTATGGTGGGAGCTATTCTTGGTCAAAGGAAGGAAAGAAAGCCTTATGTGATCTGTTATGCTAGCAAACTACTTGATGATACTCAAATCAACTACACCGCCACGGAAAAGGAGTTGCTCACTATTATGTATGCATTTGACAAGTTTAGAGTGTATCTTGTAGGGAAAAAGGTGATTGTATAGTCAAACCATGTCACTCTTAAGTACCTCTTAAGTAAGAAAGATATAAAGCTTAGGCTCCTACGATGGATATTAATGCTTCAAGTGTTTGATTGGGACGTGCGAGAGAAGAAAGGCACTAAAAACTTGGTTGTAGATCATCTATCTATATTAAATCAGGATAAATTAAATGAACATGATGATGGAGTACCTATTAATAAGACGTTTCATGGTGAACATTTTTAAATGTGGCATCAAAGGAACTTCCATGGTTTGCAGATATCACAAACTATCTTGTGAGTGGTATTCTTCCTTATGGAATGGAATATAGACAATGGAAGAAATTCTTACATGATAGCAAATTTTACTATTGGAAGGAGCCATTGTTTTACAAGAGATGTGCAAATGGTTTGATTAGAAGGTGCATTCCTAATGATGAAGCTCAAGATGTTTTATGACATTTCCATGCTATGGATGTTGGAGGGCATTTTAGTGCAACAAAAATAACATATAAGGTACTACAATATGGTTTTTGGTGGCCAACTTTATTTAAAGATGTTAGAGAATTTATGCTGACATGTGATAGATGTCAAAGAATGGGTAACATATCTAGGAAACAGGAGATGACTTTACAAGGAAAAGGAATAATAGAATTTAAGCTCTGTGATGTGTGGTGAATAGACTTTATGGGTCTATTTCCTAGTTCTTTAGGTAACAAGTATATTTTAGTTATGGTTTATTATGTCTCTTAATGGGTAGAAGCAATGCCAACCATTAATTAATACTTTTTGCATATTATATATCTTTTATCAATGCTTTCATTATTTTATTCTATTTTTTACTAACTCAATTCAAATTTTAGATTTGACAAGTTGTTTTTTTCCAAAGATGGTCATGCCCTTTCACATCTCCTCACACCTTTTCAAATCCATACACACCTTTTCACTATCTTTTACACCCCTACTACATCTATAAATCCACCCTTTTGACTACCCACTCTCCTACATCTCTATCAAATTAATTCCAAAATGAATTTATTCTCTATTCTATCAACTCTAGTTCTTTCATCTTCCCCATTTTCTTTTACTTACATACTTAGGTTTTTTGTATCCCTCCCCTAACTGAATCACACCACCCATCTCTCCCTATTTTCTTTATTTTATTTTTCCATCTTCATCTCTTATTCTCTATAAATTTCTCTACTTTTTAACTTCACTCAAGCCACACTATCACCATGGGTAAGACTAGAGGATCATCTTCTAAGAGGCCACATGTGGAAGAGGAACACTAAAAGGAAGAAGAAGATCTTACACCAACCTATACGCCCAAGTTTCCTATCCTTTCCCATAAAAAAGGTGCCAACTTCACAACAATCAAGTTTAGGGAAATCATAGGTTGTAAGTATATTCCTAACTCTCTCTTAAATGATGTGGGTATGCTTGAAACTTTTGATTAAATGTTGACATTATGTGATCTTAAGAAGTTTGTTTCTTTGCATGAAGACACTTATGTGGACTTAATTAGTGAGTTTTATACTACCTTGGATGTTAATGAGAAAAATTCACAAATTCTAGAATTTAGGATGCAAGGAAAGAAACACTAAATCACTTATTCATTCATGCAACGTGTCTTTGGCTTTAAAAAGGATGGATTATGTGATCCCCTACCATCCTTTAATTTGAATGAATTCTGGACTTATCTTACTAATTTGCACACACCATTTCAGCCTAAAAAAGGAAAGGCTATGTTTATCAAAAACTTGAAATACTGGTTGTTGCATAAGGTGATTGCATGTGTCATTTTTCATAAAACTGAGTTTAATCGCATTACTGCATAAGAGCTATTTTTAATGTGGTATATTCATAATAAAAAACAATTTTGTTGGACTTATTGGATTTTTAATCAATTTTTAACATATGCTACACATAAATATGCACCTCTAACTCATAGTCATATTTGTTACAATTATTGTCAAGGCCTTAAATGTTAAACTTGATGATTATACTTGTATTGTTGAGTGGTCCTATTTTACTAACCACGCATTTGTGAGAGGAGAAGTGGTAGATGCAACTTTTTGATTCATCCTTGCCCATTCATAATCTTATTAGTGAGGAATCGATAGCACCCCACTCGTTGAGGAACCTCTAACAGCATACCATCTGAAGAGTGACCTAGATGAGGAACTTCCCCAATATACACCGCTTAGTAATGTTCCCTTGCTCATATATCCTATGCACAGTTCACCGAGTTCCTCAAGTGCACATCCATATATTTAGGATCAAATCTTGAACACTCAACTTTCCATACAAGGTCAATTAAATGAGATGAAGTTTCACCAACAACAACTTGCTTATTGTCAATGAAAGATGGAGTATAAATTGAACCAATTCTTGCTTACTCCAGATATTTGATCAAGTCTCCACCTCCTACCTCGAAGGATAATTAAGGGAGTACTACTTTCCTTTCCTTACTTTGTTTTATCACATTGGTGACAATATGTGCTTTTAAGCATGGGGGAAGGGATATAATTAGGATATTAGTAGTTCATTATTAGTATATTTGCATCTATCTTTTTATCATATCTTTTTATGCTATATTTGCATCTATCTTTTTATCGTAAATGCTTGGGATATTATTTGTGTTTATGCTTTAATTTTCTTGCATGTTTAGGTGTTCATTTAGTGAATTTTGCTATATTTTCATCTATCATACATTTCATTCTTCTCCTCTCTTTTAATAAGTAGTTATCTTACAAATCTTTTTGGTTATTGATTGAGATTATGTTTTCTAAATTGATAATTAGTTTTTTTGCTCAATTAATAAAAATTTTAATTTTCATTTAGTACAAGTTATAAGTTTTTCTTTTTATCTCTTTTTATTATTTTTAAAATTTTATAAATTCTTTAGTCAACTTGCTAACTATGCTTAAGGCTAAGGTAATAAGGATTTAAACTTAGGTTTTCTTAGAGACTTACGTAGCCTTAGGGAAACTATAGCCATAATGCATATGAAATATGCTTTTCAATAATGGATGAGGACATTTCTCTTCTAAAAAAAGAAATGAAAAATAATAATAATAATAATAATAATAATAATAATAATTATTATTATTATTATTATTATTATTATTATTATTATTATTATTATTATTATTATTATTATTATTATTATTATTATTATAATTATATATTTGTGTTTGTGTTTGCTCCTCATTTGCATTCATTCATAAAAGAATACAACTAATAGATATGCTTATGAATAAAAATGCCTAAAAATGCCAAGAGAAAAGTAAGTTGCTATGTGTGCTTAATATTGTCTAAAGGTTGCTTATGTCTCTAGAATTCCTAAGTTTGAAGAGTGACCACTTTAGCCAAGTAGCTTGGTTAGAAATTTGACTTTGTATTCTTGATTTTATTCTTAGTAAATTAAGATAAATTGATAAATTTGCTGCTTGTGCTATGAAGCTTTCTTTTTTTTTTTTTATCATCATTGAGCATTGGAAGTGTAATTATTAATTCATCCCTTTCTAACCTTTTTTGGAATTAAAATGATTTGATAAGATGACTACATTTTTTTTTAGAGAAGATGAAATTTTTTGTTAACTTTTTCATATTAGTTCTTATCTTGCTTAAGGGCAAGCAAGGTCTAAGTGTGAGGGAGTTTAATACAATGCAAATATGCATAGTTATTTAGGGTAGTTTAGTTGTTATTTCATTTGATTTTTGTTATGTTTTTGTGTTTATTTGATTATGCAAATATAATTTTTATTTCCAAGTGTCTTTTATGTTTGTTTGTGTGTTTTATACATGTTTTTAGGCTTAATTGGTATATGGAAAGAACTTTGGACTTGCTAGAATGAAATATAAAGCTTGTGAAGCCAAAGGAAGCAAGTTAAAAGCTGTTCCAAGTCATCACCGTGGGATCGAGTTGTCACAAAGAGTTTTTGTGCCAAGTCATCACCCCTTTCCGAGTCATCATAGAGGGTTTGTTATGCCGAGTTAGTCCAAAGAGTTACAGTTCTCTAGCTTTGCATAATTTTTTTATTTTGGTCATAACTTTCTCTAAAGACATCCAAATGAGGTGATTCAAGTTATGTTGTAAAGATTACTAGAAGATTTACAAATTTTATTAAGAGACTTTCTAAAGATAACATCAGTTAGATTGATAACTTACTATATATGAATAGGGTTATGACTTTTTATGTCACAACCCTATTCATTTATGAATAGGGTACCTTTCCAATTCTAAACAAATTTTGATCCCTTGCAACCACCTCTAAGGTCTATATATACATCATTTATGATATGTAGGATAAGGAGGATTATTATGATTACTAGATAGAACAATTATATAACAATTATTATTACTTAGACTTAGTTATAGGTTATGAAGATCAACTTAAAAAAGACAAAGCCAAGAAGCAAAAGAAGATCATTCACTATCAAGAAACTTTTATAAAACATAGTAGAAGGGTTTTATTCATTCAATCTTTTTTCTTCCCTTTTCTATATTGTATTTGATTTTTGTTTGCTTTCTTAATCATGCATTTTAGTTAAGTCTTGTATGAGGATTGCAATGATGAATTAATATTAAGAACTACATTTTTATCTTTTATTGTTTATGTTTTAATTTCAATTAGTGCAGCTGGTGTTATGTATACTTGATCACCATATATAACATATTAATCAAATTATTCAGAACGAGAGTTGGCCTAAGTTGGTGGAATGTAATTGAAATTACTAAAGAATTGAATATTGCTTGGAGACAAGGATTTTATCTTAAGGGAATAAGAATTAGTATAATATCTTTTTGGTTTTCTTTTATCTTTACAATAACACGAGAGTGATTGTAGACTCTAAGAGGAAATACCTTTAATCGACAATGAGAATTGTTTTTAAAGACTATAATTAATTTCCAATCAATATGTTGTATGATATTTATGTGCAAAGTTCTTATTTAACTCTGAATTGTAAATTCTCTCATGCATATATTTTGTTATAATTTCTCATAAGAATTTCTAGTAATTACGATTCTTTTTATTTGTTACATTAACTATTATTATCTTGATTTTACTTTGCCTATTCATTTGAGTATTTATTCGGTTAATACAAAGTTCAAATTCCTGAGTGTTCAACACCCGACTTGCTCTATGCTAAGTCCTAGAGAGTAGGGTATTAATTTGACCCGCTTCAACTGATAGATCTCGGGTTTGCTAGACCTTGCCTTACTTGGACTAGTGGAAGAACTATTGATAGTTTTAAAGGAGCTATACTTGATAGAGCGGTATGTAATTCTGATTGGCATTATAAATTTCCTAACATTTATGTTACCCACCTTCCCCGAAATTGCTCGGATCATCATCCGTTGCTAATTGAGCTCCAATCTTCTCCTCGTGTGGTTTTTAATTGCCCATTTAGAATCGAAGCAGCTTGGTTCCTTCATATGGATTTTAAAGAGGTTGTTAGTGCTAATTAGTCAGATGCTAATTCCATTTTGGAGAATACTACTGGGCTTGCATAAAAGCTCAAGGATTGGAATGTGCCTTATTTTGGTAACATCTTTGCCAAAAAAAGATGTCTTTGGGCACAGCTTGAGGGAATTCAAAAATTTCTTACTGAGGATCCAACTCACATGTTATTAGGCCTTGAATGGAAGCTAAAAAAACAATTTAATTTAGTGTTTGCAACAAAAGGAAGTGTTTTGGTTTTAGAAGTCTAGAGAAGAATGGATTCACTCTGGCGATGGTAATACTAAGTTTTTCCATCTTTCCACCTTAGTAAAAAGGAAACAGAATTCTATCCAGGGACTTAAGGATGACTCAGATAATTGGATTTAGGATCAAATTATACTCAAGTAGATAGTAAGTGAGTTTTATCAAAATTTATATACTGTGGAGTGATGTGATGATGGTTCTAACATTGAATTTCCACAAGGCTTTTTTCCTCCACTTTCTCTTGTGTAACATGAGCAGCTTGTTAAAACTTTTGTTATGGATGAGGTTAGGGAGGCATTATTTGAAATGGCTCGTTTCAAAGCACCTGGGCCAGATGGGAATCAAGTAGGATTTTATTAAAAGATGTGGCATGTGGTGCAGAATTCTGGTTGTAAGTTTGCACTTGAGTTCTTTGAAATAGGTGAATTTCACTTAAAAGTTTAATGAAACACTCATAGTTTTAATCCCAAAGGTTTCTGACCTAGAATTCCAATTAGTCTTTGTAATGTGCAATAGAAACTGTTGACTAAGGTCCTTATGAACCACTTAAAACCAATTCTTCCTTCTTTGGTGGCTCCGATGCAGAGTAGCTTTATTCCAGGGCATCAAAGTATGGATAATATTATGATTTTTCAAGAAGTTATCCATTATATATATTTTAAAAGGTCAGGCATGGGTTTTATAGCAATCAAAATTGACTTAGAAAAAGCCTATGACATGATTTCTTAGGGTTTTTTGCATAATACTTTGAGAGATGTTGGGTTAAATTCTAATTGGATCATAAATATAATGATTTGTATTACCTCTACCTCTATGGCTGCTCTTTGGAATAGAGTGAAGTTGGACTCTTTTAAGCTAAGTCAAGGAATCCAGCAAGGGGATCCAATATCCCCTTATCTGCTTGTCCTCTGTATTGAACATTTGTCACAGCTAATTAGTCAATTGGTTTTATCGGGTTTTTTGAAGCCTATTCGGTTGTCCAGGCGTGGTCTTGCTTTATCTTATTTAATGTTTGATGATGTCATGGTCATATTTGTTAAGGCCTCTAAAGGTCATATGAGGGCTATCTTGAATGTTCTTAACAAATTTTGCATGGCTTCAGCGCATAAAATTAATTTTTCTAAGTCTAGCCTTTTTTTTTCTCTAAAAATGTCACTCTAGATTTGGCTACAGAATTGTCTACACTGTCTGCAATTCCTGTAGTTGAAGATATAAGGAAATATTTGGGGATAAATGTTGTCCATGGAAGATTTTCTAGAGACCATTTTAAGCATATTCTCAATAGAATTTCAATAAAGCTAGCAGGTTGGAAATAAACAACATTGTCTTTTGCAGGTTAGATGGTCTTTGTCCAATCAATATTGATGAGCATCCTGAGTTTTTCAATGCAGACTTGTCCCCTCCCTATTACTATGATTCAAGAGATTGATTGGTCACTCGTCAGTTCCTATAGGGTGCTGCTTCTAATAGATTGGGTCTGATGTGTCTTATTAATTGGGATATTGTTACTTTGCCAAAGGTGTCTAGAGGATTGGGAATAAGAAACCTTTGGTTCACTAACAATGCATTCCTTATAAAACTGGGTTAGTGTTTGATTGTTGATAAAGGTAGCTTGTGGTATGATGTTATACATCATAAGTACTGTCATAAAAATGTGTCTATTATGGATTTGGTTAGGAAGAATAATGCCTCAATAGTATGGAAAGGTATGGTTAAAGCCTCCTCCCTTCTTACTGTTGGTATTCGAATGAGAGTGGGGAATGTAAAGAAGACGATGTTCTGGCTTGATAAGTGGCTTCTTGATGTTCCCCTTATATTCGTGACATTGGTTAATATAACTTTGGTTGATCAGTACAAGTCAATTGATAGCTATTGCATCTAAGGTCAAGGCTGGAATTAGGAGGTTCTTAATGGTGTTTTCCTCAATAATATCTCTTCTTGCCTTTCTATTTACTTGGTTCGAGTGAATCATGATGTTGAGGATATGCTTTGTTAGGTTTTTCTCCTAA
Source organism: Mallotus nudiflorus (assembly GCA_947683625.1). Lineage (NCBI taxonomy): Eukaryota > Viridiplantae > Streptophyta > Magnoliopsida > Malpighiales > Euphorbiaceae > Mallotus > Mallotus nudiflorus. The sequence continues at coordinate 631,688 of CANTUR010000111.1, read as the reverse complement.
TGGTCATTTTTTGGTGAAATCTGCCTATGACATGCAATAAATGGGTGGAGAATGAGACATTCAAGTTTTGAAGGTTATCTGGCATCTATAGGTTCCTACTCATATTCATTTTATATTTGGATGGTGCGGTGTGGTAAGGTCATGACTAATGTTGAACATATGCATAGAGGTTTCACTTCTAATGTGAGTTGTCCACATTGTCTTGGTAAATATGAGACGTTGATGTATATCTTTCGAGATTGTCCTCTTGCTTCTGAAATTTGGAAGACCTTCTTGCATTTAGTGAATCTTCCCTTTGATAAATGGCTTTGGGTGAATTTATCAGCTAGAAGTTATGATATTCACTTCTCTATCTGGATTAATAAATTTGCATGATTCTATGGTGGCTTTGGAAATGGCAATGCAATCTTGTTTCAAAAGGACTTAAAGCGCCTACTATAAGTTAACTTAAGTGGTTAATTGACAATTTTGAAGAGGTCAACAATGCTATGCAGGCTCATAGGGGTAGTTAGCTTTTTAAGGGGATGTATATGGACAAGTTGGTTCACTGGCAGCCTCCTCATCAGGGCTGGGTTAAACTAAATGCTGATGGGTGTGGCAAGGGACTATGTAGAAGAGTTGGTGGTGGTGGTGTAATCTGTGACTCATAAGGGCAATGGATTATTGGATTCATGCTACATATTGGAGCGTGTAATGCCCTTGGTGTCGAGTTATAGGCAGTGCTATAAGGGTTAGAGATTGCTTGGAGATAGAGATTTCCTCAGATAATTATAGAGGTGTATTCCACAGTAGTGGTTGAGTCGCTTGTGCAAAAATCCATCCGTGAAGGGGTTCATGCTAATATGGCATTTGGATGTTGGATTACATAAAGAGAGATTGGAATGTGGAGATTGTTCATACCTTGCGAGAAGGTAATTGTGTTGCTAATAAGTTAGCCAACGAGGCTCTTCTTCAGCCAATTGGTTTTCATGTCATTCAACCTCCTTTGGGTGAGGTGGCTAGGCTAATGGAAGGTGATAGATATGGTGTCTCCTGGCCAAGGATAGTGAGAGTTGTTTTAGTTATTGTTTTGTGTCTAGCCTCAGTGCCCTCCTTTGTATAAAAAAAAATCCATAAAAAAATAGGATGCATTTCTATTTTAAAATTTTCCTTTTTTTGGTAATTAATGTTAAGATAAACAAAATTAGTTTTACTATTAGGGGTTAGTTGAAGTCCTAGTCAAAGTGTAATAGTTTTTAGGAGTTCAGTTATAATATTTATGCAAATCATGGATTTGCTTGGGGTCCTACTTTTATGTTATATCTGTTTTGTATTGGCTATTTAATAGCCTCAGTTTTTTAATTGAATAATAGTGGAAAATATATATTTTTCCTATTTATTATGTATCCGCTTGTTTTCTTTTTATTTTTGTTGACAGTGATATCAGTTCCTCTACTAAGCTTGAGGAAACAAAGCAGTAGCTTGTGTAATAAATTTACTAAACCTCTCAAAAAATTTTCCCAAAATTTGAGAAGGTTGATGGGTGTTTGTACTTTGAAGACTTGATGTTTCTGCTGCACAATTAAAGTAAAGTACTGCAGTGTTCAGTTTAAGGGCGGGATTGTTAAGATAAATAAAATTAGTTTTACTATATTTTATTATTAGTGGGTTAGTTAAAGTCCTAGTCAAAGTGTCATAGTTTTAGGATCTCAGTTATAATATTTGTGTAGATCATGGATTTGCTTGGGTCATACTTTTATGCTATTTTCTATTTTGTATTGGCTATTTAATAGCGTCAGTTTTTTAATTGAATAATAGTGGAAAAATGTATTTCTCCTATCTCTTGTGTCTCTGCTCGTTTTCTTTTTATTTTTGTTCTTAATTAATGTATTATGGGTCATCAAATTCATTGCCATCAACACAACAAATGGACCTTTTTGTACCAGTTGCAAAGACTTTCCATGGTTTGCAGCTGTTATTTCACTTGTAGGATCAAGCTAGGGTTCAAGTTTCACTTGTAGGCATCAATCTCCCATGCCAGCAGGATTGATTGATTTTTTTTTCTTTGGCCAGCTCAAGAATCCATTATCATTCTGATTACAGTTGTGATTGGAGAGTAGGTACAGCCACTGCTTGCAAGAAACATAATACAATATAACTACAAATTAAAATTTCATTCACATTTTCCCACCACGGAGCAAGCGTTTTAAACCTAAGCCTTGACACAAAGTGAAGGTTCCCTTCTCTCCAAAAATTTGGATTCATATTAGTGCTTATTTTCATTATATATGATGCCTTATTATGTACTTATACTTGTTATGTTGTTTTAAGGTTTGATCCAGTTTTATTTTACTACTAGTAAAGTTGGGAAAAATCAGAATGTTATTTTATTTGAACGAATCATCAAAAGGTTAATAAGAAAATAAAAAAATGTAGGCCCTTTTAAATTTAATTAAAAAAATTAGAAAATGAGAATCTTCCTAGAAGACCATTTTAGCATATTTTAAAGCCAATTAAATTTACTGTAAAAACTACTGAGTAATTTAATCAAAAGAATTCTTGAATCAACTGGACGAGGGTTATAAGTTCAAGGGTAAATTGCAATTTATGAATAGCTAATTCTTCACTAATGAGGTTATCGACACTTGCCATAAATCTCATACTGGTTGCTTCATGTTCAAGATAGATTTTGAATAAGCTTTGATTCTATCAAGTGGAATTTTCTGCTTTGGGTATTAGATTATATGGGCTTTGGCTCGAAATGGTGTGGTTGGATCTCAGAATGTTTATTTGGTTCTTGCTCTTCTATCTTGCTCAATGGCTCTACCACTTTAGATTCTCTCCTAAATAATGGAATTAAGTAGGGATTCCCTTTATCTCCTCTTTTATTTATTCTAGCTATTGAACCTGCTAATTTTTAGAATGCAATCTGCTGGCTTTATTAAGGGTATCAATCAATCTACTTGTGGCCCCGTCATCTCTCATCTACAATTTGCTGATGACACTGTATTCTTTGCCCGTGACAAGCCTGATTCTATTGTTAATCTTTCATACATGTTGAGATGTTTGCGCTTATCTCTGGCCTTTTAGTTAACTTTCACAAAAGCCAGCTCATTGGCCTCAATATTCAGGATTCCATTTTGCATCAAACGACAGCTAAGATCATGTGTTTAACTGCTTCCCGTCCTATTAAATACTTGGGTTTGCCTTTGGGTGTTTCTCCATGTCGACTGCCTTCTTGGGCTCCCTTGATTGAGAAAATAAAAAGTAAGTTATCTTTTTGGAAAGGGCGGGCTCTCTCTCAAACGGGTCATTTACCTTTTATAAAATCCTATATCTCCTCTCTTCCTTTTTATTTCCTTTTAATTTTTAAGATTCCAGCCTCAAGTGACAAGGAAATTAATAGGCTTATATCTGATTTCTTTTAGAATGGTGGTGTTAATACTCGTGCTTGGCATAGAGTCAATTGGCAAATTATTTCTCAACCTAAGAATGCTGGCGGCCTTAGTATTGTTAATCTTTCTCTTCACAATAAAGCGTTACTATTTAAGTGGCTTTGGCATTTGCAAGATAATAATAATTCTCTATGGAGTGCTGCTATTAAACATAAGTATTGTGTTACTTGGGTGGATAATGTTCGTATCTCTTCTTCATCACATCCCTCTTCCATTGTGCAAGCTGTTACTAGTTCAGTGTCTAACTATTCCTCATCTGCTACAATCATTATGATAGCTTTTATTTCAATGTTGGTGAAGGAAATTCTATCCTTTTCTGGTCTGATTGTTAGTGTAGTTCTTAGCCTCTCCGGTCTCTCTTTCCTCTCCTTTTTCACTGGTCTAAGTTTCCTTTTGGCTTTATCTCTGAGTTTGGTGTTTGGTTAAATGGAACTTGGTCTTGGAATTTTCACTAGTAGCGTGCTTTATCTTCAGATGAGCTCCATCTTTTTAACCCTCTTTTGGAAGCTTTTCATCATATCTCTATTATACAAGGAGTTCAAGATTGATTATAGTGGTTGGGCAATTCTTCTCGCAACTTTATTGTCAACAGCCTGTATAAATCCTTTTTGCATCATTTGAAGAATGCTGATTCAATTGTCTTGCTGAAATTTTGGTTAAATTCGCTCCAGCAAAGGTTGAACAATTTACTTGGTTTGCTATGCTTAATAGGTAGCCTCCTAGAGATCGTCTTTTTGTCCTCAGCATCTATCCTTTTCTTTGAACCGTTGTCCTTTTTGTGGTGCTTTTGGGGAGACAGTTGATCACGTATTACTCTATTATCAATTTTCTTGGAGAATTTGGACTTTCTTTCTTTGTTGGTGGGGAGTCTTGATATCTGTCCCTAATCAGTTCATATTGCTTTATCAACAGTGGTGTGCTCTTGCTCATGGTAATTTACAGCGTCAGTTTTGGATGACTCTTTTCTTTTTGATTGGGTGGACTCTATGGTTGCATCGTAATGACAATGTTTTTTCATCATCGGTTTCTTCTTAGCTGACTATTCAGAAGCTTGTTTTCCTTCGAGTCTAAAGCTGGTTGAAAGCCTCATACCCTTCCTTTTGTTATTTTGCAACAAACCTGCTTTCTAGTTCTAATTGTATTCACTGCTGGGCCAATTAGTCCTTCCGGTGGTGTTGCTCTTCTATTTTTTGGTTTGCTTTCTTGGCTGTTGGGTTTTGTTTTGCTTTTTCTTTATTTCTCTTTGCTTAGTTCTTAGGGAGGGGTTATTTCATCGCTTGAGGATCCTCTCCTCATGTGGTTTTTCCCCCCTCAAATTCAATAAAATTCAAGATTGCCTATAAAAATAAATAACAAAATAACAAAATAATACATCACCTTTTTATAAGATTCAGCACAAAAAATTTAAAAATATAAAGTAAAATTATGATCAAGAAAGTTGTGTGGTAATATAACATGATAATTTTTATTAAATTAAACTTTGATGAGGTAATTTTTATGTGTCATGTTAGTTAAATTAACTAAAATTATTTTGAATGATTTTTGTGCGATTAAAATTAATATTTTATAAATAAAAAATACAAATTAAAGTTATAAAAATAAAATGACGTTTAGTATAAAATTTAGCAACACAATTAACCCGCTAGTTGGACAACAATATTACACATATGAAGTCCTTTATTGGAGTATACTACTAGCTAGCTAGCTGCATGATTTACACAACACATATATAACAGAGAGTCATCAAAGCATTGACAACCACTTCCTGATAAAACCACCATTAGCATGGCTAAGAGATCGTTTGTTCGTTTATCAAGGCTTTGCATGGATGCTTTAGCTAGCTAGCAAGAGTCCCATCACGGGTGCTACTTCTTTAACTGTGGACACATAATATGCCTTGTACTTCTCATCTTGCAATGCTATTTTAGCGAAGTTTCATTCTGTAGATGACTGAATTGCAGAAGAAAGACCATTCGAGCTATTCTCAAGACTAAGCAAATCACCTTTAGGATAAAGTTTGCCAAAAAAAATTCAACCAATTTGTCTTCAATATATTTAAATCCTGCAGCTTTTGAAATCGTTGGGATGATAACAAGAAGATTAGGAGCAACATCGATACTGTTATCACTAGTATATTTAACAAGTTGGGAGATGGCATTATTCAATTGAGAGATCCCTAGTGCCACTTTCTCTATATGCCTTCACCATTTGGAAGTTTACCTTTGACTGTGCCGAAGAAGAGATCAGACTTTTTATGTAATACAACAACATTAACATCATTGAAGAAGTAGGATTTTTGTCCAACTTTAAAACCAAGAACATATGCATTGACCAAATCTAATGCTATTGTTGTGGTGAATTTTGAACTTGTAAGTGCCACTAAAGTAAACCTTTTGTCATTGATGAGTGGCAATTTAAAAGTAGGCAACACTGGTTTTTTTTTTGGTTAATAGAAATCTAATATGACCTAAGTATTGATAAACTACACAACATGAAGCAGTCCTCCCCTTTTAATTTCTTTTTAAATTGATAACGACATGATTTAAACTCTACACCTCAAAATACTATTAAAAATGAGTTATCATTTAATTACTCTATCATTAGCTGACAACACTAGTATTGAGTAACTCACAACATTACTTTTTAGTGTATCATGCAACTTTTGGATGAACTTACCATATTCAGTAGCATCATAATTGTCTGTATCGAAATTCACTTTTGGGTAGCTTACAATTAGCTCTTCTTCATAGCTTGCTGTTAATGGTGAAACTCTAGCCCATCCGAACACTGCAATCATGTAAAGCCATGTTGCCACCACTATCCACAACTTGCTCATCTTTCTCTCTATTGCTAGCAATACGGCACAATTTTTTCTTGACCTTGCCGAAGAAAGAAAAAAGATTAGCATATGTATTTGTTAAATTTATTATGTTTTCACGTGAAATTAGGGTATCACACACATATACATTCTTATTCTACCAAAAATAACTTTAATTACTTTGCTACAAGAACAGTTTCTTTTTTTTTGTTTAAACCACTATAATTTAAAGTTAACTAGACTTTTACTAATCTGTTTTGACCTCTATAGGACCACAAGAGTTACAAAAATCTCTCAACAACTTATGTAGCACATGTTGCATGCGTCATAATTCAAATTCAATATGAATTTCTAACAAAACATCTATGAGAATTATTCTAAATGATAATTTCAGTTAATACGCTTCCTTCTAATTTGTTGCTTGTTTACAGGATTGAAATTTAGAAGAGATGTAGAGCAAAGTTATTACTAAATAACAAACCAAAAAAAATTATGTAGAGAGAATTTATCTATTAAATAAAACATTAAGCTTCTTATTACTTACAAGAGTTAAACCAACGAGGAAGCGAGCAAGAAATGATTTTTAGCATCCATAGTCATTTCCTTTTTATAGGGGAATGTTTCCTCATTTTCTACTTTTTTTTTTTTTAATTATTTATAGGGTTCCAATTTGCATCTACACTTATAATTAATTATATCCAAAGACCTATGCAATCAAGCTATATATATTGTGTAAAATGTAAATAATAGCTGCATTATAATTAATATATTTTGATTCAAGTGATAATTAATTAACTTATATTTTATGTATAAAAAAATAAAAATTGTAAAAATTTTATATCTTTTATAAAGTTCGTTTTGAAATAATTTTGAAATAATTAGAGTTGTTATATTATCGGAAATTATGTTGGACCATTTCATTATTCTTTGACAATGATTTACGGACGGGTACATGTACATTGAAAATGTAAATTATTAGTGTAGAGAAAAACAAAAAAAATTCTCGGCAAAGAAGGGAGTGATGGGATTGTGCGGCACGGTGGCGAAGCTCTTTCCGCCATATTCATTGGCTGACGGTCGGAATTTTGTAGTTTCCTTGTCGGTCATTTTGAATGGTGGATTGAGGTAACGACAAAACTACCAATTTGGAGAGCTTTGATAAGTAACTAGTCGGCGGGACTGTAAATTAATATTTATTTTAGGGAAATTATAGAGTTACTTTATTTTTTAAAATATTTTATTTTTATTTTATATTTATCAACATAAAATGAGAATATTTTCTATTGAATTCAATCATTCAATAGTAATTATAAATAATGTAAATTTTTTTTAAGTCGTATAATTTTAATATCAATGGATTACACAACAGAGGATATTTCTCTTCTTTTAAAATGATGGCAGAAATCAAACCTTTTATCTCAGATTACTTTTGGAGAAGAATTATCATTTGAGGACTCTCTTATCGACAAAGTAAGTAAAATTTACTTTGCCAAAAATAAAATTAATCATAGAATATACTTTTATTTTATTTTATTTTATTGTCTTAAAATATAAATAAAAATGAAATAATTTAATTCAGTAGAAACTATAAATTTAGTGGTTTAAATTTTAATTTAGTAATAGAAAATATAAACTAATTTAATAATTTTTAGAAAATATAAATCCATTTTTAATTTTAACTTTCTTATATTAACTTTTTAAATATATTTTAAGGTTGAAAAATAAAAAGCAGTTGTTTATCAATTTACTATTATAAATAGTGATGTTATATAAAAAAAAACATTAATTTTAAAAAATCACTTTGTAATCCTAAACGGAAAAAAGCCCGGAGGATTGCGCTTGACCAGCTATTTTTTAAAAGATTCATGCCTACATTTAAGGCATCATATTAAATCTTTAACTGAAAGAAATATAATACATACGTTTATAATTTTTAGAAAATATGTGGAGTAAGCAAAAAAAATTCTCCTATTTTTTAATATTTTTGAAATACTTATAAAAAATTTTCAATGTTTGGATATTTTTAATTTAGATTAAAAAATTCTTCAGTATCGATCTCAAATCAAATTTTTATTGAATTTTACTTTCTTTTATAAGTAAATACATTAATATCGCTATAAATGAATTTAATTGGCAAAAATTTACCACAAGTTAGCTGTATCATATTTTATATTGAGGAGTGTAAGAAGGTGAACAATCTTCTTCGTAATTTATTATTGGATGAATTACTAGTTTTTTTTTTATTATACTAATTGATAATAATATTTAAAATTTATATTATCTTTTCTTTTTATTTTACAAAATTATATTATTCACCATTTCTTTTAAGTTTCCTGTCAGAATTAAAAAGTCGCCTCCCAAGTAACACTACTCAATCTCTGACAAAAAAACTCGCATCCAAAGCGAGCCTCCTCCCTTCCCTTCCCTTGTAGGACCATTAATAGAAGGAGGAGATAATAAAAATTTTATTCTTTCATTAGTTTAAATTTCACTTGGCATGATAAATTGAAAGATTAGTAAAATCATATTGCGAATTTTGAAGACCAAGGGTGGTTTTATTTATCACATTAGATCTACATATACATCGATGACCTTCATAAAACAAGCATAATAGCATAAAACAGTACTATCGCAGCAACTGTAACTGGCTATATGATGCCCTTTATTTATCTCATATATAGCTGCGAGTTTTAAGCAACTGATAAGAACTTGTAGATGAGGTCTTTAGTAGTAGTGCTTTCAGTGGAGTCTTTAGCTAGCAAGAGACCCATCTTGCCGATTACGCTTCCAACTGTTGACACACTGTAAACATTATAATACTCATCTTGCAAGAATATTGGGTCAAATTCTCCATTTTCTGACACTTGAATTGCAGCTGAGAGTATACTCCAAGTATCCTCAAGGCTGATAACGTCACCTCTTGGAGCGAATCCTGCAATGAAATTCTCAACCAATTTGTTCTCAACATATGCTAATTTTGCAGACTCGGAAACCATCTGCATCACAATTAGAAGTGAAGGAGCAATGTTTGTTCCTGTGGGGCTGCTAGGATAATTGTAAAGCTGCACAACTGCAGCATTCAATTGTGAGGTTCCCAGTGCCGTGGTCTCTCTGCGTGCTCCAGCAACCTGCAAACCTGCGTAGCTACCACCAAATGGAAGCCTGGTTTTTGTTGTTTCCTCAAAAAGTGGAGAGCTGTAAATATCATCAGAAACATCTCTAAAGAAGTAGGAGTTTTTATCATTAACGCTAAAAGCAACAATATTTGCTTTGATTACATCTACTGCAATTTTCGGGATGCGACCTCCAGAATCGATATTGATCAAAACAAACCTCTCATCACTAGTGACAGGCAGTTGGCTAGGCAACACTGGTATGTTATTGTTAACAGTGCCACTTTGTAATGCCTGTCGCAATTGGGTCACAAAGGCCTGGTAGGTATACGCATCGTTACTGTCTGCGCTATAATACACAGTCTTGTAGCTTGCTGTTAAGGGTACAAAGACAACAGCCCAGAAAAGAAACCATGTTGCCACCATAGTCCACAGCTTCATATTTTCTTTTATTGCCAAATATTTAATTGTTGCATAGGCACCTACCTGTTGAAATATTAAAACAAAAAAAAAATGTTAATTATATACAAGAGAATTCAAGATGCTATTAGGAATTGAGGAATATTTCATTATTCTAGCATGTATATATGTATATGCACATGTATTTCGTTACTCACAAACTTAGAAATTGAGGAATAAAAAGAGATGCTTTTCAGAATTGATAGTCATCCCCTTTTATAGGGGAACATCCCCCATTTTCTATTTTTTTTTTTATCTCAAATTTATTTACGTGCAGATAACAAACATGTCTTCATAACCATTTTATAATTTTTTTTGGTATATATATTTCAAACTTTGACAAGTGTTCCTAACATTCACCTCTAAAATTTTATGTATTGAGTTATTAAAATTCATAATACTTTTCTATAAAAAATATATAAAATCTTATTTTAAAATACACATATTTTATTTTATATTAAACATTTTAATTTTATATATAAAAATATTATTCTTTCTTTTCATTAAAAGTTATGTTTTATATTCTAACTAAAATATCTATTTTTTCAATTATTATTTATTTATTTATTATTACTATATTTGTTAAAATTATATATGTACTTTTAATAAAAAAATAATAAAATAAAATTATTACAATATTTTTTAAAATTTTTTATTTTATATTTAATTAAATTGTAATATATATATATATATATATATATATATATATATATAGAACTTTAAATAGCGATAATTTAAAAAAAATACAAAAATTTATCTCTTTCACAACCAACCATTGCATTTATTGCACATGCCCATATATATATTGGCATATTTTACAAAGAAATTAACAGTTTTGATAGTGTCTTCAAGTTGTTGTACTGCTAATTTGTTATTATAAGTAGAGTTTAGAAAAAATAAAAAGCCGGCAATTTGGGCATAAAAATTTAAAAATTGAGCTTATCCATTTTGAAATAATTAATTAATTAATTAGATTTTCTAAACCAAATTTATATATATATTATACAAAACTTTAAATACCAATAATTTACACACAAAAAATATAAAAATTTATTCCTTTCACAATCAACCATTGCATTTATTGCACATGCCCATATTTATATTGGCATATTTTACAAAGAAATTAACAGTTTTGATAGTGTCTTCAAGTCGTTGTACTACTAATTTGTTATTATAAGTAGAGTTTAGAAAAAACAAAGAGCCGGAAATTTGGGCATAAAAATCCATTTTGAATTAATTAATTAATTTGATTTTTCTAAGAAAAATTCATATATATATATATATCACAAATACAAGAAGAATACTGAACAAAAATATAAGAAGTAGCCTTATCTTTCATAAAGCTATGTATATCTTACTACCCTGATGTGGAATACATCAATAACTATACAAATCACCCTATAATTATATCCTACATTAGAGAAACAAAATCATCTCTCTGTTATTAGAGATTGTTTTTTTAACTCACTTCAATACTCTCCCTCAAGTTGGTGAGTATATGTCAATAATTCTCAACTTATTAAGTGAGTTATGAAAATCTTTTCTGAATATTGTCTTAGTCAAAATGCCTGCCAGTTGAGTTAGAGAATTTATAAGTCGAAGACTAATTATTCCTTGGTTTAGGTGATCTTTGATGAAGTGATGGTGAGCCTCTACATATTTAGTCCTACCATGATGGACTAAGTTATTTGTTGTAGCTATGGTTACTTATTATTGCAAAACAACATCATAGGCTTTGGATGGCATAGGCTGAAATCTTATAAAATGCATCTTATCTAAAGTAATTTGCTTACTCTATGAGCCATTCTACGAAATTATGCCTTGACACTTGATCTTGCTATAACTTTTTATTTCTTACTTTGCTAAATTACTAAGTTTTTTCTAACAAATGTAAAGTACCCAGAAGTTGACTTACGGTTAGTTCAATCTCTAGCCCATCTTGCATCAGTATATCCTGTAATATCATAGTCTCTATTTCTTCTAAAGAATACCTTTTACTATAGATTATTTCAAGTATATTAGTACTCGACATATGGCCTCCATATGTTGTTCACTCGGTAGTGCATAAATTGACTGACAACACTTACTACATATGTAATGTTTGGTCTACTATGAGACAAGTAAATCGATCTTCCCATTAGCCTTTGTTATCTTACTTTATCTATCAAAACTTAATCTTCTCATATCGATAATCTATGGTTTACTTCTATTGAGGTTTCAGTCAATTTACAATCGAGCATGCATGTTTGGGTTACAAGTCCATTATATATTTTTATTGGTATAGAGAGGCACCTTAGGCTGTTCTTGCAACTTTAATCCCTAAAAAATACTTCAAATTACCAAGATCTTTGACTTCAAACTCTATTGCTAAGTGTTTTTAAAGTACTGTTATCTTACTCAGATAATTTTCTATTACTACCATATCATCGACATACACAATAAGGGTAATAACTTTATTCATCATTTGTTTGATAAATAGAGTGTGGTAAGCATCACTTTATTTGTAACCAATTTTTTTATGAATATTGAAAGCCTTCCAAACCATGCTCAGGGTCATTACTTTAGTCTATAAAATGCCCTTTTTAATTTGCATACTCAATCAGTAAAATTTATTCTAGGTGGTAGATCTATATACACTTCTTCTTCTAAAGTTCCATTTAGAAAAGAATTTTTTACATCAAACTGTCTTAGTGCCCAATCAAAATTTGTCGCTATAGAGATAAGGACATAGATGGTGTTCTTTTTTGCTACTGGGGTAAATGTGTCTTCATAATCAATCCCAATACTTCTAAGTATATCCTTTTATAATGACTCTTGCTTTGTACAAATTAATACTTCCAACCAAGTTGAGTTTGATTGTGAATATCCATATATATCTCACAGTTTTCTTTCCTCTAGGTAGCGACACGAGTTATCATATAGAGTTCTTTTATAATGCCTCCATTTCATCATTCAGGGCTTGCTTCCACTCAAGATTTATCAAGGCATCCTACACATCACTCGAAATAGATACAGTATATAATTAACTTATAGTAAATACATGCGATGTAGAAAAATAGTGAGATGATATGTAATTGTTTATAGGATATTTGACCTTAGAATTGAGTCAAGATCATATTGTCATTAGGTACTCCTTTATTTGTTATAGTGGGATATTGAGGTTAGGTATTATAAGATAATAAAGGTGACGAGTTTATGTCATGATATACCTTTAGACTTTCTATAGCCTCTAGTGCTAACTGGGAAAATATACTATCTTTATGTTGTATACCCAAAGACTTTTGGCTTAAGATTTGGAAGAGTTAGTGTTAAGATAAGCTCCTGAAGTTTCTAATATTAGGTTTGAAAATCGAGTACTTTGGATGGAGTTCGATTAAGACATGGAGCTGATCGAACTGCCTCTTTCCAGTGTTATCGAGTCACGTTCATGTCAAATAAGGATGCCTAAACAAATTCTAATAATTGTTGATTTTTTTATTCTAAGGCCATCTTGTTGAGGTGTCCTATCATAGGAAGTTTGGTGATGGATGTCATGCTTCTAACAAAAACTATAGAGAAATGAGTTAATATATTTCCTATCATTGTCAGATTGTAAGACTCTAATATTACATTGATATTAAATAGACACCACAAGATACAAATCTTGAAAAACATAACACATATCTCCTTTGTTGTAAAAGAGAGTCACCCAAGTCATCCTAGCTAGTACATTCATTAAAGTGTCAAGCACTAAACAATGTTGGGATATGAGTAGGGCTCTAAACATCAGAGTAAATAATCACAAAAGAAATAGTGCTTTTATTAGAACTTGGTGCATAAGAAGTACAATGGCTTTTTTCTAATTAACAAACTACACACTTAAATTCAGAGACTCTAACATTCAAAAAATAACTTGGCTTTATTTTTAAAGGTAACTAAAGGATAAATGACCAAGGGAATGATGCCATAATCTCACTTATGCTTAACTTGCTTCACTTCCTATTGCATTATTGACTTATCTAACTTGCATATTTGTTTCATTATACATGTGAAGATAGCACAACTTTCTTTATTTTACACTAGAGCCAAGAATCTACTATGTTGCAAAGTCCTGAAGTAAATAGTTGTTAGGCCAAAATTTTACAGTTGATTATATATTAGGTGTGGCAGTCTTTTAGGTTGGTTAAATGCATGTTTATGGTGTTTATTATTATATTTTTATTAAAATTTAGTTATTTCTATGTTTATATTATTTTTGTATAAGTAAAGAGGGTGATGAAGAGTTTAATGAATTCGCTTAGGATTTTTGAAGTTTACTATCACCATGAAAGCAGAGCTGCGACTGAAGACACAAGTTTACTGTCACCATGGAAATAAGGCTATGACTTAAGCCATCCTAGCATTTAATAGACACAAGTTTTCTGTCACCATGAAAGACTTGTTCGGTTGCAGCCCTCTGCTAACCTAAATTTTGATTATGTGGCATCAACTTATTTTTAGGGCAACGCCTCCACTCTTTAAAGGGGGCTATAAACACATTATATTGGGGCTAATTTGAAAAGAGGAGGCAGGAGGAAGCAGCTAGAAGCTCAATAAAATTTGGAGAACTCAAGAGAGATCAAGAATGAAGATTAAAGAGCATAAGATTCTAGTTTTGTTTTCTTCTCTTCTGTCTATTCTTATAATTTTCATGAGTTGTTTTTATGGCTGTGTTGAATATTTTTCTAATATGTTAGGCTAAATATTAATTTGTAAGGATTGATAATCTAAACATGAACTAGTTGATTTTCATTTAATGTGTTTTTTATTTTCTTGCATACTATGGTTATTGTGCTTAATTTTTGTTGATGCTTGATCACCATTAACATAATTAAAATTGAGGTTGAGGTTAAGAGATTAAAACCTTAATGGATCTATAATAATAGATTTAATTCTTTTATGGGTAGAGATATTACAAAGGTATTAAATTTCATATGAGTATGGTGAATTAATTTATGATTTAATTTGGGGAATATGTTTGCAATTAGAATTGGAACTTTGTGTTCTTGAGTAAATTCATGAGTTAAAAACATTAGTTAGTTCTTGAGAAAGACTAATTGATAATTTAGAAAACCCCAAATTATATAAGCTTAATAACACATTAATAGAAAGTGACTAATGATTGTGAAGATAATCAATCCCTAGCAACTTCATATATTGATAGTTCCTTTTTATATAATTTTAAGAAGTTTATTTTATGTTCTTTTGTTTAATTTAATTTATTTTTAAAAATAAAGTAAATTCAATAGCCTTAAACAATAAAAAATTGGATTAATAGGTGATTAGAATCAATTCTCGTAGAAACGATATTTTTCATAATACTTAGTGAAACTATACGTTTGCAATTTTGCATAAACAATAGTATAGTTGAAGGCCTCAGTAATTTGACTAACAGATAACAAGTTACAAGAAATAGGTAAAACAACAAGCATGGTATCCCAAATAAAAAGTTAAAACTAGATACTAAAATATTAAATAAAAATTATATGATGAAATTGTTATCTATTAACTTGAAACGTTTAACTTGCAAGAACGTAAGAGAGCAAAAGCTGATTTTTAGCATTCATAGTCATCTCGTTTCCATAAGGCAACGTTAGCTTATTATATATTTTTGTTTTTTCTTTTATATATATATATATATAGTTATTTATTTTTACACAACCAAGGTTTCAAAAAAAATTAAAAGTTTTTATTAGTTATACTCTAGCTTACACAGACATGTTAGAATATTCATGTTTACATATGATTTTCATGTTGGAAATGTGTCAGAGACACCTCAAAATGTATCGAAGCCATTTCAACAAATTATCAATATCGAAAACACGTTTCTCTCAATTTTTTTTAGATAAAAAATTAATTCCAATCAAAAAAAGAAATGATGATCAAATTATAAATAAACAAATTAATTATTAAATTTTTTTATACTACGTTGGAAATTAACTATTCCAACTAATTTATCAAAAAATTATATCAATAATTACCAATTATATATATATATATATATGTAATGGACCACCTCGGTCATTAATATTTGACAATGATTTATGGGGAAAGTGCCAAACTTATAAGTGTAGTATATTTGGTTGTGTGGTTGATTTTATCATAGGATTTGTAGTCAATATTAATGATGTAACCAAAAAAACAAAAACAAAATAACAAAACTTTAATCTACAGTTGTTTCACGTTTGCAAATTGTTGGGTCCAGAGCTCTTGGAATTATGCAAATTATTGTACTACTTGAAAGCGAATGCCAAAAATTAAGCAGTTAAGTAATAACAAATTTAACATTTAAAATGATTAAAATATAAACAAATTTCCACTAAAATTCCAATTAGATATAAACAAATTTCCACTGAAATACTTAAATAAAAAAATAGGCATAAATAACAGTTATCTACCAGTACATATTCCGCTTGGACCACCTGTATGAATTACGGGGGACGTGCCAAAATCATATTTGTCATAAAGCTTGCATATATTATACACTTATTTCACATGTTTAGATATAATTTTTACTCATATACCTAACTTTTATTTTGTCTCTCATAAGTCATAACCATCTGATATTTATTTATATTTTATAATATATAGAGGCTGATGTAACAACAAAAATATCATATGTGGCCCCAAATCATTTTAATAGGATACGTGTTGCAATATCATACCACATTTCTCGCTAATTCCCTCATCTTTTAATTTTTAAATTAATTTTTTTTTTCTTTTTTAACTTTTCATCTTTCTCCTAATTTCTTTTATTTTTGCACTATCTCAACGCTCATAATCAACCAATAAAATCTTAAAAAGACAAATCTACATTCAATCAATTCAAATTATCAGTAAAAAAATTTTTTATTTTCTCCTTTAAATCTAACGAAAAAAATTATTAGTTTTGAAAAAAAAATTAAATATTCCACCAACACCCTATAAACTTTAGAAAAATTTTGAAACTAAAATTACAACAATAAATAAGAATAAAAGAATAGTAATTCAATAGTTTCGGACTTTTTTTTTTTTTTTCAAAATCAAAACTAATGATAAACATCTAAACCTTTAGAATGATTAAACTACAAGCAATATAAAATTTTATAAACTTTGAAACTGAAATTACAAAAAAATTATAGAAATAATATTAATTTATTGTTTAGACATGTAAATAGAACTAGTTGCACTAAGTTTATTTAAATTACAATTAACATGCAAAAATTTATTAAATATTATAAACATTAAAAAATTTTGACAAAATTTAAAGATACAAAAATAAATAAATAATTTAGTTCATTAAAGTTGAATAAATCATTAATTCCACATGGTAAGAATTTATTTTGTAAAAATTATGTTAACTATAAGAATTAATTACTTCAGCCAATTTTAGTAGATAAAAAGATTGAAATTCAAATTTTTGCATCATTTTGATAATAGTATTCTTGAAATTTGTTTATTGAAATCATATATTTTGTTCTTCTTTTACAAGATTGAAGAGGATATTGAAGTTTAAATTCATATAACTGGACACATTTAAAAACATTCTTAAAATCTATTTGTGACCCGACATAGCTAGAGACTGAAAGCATGTATCTCGTAGCTGTAAGGGATAATTCTTCTGTAAACATGATTGAAAATTTTAGTGAATTTTTTTCTAGAAAAGATAATTGATATGCAATTTTTATCGTTTAAAAACTTAATTTTTTACTTATGAAGAATGAAATTCAGTATATATATATATATATATATATATATATATATATATATATATTGAACAATCTGATGAAATTAAAAAAAAAAAAAAAAAAAGAATGAAAATGAAGACAGTATGTACAATCTGATGATACATGAAATTGATGTTTTTGTAATTTTACTTAACTTATTTAATTTTTTTTATTGACCTCAAATATGCTAATTTATATTGGATTTTTATATTATTTATTTCGATGGAATGTTTTCTATTATTTAAAAAAAAATCTCACTATTGGTGGTATATTTCCTTCCAAACATAACCACATCATCATCATCTTATCCTATAGGGACTTAAGAGCTTAAGAATTCATATAAACACATATTTCACGTGCTCCTAAATGTAATCAGCTTTTTTTACAAGTTAATCTTTATTATATGTTGAATATCAAAGGTCTCTATATATATTATGCTAAGTATTCATTCCATATTACAAATTTTTTTTTTAAACAAATTGTTATTGAGGAAAAAAAACACAAGTTTACAGTAGATTCTGATATAAAAAGAAAAGAAAACATGAAATCATTTTACAACAGAAGAGCAAGAAACAAGTATTAGGTTGCCTTCAATGGACACGCATCTGGGATCTGACATCTTGGGAAGAATGTGCTAATTCAGTTGTAGAATTTAAGGGATATTTGTATCGGTCTTTCAATACTATGAATGAAGCTATAACTGCATGGAAGAAATTCAGTGAAGCAAATTTTATTGTCCCAGCCACATCGTCTATGAGAAGGATTCAAAAATGGAAAAGGTTGAGAACAAAACCATTATAATCATGAGGAACAATCATATTTCTTTTGATGGTTTTACTTCTTTTCTTCTAGGAATTATTATATTTTTGTTCATGATTAGCTTTTGTTTGGGGAAGATAACAAAAGTTGTTGATGCAGAAGCTTTAGCACCAGTTGGGCAATTGCATCTTAGGTTATAAAACAATTTAAGTTTGAAAAGTATAAATTATGATTAGTATTTTATTTTGAATGTATTATTTTTGTGTTAATGATAGAATTTTTTTTGTGGTTTGAAATTAATGATATGGATTATCTTTTTACTAAACTTGAGGTTTCATATCTTATAATGTCTGTTAATTTTGAACTTAAAAATGAAATGTTGATGGCACATTGAAAAATCATAATGATGGATACACTGTTTAACCAATTTATGGAATTGAAGCTGATTTCAGTGGTATCAACTTTAAAAGTTACAAAGATGTTATAGTTTGTTGAATATAATGTTTCCTTCACCGGGCGATGGACAAATTGAAAATTAACTTCACCACATATTTAAATAGTAACTTCATAATTTTTATACTTTCATTTATTGGAAACAAAGTAGTGAAGTGTTAGTTTTCATTTCATATAAAGTGTTTTTGCTGAATAATTAAACTGCAATTTTTTTAATCGAAATAAAAGGGCCAAAAATCTTAAAATACCGATACCATTCTAAATTACTTAGGTTCATTTTATTTTTAACTTTGATTAGTTTGTACTTGATATAGTCAATCCAGAAGTTAGAAAATTCATTAATATTTTTCATAAATGTAAATTAATTAATAAAATTGAAAGGGATAACATTCAATATGGATAAACTCCAACATTAAACATGATTAAACAATAAAAAAGACTTGGAATGACGTTTATGGTTCAGTAAAAAGAGACTTTAAAAGATTATCAAGTTTTAAGCTTCATAAGAAGTGTTGTCAGCTTTAATGTAGTTGCCTGATTGAACTACTATTACTGCTCCTGCCTCTGGTGGTACCCTTTTTCTTGATGGGGTGATTCTTTAGTACCATTATCTTAATGAACCTCTATTGTCCTTTGTTCAATTCCTTCCATCATTCCTTACTCATCTTCTTCGTGGTCATCAAGAAATATGTCATACATAGCGAGAAAAAGCTATGCTATGTGTCTTCATATCCAAAATCAACAATGTTTCTTGAAATATACTCACCAATTTTCATCTTCAATGTCTTAAGTTGGTTTCGGATTAAAGCATATAAAGCTTCAGCAGAGGTTTTTGATGGATAAACCTTCCAGTCACCATGATTTCTTATATTATTCATGATGTAAGGGATGAGTATTGCAACTAGTGAATGTTTATTTCGAATGTGTACTATAAATTAACTATTTGCTTCATATATATACACAAAAGAATGACTCTTCATGTACTTTATTAATTAATCTCACCTCTGTATGGTAAAAGAACATTATCATGTGATGTTGTAAATGATGATTATGGTAATTGATTTACTGTTGTTCCATACTAACAATTTATTATTTGCATATCCTTAAAATGGTTTCAATAAATGGTTAGGGTCGCTATGATGGTGTCCTTTTGATTTCTTATGTTAATGTGTAATAGCAAGTGTTCATTTCATTAGATGTTTTTCAATTGGTAATGGCTTAATATAAGCATCTTTGGATTAATATATTTTAAGGAAATTGTTCTTTGACAGTATAAAAGGAAAAAAATTTATAACAAAACATAAATATGTATGTGAATCAAGCATTGTTAAAATGAAGATTAAACCATATTGAAACAAAAAAAATATTAGGGAAAATTTCAATTGCAGTTGTCCATATGCCTATACAACAAAAAATTAAAAGCAAATGTTTTAGTCCAAAATAAACTAATGCATTAATAGCTGCATTATATTTTGTTAAAGTCTAGAGACCTTAACTCGCACCACTGTGCACAGCAGGCCTCTCGAATTTTGAAAACACTTTTGTACTTCTCATTCCATTTTAGTGCCTCTTCCCTCTATTGGGATAACCCACCAATAATTTTCAGGTATTGAGTCTTGACTTATTACATCTAAAGGTTCAATCCCTCTGCCTTTTTTAGAAGCTGTAGTTGTTGCTCCTTTTGCTTTTTAGTCTATTTGGCAAGGTTTTCAATCTAACTCTGCTCGGATAGATACTCCTGGTGGATATCAAATAATTCTTTGTTTTGCACTTCCAATGTATTCTTTATAGCCTTCTACTTCTCAACATCATTTTTCAAACTTTGTATTTTACATGAAAGGCCTTCCATGGACTTTGTGGCTATGGTAGAGGAATTGAAAATTGATTCAATTTCACCTACTACTTTTGAGATACTCTCATATTAATATATTTTTGATGAAGCACCGTGAGGTATTGATATAGGTAAATGAAATATGTCCATTTGACAAGGAGCTAGTATAAGCAATTCATATTTCAATAGAAGGTTAACAATATTCTTATATGACTCAATGGCATCTCTTGTGAATACTGTGTGTTGTTGTGAAGTAAATGTTGTAGAATGTTCTAAGAAATTGAAATGAAAATCAATCAATGGTTCTTCTATTGAAGGAATTGAAAATTCCTTCTTACTTCTTTCATTGATATTAGGCTTCATACCAAAAAAAGAAAAAACCAAACAAGGAAATTCATTAACTTATAAAACTAAAGAAATTCACTTACAAAAGAAAAAAAATTCAAATTATATTAGACACATAGTGATGAAGTTGGCTATTACATGCTAAGGCTATGCAACTAGAGTGGCTTCATTTTTTGCTTCATTAGATAAACCAAAATAGGTGAATCTACATTGTCAACTCCACTGTCAACATTTTTCCCCTTATACCAGTTAGTGATGCAAACAAAGTGTTATTCTATTTATGATTAGATAATAACTTCTGGGGAGAGTCATTATCATTATCATCATCATCAATGCTATCCCACAAATCATTAAGGACATCATTAATAACATGTACTGGATCTTCCTCGATATTAGTATAGTTTCTAATGTTTCCAGCTTGTTGGATCTTCTTAATCTAGCATACAAAGTGGCTTTCAAATTTTTTTAGGTGTTGAAGCACTGGTTTTCTTTTTTCTTTTTACTGGGGTATTGGATTTTCCTTTTTATGTGAATATGCTTTGATGCTACGTTGTTTTTCCTCTACGACATAGGACTTTCTTTCTTTAGATATTGTTATTAGAATTAGAGATTTCAGACCTGTCATGGTAGGAAATATAGATGATGAAAGAAGAAAATGACTAAATTACAATGAATATTATAATGATGTACCAAATTCAACCCACATGCTATAACAGATTCAATATCAGGAGGAATCACATCAATAAATCCTTGAGACCACCACTTGTTAAAATGGTTAACATTCTCTTTGGATGATATATTAGCATTACATTTAAGATCTTTTAAACCATAAACAATTTTTTAAATTTCTTCAACAAAGTGACAATTGAATTTAGATGCGTTTAGGCCTTCTCCTAGATACATAGACTGGTGCAATCTAAACTGCTAACTCTAGAGATAAGGCACATAATACTCTATATTTATATTTGACATGTTTAAGTCTAATGATCTAGTGCCACCCGTATAGAATGGCCTTACAATGGTATAGGCATAGAAAAATTTTAACTAAATTTGTTGGGTAGCTCCAGTTTTACCATATCCTCCATTATAATTTTCAACCAAGGGTTTTTTTATTCTTCGCCTAAAAAGATGAAAAGCTGATTGTTTATCTTGATTCTTTACTTTGAAAAAAATGACAAAATTTCATGAAATGACATAGACCAGCTGTGATGATAAACATTCAATCCTATTACTTTATATGACTATGGAAGTTCCTCATTTTTTAATTCTATGAAGTACATGAATAGCCACAACTGCACCAACCAAAGTGCTCTGCTAAATATTGAAAAAGACCTTGATGTATGATAATACATTGGAGATTTGTAAGTGAGGCCACGTAAAATTGACCCAAGGGCGAGATACTTTCCTGATGCAATAGCCCATGCTAGATCTATATACTCCACAGCTCGCTTTCTAGAGAAAGGACATATCAAGAATTTGCAAATCAACACCCAAAAAAATTTAACATGTTCCTTCTAAGAAGGCAAACCAGATGCTTTAACCTTATGTTGAGTCAAGGAATGATATGAAGAATAGTCATTTGAGGCTGCTGCAAAAGATGTTAATTTTTCAATATTTGAATTAATCAAACATGGTGCATCTGGTCCAACCATAAGCAATCCTATTAGCAAAAGCACATCATTTAAGGTAATCAAATAGAGACAAAAAGTGAAAGCAAATGAGTTGAGATTAGGAACCTAAAAATGCATAGCTGCACAAAGCATATTAGCTTCAAATGGTGGCCCATTTTTGCTCATTTCTATTAGCTTATTTATCCCCATTACCTTCCATATTTTTTTGTAATTCAGTTTCAACCTATAAATCCATTAAATCCACTCAGAATGCAGTTTGTACTGGGACTTCATGCTAGGTGTATCAATAGGTGGTTTCAAATCTGCTTCCTGTAATAATTCTTTTATGGAAGACAAAGGGAAGGGTGTAACAGGTATTTCATCCTTGCTACTTCGAAATGGACACACTAAGATAACCAAGTCATTAACCAGTAGTAGAATCCAACCCCTACATTCCAAAAGTAAAGAAATATTTCAAATTGAGCAATGAAATAGCTTGGTTAAATTAAATGTTTATAATTGAGAAAAAGTTTTAAAAAAAAAGTATGTACCATAATGATATAAATGGTAATAATGGATCTGCCTTTATCTCCATCATTATTGCATTTCAAATTTCCTGGAACAAAATATTTCAATAGCTTCTCATTTTACAGTATCTTCATTATTTGTAATATACACTCAAATATCATTTCACAACACCAATGTATGTAAATGTGAAAAAATACCACTAGAGCGTGACTTTAGTTAAAATTTAACTTTTCTTTATTGCTCAATATTACATTTGATTTCAGAAATAGTAGTAACTATAAAATTTTGATTTAATTTTAGTCACTTATTGAAACATTAATATTCTATTCAATTAAATTTATTTTATAGCCTCTTTCAAATGTACGGAAAAAAATTATAGTATTTTTAATCAAAACCATTAGTAATACAAACAATAATTATTAATTTGCATAACTTACTAACTTGAAGGGAATTTGTGTTCATTTCTCATTTGAATCACCAATGGACCTCACATCCTCCATTTTGTCTATTAATTAATGGAAAAAATTTATTAGACAAAATATAAATTGGAGAGATAAATTAGTTATGCAAAAAAACTCTTTGGCATGTGATTATAAAATTACCTTTTTTGATTGGTAATGCCTTTTGAAATAAGTTTTAATTGGGTAAAAGAAATGAGATTTCTTCACAACCATAAAGAAGTTATCAACGGTTGTATACTAGTGTACACAGACGATAAAGGCTGATATTCCATTATGATGGATGAATGTCCGCTACTAGAATCAGAAGAAAATAATTGATCGTATAAGAATACAAAAAAATTAAGGTACTAAAACTATTTTTTATGTTGACAAGAGTAGTTAATTGGATGGGTAGGAACAAATTTGAACACGAGTTATTGTATTGGTAACTAATATGGAAGGTTAACTAAAGATACTTCTATTGGGTTATGACTTCTTTTAGAAGCCTGAATTTGAAAGGGATTTTAATTGGAACTATTTCCCATGTTGAAGATTGGAGCTAATCTTGAGGTTATCGGTAAAGTAATATTATTAGAGTTAATGATGGAAGGTGACCTAAATTGGAAAGGAAGTATTGCATTCACTCCTTTTTTATTTTTGTATTCCCTCTACTTTTCCCTCTCTTTTTGCCAAAATCAAACATTATATATGGTGAACCGTATAGTTGGCCTTATCAGTTGTTCAAAAAATATCTTTTCAATCTGACTATTATCATATATAGTGCTAATCCTATATATTATGTATACGTGTGGTGAAATACAATGAGTACACAATTTCCAACTTACATTGAAATGTTTGGTCACCTTTTTTTTATAAGAAATATATTTTTCACTTGAAAATTAAACTATATTAACATTTAAATTTATGTAACCAATAGTACAGTGAAATAACTTTCGCAAACCATCATTGGGTCCTTTTAATTTTTTTCATGAAGCTAATATGTTAAATACATTATATGTTACTTGACATTACTTGAAATTACATTTAATTTTTGTACCTTCAAACTACTTTAATTTCATAAACAATCCATTATGTCATAAATAAATCTGACTTGATGGTCATGGCTGTAATCCTCACATTCTATAACATTATCATCTACCAAGCTAGCCTAGCCTAAACACTTGTGGAAAAAGATTTTGGGACATTTATTTATTTTAGGTGTCAAACTCCATATCACCCATAGCTTTCTAAATACTTCATTAGAGATGCCCTACTTTCTCCAAGATTTTTCTTTTCTTTTACAACTTCAACTAGATGTTTGCCTTCCTCTTCATCACTTCTATTACCACTGCACAATAAGATCACCCTTAAAATGTACCATGATCTGTAATATCTCGCTACCAAGGCTAACTCTAATATAACATGACCTTTCTCAAGATCAGGTGATACGCCAAAGCATGTTTCTTATAAAATAATATCACACAATATAAACAATATATTTTTCACTATATAACATTCACCATCTTTGTAAATTGATATAAGACACAATATACCAAACTATGTAATTTTATAATTATTGCTCTAATTAAGACCAAAATCAAATTTACATACCACCCTATCCTTGTACAATGACTCCAGATTTAACACTCAGTGCATTATTATAAAAATAAATTCATTAACCTTGGATAGACCCAACGTTCATTAGGGATGCTTTCTAAATTAACCCATTGGTAAACAACATGGTGGTCTGCTACATGTATTTACAACTGATATAGAATAAACCAAATTATAATACTTTATTAGTTAGTCTAAAAAAAATGAGTTACATCAAATCTATGACATTGTTTATACTTTAGCTTAAAATTGAAGAGATCTTTCAAAGAATGTCTTCCTACTCTTGAGATTATGTCAACCATCAACTCATCTGGAATATTGTATAGGGAAGTTACTAGAATATCTGTGTTTTTCAACTTTTTGTAGCCATTATCATTCACAATAATTTGAAAATTAGAAAAATAATGGAATGGAGTTGAAAGTTTTATTTAGAGTAAGATAAATGAGTGGTGCAATATAGATATGTAAAGTATGTATAAGAGAATGTAACTATATAATTCACAAAGTTAAATTGGCATGACTATTAATATAGATGTACTTTGAATTAAATTCAACAACATATTTGTAAAAAAAGTATATTAACATATATGTTTTGGTATTTATGTGACAATATTTATGTGGTATTTATGTGCAATATAGATATGTAAAGTATGTATAAGAGTATGTAACTATGTAATTCACAAAGTTAAATTCGCATGACTATTAATATAGATGTACTTTGAATTAAATTCAATAACATATTTGTAAAAAAAGTATATTAACATATATGTTTTGGTATTTATATGACAATATTACTTGTAAACATATATATATATATATATATATATATATATATATATATATATATATATATATATATATATATATTAGATTATAACACATGGTGAAGTTATTTGACCATATAACATTCCCCATCTTTGTAAATTGACATTGCAACTTTCCTTGAAAGTTTTATTGTCATTGAGCCTATTGGTGAAGTAACATTTCTAATAATTAAACTAAAAATTATTCATTTTCCATTATTGGTGAACTATTTTGCAAATTGTATACATTAATTACAAAATATGTAAACTATGGCCCTTCAAGTTAGGGAATCAAGGAAGTAAGCATAATGTTACTGCACGCCAGATATACATCACTATAATTATCCATGATTAACAATGATATATAATTATGGATAATCATACCAATTATGATGTAAGTTGTAAGGTTTCTTTTTTTTTTTAATTGAGCATAATGAAATTGATTAGACCTACATTATGCATTTTTAGCTACACCTGTAAACTATAGTAGATTAATTATTAATTATTACACACGATATGTTTAAACTAGCTAGAGTAGATTACCAATTGATATGTGAACTCATTTTGAAATTACGGTAGTCCTAGACAAATTTGTTTAGTGATTCAACTGTATGGTGAAATCATTTTGAAATTACTACTAATTTTGTTTAGTGAAATGAATATAAAACTATAACTCTTACTATATTCACTTTTAATACCAATAATTAATTAAACTAAAAACAAATAAAACTTCAAGGAGACAAATGCACTCTATGCAGTTGATCACTTTAGAACATTTAGTTGGGCAAACCCATCCATGTTGCAAGTGGTGCAATGTTTCAAGACATTTTTTTTTTTTTGGCACTAATGTGCCCATTACCCAAACCCTTCAAAGTATTTCTACAAATTGGAACTTGCATTCTGTTAACTTGTTTAATTTCTTCACAATTTGAACAAGACTTCTACCCTCCTCTTCCTCATCACTATTGCCACCTCATAAAAAAATAACTATGAGAATATAACATGCTCAGTAATTTCCTCCTGTTGTAGCCCATTGGAGTA
Source organism: Mallotus nudiflorus (assembly GCA_947683625.1). Classification (NCBI taxonomy): domain Eukaryota; kingdom Viridiplantae; phylum Streptophyta; class Magnoliopsida; order Malpighiales; family Euphorbiaceae; genus Mallotus; species Mallotus nudiflorus. The sequence continues at coordinate 604,716 of CANTUR010000111.1, read as the reverse complement.
GCAAATGATTAAAGGTTAAGTTAGGATGTATGCCAAAGCACGTTTCTTGAAAATAAAATAAATTATTAAAATTTAAAATAACAATATGTCATTTCATATAACATAATTTCACATCATTTATTTTTGCAAGTTGCTTACTACCCCTTCCCTATACAATGACTTTGAATTTTCAAACCTCAAATATCTTCTAAAAAATGTAAACATCAATCATGGACAAAACCTTCATTTACCAAGCAGGCTATCTATATCAACTTGTTTGTAAACTTTTGGTTCTTCTAATGTGACATTAAAAGCCTTATAACTAAAAGAGCAAGAAAAATATAATATTAACTAATGATTAAAGATCTTAAAAATAATCAAAAGCAGTATTCACTAGACATACCATAGTTTCACATTGAATAAATCTTTGTCGAATGTGCTCCCACTCTTGCTATTATGTCCATCAACAAATCTTCTAGCACCTCATGGATGGATGTCCCTATAGTATATGTGGTTTTGTTATTCTCAATAGCCATTTTTATTAAGATACTTTATTGTCAAAGAAAAAATAGAAAAGTAAAAAACTAGGAATTAGGGTGAGTTATGGATGAGAACATGCAATTCCAATTTAAAGGTCAATTATAGGATGTTAATGCACTGTCGATACTAGGAAGTCAAATTGACATTATTCATATAAGCAACTTTATAAATTCCAATCAGGTCTGGTACTTATACAATGTATAGATTAAACCATAAGTATAGATTAATGTCACATCTAAATGTGAAATAAACATTAATCTAGATGCACAAAAGTAGTAAACTTTATTGTTAATGAAATTACAGTTTACATTATGAATGCTTCAATGTTAATGTGATCTATGAAATTGGAATTTATCTACAAGAACACACAAGTATAACACATTGTTACATATTCAATTTCAATGTAATATATAAAATTACCATTAGTCTACATGCACAAAATTAGTAAACTGTAATGTCACAAATTGAATGTCAATGACATAGGAATTTACATTTTAAATTATTTAATGTCAATGTGATATACGAAATTGGAATCTATCTATATGAAAACACAAGTAAATTTTAATGTCACATATTCAATGTCAATGTGATATATGAAATTAAAATTAATCTACATGCACAAAATTATTAAACTTTAATGTCTAAAATTCAATGTCATTGTGATGTATGTAAGCTTCAACTAAACTTTAAATGCATCAATGTCATTTTTTTCTATGAAATTAAAAGTAACATACATGGACACCTTTAAGTACTTTGTAAACATGATAATAACAATGGTGGATGAATATTCCATCCATTCGCCAAATATTATTACATTGCTATTAATTTATATTCTTTTTTAAAATGTACATTAATCATACATTTATAATTTAATAAGCATATGTGTGCATTTATCCCATGTTGTTCATAATTCACCACATTGTATATTCACCATAGTTAGGGATTTTATTCCACAGTGAAATTATCAAAACTGAAATTGTAAGCACCTAATTTCGGGATGCAATTGTGCATAATTGCGACGTAAGCTCCTATGATGAAATTTATTCAAAAATTGAACTTGGTTGTCGATTTTCTAGACTTTAAGGACTAAATTGTAATATTTTTTAGGATTTGATTATAAAGAAGTCAAAATTTCAGGGGGTCTTTAGGTAATTAAAAGTAAAAAAAAAACGAGGTCGGCATTTAATGCCAACATGTAAAAGTCCCATTTTTTTTAAATTTTCACATATTTTTTCTTATTTTTTATTAATTTTTTTTAGTATTCTGATTGGTTAAAAATTGAATTTTATCATTATTTTTATCTTAAAAAGATTTTGACGCATTTAAAACACATAAATAACTTTCAAAAATCAAATTCTTATCAATCTGTTTTGAAGATATAAGTTTGTTCCTTTAAAGGAGGAAGTCAGTATGCAGCTAGACTCTGCATTTAAAAGCAGAGTCTGCATGCATGTGTAAAGGAGGATTTTTTGTTTTTGAAGACTCACAGAGAGATGGAGAGAAACTCATACATGTAGAGACTGAAAAAAACCTGACTACAAAAAAAAAAAAAAAAAACCCTAAAATCCAAACGCTATTGAGAACGCCTTTTCCATTCAAGAATCAACAACAATTCAATTTCAACAGTGATAATCCAATTTGAGGGGCTAAAAAGGGCATTTGCACAACATCTAAAATTATTAGTGTTCTTTTCTATTTCATTTTTTTCTATTATTTTCTTTTTTTTGATTTTTATTTTGTTATTGTTTTGATTATTCAATTTCACTACTAATATGATTATTTATGTGTTTTTGTTTTGATGTTCGATTGTGGATTGAGGAGGATATTACTTGTGTTTAAATGAACAGAAGATCCATGGAATTCCATGGAATAATCTGTACTGTTTTCTAGTAAATATTAGGGTTTTAGATTTTATTTGCTCTATGTGTTCTGTGTAGTTATTTTAATTCATGGATGTATAATTCTTTAATTTTAATTTTTTATACGTAGTTTGTAATAGCCCCAGTAGTGGGAATAGTAAAAGATTTAATTTTTTGCATTTAAAATCAATTAGTAATTAGGTTCAATTGAGTAAAAATCAATTAAAATTAATAGTGGCAGTAGCTTAAATTAGGGTTTGCATGTAATTAATTTAGGATTTTTAGAAAATCACTATAATGTTTGTTTGAACCATTTTTTTTGTGTTTTATTTGTTTTAGGCTTGTTTTTTTTTTATGTTTTTATCCTTTTGGGCCTCAAGCCCACGTTTAGGTCTAACCCATTTAATAAATAGACTTAAAAATGATTTAGGGCTTTAAATAATTAAAATTAATTTAGGCTCATTAGGTTAATTAGATTTTAGGCCCACTTAGATAATTAAAACTTGTTTAGACTTAGTTCAGCCCACTTAATTTCATTTTTTTTTAAAATAAATAGACCTAAGCTCACTTTTCACTTAAAATAAAACCAAGTTAGACTTAGCCCCACTAATTTAACTTTCCTTTAAAATTGAATAGACTTAAGCTCACTTCTTAGACATACTAAAATAAATAGATCTAGGCTCACTAATTAATAAAAATATAGGCCCACCTTTAGTCCATTTCTCACTTATAAATAAAATGTAAATCTAGCTAATTTTTTTAATAAAATTAGCATAGTTTAGACTTAGGGACAACGCGATCTTGAGTGCATTTTTTATGTAATTTTATTGACTAGATGCCTAGGGTTAGATGGATGTCAAAATAGGGTTTAATAAAATTACATGTAATTATAGGATGAAATAATCATTTATAAAATTATTTTAAATGAACACGAGAGTAATAGAAGTTAGTATTCTATATCCAGAATCTCCTGGTTATGGTACTAGCTTTCCTTTAGGGAATTAAGTACCAACTTTTCAATTTGTCCCAATTATTACCCTGGGTGGTGACTCCTCATCTCTATGCCATGTCTTTGTGACAGTGGTTAGTGTGTTCTCTAAGGTCCTGAGCCTAAATAGTGTCACTGTTGCTAAAATCTTGGACACGCACCAAACCCTGCCATCTACATAAATTACAATGTTTATTATAAGCAAATGTTTTAGACCTATGTCAACAGTCATCAAAAGGTCACATATGTATTTGACAATGATTTATTTGTTGGCAGTTCAAAATTCAAAATTTTCAAAAATAACCACCACTTTACATCAAAATGCACTCTATATAAACTGCCTTAGTGAAACTAATCAAATCACTTTCACCAAGCAAGACACTTTCAAAATAAAAAAAAACACTACACACTTTTATCCTTCATTTTACTTCAACAATGCTTACATTCTATCCAAAATGGAAAACCCATGGTGAAATGTTTGGTCAAAGCGTTATTAGGAAAACATAACAGAAGTTGTGAGGATATTCTTTTATTCATTTTTAATATCACAATGAATATACTTTTTTAAAAAATTTTAATGTATTCTTTTTATTTGATATGTTAACAGTGGGTACCTGTACTGCACATAATGTTTAGGTTAACCACTTGTAGAAACAATTATGCTTAGAGTAACATATTCTAGGCCATACCATTTATGGGAAAAAAGAGTATGTACTAACAATAATGTCTCCTAGGATAAGAACATACTTGCGGATGGTATTGTTGAATTGTTCAATAACTACAACATTGAGAATAATGTTTTAATCTATTTTTGGATACGTACACTATGGTTAGTTGACTTTAGTGCAGTTTTAATAAATAGTGGAGATAAGATACATTATGGGCCTCTATCTCATTGTGAAATTGTAATATCCCGTGTTTTTTTAAAAAATATTTTTACACTGTACCGGGATATACAGTGTCAATAATTTTGACTGTATATACGATATTTTTATGAGTTAATATGTATTTTAAACCTATTTTAATTACTGTCTATTATTTTCAGTATTTTACGTAAAATTTTCCCGGGACTTTCATTTTCGGGGAAATTTCCACGTAAACAATGTATTATTAATTATTTTAAATGTATTTACGGGTTTGCATGAACTCATACATATTTTTAAATTATTAAATAAAGCCTGTGTGTGTATATTTATTTAATTAGGGTTTATTATTACCCTAATATTTTATTATTTATTTATTATTATTTGATTATTTTATTTATTATTAAATTATTAAAATTTATTATTTTATTATTAATTATTTATTAATATTTAATTATTTTAATTTATTTTATTTTTTTTCTTTTTCTTTTTTTTTTCTTTTCCTTTTTCTTTCTTTTTCTTTTCCTTTCTCTTTCCTTTTCTTCTTTTTCTTTTTCTTCTTCTTCTTCTTCTCTTCTTCCCGCGAGCGCCGGCCACATTCCTCACCGCCGTTTCTCCCTCCTCCGGCCACCGTTTTCGACACCGCCGGTCTCTGTCTTCTCCTTGAGCTCCGGTGAGTGTTATTCTAGCTTTGGTTTGAGCTAAAATGGTCTAGAATTGCTTAGGTTTTGATTTGAAGTTTTCGGCCTCTTTTGGTTTTTAATTTTTTTGAGCTTTGATTTGGATGATTCATGGAAACTTCCTTCACAAATGTTGTTCCTGGTAGTTTAATCTTCATGTATGAATTTTTACAGAATTTTTGGAGGTTGTTTGGATTTTTGGGTATTTTTGAATATTTTAATATTATTTTCTAATTTTCGGAAATTAATTATTTAAATTATGAAATTGGAGTTTATGGTTGAATTAGGTGTTGAAATGAATTATAGAAATTTATTTGGAATTTTTATGAATTTCTAAGTATTTATTTTTAATTATTGAAGTTTATGTGATTTTGTAAAATTAAGTTAATTGTGTTTTAAATTGAATTTAATTGGTTAATTGAGTTTAATTATTGATATTATTGATAAATATGTTGAGAAAATTAATTTTGGATAATTGTATGATTTTTGGTGAATTTTTGAAGTAATTTAGGTATATATATATATATAGGGGTATTTTGGTAATTTTACCCTAAATTGTCTAAAAATGTAATTTAATTGGTTTTAATATTTATTTAAGGTATAAAAATGATTTCTACAAAATATTTAGCATTTTTAACTAATTAAAACTATTTTCCGGGAATTATTTTCAATTATATATATAATATACGGTTTTTCAAATAAAATGAGTTTTAATCGATTTTTACAGTGTTTCAAGATTTATTATGTAATTTCTACGTATGAAATGTATTTTTATGATTTAAGGATATTTTTGGTATATTTGAATATATATCTGTGTTTGTGGACCCCGGTCGACAGATTGTAGTCTGGAGCCCGACCGAGGGGTTGTGATTGATTGTGGTGTTATTTTTGAAGTGTATTTTCTTTGCAGGGTCGGCTCTACTCTTTTGAGTAGAGAGATGTCTGTTTTACAGGGGAGGTTCTGCCGGATTTTTGGTAGAATTCTCGTAAAACGTGATATCCAGTCGAACCCTAATTTCCGATTCTGTGTTGAATACTCTAGATTTAATTCTAGGATTTCTGTTAGGGTTATTCTGATGTCGATTAATTATTTCTTGTTTAGTTGCGCCGAGACCGAGGGTTAGTGGACCAGGCCCGTCGGACCTGTCTCGTGGAGCGCATTAGGTGAGTTACTATATTATATATATATGCTTAGGATGCATGATTTAGAAAATGCATGTTTTATTTTTACTAAATATGCATAAATAACATGATTTATATTCAAGTATATTTTTGGTATATTTTTGGTATATAATAAATTATATACATGTTTTATTAATAAAATATATTTAAAATGTTTTTAAATATATTTTTAGTTTAATTCATGATTTGATTGGATTTATTTGACATATATATACTCAAAATATACCTGGTTTATGTTTGGTATATTTTCGGTATATATATGGTTTATATTGCTATTTCATTTATATCCATGCATCATTTATTTTTGTGAATGAATGTTTTATATTTAAGAATGAAGGATATCAATAGAACGTGCTACCTAGTGGGCAGCACTAGGACCGAGTACGTACCGGTACGCCTATAGCTTTAGGCTATATTATTAAATTATTTGTGGATATTGATTTGATATGATTATCGATATGTGTGAGATATGGTTTTGGGTGTGATTGCTGGAGCTCGGTTGACCAAGTGTCTCGGGGCCAATCACACTAGCAGTCAGACTGCTGGAGCTCGGTTGACTTAGTGTCTCGGGGCCAGTCTACTGTCCATATGGATTAAGTGGATATATTTGGAATCAGTGAGCCTGTATGGCTAGAGTGTTGTTTAACACTATTTTCTGAGGTTGCGATATTCTAGGGTTCTATGTGATCCTTCATAAAAGTTGATTTTCAGACAAAATATATAAAATGATTTTTCTGCATCTGTATGAACTTGCCTGTATATATACATATTACTCATATACTGTTGACTGTGTGCATTATCACTTAGAGTGTATGTATATATACTATAGTAATTCACTCAGTGAGGTCTGACTCCCCTCCGTTGACTATTTTTCAGGAGAGTCAACTTCCTCAGACCTCAGTAGCAGGTCAATACGCCGGATTTCTTCCGCCCCGGCTTCTTTATGTAAATTGTATACTTGAGTCTTATTGATTTTATCTAGACACTGCAGTAGTTGTAAATTAAAGTATTGGATTTCATGTACTTTATTTTAAAGGAGATATTTTATGTTGAAACTGGATTGTATTAAAGAGATTTTATGTATGGGATGAGATTTTTATTTATATCCAGTTGATATGGATGATATTATGATTTTTATTTTCCGCTGCATTTATTATATGATTATTGTCGTTATGGCATGATTTATTTTATTTTTAGGCTTGCTACGGGTTCCGGATTCGAAAGAATTCCCGTTCCCTAGCGCCGGTCATGGCCCCTGTTTTGGGTCGTGACAGAAATAGAACCAACACCATCTCCACCATTGAGAATAGGAGGTTCATCGCATCAAATAAGTTAGATCAATCACTATTTTCATTGCTTTATATCCATAAAATTTAATTTTTTTGACATTATTAGTTTTTTATTTCAATATGAAGTGTTAGTTTTATGTATATAAGTGAAGTGGAAACATGTAATTCATAGTGTTATTTTTATAATGAAGTTTATAAGTTATATATTGTCAAATCTAAAATGAATTGAATCGCCTTTCTCTCAATTGATCTCATCGAAAGAGTAAGGAATAACATTTAATTAATCAAATATGTACTATTAGTTATCATTTTAGTCTATGCTATAATTATTTGCATTTGAAAGGAGTCATGTTTTGGTTAACACATATAAGATTTGGTCAACATGTATAAGATTTTCCATGCACATATCTTGGTAAAATTGTATTTTATTAAGTTAGTCTGCAGGTGAATTAATGAAGTGATTATTAAAAAGAAAATTTTTATTTGAACAAATCATTTGAAATTACTTAGTGAAATGCATCCAAATTTAAATTTGAACAAATCATTTTAAAATCTATAATCATAGATAGCTTGGTGAAATTAAAAAAAAAATCCATTGTGACATCCATTGGTTATTAAAATTAGTGGGTTGATATCACCATATTGCATGTGTTTTTCTCTCTTGGTTTGGTAATGATCAGAGACATTATGAATAATGAACAAAAAAAATATAATATGAAACAAAAAAATATATATTCATTTAGAAGAGAAACATGAATTATTATTGATAATAGTTACACATTTATATTTCGATATTACTTTGGAAGTACCACTCCAACAATTAATAGGAAGTGCAATTGTCGTGCTGCCAATATGTGTCATTTCATTAGTATAGTGCCACACTTTGAAACTCTCATCATGCTACCAATTCATATCATTTGATTAAATTTTAATAAAATTCCATGTACATTACATATATTGACATTGAAACATCAACATCATATTTTGGTACCATGAAAAATAATGTTGAACATACCAATACAATCAATTCTTTTATATATATTGATATTAAAACATCAATATGCTTACACAAGTAAACATTAATTTACTTCATGTAATTTTAAAAATAACACCAATGTCCTTAATCTAAACTAACATCAATTGAAATGTGTGTTTACAAAAATGTTGAAGTGTAATTACCTGCTAATATGTATTTATAACTTTAGTAAAAAAACTAACTTCAAAAATATAAATTTATACACTTGTTGTCTTCAAACATAAAGTCAATGTCCTTCAAAGAAAAAAAATTCATTAATGAGATGAATCAAATTAATATTAATTGAAATATATATTCGACCTTATAGTTCAAGTTAATTACATGTTTAATGTGATTAATGAAATATACATTACTCTAAACCTTAATCTATGATAAATTCACATGTTACATTTATAAACTACCTTCAATTACATTGTTGAAATTGATATGTATGTCCTTGGTTTCCTTAACCATCGTTTAAAACATGCTTTCAAATTCATGTTAAAGACATTAACATTAATCTACTTGTTTGGTTTCCCCTACCATTGATTTATGTATCAGTTACATTCTTGGTGAAGCATCTTTCTATGTGAAATAAAACAATAATTCTTGGTGAATTCATTCATGCAATTTATTTCAAACAGTAATAACTACAAACATAGTGATCAAAATTCCATTCAACTGTTTATATGTTATACTCCTAGCCAATTTTGGCCCATATATTGCCCGTTTGCATTGTTGAAATTATTAAAATTTGCAAAGCTAGCTTGACTACCTATTACTTCATCACCATTAAATAGCTAACTTTGTACTGTCAAATTATTCAATGCACCAACAACACTTTGCTACTACAAAACAATTAAAAAAAATAGTCCTTATCATTATTCCAATCTATAAAAATATATACAAATAAATAAAATTTGAAAATAATTTACATGGTATGATTCATTATACAAAGTAATCTTGTACAAAAGATTGTACATCTCTCCCACGACCTCTATCACCTCTGCCCCCTTGGCCACCACCTTCCCCTATTCTCCTACGACTAACTCGTATTGATCTTTTTCTACTACTGGGAAGCCTTCCACAAGGAACTATGACATTTGGATTCAGAGTTGATACACTAATATTATGATTGCCTTTACCAGCATTCTACTCTTTGGTAATATTATTATCCAATGCTCCATTCTAGTTGAAAAGCTTATTGTAGGCAACTTCCAACATTTTAATTAATAACACCCTTTTAGCATTTCAAACAAAGCCAAATCAACACATTGTTTTAAGTACTTTTGTAATTCAATGCTTTTATTATACTCCTCATTCATGTTAGTATAACCACCGGCAAAAAATATTATTGAATAAGGATGATGCACATCCTTTCGCCACCTTTTTGCTCATATACCATTCATTAACTACTTGAATATCCTTAATAGACAACACTATAAGTATATGATAGCACAATACATTACTTGATTCAAATTTTTTACAATTATAGCTAATGTAATTACCTTCAATCCTAAAATCAACTATATAAATAAACTCTTTCATAGAAAAGTCATTCACTAAGCATCATTCGCATATTTGCTGTAACTCAATGCCTTGTGGGTTGACTTGAGTATCGTCACCATTCAATACATGAAAATATATCATCCTTTTAATTTGTTCATGAACTTTTTCAAATATATTATTAGTGAAGGCATGATGAAATTAATTTTCCCAGTTGAAATTTATGAAACAAAAAATTTCTTTATTCCTACTTTTAAATTTAATAGTTAATTCCTTCTTAACCTTGTCACTCAATACTATCCCATACTAATCAACAAACTATTTTAGTGTACTCCTCGAGTGGATAAAACTATTAAAGTATGAATGCATGCTTTCACTTCTATAATCTGATGTCATTCCAGCCAAAATCTATAATTTAAGAATTTTGGAACCTATCTCTCCTTCTCATTGTGCAACTTCACTAACCATGTATTTCTAACAAGATTGTACCTATTTGTGAATTTTCTCTAATTATTCTCAAACATCTCAATACTTAGGCTGTTATACACCAAACCTTTAAATTCCTTACCGCATTCATTTAATTCATTAACATGTTTAAGCTTTTCTCCTACTTTGCACATTATATACCATATACATAAATAGTGAATGTTATTTAGCATAATTTCTCTTATAGCTACCTCAATGCTCTCATATTGATTGGTTATAATTGCATGAGGATGAATCTCGCCTATAGTAGTGATCCATGAAGAGAACAACCATTTAAATGATTCAACACACTCATTTGCAAGTAAAGCACATCCCAATAACATTAACTAATTATGATAGTCCACACCAATGAAAGTAGCAAAAGGCATCTTGTATCTGTGCATAAGGTAAGTTATGTCGAAAGATATAATATCATTGAACTCTTGATAAGTAGCTTTACCTTTAGTATGAATCCATACCATATTTCTCAAATGGTTTTCCTCATCAAGATTAATTAAATAAAAAAATTTCTCCATCTTTCTACTACATTAATATAAAACTTTTTTCGATAGCTTCTAGATCTCCTTCATCAATCCTTCATCTCCTCTCATTATCTATGAAATTCCTCATGTCCCTTTGTGAGCATCCTAAATTTTTTGGACCAACGGCTTGCACAATTGCCATTCTCATGCTTTTGTAAGGCCTAAGTCCTTCACTGTCATTAGCAACCAATATTCTTTAAAGTGTTAGAGTCAAACACCTATGGCCACTCATTAACCAAGACATTAAAGGATTTAGCTCGTGGTTGTGTTCATGTTTTGTTGAACTAACAAACCATATTCCATCTCTCAGTATTACATTCAAATGAGTTAGGTAGCATGATCTCTTTGATTGTGTCCTTGCTTCTAATTTCCTCCCTATTTCATAGCTAATGATTTGATATCTTCTTAAACCATCTCTACCTTTATGAGCATATCTCTTATCAATAGAAAAGCCTTTCAACCTAGCATGTTCATGATAATCTTTTAGAAGCTTATCTACAATTTCAAAATATATACCTGGTGTAGGATCATCCTCTGCAATACATTTATTCAAATTTATATTCTAATTATTTTAGGAATTTAATTCACTAACTTCACTAATGCTATCATCATCATAATCTCTAATAGGTTTAGAAAAGTTTTCTTCTAGTTCAATAAATTTTTCCCCTCCATTCATGGAATATTAGTAAATTTTAAAGTAAAAAATCTACCGAATCGTTTCTCTGTGATCCATTTTCTTAAACAATACTCATGGAAGATAATGGAATAATAATTTTGATCCATTTTATTATTATGTTTCCCACCCAATTCAAAAATTAATTATGTCTTGATTATAATGTTTTTCTACTTATCTTTTGAAAATAAAAGTGAATTTAGCATGCCTAATAGTATCACTTAATGAGGTAAAGTAGTTCAATGAGGGTATATTGACCTTAGTAATAATTAATCTTACTTTTGATCTTAAAAAACTTAATTTTGATCATTAAATTTATTTATTTAAGTGTGTATAAGTTAGGACCTCATTAGAAGTTAAAATGAAGTATGATTTTCTTGGACTAATTCGACCTCTGAGATTTAGGGAGGCTTTTGACATCCTTAAAGCTTTATAATGACAAAGTTATCCTCTTCAAATTTGTGATAGACATCTTGATCATTCTGCATTGGGCTTCCTTATTAAAATTTGAGTTCATTTAGGTATGCAAATATTAAATCAAATTCAATGTATGCAGCTACCATTTCAGATTGTATAACTCTAGTATTTTAGACATATCTTGAGCTATAGAAGTCCAATTGAGTTAATTCAAAATAATATGGAAAGCTAAGTCAAATATCTATAACTTTTAAGAAGAAAGTATAGGAAAATAAAAACATCTCCAATAAAAAATCATAGGTATAGCTATCTGATAGTAGTTTGTATTTTAGATTACATAGCTCTTAGTATTTTAGACATATGTTGAGCTAAAGAAGTCCAATTGATATGATTAAAAATTATATGAAAATTAAAGTCAAATATCTATAACTTTTATGAAAAAAGTGTGGGAAAATTCTAACATCTTCAGTAGCTAATCATAGTTTCATTCCATGCATAGTTGTTTAATAGCATCACTTTTAATAATTCAAAATTATAAACATTGGATTCAACATATAACATTGGACACATTATTTGCACCTCTAAAAGCTATATGTTTGAGTTTTTGTCTATATAAACACCTCTAAAGTTGAATAGAAGTTAAGAAACTTATTTATCATTCTTTCTTTCTTAAGCATTCAATTAAGCTCTCAAATTCCCTTAAATAATTCTTTGTTTATATAACTCTTATAAGAGTTGGCTATGTGTTAGAAATAGAATTTCTCTTCATCTTAAATCTTAGGATAGATTAAAAGGGAAGTGAGATTTATTTCTAAAGGAATTAATTTAAGTGTTGTCCATTGAAACACTTAGGATTTAATTTTTAAGTGAGCCTTGAAAACTCAAGATGTAAGGTTGTAAGAGTGAGTCATAGAACTCTTATATAATCTTAATATTATGAATAAGATTATGGGTGATTGAAAATTCTAACTTATAAGTTAGGTTGAGATGTAGGATTGTTATTGAATCCAAAATCCTTAAATCTTTGTGTTCTTCATTCTTCCTTCTCAACTTCCATTCAATTCTTGCACAGAATTCTTTAAATTTCTCAATTTTATTTGATAGTCTTATTCACCCCCTCTAGTACTCTTTTAAATTAGTATCAGAGCTTGAATTATAGGTACTTCATTGCTAGAATATAAGATCATGGGGAGCGAATCACAAAACATCTCTTCTCTTGGACCATTCTTTGATGGTAATGACTATCCATATTCAAAATTCAAAATGGAATTATATCTTGATTATGTTTCCATCAGACTTTGGGACATTATCTTAAGAGGTTGAGAACCACTTATAAATATCATTAATGGTGTGGTAACTACTCTTGTAAGAAGCCAATGGAGTATTAATCAAAAGTAGAAAATCACAAAAATAAAAATGCTATGATTACTCTAGTCTCTTTAATGGCAAGAGGAAAAGGAGGCAACCTTCAACATTATATATAAACCAAAGAAATGTGTGAGACCTTAGAAAATCACTATAAAGACAACATTCAAGTAAGAAACAAGAAGGTTCAACTTTATATGTATGAATATGAAATTTTCAAAATAAAGTCGTATGAATCAATCACAGAGATGGAAAATTATCTTAATGCTCTCCTCACAACCCTTAACAAACTTGGAGAACATTTCTCCAAGGTTGAGGTAAATGACAAGATTATAAGAATCCCACTTAGGAAGGATTAGGAATCTCACGTTACTTCAATTAAGAAAGCTCAAGACCTCTCCACTCTATCAACTGATGTGCTCATTGATAAGCTCTTAACACATGAACCCACTATTAAGCAAAGAGGAGAAGAATAAGAAGAGAAAGAAGAAAAGAAAAAGAGCATTGCTCTAAAAGATCTTTAAGAAGATACTAAAGAGGAAAACATCAAAGATTCTAGTAATAAATATGGTGATATTGACATGCTTACTATGAACTTCAAAAAGTTCTTGAGAAAGAAAAACTTCTCAAGAATAAGAGACTTCAACAAGAAGTTCGAAAAAGATAAGAAAAATAAAACTAAGGAGGTTACTTGCTATGAATGCAATAACTGAGACATATTAGAAATAAGTGTTCCATACTCAAATTCAAGAATAAGGGAACAAAAGATAAGAAGAAGGCATTCAAAACTACTTAGGATGATTCCTCCAAATTTGAAGAGGAAGACGAACAACAAGAAGTGGCCAATCTTTACTTCATGGCCTGTGAAAATGAAAATGAGGTACGATCTACTTCTTATTATTCCTTTGATGATTGTAATAATTATTATGATAATGATGATGAGAGCTCTATTATTAGCAAATTACTTGTTAAATGAAAAAGTTTATTATCTAAGAAGAAACATTATAAGCATGAGTTAGGTAGCTTAAATAGAGAATTAGAAAATTTAAAAATTAATTTTGCTAAACTTTTGGATCAAATGAAAAACTTGTTAGTGATGCAAAATCTTCTAATTCTTTGGATGATCAACTCAAGAAAGAAAATGATGAAAATCATAAGCTTTCTAAAGAGGTCTTAGAATAAAAAAATTCCATGGCTAAATGTATAAGAGGAAAAGTAACTTTAGATAGTCTTCTTAACCCTTAAAAATTTCATAGAATTACCCATGAAATTTGACATAAGAATGGAATGTCTTCATCATCTTCATCCCATATTAATTTTATAAAAGCTTCATAAGATTCCACTTTTTTAACCTCCAAATCAAATGAGACTAAAGTGTTAAAGCTAAAAGATCTCTTGTGTTAAATAGTAAGGGAAAGTCTTATAAGATTCATCCTTCATTAATACAAAGAGGTAAGGCTCAAACTAGAGCATCTCAACCCAAACATGCTTATATGTACATTAGACACAATTATAATAAGCATGCCATACAATACAAAGCATATAAACATATTGCACAAAATTATCGAAATACACATCACGATTGTCAATGCATGTCTCACTTAATGACATAAAATAATAGGACATACACACAACACTAAAGGCATGTTGCACACATTAAGAAAACATTTCATCCTAGGAGGAATAAAGTAAAAAATATTGCATATTCTTATTGCATAATCAAAGGACATACTAACAATCTATGCTTTTATAAAAGACTACACATGAATTTACTTCCTATGAATTATCTTAAAACTAACCAACCTAAACTAAAGAAGGTTTGGACACAAAAGAACACTTAAATTATTTTGTGTAGTTATGCTTGAAATCCATAAGAACAAAAAGTAAGTGATATCTCGATAGTGGATGTTCAAAGCGTATGACGAGAGACAAAGAGCAATTTAACAAACTTAGTGCTAAGGATGGAGGACACATTACTTTCAAAGATAACGCAAAAGGAAAAATTATTAGCATTAGAGAAATAGGTAATCTTCAATCCTTATCTATACATCTTGTGTTGTTTATTGATTGTCTTAAACATAATTTGCTTAGTATAAGTCAATTATGTAAAATGGGAAATAAAGTAACTTTCTATCTTAAAAATTACTTTGTTAGTATTCTTGATGAAAATAAAGTTATTTTTAGTGGTGAAAGAGTAGACAATAAAGTCATTTATTTGAATAAAATTGATAATAAAGACATAAAATGCTTAGTGTCTATCTCCCATGACACATGGATATGGCATAAAATGTTAAGACATGCAAATTTTGAGCTTTTGAATGATCTTTGTAAACATGAACTTATGATTGTTTTACCTAAGCTTGAATTCACTAAAGATAAACCTTGTGATGCATGCCAAAAGGGAAAATAATCCAAGTCCTCATTTAAGCTAAAAAATGTAGTGTCCACCTTTAGGCCACTTGAATTTATACATATGGATTTATTTGGACCAACTAGAGTTACTAGTCTCGGTGGAATGCACTATGCATATGTATTCATTAATGATTACTCTAGATTTACTTAGGCATGTTTTCTTGCTCATAAAAATGATGTTTTTAAAGCTTTTGAAATTTATGGTAAAAGATTTCAAAAAGAAAAAGGTTTTTGTATTTCATCTATTAGAAGTGATCTTGGAATCAAATTTAAAAATGAAACATTGAAAAACTATTGTGATGAAAATGGTATTTCTTATACATTTTCATCTCATAGAACTCCTAAATAAAATAGGGTAGTCAAAAGGAAAAATAGAAGTCTTATGGAAATGGCTAGAACAATGCTTCATGAGTATAATTTATCTTTATACTTTTGGGTGGAACCCATTAACACATCTTGTTATATTTCAAACTGAGTTTTCAAAAGACCAATTTTAAATAAAATATCTTATGAGCTATGGAATAATAGAAAACCTAAAATCTAATATCTAAGAGTATTTGGATGTAAGTGTTTTATATTGACATTAAGGATAATCTCAGGAAATTTGATTTTAAAGCCAATGAAGGAATTTTTCTAGACTATTTTATTTCTAGTAAAGCATATAGGGTCATTAATAAAAGGAATCTAGTAGTTGAAGAGTCAATGCATGTTGTATCTAATAAATTAAACTCACTTGATCCTAGAAAGGATGTTTGTAGTATTAATGATCCTATAAGTGACAATGAGATTGTGGAAACACAAGAAGAAAATGCTAGTAAGCTTTTGGAACTTAAAGGTCCAAGTAAGGAGGAAAATAAGGAGACATCTTAACCTACCTTAAAGGATGAGCTTCCAAAGGATTAGCAATTCAAAAAAGCTCACCCTCAATACCTCATCATAGGTGATACTACAAAAGGTTAACTACTAGATATAAACTTAAGTCTATTGTTAATTTAGCTTTCATTTCTCAAATTGAACTAAAAAATGTTGATGATGCTTTGAGTGATGAATTTTTGGTCCATACTGTGCAAGAAGAGTTAAATCAATTTAAGAGAAATAAGGTTGGACCATAGTTCCTAGACCTAAACATCATTCTATTATAGGCACCAAATGGGTATTTAGAAATCAAATGAATGAACAAGATGTCATAACTAGGAGCAAAGCTAGACTAGTAGCTAAAGGTTATAATCAAGAGGAAGGCATTGATTATGATGAAACGTTTGCCCCTGTTGCAATGTTATAAGCTATTAGTATGCTACTTGCATTTGCATCATACATGGATTTTAAACTTTATCAAATGGATGTTAAAAGTGTATTTTTAAATGGTTTTATTAAAGAGGAGGTATATGTTGAACAACCTCCAGGTTTTGAAAATTTTGACTCTCCAAATCATGTGTTTAAACTTTTAAAAGCATTAAATGGATTGAAACAAGTTCCAAGAGCTTAGTATAAAAGATTGAGTAACGTTTTACTAGAGAAAGGTTTCTTTAAAGGAAAGGTTAACACAACTCTTTTTATAAAAAAATCCAAACATGATTTATTAATTGTTAAAATATATGTTGATGACATTATATTTGGTGCTACTAACCATTGCTTGTGTGAGGAATTCTCTAATTTAATACAAGGAGAATTTGAGATGAGTATGATGGGAGAACTCAAATTCTTTTCTAGGCTATAAATTATGCAATGCAAAAATGGGATTTTCACTAATCAAACCAAGTATGCAAGAGACATTTCAAGAAGTTTGGAATGAATGGAGCTAAGATAAGTAAAACTCCAATAAGCACTACAACCAGACGTAATAAAGATGAGAATGGCAAATTAGTTGATGAAAAGCGATTTAGAGGTATAATCAAATCCTTTCTTTATTTAACTACTAGTAGACCTAATATTATGTTTACTACTTACATGTGTGCTATATTTTAATCTAGTTCTAGTGAGTCTCATTTGAATGTTATCAAAAGAATTTTCAAATATCTTTGTGGTACAATGCATTTAGGACTTTGATATCCTTAGAGTTCATCCTTTGACTTTATTTGTTATTCTAATGCGAATTTTGTTAGTAGTTTACTAGATAGAAAAATCACTTTCGAAACTTGTCAATTTTAAGATGATTTTTAGTTTCTTGGTTTAGTAAGAAATAAATTTTAGTTGCCTTGTACATTGCTGAAGCTGAATATATTACAACAAATCTTTTTTGTTCATAAGTTTTATGGCAAAACAATAGTTATTAGACTATAGTGTAAAACTTGATCATAGTCCAATCAAATGTGATAATACAAGTGCTATCAACCTTAGCAAAAATCCCATTAAATATTCTAGAACTAAGCATTAGACATTAGACATCATTTCTTGCATGATCATATTGAAATTGATGATATCTCACTTAAATTTGTTGATACAAATAATCAACTTACAGATATCTTAACAAAACCTCTTAGTGAAGAGAGATTAAATTTCATTAAATATGAACTTGACATGATTGATGGTTCTAGTTTATCTTGATTTTATGCTCAATTAATGGTTGAACTATTTTCATGTGAAATCATATTGTGCTTATTGATTACTTTGATTGATAAATATTTTGATTTTGATCTAAAATTTTTTTATATAGTCGTCAGTTTATATTTGGTTTATCTTTTTAAATTTTCTTTTACATTTTGTCAAATAAGGAGAAATAATTTGTGTTTGTATGTGTACCTAGTTAATTTTTTTAACATGTGTATTTTTTTAATTTTAAAAATCCCTTAAAAAATATGTTTATGTTAGTAAGTTTGATATAGGGGGAGAAAATTTGTTGAAATTTTTGCACGCATATTAACATTGTAAGTATGGCTACTTTTGTCATACATCATATGTGACAAAAGGCCTTGTTTTGCTTACTTTATTTATGTATAACATAGATTTTATATTTTAGATTGTACAACTCTTAGTATTTTAGATATATCTTGAGCTACATAAGTCCAATTGATATGATTCAAAATTATATGGAAAGTTAAGTTAAATATCTATAATTTTATAAAGAAAGTATAGGCAAATTCAAACGTCTTCAGTAACCAATCATGGTTTTAATATATGCATAGCTGCCTAACAGTATCACTTTCAATAATTCAAAATTATAAACATTGGATTTAAAATCTAGGCAATGGACACATTATTTGCACCTCCAATAGCTATATTTTTTAGTGTTTGTCTATATAAACATTTCCAGAGCTAAATGGAAGTTAAGAAACTTGTTTATTATTCATTCTTTCTTAAGCATTCAATTGAGCTCTCAAATTCTCTTAAACAATTCTTTGTTTGTATAACTCTTGCAAGAGTTGGTTGTGTGTTAAAAATAGAATTTCTCTTCATCTTAAATCTTGGGATAGATTAGAAGAAAAGTGAGATTTATTTCTAAATAAATTGGTTTAAGTGTTGTCCATTAAAACTCTTAGGACTTGATTTTTGAGTGAGCCTTGAAAACTCAAGTTGTAAGGTTGTAAGAGTGAGCCATAAAACTCTTGTGTAATCTCACTATTGTGAATAAGATTGTGGGTAATTGAAAATCCTAACTTGGTGATAAATTAGGTGGAGACATATGATTGTTGTTAAATTGGAACTCCTTAAATTTTTGTGTTCTTCATTTGTTCTTCTCAACTTTCATTCAATTCTTGCAAATAATTCTTTTAATTTCTCATTTTTATTTGATAGACCTATTTCCTCCCCCCACCCCCCCCCCCCCCCAGGGGACTCTTTTTAGGGTATATTAGATATTTGTATAGCCATTACTTATTTAATTATTCTATCTGGATAGATTCTATCAATTCATCTTTACCTTTTTTCAATTGTACAAAACACACACTAGGTGATGAATTTATTTATGTATTTAAACTTATAAATAAGTAAACTACTCCCTCCATTCCAAACTAATTATCACTTTTATATATCCAATAAAACATTAATTTTTTCTTTTCTATTTTATCCTTGTGTTAACCTTATCTATATTAATTGGTTTTGTAAAATTCCGTAAGTCTTTTCAAGATTTTCAAACTGTTGTTTCATATTCCAAAAAGAAATTTTTCATGACAATTTATTGTTCAAGTATGAATTTGTTAGAATAAGATGGAAGTAATTGAATTAACTAGTACTACTTGGAGTACTAGAATAGGTGGAAGTGTGAGTGGAATAAGAGAATGTGCCACAATTATTTTTACAATAATAAGTAATAAATTTTGAATATATCTTTAGCTATTTTTTCCTATAATTAAGCCTATTAAAAAAGACAATTAATTTATAATGAAGGGAGTAATAAATAAGTAATTGCATCTTCATTATTGGTGGCACATTTCCGTTCAAAAAGAATGAACAACTCGTATTTATAGTACGTTTTAAATTTTAATTAATTATGTTTAATTCAGATAAAATTATAAAAAAATTAATAATTAATTTAATACGATATATACACCATAATTTAAATTTAAAATCTTACTTATTCTTAATAGTATTTTTTTAATTTTTAACAATTGATCTAATGGTAAAGCTACAAGGCATGAGAGTTAGAGAAAAGAGGAATTGAACCCTATTTCATATCAAATGTCTTGATCCCATAACAAGATATCTTACCATTGATTCTATGCAAATATTTTTTATAATAAAAAAATTAATTTTATTAATTATGAGGGAAAACCGTTAGAGAAAAACTCTCAAATGATGATGATGATGATGATGATGATGATGATGATGATGATAATAATAATAATAATAATAATAATAATAATAATAATAATAATAATAATAAGAGTTTCAGAATCAAACAAAACCAAACAACCAAACAACCTTAATTTATTATTAATAGAAAGATCAAATACTTTAATTACTTGACTATACAATATAAGTAATTTTTATTTGATAAAAATTAATTTTACAAATCAAGGAAATATAATTTAAAAGTTACACTTAGGATATTGTTTAAATTAAATCATGTCAATATTAATTTCTCAAATTAGTATCTGCAAAATTTTAATTTTGCATCTTAATGTACCAATGTAAAGAAATAGCTAGTAAAACGCTCTCACTGGTTAAAAAAAAAATTATTGATAGTTATTTCAGCTATTAAATAATAAAAAATCGACCAGTAAGATCTCTTGTTGCATCTTCAGAGTTCCTAAAAGCCTTGTTCAAATCAATGAAAAGGCTTATCAGCATCAAATGGTGTCCACTGGCCCTTGTCACCATGGTAAAGACCAACTACAGATGATTGAAGAAAACAAATGGCGATTTCTTGGTGCAGTTCTTGCTCGAAAATAAGCAAGCTGTGTGAGCCTCAACGAGTTTTGTGTTCGGTTAATTTGGTTTGTGGCTACGTACAGCAAGAGTTCCGTCTTGGGTCTTATCTCTGCAATAATGGACAGATAAAATTTCATAGAATTCTCACAAAATTCCATCTTTACATTTCTGCATTGCAGAAGATAGGTCGTCCCATTTGTTCGCAAGGATGAGCCTAAGTCATCTTTCTAGATCAAGATCAAGATTTGAATCATGTTTTTGAAGAGAAATTATCACTTGACTACGCGCTTACTAACCATTTTTTTAGTAAATATGCATGTAATGAGTTAAGATTTAAATAGGGCAATTGAATCTATATAATAAACAAAAAAAAATGAAATTGAATATACGGCTGATCGTCTGTTTTTAAATAAGTTAGTAAAATTTTGAATTATGCCTGAATTTAATCCTGAGACCATAGCATTCAAAATATCAAAACAATGTAAACAACATCCTTTGCAGACTCTAAAAACAAATTCAACAAAATCTATATAAAATAAATAGAACTAAGTGAATGAATTTTGCCACCACTACAATCTTTACCCACTCCTTTTAACACGTGGAACTTTTTCCTATTAGTCTTTCTTATCTACCTAGAAGCCTGTCTGTTGATAATGGAGAAAGTGAAGGGTTGTAGCTCTCCTTCCCATTTATCTCTTAAAACTGGCTACATCCTATTAATAGCGTATGATTCTTATTCCATTGCAATTAAAGACAAATCATCCTCCCTTCTTCTTCTTAAAACTGTCTTCAGCATTTTTTTCTTTAGCTTACTGCCTTTTTACCTCTCTCTTATTCCTCTCCATTTTTCTTCATAACGATCTCTCTATCTTCACTCACATTATTGTTCGATTTTTTTTTTCAGTTAACTAACTGATTGATTGATTGATTGATTACAGTGAAATTAGAGATCCGGAAGAAATTTACAGTAATTGCAATGGAGAAGATAGTGATTCCAAAATGCTTTCTTACCAAGTTCTTCAAGATTGCACTCTTCACCTCGAGGTAATGGCAAGTTTTATTATTTTTTTGAATTTTATAGGGCGATAATTAGCTCTGGTGTACTTAATTTTTGTTTATTAAGTTTGGTGTTATTTTAATTCTGCAAAGCAAAGTGCAGTAGCTTATGACTAATTATTCTAATTTCAATTTCTAAGGGATTGAAGATTCAGGCAAGTCTTTTTCTATAGAGGAATGGAAGTGGTAGAAAGATTGAAGTGAAAGTGGCAGAAAGTTTCTCGGGTCCACTGGCAAACCCTTTTTTAGCACCTGAATCTGCAATAAATATGTTGAATAGTACAATTCTGGAGCAATTTGTAGTTGTAAATTGATGTATATCTGTATGTGTGTCTGTCTAAGAATATAATTGTTGTTTGTTTCTGTTGGTCTGTTAGATCAATTGATGTTTGCTTTGATAAATTTAGGTTTTCTGGTGAAGATATTCAAGCGAGCCCCTGCTAAAAATGCTTATGCTTATGATTGACCAACAAAAAAAAATAACAGTAAGAAATGAGTTACTATGAGATTTTAATTGCTTCCATGATCTTTCTATGAGTGGGAGCCTGAAAAAAAAAAAAGGAAAATAGCTAGCTAGCCAATAGCGACCAGTTGAGGGTTTGGAAAATCTGATGTGGTTTGGGTCAGTGATTATGAATAAGGGAGGTTTTGGGTTCGGTGGAATTTATTAAGGGGAGGGGTTTAAAGGGTGCCATCTATACTTCTTCTAAAGATGTCATATTAATTTTCCTATATTGTTGATCTAGGTCAATTGTTTTGAATAAAAAATGATACATCAAATTAAGATATGTTAATTTTTTTTAACAATGTAACAGACAAATGCTATTATTATACAGTTATCAGTTAGTAATGCAAAAAATAAAAAATAAATAATAATAATAATAAATTAAGATCTACTTCATTTAAATATCCACTGCTGTTGTTAACTAATAGTTTATAAATGTTAAATATTTGATAAATTTTTGTTAATTATTATTATTAATATGTTAAATGACCATATAATTTATAAAATATATTCTATTATTTTTAGCTATATAACTAATTTAAAAGTTAATATATATAATAAGTTTTTGAAATTAGCTATCATATCTTTTCTAGCCATATAACTAATTTAAAAGTAATATATAATAAGTTTTTGAAATTAGCTATCATATCTTTTCCAATTTGACATAATTCCACCATGAGCATGCACACTTTGCTGCTTTTACGTATGTGTGATTTATATTTCCTTTTTTGTGTAATTAATGATTTGTTTTTAATTAGGTCTACACAACCAAGATCAACTTAAGTCATGAGGTGAATTTGCATGACTATGCTTGTGAGCTCGATGAAATAAGTCTGGCGATGAGTTTGCTCGGAACTAATCAGTCATAGGTCTATTGCTATTAAATTCCTGACAAGTTAGTATCTCATTAGACTTCATAATCATAATCCAGGTACTTATGTCAAGAACATTTCAGGATGATTGTGATATGGTTTATATGGAGATTTATTCATATCGAAAGTTATTAGGCAAAGAGATTCCAAGGCAAGAGATTAGTTGTAGAGCCTATTAAGCATGTAACAATATGTTACCATAACATGTTGCATACATATTTATTCATTATATGTAGTACTC
The DNA here is from genome assembly GCA_947683625.1 of Mallotus nudiflorus. Classification (NCBI taxonomy): domain Eukaryota; kingdom Viridiplantae; phylum Streptophyta; class Magnoliopsida; order Malpighiales; family Euphorbiaceae; genus Mallotus; species Mallotus nudiflorus. The sequence continues at coordinate 580,960 of CANTUR010000111.1, read as the reverse complement.
TAAAAAGAACTATTGGATTTTCATCTATGTTTAGGGTCATACTAATGTCTACATATAGAAAATATTAGTCAACAAGCAGGAATGTATGCAATCTGGCATAAACGTGGTCATATATCTTCAAAAGACTTTGAGAAGGCATTCCAGAAGAGCCGAAGTAATATCAAGAAGACAAATACTCTGTTTGAGTTTTATAGCTCATTGTGAAGGCGATAACCTGTGTCGCTGCTTCATTATGTTGCTTTCAAATTAAAAAGTTACATGTTTCAGAATAATTATATTAGGGATGAGAAGCATAGTAGTGTATTCAGGTACATGGGGTAGGCCTCTTAAATTAGAAGAAAAATACATCATTAAAGATAAACAACACTGCCAAGTGCCAACCACTAAAAAAAAATTTTAAAACTTACAAATTTTTATAATTTCAAAATATCTCCAATATTAAATAAAAATTACAAAACTTATCCTTCTTCTTCTTTATTTACTGGTAGGTCACAACTTAAGTCACTGTCTGTGTCTACTATAGCTCTTCATTCTCCTTTCTACTTCTCTTCCTCTTTATTTCCAAGTAACTATTTGACCATTTCTTAAAAACCCATGTTAGATTGGTTCTCATGGTTTTGCTCTTCATTCTCCTTTCTACTTCTCTTCTTCCTCTTCATTTTCAAGTAATTATTTGACCATTTCTTAAAAACCCATCTTATATTGGTTCTCATAGTTTTGTATATGTGTGCAAGATTATAGCTTTCAGTTAATTTGCTTTTGGATTTTCTTTATTTTTGCTTTTTCTTTTATGGGTTTATTTTATTTTAGCTATATCAGCATCTAATCATGTTGTCTTTTTGTTCTTTATTCTGCTGTGATGTAGGAAGATTGTGAATTGTTATTTCTATTTTTGTAATGATTTTATTAGATTTTATGCTCTTTGTTTATTTTGTGGTAGAAAAATGCAAGATTTTTAATTATAATATGAGCCACTAGAAATAGATTTTAAGTAAAATTTTAAGTGATTTGTGAGGCCTAATTTAATAAAAGAGAGTTTATATTATTTAGTCTACATTTTTTGGAGTAAAATTTTGGCCTTTTTCATGATCTTACCTTTAGAATATTGCAATTTGTGAAGTTGCTCGACTTTTCCTTTTATTTTTATTTCCTTGAAGCTGAATTTTTTTTTTTTCATCTTGATGTCATTACATGTCTTGTCTACTATCTTATGCTAATCTTTTTATTAGGTTTAATTATGGATATGGATAGGGGTCATAGTCCAAGTTTGTTTCCATTGTACCATTGTAAAACTATTAAGCTACGAGGAAATTGAGCACATGATCTTTGAAGCAGAAGAGTTCCCTAAGGAGGAGAAGAAGGTGAAGGAGAGAATTGATGCCCATAATTGTTTGGAAACCTACATCTACAACATGAAAAATCAAATTAGTGACAAACACAAGCTTAAGTAGGATGAGAAGGAGAAAATTGAAACTAATGTTAAACAAGCTCAAGAGTGGCTTGATGACAACCAAAAATCTGAGAAAGAAGACTATAAAGAGAAGTTGAAGGAGATTGAAGTTGTTTGCAACCTTATCATCATAACGGTATATCAAAGATCTGGTAAGGCCCTAAGATGCGAATCAAGAAAAGAAGATGATTCATATGATGAGTTGTAAGTATTGAAATAGTAATTAGTAAATGTATATCAATTATCTTACTCGAATTTTATTATTATGTTAATTATGTATTCTCTATCTTCTTATAACGGAATACCACTATCTATAGTAGTATATATTCTTCCTTATATAATTAATACAGAATATACACATTCCCAAACACTTCTATCTCTTAAAATTCTGTATGGTATCATAGCACATGGCTTCAAATTCTAAAACCTAATATATTAATCCGGTTTCTTCACCATCATCATCCTCAACCTCTTCTCAAATCAACTTCTATTTGAAACTCACACCCAGGAACTATTTAGCATAAAAAACTCAACTAATTCCTCTTATGAATTCCTAAGTTTTAATGGGATATATTGATGGCTCAAACGCTTCTTCACCTCAAACAATTTTGAACATAGCCAACCTACCTTCTCCTATTCATAATCTCAACTTTCAGATCTAATTCAAATGGGAACAAATGGTGCTATCATGGATTCTCTCATCTCTTTCAGAAGAGATTTTCCTATACATAGTTGGCATCACTTTTTCTCTTTAGGTGTGGACTACTCTTGCAACCATGTTTGGTGTTGTCTCTTAAACCCGATAGTTGCAACTCCATATTGAGTTATAAAAACTCAAGAACCATGAGCTGTCAATAACCAAGTACCTCCATGCAGCTAAGTCTATTGTTGATGAGTTAGTAGCCGCCAAAAGGAGTATATCAATGGTAGAATTTAATGCAATAACCTTTCGTAATGTAGGCCAAAAGTACCAAAGTATTTATTTCTAATTTGAATTTGTGAACTGATCCTGTAATGTTTAATGAACTTCATAGTCAATTGGTTTCACATGAAATATTATTGAAAAGCCATTCTGAAAGTTAATTTGCTCATAAACCTCCCTTGTTGCCAACTCCTTCTCCATGCTCAAATTTTAAGCCTTGTTTCTCTTCTTTCTGTCCTTGCTCGAAATCATAAATTTATTGACAAAAACACAGCTTGCCAAATTTATGGTTTCCATAACCATACTATTGTGTTTTGTCAAAGGAGGTACCATCGTTCATTTTCAAATCCGAAATAGTACAATTCTCCTAAAGTATATATTATTTATCATCTTCCATCAAATCCTTCAGCTACCAATTCCAACCTACAGCCATGGATTACTGATATAGGTTCCTTTGTATATGTCACACTAAATCTTGGATCCTTGACTCTTCCTCAACTATTTCTAGATTTTAACAAACTCTACATTGGAGATGGTAAAGGTTTGGACATTGCCCATATTGGTACTTCACATTTTAATATAGAATCTTATTCTTTTATTTTATCTGACACGCTTCATGTTCCTAAGATTACTAAACCATTGATCTCTATTAAAAAAATTTCCATTAGTAATAATTGCTATTTTGAATTTTGGCCCTATTTTTTTCTTATTAAGGATCAAGAAAGTAGACAGATCCTCCTAAAGGGAGACAATAAGCATGGATTGTACTAGTTCCCATCTAGTTTCAAAGAAGCTTTTATCATTATTAAATCCTACAAGTTATAGCATTCCCACCTTGGGCATCCTCATTGCCAAGTAATTAATAAAATTGCTCAATAAAATAAAATTCCTATTAGTGCCACACTTAAAACTCCTTGTCAGTCCTATCTTTTAGGAACATTCTCTAAGTTATCTTTTACTTTAGTAGATCACAAAACCAATGCACCCTTTCAAATCATACATTCAAATGTCTAGGGTCCTTCCCTAATTTTATCTAATGTTGGTTTTTGTTATTTTGTTCATTTTATTAATGATTTTACTAGATTCACATGGATATTTTTTCTTAAAAATAAGAGTGATGTTTTTTATATCTTTGTGAATTTACATAAATTTGTTCACTTGTAGTTTAATGTCAAAATTCAAGCTTTTCATTCTAATTGGGGTGGTGATTTTCAGAGAGTTAATAAATTTTTAAAAATGAATGACATTATTCATCGTATCGCCTGCCTATACACTCATGAACAAAATGGCTTAGCATGGTGAAAAATTAGACATATTGTGGATACATGATTAACTCTACTTGCCTATGGTCATGTACCTTTTAAATTCTAGCCACACTAATTCTTTAAAATGCAACTCCCTATTTTAAATTATATAGTAAAACTCCAACTTACCATGATTTTAAAATATTTGGTTATTGTGTTTATCCTCTTCTTTTCCCTTATCATAACCACAAATTCAATTATCGTAGACCACCTTGTGTCTATCTCAGTCTCTTACCTAACCACTATAGTCATCGTTGCCTTGACCCCACTACTAACATAATCTACATAGCACAACATGTCAAGTTCAATGAGCATTTGTTTCCTTTTTAGAGTCAACTGTCTTTGACCTCAACCACTTAATCTGATCCTTGTAACTAGATGCAATTGACTATAACATATGCTTATCTTCCTCCATCAGGTATGTCCTCTCCATCATTTTCCTTATCTCCTAATTCCTTCTCTTTATCTCCTTCTTCTATCCAATCTTTTTCTACCTTATATTTCACTTCTCAATCTAGTTTTGCTACACATCCATCTCCAACTGAACCTCATCTTATGGTCGATCTCACCTTATATCCAACCAACCAACCACCTATCACTACATATATTCCACCTGAACTATACACCATACCACTAAGAACACTTCCCATGCAACTATGGTCTTCTACTATGACACGTAGACATGCACACTTATCCCATACCTCATCCACACCTTCTATACTTCAAATTGAACCCACATGCTTTTCTATTGCCAATAAATATAAGGAATGGCAGACAATAATGATTGAAGGGTACACTGCTCTTTTTCATAACAATACATGGTCCCTTATTCCTTGTCCATTAAATACTAATATTGTTGGTAATAAATGGTTCTTCTGAATTAAAAAAAACCCAGACAATACCATTTCCCGTTAGAAGGCCCAACTTATTGTTGAAGGTTATAAGCAACAAAATGGCATTGACTATGACCAAAATTTCAGTCTAGTTGTAAAATTTATAACCAGTTAGACTATACTAGTTCTAGTTATAATGCATTACTAGTCCCTAAAGCAATTAAATATCTAAATTGCTTTTCTATATGGCACTCTTGAAGAAACAGTTTACATGGAGCAACGTCCTGGGTTCGTTAATCCTCAACATCCAGCTCATGTTTACCTTTTTAAAAAGTCTCTCTATGACCCAAAGAAGGCACCAAGGGTTTGGTTTTTAAAACTTAGTGGTTTTCTTGCTACTCATGATTTTACATCTTTAAAGGCAAACACATCTATATTCTATCTTCGATATGGCAAAGACTTGGTTATTTTATTAATTTATGTCAATGATATTATTGTTACTGGTTCATCTTCTTTATTGATAGAAGAGGTACTCAACAAGATACAATCTAAATTTCTAGTAAAAGATATGCAACCTTTGCAATATTTCCTTGACATACATGTTACTCATTCTCCCGATGGTATCTTTATCAATTAACAAAAATATTTGATTGATTTGCTTCATAAAACAAAACTTCAAGATGCTAAAAGATGCCTCACACCATTGGCTATAGTTGCACCTTTATAAAAAAAAATACAAGGAAAAGTGTTTGATCAGCCTTAGTTATACTGCTATGTTGTGGGTGCCTTATAATATGCTACTTTTACATGACCAGACACAGTATTCTCTGTCAATTGGCTTTGTCAATTCATGCACTCCCCTATAGATATCCATTAGGTAGCAGTCAAGAGATTGCTAAGGTACATTAGACACACTCTCCACTATTCTCTACACTTTGCTGCCAATAACACTCTTAAGGCTTCAATGCTATTTGGATTTTGATTGGAGAGGTCATTTCAATACATGCCAATCCATTAGTGGTTATGGAATCTACCTCAGTAATTCCTTCATCTCATGGAGTGCAAAGAAGTAAGCGACTATTGCCCGTTACTCCTCTAAAAGTGAATACAAAGCTCTTGCCAACACAATGACTAAACTAATTTGGATCCAACCTCTACTCACCGAACTTGGATTTTTATATTCTAGCAAGCCAATTTTATTGTGTGACAATATTTGTGCTCTTTACATATCCTCAAATCCTATGTTTTATGCCTGCACTAAACACATTGCTTTTGATTTTCATTTTGTTCAGGAATTGGTTATTTATGGTCACATACACATTAGCTATCTTTCCTCTAAAGATTAGATTAGTGACATATTCAACAAGTTATTGGGAGTTCATCCTTTTAAGCATTTTTGCTCTAAGCTTCAGCTTACTTCTCACTTTCCATTTATTGTCGAGGGTATTTAAATAGTAAATAGTAAATAGTAAATGTATATCAATTATCTTGTTAAAAGTTTCTTATTGTGTTAGTTATGTATTTTTTATCTTCTTGTAATGGAATATTGCTGTATATAGCAATATATATACCTCCTTATACAATCAATACATAATATACATATTTCTAAACACTACTATCTCTTATAAGTTTATAGTAAAAATCCTTTCTTCCATTGATCACTATTTGAAAGTAGGAGGAAGAAGTGAGGATGATATCATTAGGCTAGGATAAGGAAAAGGTTACTTGAGGATACTGTAATTTTTCTAATGGTAGAAAGAAAAAGGAGATGAACCTTCCTTTTCTTCATAATTTTCTTTTTATTTGAGTAAGAATCTCTTTTGTATTTTTACTAATTTGTTTTTATGTTTTAAAATCCTTTCTTCCTAAATCTTATTTTTTTCGCATGATCTTCTTCATAACTATGCTAATGGATCGAATCATAACTTTATTGAATAATTAAGCAGCACTAACCATTAAGCTTTAATAAAAATGGATGATATTAGTCATGTTGCTGGATTAACTACTTATTTTGTCATTTTGACTAATTTATATCATTAAATCACATCAATATTTGGTTTATTCTATTGTATGGATTTTATATATAGTCGTTAATCATATAAGTGGATGGATATACATCCAGTGAGGGGAAAAAATTAAATTAGTGTCCATAATTGATTTTTTGAATAATTGGGATGGAAATGAAAAGTAAGAATTAAACGCTTCATTTAATAGTGTATGTCTTTAATTAATTTAGATATTAAGATCGAAATGTAATTGTGTTGAGTTATTTATATAATCTTTTCATTATATCCTTTTCTCCACACACACACATGTGTGTGTGTGTGTGTGTGTGTGTGTGTGTGTGTATGTGTGTAGTTTATAGTGGGTGGAGAAAAGATTATATCCTTGGCGAATATCAGGAGGGAGAATATCAAGGATAGGTCCATAGTTATGCCACCAATGAGTGAACCATGCTGGAAATTTTAATATATCAGCACGATCATTTAAGAAGAATTGAGCTTAAAGTCATCTATGAATTTATCAAAGTCCTCAATGGTGATTTCATCATTATTGACTATGTTCTTATGAGCTTTTATAGAAGAGGAAGCAAAGGAAGAAGAAGAAGAATTGGTTCTTCAAAAAATTTAATTCATGGTAAAGGAATGGCTATAGAAACAGGTTTTAAAACTACAAACCCACTGGCTAAACCAATAATTTTATTGCCTCTCCAGAACTTACTACTGGGACTACCTATGACTAAAGGACTCACTATAAAAACTACCATGTAGACATCACTGTAACATGCAATAATTCCTGTAGAAATCACTCAACCCCACAAGCTCTAACTCTAGGAAGTACTGAAGATGTAAGGGTGTACTATTCATGTGTACAAATGCAAAGAAGTTAAATGAGAGATTATAGCATAGTGCCGATCTCACACTCCAGCCATAGGCTAGACATGGAGGTTACCGAACCAAGATGTAGCAGGGATTTCATAGAGTTTTTAATGTGTAGGATACTAATTTCTTAGATAAGCACAGAGTATACGTTCTGCTTCTTAAACTATATATGAAATGAAAATAAAAAAAATTAAAGAAGATTAAAAAAAAGTAAAAAAAAAAGCTATAAATAAAATAAATATTATAAACATAAAACTTTAAAGATCCATATAAAACTTATAAAAAAGAAGTTTCTCTTTATATTCCAAGTAAAAAGATGTTACAAAGTTCTATATCCATAAAAGCAAAGGAAAGTTACAAGGTATAGTGCATTCTGTTTCCAAAAAATAGCAGAGGAAAGAAGATATAAAAACTATAAAATATCTTTTGTGGAGATACAAATTTTAGAACTATATTAAATGAGATAGCTATATCTATTTTAAAATTTTTTCTCTCCTAAAAACTTGTATATCCTATAGGAAGTGAAGAGGCTCCTGATATAGAGGGATGAGGAGGAGCAAAGCCTAAAATTAAGAGAAAGACGGGCCACAAACAGGAGGAAGTGGAGTAGATGGAGTCCTGACACCAATCAAGTTTCTCTATCTATCTTTGTCTTGTCTTTTTTTTTAAAGTACACCCCACTATGTCTTGATAGTAAAAAGTGGGTCCCCAACCTTATGGTAAAATGGAAGTAAGTAGGATTGAGGTAGTAAGTGGAGCTGAGTATTTGGCGTAGAAGTCAAATTTGTCTGATGGTTGTCTAAGTAAATCCCATTGTGAATTATTGAGATGATAACTTAAATCAACAAAGGGCTCTAAATCTTGAGAGGCCTAAGATTGTGATGGAGAAAAATCTTCAAACTAGATAAGTTACTACATAATTTTGAAATATTCTCCTTTAGTTTTGGTAGCAATAAGAAGTGCATTAGCATGTCTTTTTTAGCTAAAAAGGTAGACTATGCATGTGTCTAGGCATAGGAGAAGCCAAGAAATCCATGGTATTTTAGCCAATCAAATACTACTTGTTTAGAAATTTTTTAGGGAACTTTATGAAAGGTCCACCATTTTACTTTAAATTTCCTTTAGAGGATAGTAATATCTTTATGACCATAAAATTCAAGATACCATTGAGTAACCTAAAGGACAAAGAATTTGCAACAATAAAGACAAAGAGAAGAAAATTTCTTTTTAGGGGGAGATGGTTTATAGTGGGTGGAGAAAAAATTATATCCTTATTGAATATCAGGAGGGAGAATATTAGGGATAGGTCCATAGTTATGCCACCAACAAGTGAACCATGTTGGAAATTTTGATATATCAACATGATCACTTAAGAAGAATAACCATGTATGGGTATAAAGAGAGTTTTGGATAACAAAAGAATGAAACTATGCTTGTTCATAATCCTAGTAGGAAAATGAAAGGAAAAAGTCTAATTTTAAATTAAAGTTAATGGGAAAGGCTTTTGGTTTAGAGAGGTCTTGTCCCCAATTAGAAGGGTAGAGTACATGAAGAATTTTATAAGTAGAATAAAAAGGTTGGGTATATCCTTTATGGTAAAAGTGTCTGAACTCTGCAAAACCAGTGTGTTCCAAAATTATTTGATAAAATTCTTAGGGTTTTAAAAGATCCCAAGGTTTAAACAACTAATTTTTTGGAAAATGATTTTGCATAGTAAAAAAAGGATCTTTATTTAAAAAAAAACCCATCTTTAATGGTTAAGACATTTTGAATAGAATTCTCTATAAGAAATTCTGAAGATGGAAGTTTTGATTGAGATAAAACAATATGTGAACTACTTTAAGTAGTCATAGGAAATAAATCATTCTAAGAAAGGATTTTTTGAGAGGAAGAATCTCCTTTCTTGATTTTGAAAATAGGGAGAGGGCCCTTACCTAGGATGCCTTTATTGTTATCAATTTGAACTATGGTTGTAGGCTGGAGAGTATTTTGTACTGCTTTAAAGAGTTCAGGGGATTAGGAGATTAAAATCAATCCATACCTAGATTTGAGATGCTTTATTAGAATCTGTTATATTTTGTTCTTGGCTAACTATATTAAACTATGACTTTATAAGCTTTTTAGTAAAAAGAGGAGGAACAAAAAACGTTTCCACTTTATCTTTATCTTTTTATTTTTTGCTAACTATCTTTATCTTTTTTGTAAAAATTCTTTAGTCAAAAAAGCTGGTAAAGAGTTTTTATCTCCTTTAATGAATTCTATATCAAAATTAAAAATACTTAAAATAGTTTGCATCTTGCAAAAATTTATTTTGATGTAATATTTTGAACATTTGTTTACAAAATTTGTTTAGCAGATTTACAATCAGTATGAAGTAAAAACTTTTAATTGAGTAAATTATATTAAAACTTTGAAATGCATATAACAATAGAGAGGACTTCTTTTTTTAATGGTAGATTAGTTTTTCTATGTATCATTCCAATGACCTAAAGTGTATTGAACTACAACCTCTTTATCATCTAAGACTTGTTTAAGAATGCCTCTATAACCTATGTCACTAGCATCAGTTTCGACAATCTTAGGAGGTTTTTGTTTAATTTATCATGGAAAGGTTTGGCAATCCTATTAATATTAGGACAAAAATCTAAAACATTAACTAAACTTTATTAAGAATCTTATAAAGGAATTTGTTACCAAATTCTAAGGATCTTTAGTGCAACAATAGATGTAATGTCCTAAGAATCTAACTTTTTTCTAGAAAAGGGATATATTTTTAGCAAAGACCATAAGACCATTTTGTTTAACTATATATACGAAAGTCTTTAAATGTTTGAAATGTTGCTAAATAGAGTTTAAGAAAATAAGCACGTCATTAATGTAAACAATGCAAAAATTGAAATAAGGATTGAATATATCATTTATTATTCTCTGAAATTCTGATCGTATTATCCAAATGGCATAACATTCCATTCGTATTATCCAAAAAGAATAGTAAAAACATTTTTTATATTGATAATCTTATGAATTTGTATTTGCCAAAATCCTGATTTCATGTCAAGTTTTGAAAATACAAATGTAGAATGAAGTTTTTGAAGAAGATCTTTTTTATTTGGAATAGGATATCGAATCCATTTTAAAGCTTTATTCATAGGTTTATAATTAATAACAAGCCCTGGAGCACCTCTTTCTATTTCAAAATTTTTATTAACATAGAAAGCTACATAACTCCAAGGAGACCTGGATTTAGAGATTAATCTTTTGGATTCGAGATCCTAGATTTCTTCCTTACAGTTGTTTTTCAATTCAGCATTCATTTGTATTGGTCTAGCTTTTGTAGGAATATTTTTCTCATCAAATATGGGTTTATAGGGCGGATCAACTATATGATGTTTTCTTTTCCAAAAGGCATTTGGTAAATCATAATAGACTTTTTTTAACACAATATCATGAAAATAAAAAATCTTTGATTTTACCAAATTAGACTTTAATTGTTGTTTAATTTTTTGAAAAATGAACATTTTGCTTTAAATCATATAAGTCTGTTTCCTTTCTCTTGATTAAAGCATTGATTTTATTCTTATAAATAAAATGAGCTTTAATAAGGTTTGAGGATCTGGTTCTTGGTTTTACTAAAAAAGGAAAAGAAATATGAACTTTTTCATCTTTATAATCAATAGATTTATAGATGGTTAGATAGGGAGTTATTAAATTAATGAAAGGTGTCCCTACAATCACCATATAACTTATATTAGAAACAAAAAGAAATAGATTTTTCAAGAGATATCCATTATTAGAAATACTAGCCTCTATCTTTTCATCTATGTGCATTTTAGAACTATTTACAGAGGAAATCTTTTCTGTGGTATGTTCTCAAAAACAATGTGGAACTATGCCAATTTTTATACAATTTAAATAAGCTATAGTGTTGAAAAGATCAATGGTATCCAGTGCAAAATCTTTTTAAAAAACTATAGTGATCTTTATAAGATATTTTCTTGAAGTAATTTGATTTAAAGCACATAGAAAGTCTTGGGGTACTTTATTAAGATTAGCTAAGGATCTTGGTTCTAAATCCTTAATATCATCATTATCACTAGACTCTTTAGCTATTTTGGTAAAGAATTGGATTAACTCAGAATCTTTTTGATGTTTTTCTTTTAATTGCTTTATTTCAGACTTTATGGTTTTAATTTCTCTTTGAAGTTCTTGGATATCACCTAATGGTTTTTACTGAGTTTTTTCTTATTGAGGATGGTAGTCAAGTCATATATCCCTGTACTAGTAGAACGTAGCTCAGTAACTTTAGGTTCAAGTTCTTTTTCTAAAGATTGCCTAAGTTGTTCAAGATATTTTTTTTCTAAATATTAGGGTCGTTTATATATTGTATCACATCAAGAATTAGATTTTGTTCTTTAGAAAGGACATTGAGTTGCATTATAACTATATCATAATCTATACTAGAATCAGAGGAAGAAGAAGAAGTAGCAAGTTCATCAATTTGAGGAGTTAGGAAACTTTGACAATCAAACTCAGACATATCTTCTAAGCCTAACTCATGGAGTTTTTTGGAGACTTTACAATACTTAGAGATATGGCCTGTTCTACCACACTTAAAGCAAGTAACATCTTTAAGGTTGGTTTTCTTAGCTTTATCAGGTTTGGGTTTTTTAGAAATCTTTCTATAGGGTTTTTTGTAGTAAGCTTCTTCCCTATCCTTTCTCTTGGAGGGTTTCCTAAACTTAGAGGAAAATTTCCTAGATGAAGGTTTTAAGGATTTCTTACTATAATCTCCCTTACAGGAAGGATTCTAGGCAATATTATAGTCAAACTATTTAGAAAAAGATCCTAGTTCCTATCTTGTCTTTTTCATTTTTATTTTAAGATGCTTTTGAAGTTTTAAGTCCTGACAGATTTTAAGACCTTCACGCTGAGCAATACTAATCAGTTCACTATAGGTAAGCTGGTTATAAGGAATGATAGAGGTTCAAAAAGATTATCGAATGGTATTTCTAACACGTTCTCCTGACAAGGTAGGCACAATAAGAAATTTTTATTTCTAAAAGGGTTGGTTAGAATCTTCCCTAAGCATGACCCGAGTAAGAAAGGTTGACCAATACTATTGGAAGTCATTAACCTTTTTTCACCTAAGGTTGGATAGTATATCAGCATTTTTATCTTTAAGGTGAGAAGAGTGTATTGTCTGATTTGAGTCTCCTATATATATATTAAATTAATTTATTTTTATTTAATTAGTAGTATTAATATATATTTCAAAAATAGATGTAAAAGAAAAATTAATGGATAATTATAGTTAAACAAAATCTAATTTAAGAATTTTTATTTTATTTATATAGATACAAGCATCATAATCCTACTGTTAATTTATTTGGAACTATTATTTTTCTATGAAATTTTTAAAATTTCTTTGTAGAACAGTAAGAAAAATGAGTGCAACAAAGAGAAGGTAAAAACAAGTAACCGCATCATAATACTTTTGCCAACACTATTGTGAGAAGCAATTGATTTTTATAATTAGCAAAGCTTATTAGTTGTTACAAAAGAAGAATAACAAATAAATAGAATGTTATTGACACAAAATACTACTCAGGTTAATTCTTGATACCATCTAAAATGTTCCCGCCTAATTAGGAGCCCCTTACCCCCTAAATAGGGACATTTGGATCAGCAAGAAGGTAGATCCATCTGGAATGAGAACTACCTCAAAGTGGAGTCCTAAGCACAAAAGGAACACTCTCCTACTAAGCTTATGATTCACTTTCCCACACAAAATCTGACTCCATCCAGGTTTAAGTATTACTAAATATAGAGCCCTACATCCCTTATAAGGGGACATCTCATTCTCGCATATTCTAGCTATCTTGCATTCTCCTTACTTCTATTCTCTAACTTAGGCATTGGAGTGTTCGTGGGGATCCTCCCCACCTCTCACCTTGCCTTTTGTTCATGATTTATAGGACATCGAGCCTAAGAGTTCTGAAAACCAGTTATCAAGTGGCGCCGTTTGTGGGAACTCTTTGGGAAAAGCCATTCATTTACTTGCTAAGCTAAAGAAATATTCACTATGACTTATAGCCCACCACCAGCCCAGACTCCTGAAGCTGGCACCAACCTTTCCACACCTATCCGTTCGACCGACCTCTCAAACCCTCTCCCAGTAATGATACTTCCACCCACCTTGCAGTATGTTGGAGCCTCATCCGGACATATACCTTCACTTCCGGAGAACACTCCAAGATACCCATCCTTGGGCACAGATCTCCCGTATTATGCTTTGCTACAACATCATCGATCAATACCTTCAATACCTTTTCCAAGTCTACCAGAAACACCAGTAATAACCACTCCAAATCTAAACACTATGATCCAAACACTCAGCCTTGATTAAACTAGCAGGGAAGCCATGATAAAAAATATTCAGGCACAGATAGCTCTGATGCAATAATAGCTAAATACTATAATACATAGCGGGCGCACTGAACCGGCTCAAAACGATGATGACACAATACCCCAACATACCCCAAGGACGAGCATGGGGAAGGGTAAAGCACCAGAAGGGGAGTGTAGCTCAACTATTTTGGCCCTTGATGATTCGAAATTAGCTTAAAAGGTTAAAGAAGTAATGTGCAAAGCCCGTACCAAACCTAGAAAGGAAGAGGAATGGGTTATGGATAGTAGAACTCCATTTATCAGTAGAATAATTCAAATGGAGATTCCTAGTAAGTTTAGAATCATGTAGCTTGATCAGTATGATGGGACGGGAGACCCCATCAGTCATATATTGGCGTTCCAAATAAAGATGCTGCTCCAGAATGTAAATGATGGAATCATGTGCAGAGTCTTTCCAAACATGCTCGTAAAGAATGCTCAAAAATGGTTTCATTGGCTCTTGAAAAATTCATTCACTTCTTTTAAGGACCTGGCAGAGCAGTTCCATATCAGATTCATCACCAATATTCCCCCAGCAAAAAACATTAATGACTTGCGAATGTGCCGACAAGAAGTTGATGAATCTTTATAGAGTTACCTTAACTGTTTCAATAAAACAGCCATGCAGATTGAGCATCTTGTTGATGAAGTCGCCATAGAAGCTTTGAAAAATGGTACCAGACTCGAAAAGCTTAAAGACAAAATAATGACTAAAGAACTGAGTACCTTTGCAGAGGCAATGACGATGGCGGTCTGGATGATAAAAATGGACAAAGATAGGAGGATGCGTCAGGAAGAAGATAGGCCATTGATCAAGGATGAATGGCCAAAATAGAGACGAGCAAGCTTCCCAAAAATGAATTTTAGAAATTCGACAGAGAGATTTGACAGGGAAGCAGGCAAATATACACCCCTGAACACCTCTCAATCCAAAATCCTCATGTGGGTCAGGCAAAATGGAGTGGGGATCACCCCAACCAAGAGAATCAGCCCAAGCCAGAGATTTACTCGGGACAAAGGCCAGTACAGCAAGTACCATCGAGAATACAAACATGACACGGGGGGTTGCAGAGAGCTGAAGAGTGCCATAGAAAGACTGGTGCAGCGGGGAAAGCTTAATAATTTCACGGACACACCGAGGAGAAGTAAAAACTCAGAAAGCCAGGAACAGGACAGAGCCAAAGCAAAGAAAGCCAGGAAGGAGCCAATTGGAATGATCAACATGATTATAGGGGGAGAAAACACCAAAAAAATATTAAAGTGTAGTAGAGGAGAAAATTTGGTACATGGGAGAAGCGACATTGTTTTCAACTCAGAAGATGATTCGCATGTACACCACCCCTATTATGATGCTCTGGTGATAACTACGTGCATAAATAAGTATCTGGTCAAAAGGCTACTGGTGGATAATGGGAGTGCTATCAATGTATTATCTTGGAATGCATACAAAGTTATGGGCGGCTCCATCACCAACCTGAAAGCCATCCAAAACCCCGTCATGATTTTTTATAGGGGAACCATGCAACCAATGAGGATTTTCGATCTGAACCTAGAATTTGGAAACTAAGATGATGAGGAAACAAAAGACGTCTAGACTCCATTCAACATGGTGGACATACCACTGGCTTATAATGGGATTATAGGACGACCGACACTTTATGAAGCAGATGCAGTCACCAGCATCCGGCACTTAACCATGAAAATTTCGATCAAGAATAGGACCCTTACTATTCGAGGATATTAGCATATGGCTAGACAGTGTTATCAGATGGCTATGAAGCCTCAAGTGGAGGCTTTTCCTTTAGAGGCATGGGAAGTTGAAAAGCAAGGCGTTGGCCCATAACCGGTGGAAGACACAGAGACATTACAAATCACGGAAGGAAAGATCGTGAAAATTGGCAACGCCCTCAACCAAAATATTAGAGACAAAATAAGGGAAGTCCTTACCAGACACTCAGAGGATTTCACTTCTTAAGCCTCCAAAATCATCGGCGTGGACCCACAGGTTGCCTATTATTACCTAAACATCAAACCGGGAGCCAAGCCAATAGCACAGAAGAAAAGAACCTTTACCTATGAAAGAAAAAAGATCATTGCTGAAGAAACAATGAAGCTATTAGCAGTTGGGTTCATTAAAAAGGTTACTCACTCGAAATGGGTAGTCAACGTGGTACTCGTCAGAAAAGTAAATGGAAAGTATAGAATGTGTATAGACTACACTGACCTCAACCGAGAATGCCCTAAGGACAGCTACCTATTGCCCATGATTGATCAGCTCGTCGATTCCATCGTTGGTCACGGATTATACAGTTTCATCGATGCAGCACAAAGTTATCACCAAATTCCGATGAAAGAAGAGGATCAGGAAAAAAATGTCCTTCATCACTCATGAAGGGTTGTACTGCTACAAGGTAATGCCCTTCGAACTAAAAAATGTTGGGCCATGTACCAAAGAATGATGAACCAAGTCCTCCAAGACCATATTGGAATAAGTGTAGAAGTATACATGGATGACATCATCATCAAGAGCAAGCATCCAGAGTAGTACCCAGCAGACTTGGATCGGGTTCTCTAGCTACTGAGTAAATCTAGGATCAAGTTGAATCCTGAGAAATGCATCTTCGGAGTCCAAGCAGGCAAGTTCCTGGGGTTCATGATATCTCACTGGGGCATTGAAGACAACCCAAAAAAAATGGAAGCCATACTCAACATGAAGGCACCAAAGAACATCCATGTGGTACAAAAGTTAAATGGTAGAATCACCTCATTAGGGCATTTTATTTCTTGCTTGACTAGGCAGTGTCTACCATTGTTCCGAGCTCTCAAAAATTATGGGAATTTTCAGTGGTCCGCTGATTGCCAAGCGGCATTTAAAGACAGTAAAAGTTTCTTATCCTCACCACCCTTACTCAACCGGTCAATACCAGATGAGACCTTATATTTGTTCCTTTCTATTGGCTGAGAATGCATCACTTCAGTACTAGTAAGAGAAGAAGGAAGCCAGTAAAGCCCTGTCTATTATGTCAGTAAGATGCTCTGAGGACCTAAAATTTGGTACCCCATGCTGGACAAGTTAGCTATGGCCATGGTCCACGCCTCTCGAAAGCTTCGGCATTACTTCCAAGCTCACCATATTATGGTCCAATCCCGTTTCCTATTGCAGAAAATCTTACAAAGACTGGAGACTTCGGGCAGGTTAGTGCAATGGTCAGTTTTACTCGGTGAATTTGACATTGACTGTGAGCCCCAGCAGTAGATGAAAGCCCAGGCGTTAGTAGATTTTGTGAAAGAAATGGCCCTATAAGACATAGCCTTGCCCAAAGCACCAGAATGGAAGCTCTATGTTGATGCATCCTCAGCTCAAGGTTCTGACGTAGGATTAATCCTTAGAGGGCCGTACAAGGTTCACATACAGTACACAGTCTGTATCAAGTATAACGCCACCAACAATGCATTCGAGTATGAAGCACTCATTACAAGTTTGATGTTGGCCATTGAAGTAAGGGCCGAACACCTCATCATACACTTGGATTCCCAACTAGTAGTCAACTAAGTCAGTGGAGCATTTTAAGTCAAAGACACCTATATTGCCAAGTATGTAGACAAGTCCAAGCAGCTTTTACAACACATTGAATGAGACGAAGGCCAATGGAAGATCGTCCAGATTCCCAGGGAAGACAACAATGAGGCTGACTACCTTGCCAAATCCGTAGCCGAGAATAGTCAAGCATTTTGGGATATAAATTTCTCCAAGTCGATAACCAGTCCCAGCATATAAGACACCAAAGTTTTGAAGACACAGGTAGTCTCGGAATGGATGTGACCCATAATCCAATATCTGGAGCACGGAACACTCCCATAAGACAAGTTGCAGGCTCAAAAGCTCAAGACCAAAGCAGCCTACTATTCCATCTATTAAGGGGAGCTCTATTGAAAATGCCTCTCGCACCCATGGTTGAAGTGCATTTCCCTAAGGGAAGGAAATTACATAGTCGAAGTGCGTTTCCCCAAGGGAAGGAAATTACATAGTCGAAGTGCATTTCCCCAAGGGAAGGAAATTACATACTCCGAGAAATCCACGAAGGAATTTATGAAGCATATGAATCCCATTATTCACTCACTAGAAAGGCACTACTCCAAGGGTATTACTAGCCTACCATGTCTAAAGATGCCCAGCAGCTAACGTAAGCATGTCCCCAGTGCCAGCACTATGCCCGACTTAGTCACAAATCTTCTCGGCCTCTGCATCCCATCAATAGCCCTTGGCCATTCGCTATGTGGGGGATGGACATCCTTGGCCCTTTTCCTCCCTCTACCTTGCAGAAAAAGTTTTTAATTATGGCCATTGACCATTTCACCAAATGGATAGAAGTAGAAGCGATCCCAACCATTACAGAAGCCCGGATACAACACTTCTTCTGGAAGGAGATCATTCGTAGGTTTGGCATCCCCTACACTTTAATTATGGACAATAACAACAGTTTGACAACTATAAATTCAAAGTTTTCTGCTCGAACCTTAGTATAAAGCTACACTTCACCTCAGTAGCTCACCCGCAGACAAACGGGCAAACTGAAGTCACAAACAAAATTCTCATGCAAGGGTTAAAGAAGAGACTTGATGAGAAAAAGGGGAATTAGTTCAAAGAGCTCAATAATGTAATCTGGGCCGACAGAACCACACCCCAATCATCCACTGGAGAGACACCATTCATACTGACGTATGGTATGGATGCAGTAATTCCCATAGAGGTTGGGTCACCAAGTTACTGGGTAAGCCAAGATCTCGATCACACCATCAATAACGCTGATGCCCGGATATACCTAGACCTACTATAGGAACGAAGAGAACAAGCTACAGCCATAATTGAGGCACATCGACAAAGAATAATACGATACCATTGTCAACGACATCGAATAGAATAATTCAAGTTAGGAGACTGGGTACTCAAGAGAGCAGATATTGGCAAAGGCACCTTAGGAACTGGCAAGTTAGGTCCAAAATGGGAAGGTTTAAACCAAATATCAATATGCACAACGAAGGGAGCGTACAGACTAAGAGAAGGAGGAGGCAAAGAACTACCATGGTTTTGGAACTCAGACTCTCTCAGGAAATACTATCAGTAAAATTGTACTTAAACATATGATATGATTCAATAAAGTCTCTTCATTAATAAGAATTCCTTTACATGTGATCAGTTACAAAAAAAAGGAGAAAAAGAACTTATACATATCTATTTTACTATATGTACACCCGAACCCCCAGGCCTAGAAACGGAGGGGGAAATAGCATCAACAGTCTCTGGATGCTCTGCGGACCCAGCAGCAATAGCAGCCTCTTTAGACTCCCTCACAGGAATAGAATTGGCCTTTCGATGGGCGTCCTCCTCTACAGTAAGTTTGGCAAGATTTACTGGAGTTATTCGGTCTAACGCCCCCAAGTCTAGTCCCGAGTCTTGGGAGAGCAAGATCCTCTTGCACTCAGCTCGATAAGCTTTGAGAAACCCCCCCTACCATGCCTTGATACGCCTTTTTATCATTTACTCAGGATTTCTCAAGCTCCGCCAGCCTCCCTTGGAGCTCAGTGATCTGAAGATCTTGCTCCTCGATCCTCCTCTTCAGCTAGGCCTGGCTATATTCCAGCTCAGAAACCTTCTTCTGATTCACCTCAGCTTCGAATTTGGCCTTAGCGTATCTTATGTGGTAGTGCTCTAGAGCTACCTTTGCGCTATCCAGCTTCTTCTCAAAATCAATGGCTATAGTCCCCACCTCAGTTTCTTTTAAGTTGTACTGGCTCTTCAGCTAGAAGTACTAATCCTTCGCCAACAGCAAGGCCTAAGTCATCTGCCAAAAACCAACAGTTAAACAAGAAACACGTACAATAAGTACATGAAGTGGCAGAAGTTAGCTTACCTTTAGTGACTGGCCAATTATAGAGTCCAACAACCCATCCGGGCCCTCCTCGGACCAATGTTGCATGTCACCGGACAGCCACAACGACTTGGCATACTGGTCCCGTACTTGGCTATTGGAGATACTCGGGGGCTTCATCCACTTTAATATCCAACCCCTCATATCTGGACACCTAGATAATCATGGGTGCTGAACATAGATTTCTTCATCCATCCCCTCCGCATCAGACCCTCGGGTCAATCAGCTGCCTCTTTCTTCGGCTAACTCGCTCCGGCCGTTCACTTTCCACCAGTGCTTTGCCCTTGGGGTTAGTGGGAACTGCTTCTGGGGTTGAAAGTGCTTCAGGTTATAAAGAAGGATAGACCCACACCTCCTCCATAGCAGTCGGCTTATTAACTAAGGAAATCCCACCCGTAAAATCAAAAAAGCTAGCCATCTATAGTTGGAAAAATAAAGCAAGTCAAAAAAATAGCTCAAAGCGAAACAAACATACTAGGGGAGTGATCATGACTCAGACAGACTCTCCATAGGTACCTCCAGGATGCATCCTTCACTAATTGAGCTTCCATAAATCCATCGAGATGTAGCCACAAAACTAGCTCCGTATTAGGGTCAGAAAGTTTTATTGGACGGGTCACTTTATGACACTCATATGACCACATCCTCTGGACATCTAAGAAGTCTGATTGATGCTCCACAACAAAAAAATAATGTCTCCACTTCTTATGGAGATCCGGAAGCTTTACGAAGAGTGTATGATTGGGTACAGTCGACAGGGAGAACATCAGCTCTTCCTTCTTCCTAGTCTGCCTGTACAAGTATCGAAAGACATCTAGATCGAGGTCCCTATCCTCTTCATGCATCAGTTGGATAAAACCGGTCAATATCCTATAGCTATTCAGATGAAGCTGACCAGGCACTATTATTCCTATCGAGAAATTCTTTTACAAAGGGATCTAGAGGAAATTTCAAACCCCCTATAACTGGGTAAAATATACAACTAATCTACTTAGCCCTGATAAGGGGGTATGGGCCCTAAACCTCCCATCTACTGTGTTAAGGGCATAATCAATGGGGATACAGAACCATCACCGATACCACCCCAGTAACTCACTATCTACATTAGAGACAAAAAGGTCAGAACTAACTTCTTCCCTTGGAGCCATAGTGGAGAAGGGAAACACGCAATAACAGAAAGGAGCAAAAAGAGGAAGGAGAAAGATGAAAGAATCACCTGGTTGCCACAAGCAAGAACTACGACAGGAAGAAATGGAAACAGTGGACGTGGTAGCAACGCAACAAAGGCAAAATGACAAAAAAGCAAAAGAAGCAAA
Source organism: Mallotus nudiflorus (assembly GCA_947683625.1). Taxonomy (NCBI): domain Eukaryota; kingdom Viridiplantae; phylum Streptophyta; class Magnoliopsida; order Malpighiales; family Euphorbiaceae; genus Mallotus; species Mallotus nudiflorus. Next base: position 559,876 of record CANTUR010000111.1, on the reverse strand, counting down.
ATATGCCAGTTAACAAGTGCAGTAGTATTTATAGAGAAATAGAAGGATTTGAAAGCACGCCATTAACTGCCCTCATTATTGTTGTGTTCCTCCCTAGGCCACCAAGGGCCTCTTTTGGGAATAAAAAAGCCCATTATACAAGGAGTCGCGATAACAGCGGCACAAATGCTCTATTTACCGACATACGAAATGATGCATCACTCATATAATTTCAATTATGAATCCCTAAGAGTTGAAGTGATACCACCACGTGTTGGCTCGCCCGCATTTCGACTTGGCCACTTCATCAAGCAACTCGGAAGATGTTTTAAACAACATTTCCAGCCCATTTCGAGTATTCGAGCATCTAAATCTTGCACATCTAAGTCTAGTGACTAAAGCTGGCACCCTCATGTTGCTTCTGTAGTACTGAGGTTCCGAGCATGTAAACCTCGCGTCCCTAAACCGAGCAACTAAGTCTCACACATCTAAGTCCAGTGACTGAAGCTGGCACCCTCAGATCGCTTTTATAGTATTGAGGTTTTGAGCATGTAAGCCTCGCATCCCTGAACCAAGCATCTAAGTCTCGCACATCTAAGTCCAATGACTAAAGCTAGCACCCTCAGGTCGCTTTTGTAGTATTGAGATTCTGAGCATGTAAGCCTCGCGTCCTTGAACCCAGTATCTAAGCCTCGCACATCTAAGTCCAGTGACTGAAGTTAGCACCCTCAGGTCACTTTTGTAGTACTGAGGATCTGAGCTCGAAAAGCCTCGTGTCCATGCATCGAGCATCAAAAATCCAGTGACCACTGGTTCCGTCATATTCCCAAATGGATGGGTTAATTTATTGTGGTGTTCATACGCATTTGGCAGGTAGCCCAGCTCTACAGCTTACGATTCAACGATGACCATCCATATACTCGGCATCGAGCTCTACTCACTATGACTAAGATTGGCCACCTCAACTCACTAGCCTCTATTACCAACTTATATCCCTTATGAGAGCATTAACATCCTAACCAGATGCGACGGACATAAATATTCGAATACTTTGGGAGGGACTCTTGATACCATCTAGAATGTTCCCACATAATTAGGGGTCCTTTACCTACTAAATAGGGACACTTGGATTAGCAAGAAGGCAGATCCATCCGGAATGAGAACTACCCCAAAGTGGAGTCCTAAGCATAAAAGGAACACTCTTTTACTAAGATTATGATTCACTCTCCCACACAAAATTCAACTCCATCTAGGTTTAAGTATTACTATATATAGAGCCCTACATCCCTCACAAGGGGACATCTCATTCTCACATATTCTAGCTATCTTGCATTCCCCTTGCTTCTATTCTCTAACTTCGACATTAGAGTGTTTGTGGGGATCCTCCCCACCTCTCACCTTGGTTTCTGTTCGTGATTTACAGGACGTCAAGCCCAAGAGTTTCGAAAACCAGTTGTCAATTCTTAAAAGGCTTTTGATAATTTGAAATATGATTTCTTGGGAAGATTATCAAAGATATACTCGGTTGTTATTATGTGATATTAAAGGGGAGAGAAGCTCATAGGGATCAATCCCATACGGCTACATCATTTTGGTGGGTGTTTTACTTCTCTCTTTTTGCTTTGAGTGATGTTATTATTGCACTTAAAAAGAAGAGGTCTCATGTGCCTTACAAGTAGATTATTGGTCATGCTCTTCCATTAATCATCCTCGTCTATCAAACTTCAATTATCCAATTCTGAATTTCACTTATTCTTTGTAGAAATAGCAAGTTAACTCAAATCCTAAAAGACTCTTTACGTAAGGCTCTGCTCTTATCTAATTCAATTGTAAAGTATTACCATGTTTTAGAGGTGACCCAAAAAGTTTATATATATATATATATATATATATATATATATATATATATATATATGAGATTAAAATTTTAAATGTTGGATTCTTACATATTCAATAGTTTTGCATGCAAATGTAAATTATATTAGGTTTAATCAGTATTGAAATTATTTTGAAAAGAGGTACTTTAACTAAAATTTGTAGGACTGATAACTAATATCATATACTTTATTTCATAAAAAAAATTATTGCTAAATAATTATTTATGTGAAATATATTTATTCCTATTAAAAAAAAAACATATATCAACATCTTATGTTTTCTCACTAAATTTGAAAAGTGATTAATTTAAACTTATTATTAAATATAATTTCATTTCATATTTTAAAATAAAACATTTTTATTAAAAAATATTCTTTTGCACATTGCGCGGGACACATGCTTATTCATAGGAAAATCAGAATTGAACTTTTGAGAGTTGAATCCTATCTATTTTCACTTGCATTTATTTATTTATGTATTTAGTGTGTCTTACTAACATAAATGTACTTGCGAATAAGTAATTGCATCTCACTTATTGGTGGTGTACTCCCTTAAAACAATTAATATTTATTAAAAGAAAATTAAATAATCAAAATGATAAAAATTTATTTAAATTTGTATAATAAAACTAGTTTAATAAACAAATAAAACTAAAATTATATAAACTTGACTCATGAAATTCATAATAAAATTGAGGACTCATTATTTTAATGTATTAATAATTTAAAATAAGACTGTAATAAATAAATTTTTATTCATAATATATATTAAAAATATTTTTAAAATATATCACCATAGTAAAATACAACTTCTATTAAATTAAATAATTTATTTTAAATTTTAAACGAATAATTGTAATTTATAGTATACATTTTTTAAAGTTTTTTGTGCTCATTTAAACTCCCAAAAATTAAATAATATAACAAATTCAGCTTGAATTTGACTCGGTTATAAACAAATCAAGTATAAACTAGTCAAAATTTGGCTTAACTCAGCTTTACATAATAAAAATAATTATTTTTTAACTATCAATAGAGATATTATATGATTTATTACATACTGCAATTATTTTCGTTTAATTAATTATGAGATTTCTCTATATCACATTAGTTGTGCAAATAATTTGCATTCGCATTAAGAAGCTAACTGAGTGTATAATACAGCATTGGCAGCAACTTGTTGATATTGTAAGGCAATAACATGGTTTGGTAAATTTGGTTGGTGGCTTTTTGTACAGCAATAGTCCCATCTTGAGTTTTACCTCCGCAACAGTGCACACAAAATTTCTGTTAATTATATATATTAAATGTTAAACTAAGTTATTAAATCAAAAATTTGATAAATGTCAATTTTTATATTTGAGTATTCACTCCAAAAATTAATGTGTCAATCTATTAAGTATCCTAATTTTTTTATTGAAAATTAAATATTTTTTATAATTTTTTAATATTATTTTTTAACTAAAATACTATTACACACATTTCAATACTATTAAAATTATAAAAATATTTATATACTACGTATTTTTTTCTAACTTAATCACTCAAAATACTTTTTCCAAACTATATTTTTCAACCTTAAATCATTCAATTTTTTTCGAAACCATCAAAAAATTTAAAAAATTACTTCATTTTTTTTAAGTAAAACACTATTATACATACTTTAATACTAATATAACAATTTTAAAAACAAGTGTTATTATAACTTAAAAAATTATGGCAACAAAATTTTTTTTAAAAAATAATGAGATATATTTTACTTTTAATTTATTTAATTATTCTGTTATTCTGATTATTTATTTAATTAAATTATTTTTCAGTCCACGTATTGTGTGGATTTACTACTAGTTGTACTTAAATCCTGCAGCTTCAGAAATCATCTGAATAGCAACTAGAATAGAAAGAGCCACTTGGGCTGAAGTCGAAGCAGATGAAGGGTATTTATGGGACATAATACTGCACTATTCAGTGGTCTGATGCCCAATGGCATGTCCTCTCTATCTATTCCGTAATCCTTCTTCAGATCTGAATGCCCACCACTAAATGGAAGCTTAGTTTTGTTTCTAGCTTGCAGAGTGTGAACATAAAATTATACACATCGTTAGCAATGTCTTTGAAGTAGTAAGAGTAATCTCCAACTCTAAAACCAACTCTAAAACACATCGATAGCATTTTCACATATTACATATTCATGTAATCTGTGAAGAAATAGGCTGAGAAGAAATAAAAATACACTGATCGTACTTTCTCCAACTCAAAAATCTCAAGCTCCAAGCTGAAAATATCCAATTGATATATATTTCAATTCAAAACGTATGACTGAAAACAGATGGAAGTACATAAATCGAACTTTTTTCCAACCCAAAAATTCAATGTATTAATGAGGTGAAAATAAAATAAATTCATGATTAATTGCTTCAGTTTATATTTACATGTCATATTTATTTTAAAATAATTTGATATTAATGTTAATTTTTTTTATAGGTGGGGAAAAATGTGAATATCTATCAATAAAATCTGAAATTTGAAATTTTATATATGGAGAAATAGATGTTAAAAAAGTTTTATTCCACCTTTAGAATCAATAGCCTAGTATACTGAGATTAGATGGTAAAAATAGATGGATAAAATAATCACATCAACATAATGTATTTATTTGAATAAAATAGAATTAGCATCAATTTATTTAAAAAAAAATGTATTTTAATGCCAACGCCGGTAAGAGAAGTTGCATCTTCAGAGTTTCTCAAAGCTTTGTTCAAATCAATGAAAAGGCGAATCAACCTCATATTCACCCCACCATGGTAAAGAGCAAAAAATTATCACAAACATGCTATTGGAAGAAATTATACGATAAAAAAAAATAAATAAACATACAATAATATATATTTAGTGGGTAATTTTTCTATTTGTCACGAGAATTAGTGGGTAGTTATTTCTTCGAACAGTTTTTTCTTCAATATACTATAATATAATTGGTTAATTAAGATCATATAATAAAGTTTGAAAACATAGGTAGTTTTATTTATCATCACATGAGCTACACATTGATCTTCAACAAATCAAACATCAGGACATTTTTAGCAAATACAGACAACACTAGCATGTGATGCCATTTATTTAAATAGGACAGTGGATAGATACCATGCATTTAGCTGCGAGTATTAAACTGCTGAGCTTAAGTTGTTGATAAGGTTTCTAGTATCTGTTTCAGTGGAATCTTTGGCAAGTAGAAGTCCCATAGCAGCTTGTACTTGGACAAGACTGGACATCTTGAGTATATTATAATCATCATCTTGCATGTATATTGTAGGAAACTTTCCAGCTTCAGATGTCTGAATTGCAACCGATAGGATCCTCCAAGTATCCTCCAAGCTGATAATGCCACCCTTTGGAACCAAACCTGTGGTGTAATTGGCAGCCAATATGTTCTCAACAGATGCTGATCGTGCTGCCTCGGAGATCATTTGGATAATAACTAGAAGAGAAGAAGCGATATTTGTTCCTATGCTGGGATAATTATAAAGTTGCACAACTGCAGCATTTAATGGTTTGTCTCCGAGTGTTACCTTGTTTCTGTATGCTCCAGCAACCTGCAAACCTGTGTAGCTACCACCATATGGTAGTTTGGTTTTGGTTGCTTCTTCAAAGAGTGGAGAGTTATATATTTCATCAGAAACATCTCTAAAGAAGTAGGAATTGTTATCATTAACGCTAAAACCAACCACATTTGCATTGATTACATCTACTGCTATTTTTGGGATGCGACCTCCAGAATCGATATCGATCAAAACAAACCTATCGTCACTATCGACAGGCACTTGGCTACGCAACACTGGTATGCCATGGCTAACATTGCCACTCTCCAGTGCTTCTCGTAACTGGGTCACGAATTGCTTGTATGTATAGACGTCGTCGCTGTCTGCGCTAAAATACAGAGTGTGGTAGGTTGCTGTTATGGGCACAAAGACGACAGTCCAGCAAACAAACAATGTTGCCACCACAGTATCCACCTTCATATTTTCCTTTGTTATCAGCTGTTTGTTGTAGCTTTTTTTTTTTTTCTTCAAATTATTCTGGGTACCTTTCAAAATAGTGAAAATGCATGTGCTTGTTTATCAGAATTTAGATTATTTAAGAACTTGAAACTTTCCATATATTAGCAAAAAATTTAGATAAAGCAACCACAGAAAAAAAAAAAAACAGGTAAAATGCAAGCTTTTGATTACTTCCAAGCTTAGGAGGTGAGGATTAAGAAGAGATGGGTTTGTAACATTGATAAAACATGCCCTTTTATAGGGGAACCATCCCCATTTTTTACCTTAGGTTTTTCATTTATATTTTCATTTCACATTGCACTATGTTTTAATTATATTCAATCAAAGCTCTACACATTATCCAAACAAACATGCTGAAAACGTTTTCTTTTATAAACATTTTTTTATACATATGCATGTGATGAGTTGAGATTTAAAAGTTAACTACTAGTGTAAGTTCATCTTTGTTTATGATTACACATGATTATCTTTTGATACATATATACACTATATCTTATGAATTTGATTTAGTGCAAGGATGAAAGTTTTTAATGTGCCACTTGAGTTGCAGGATTTCATTATATCCGGGCTCTACTCCATAACAACTGACGAGTAATTTTTTTGAGAGAAATTTTTTATTTTTTCTCAATATGAAAGTTTGAGTCATGATATATGGTAGAGTACTTATCTCTTTTATCATCCATTGTTAATGTGATATATTTTTATTAATAGTAGTTAATGATGAACATAAGCATTTTAATTCAAAAATTTTATAGTTTTTATAAATATAAATATAAATTAAATCATTTTTATGAAAAATATTTTCAATTAAAGTAAAAAAAAATTAAAGAATTTAAGCAAACAAAAAATATATATGGAATATCACATGATCATCATTAAAAAGAAAAAAGAAAAATAAAACAATTGAAATTGTTTAAAAATTATAAATTCAAAAGCTCAAACTGTATAAATTTTAAATTTTTATTTTGAAAAAATATTTGATGTTGGTTTGGAAAAAAAAATTATTTGACGTTACCCATATATATATATATATATATATATATATATATATATATATATATATATATATATATATATATTTATTTATTTATTTATTTATTTATTAAAGTTTGATTTAGAATAGTACTTTTGTTTTTGTTTTTGTTTTTGTTTTTTGTTTTTTTTTTTTGTTATGCGAGCTGCTCACTAATTTTTTAATTATAACAGCACATGCTTTAATTAATTACTCCCAAGATGATAATTTTTGAAATAATGTAACATCATATTAACATGGGTTAGTTTAAGTTGAAAAGTAATGTATGAAGAAAATAAAAATCAGATTCTAACCTTTGAGTGTTGAATACCCATTTCTTCTCATCGTTATCCTAGCACGGGACACTAAAGAAGACTTCAAAAAATAAAAAAAATAATTTCACGTGCTCATATGAGAATTTGTTTATTTATTTATTTTGTCATTACCAAAATAAAGGTAACTAGTGAATACGTAATTGCATCCTCACCTATTGGCGGTATATTTAGTTTCAAAAAAATTATATTATTTTATTTTTTAATTAACAGAACAGCAATGTTTAAAAAATATAAAATGAAAATAAAAAATTACTTAATTTGTAAAAAAAATATGCTCATCTCCTGTTTTACCTAGTTTTATAGAACAGCAATAATATAAATTATACATGTTTTTTTTTTAATTTTGACCAAATTATTATTTTATTAAAATTGTAAATAATATGTCAAAATTTTGTCAAATTTTAAATTTTTATATAAAAATATGAAAGGTCAATAGGATGGTAATTTTTAATACCATCAATTGAATTATATGATAAAAATAGTTTTTCTCTTTAAAATTAAATCAAAATTAATTTTTTAAACCAATAACAACTGAATTCAAATGTAAGATGTTGTAATTAAATAAAAAAGAAGTGAATTTCACAAATTAATATCAGCAATCTAAGTTCTACATCTTAACTTTAAAAAAAAAAAAAAAAAAAGTTCTACATCTTAACGTGTCATTGTAATGAAACAGCCAGTAAATTACTCCTTCATTGGAAAAAAGAATAACTCAAGTAATGGAAGTTGTATAAAGTATACTTTTACCGAATCAAAATACAAATACTTTCCTCTTACTATTTGCTATACAATTACCTACCAAGTGGATGCAACCAACAGTAGAATTTTATTTTAAGCAGGAAAGAGCATACTTTTTTTAAAAAAAAATAATAATAACCTATAGTCTTTTCAACCCGTTAAAATAAAAATTATTTTTTTAAGAAAATTAATCTCATATATCCTTAATTTTGAATCAATTTTCAATTTAATCTTACTTTTAAAGTTATTTCAATTTGACCCTCCAATTTTTAAATTTGTGTCAATTCTATCCAAATAGTAATGAACATGAGATACAATTAAGATGACATTTATACATGGCTTAAAAGCTTCTGACATGGCAAAAAGCATTTTATGTAGCCATCTCACATTATCAATTATATCCTCAATTTTTCAAGTTGTGTCAAATCTATCCAGACGACAAATAAATTTTGAGACTTTTTAAAATTATGTTCATAATTTTTTAATTATGCATATAAAGACTATTTAGTAAATATTTTTAAGTATTAAATATAAAAATAAATTAAAAAAAAAATTTTTAGTAATTAAAAAAAAAAAGAAAGAGATGCCTCCCGCTTTCTAGTCATTGAAAATGACGAGATGCCTATATGACAACCACTTTTTTCTTTTTTCTTTTTTCTTTTTTTGAGAGAAATGAGAAAAAAAGTTTGTCATTTTTTATTTCACTATTTGAAAGTCGAATTTTTTTTTTACTAAATCACAACAAATTGGATAGATTTGACACAACTCGAAAAGTTGATGATAAAATTGATCAAGTAAGATGGTCACGTAAAATATTTTTTGCCATGTCAAATGCTCTTAAGCCATGTAGGAATGTAACCTCAGATTTCCTTCATACCCGTTGCCGTTTGGATAGAATTGGGACAAATCTAAAAGTTGGAGAGCCAAATTGAAACAACTTTGAAAGTAGAATTAAATTGAAAGTTGGTTTAAAGTTGAAAATATATCAGATCAATTTCCCTTTTTTTTTAAGTTACAAAATTTGTTAATCAACGAGTATGAAGAACTTAAAAAATTCTAACATTTATAAAAATAATTCATACCGTATCATGAGAACACTGAAAATTACCATATATTGAAGAGTGTAACTAAGATCATATACTGAAAATTAATGGTATGGCATCATGATGATATTGAAAATCTTTGGAGAGTGTAGTTAAGATCATGCAACAAAGTTTGAAAACATGAATGGTTTTATTTATCATCACATGAGTTGCACATTGATCTTCATCAAATCAAACATTACGAATTTTTTGGCAAATACATGGACAACACTATCATGTGATGCCCTTTATTTAACTAGTATCGTAGATAGATGAAATGCATCTAGCTGCGAGTTTAAACAACTGAGGATAAGTTGTTGATGAGGTCTTCGGTAGGCCTCGAGCCATCCGCTAGCAATAATCCCATCGCTGCATTTACTTGGATAAGACTGGATATCTCGAGTATATTATAATCATCATCTTGCACATATATTGTGGGAAACTTTCCACCCACAGATGTTTGAATTACAGTCAACAGGATCCTCCAACTATCCTTTAAGCCGATTATGCCTCCTTTTGGAACTAATCTTGTGGTGTAATGGGGGACCAACATGTTCACAACAGATCTTAGTCTTGCAACCTCTGAGGTCATTTGGATAATAATTAGAAGAGAAGGAGCGATGTTTGTTTCTATGGAGCTGCTGGGATGATTATAAAGTTGCACAACTGCAGCATTTAATTGTTTGGCTCCTAGTGTTACATTTGTTGAGATTTTCCTGTATCATAGATGTTCCTATTTTAGACGTTCCTTGTTTAGCTTTATTTCCTATATTTCTTGCTTCCTATTTGCTTCCTATTCTTTAGGTGCAAGCTTAGTTTTTTTCCTATATTAGATGTATAGATGCTTGTATATATAGCACACATTATAATCAATAAAGATTATCTTTTTCCCATTAATATTTGCTCATGGTATCAGACCCAGGTTCAAACAAATTGAACCAGAATCCATCATGTCAATAACATCAATGGGAGATCAAGAAGGAAGTTCAGAAAAGTCACAAAGTTCAACGAAAGGGGGAGAAATTATAATGCAGAATTATGATGATTCACCATATATTCTTCACCCTTCAGATCATCCAGGACTTGTGTTTGTCACCACACCTTTCACAGGAGAAAATTTTGCTTCATGGAAAAACTCTATGGAAATAGCCTTGTATGCAAAAAGCAAGGGTGGATTCATTGAAGGAAGTCTACAACTGCCGAACTCAAACTCACTAGATTTTGGGCGATGGAAAAGGAATGATGCTATGGTTAAAGCTTGGCTAAAAAATTCTCTAGCTAAAGACATACAAGAAAGTGTTATGTATGCAGACACAACACAAGAGATATGGAATGAACTTTGCGAGAGATATGGGCAAAGTAATGCACCTCGTCTTTACAAAATAAAAAAGAAGTTCTCTAACCTTAGTCAAGAAGATGGATAACCCTTAACCCAATACTATACCAAATTCAAAACCTTGTGGCAGGAATTACAAATTTATGATCCTTTGCTCCATTGCAAGTGTGAAGCGGCGAAGGGATTTCAAGAACACCGAGAAAGAGAAAAAAGCTCATAAGTTCTTATCGGGTTTGAACAGCAGTTTTAATAGGCTAAGGTCTCATGTGTTATCAATAGAGCCAAAACCACAACTCAATAAAATTTTCTCTTTGGCATTATAAGAAGAACAATAATTTCTCATGCAAAAGAACACAGATCAGCCATCAACTATAGAAGGTGCAGCATTTGCAACAAAGCTAAATGGTGATGAAAAGAACTACTCAAACAGAGGCTAGAACTCAATAAATGAGTTTAAAAAAATATGTACATTATGGCAAAAATGAACATCTTAAAGAAGAATATTTTAAGATCATAAGTTATCCTCCCAATTGGAAAACTAATCAACAAAACCATGGAAGCAATGGAAAAGGTGCCTTGAGGTAGCGATAAGGCTACAACAATATAGCCATAACAGGATCCCAATCATCAAGTCCTGGTAAATAGTAATGGCGCAATTCAGAACCAGGAAATCATGAACTTAATGCCACGCAACATCAAGTTTAACAAACTCTGGGACTAACAGTAGATCAATGCTCCAAATTGCTGTCTTTTCTCACATCCTCTGCCAATCAGAACAATGGTAATGAAGGTTTAGCAAACTTTGCAGGTAAAAGTTCCATGACTAATGATCCTTGGATTATTGATAGTGGTGCCTCTGATCATATGATTGGAGATAAGAGGCAATTTGACCATTATGTGCATGTTTTGACACACCCAAATGTAAAAATACCAGATGGTTCTTCCCTTTCAGTCACTCATGTTGGTGATGTATGCATAACACCAAACATTGAGTTAAAGAAAGTCCTCTGCATACTTGGTTTTAAATATAACCTCCTCTCAATTTCTAAGATAACCAATGACCTGAATTGCTCGGCTACATTCTTTCCTAAATTTTGTTTCTTTTAGGACCTATGTACGAGGACGCTGATTGGAGCGAGTAAGCTGAAAGATGGCATTTATCAAATGGAAGGAAGATATGGAATGGCAAGTCAAAGTGTTCTTGAAACGAATTATGCTTTGTGGCACATGCGATTAGGACATTATCCCTTTAACAAGTTTAAATTTATTTTTGAGAGATCCCCCTCTAGTGATTTTCATGAAGTTTGTGATGCATGTCATATAGCAAAACAAACTCATTTACCTTTTTCTATCAGCAATAAAAAAAGCATAAATTATTTTAACCTCATTCATGTGGATGTTTGGGGTCCTTATTCAATTCCTTCATTAAGTGGTGCTAATTTTTTCTTGACCATAGTGGATGATTTTTCTAGATGTACTTGGGTTTATCTTATGAAAAATAAATCACAAACCTATGATTACCTAACCATGTTTTACCATCTTGTGCAAAACCAATTTCATTCCAGGATCAAGGTGATAAGAAGTGATATTGGGGGAGAGTTTATTTCAAACAGAATGAGAGATTTCCTTACTAATCATGGGATAGAACACTAAACTACATGTACCTATACACCATAACAAAATGGGAGAGTGGAACGAAAGCACCGTCATATACTTGAGGTAGCACGTTCTTTACGTTTCCATGCACATTTGCCATTAAAATTTTAGGGAGAATGTGTTCTTACTGCAGTTTATCTCATAAATTTAATGCCCATACCCATCCTTGCCAATAAAAGTCCCTATGAAGTTTTATTTCATAAGAAACCCGATTATTAGCACTTGAGAGTTTTTGGCTCTCTATGTTACGTCCATAATAAACCAAAAGATAAATTTTCACCTAGAGCACATCATTATATCTTCTTGGGATACCCACATAGAAAAAGGGGATATAAGGTTTATAATCTTGAAAAAAAAGAAATTGCTTGTGTCCAGAGATATGATATTCCATGAAAAGATTTTTTCTTTCCAAACTAACACAAACCTGAATACACCTGTTCCATCACTGTTGGTTAACCAACCACCTGATCTCATTTACCAGTCGGCACATTCTTCAAATCCTGCTGCCTCAGACCAAATCGAGCCTATTCAGATTGACAATTATCCAAATGATGAAGCAAGCAAAGAAACTACCACAATGATCTCACCAATCAGACCTCTATCTTTCAACCAAAACACACCTGAAATTCATCATTGCAGTCCCCAAACCAATAATCCCACACAACCTGAACCAATCAACAATAATGAAAATATCTCTTCTCCCTTTCAACGACCAGTCAGGTCCCGACATGTGTCCACAAAGCTTTCTGGTTTCGAGTATGAGCTATTGCCATCCTTAGCGCCATCACAAGGCTCCCCTCCATCAGCAAACTCAGGTATGTCCTATCCTCTTTCAAATTGTCTCTCTTATTCTCGTTTTACTAATAGTCATAAAGCTTTCTTGGCATCCATTTTTTCACTAGATGAACCTAAATTTTTCCATCAAGCTGTCAAAGACCCCAGATGGCACAATATGATGCAACAAGAAATTCGTGCATTATAGGAGAATTATACATGGACTTTGGAACCTTTACCGTCAAGCAAACATGTCATTGACTCTAAATGGGTCTATAAAATCAAATATCGATCTGATGGTACTGTTGAGCGCTTTAAGGCACGTTTGGTTGCTAAGGGATTCATGTAAATTGAAGGGTTAGACTACCATGATACATTTGCGCCTGTTGCCAAGATTACAACCTTGCGATGTTTGCTTTCAGTTGCTGCTATACGTCACTGGGAATTGCACCAACTAGACATAAACAATGCCTTCCTTTATGGAGACTTGCATGAGGAGGTACACATGAAAGTCCCATAAGGTTTTGCTAAACCAGGTGATAATCGTGTTTACAGGTTAAGAAAATCCCTTTACGAAATTAAACAAGCATCACGAAGTTGGTTCCAAACACTTTCTACGTCCCTTTAAAGGTTTGGTTTTCAGCAAAGTGCAGCAAATAACTCCTTGTTTACATTGGTACGAGAAAATAATTTTATACCTTTACTGGTTTATGTTGATGATGTTGTTATAACAGGAAATGATCTGCATATTATAAGTCAAGTAAAGGACTATTTGAACTCGATTTTTCGCATCAAAGATCTTGGGACCCTCAAATATTTCCTCGACATTGAAGTAGCACACAACAAAGAAGGGATAACTATTAGCCAACGAAAATATGCACTAGATCTTCTTGAAGAGGTAGGCTTATTAGATGCTAAACCAGCAAGCTTCCCCATGGAATCATGGCACAATCTTGCTGCAAATGTTGGAGATCCAATATCAGATGTGGGACAATATCGCCGGCTCATTGGTAGATTATTGTATTTGACCATTACAAGCCCTGGCATCACTTACCCTGTATAGGTTTTAAGCCAATTCATGCAAGACCCTCGAGTGCCTCATTTGAATGCAGCATTTTGCATTCTTCATTACTTAAAGTCTGCGCCAGGCCAAGGCATTTTTCTTTCTTCTTCAAACTCATTACATTTGACAGCTTATTATGATTCGGATTGGGCAAGTTGTCCTAAAACTAGACGATCGACCACTGGCTACATAGTCTTCCTTGGACAGAGTCCTATATCTTGGAAATCAAAGAAGCAAATTACGGTTTCCCGCTCTTTAGCTGAAGCAGAATATCGGGCAATGGCAAATGCCACAAGTGAGTTATTGTGGTTATGCTCCTTATTTCTAGAGCTCAAAGTCACATTATCCTCGCCTATGTCTCTCATATATGACAACTAAGCTGCTCTCCATATTACTGCCAAACCAATTTTCCATGAACGAACAAAGCACATCGAGATTGATTGCCACTTCATACGTGATCGTTTGATTAGTAATGAGATACGCACTTCTCATGTTCGTTCAAGTGATTAAGTTGGAGATCTTTTCATAAAGGCATTGGGATTCAAATAGTTCCACCACTTGTTAGGCAAGTTGGGTATCTGTAATCTTTATGCTCCAACTTGAGGGGGAGTGTTGAGATTTTCCTGTATCATAGATGTTCTTATTTTAGACGTTCCTTGTTTAGCTTTATTTCCAATATTTCTTGCTTCCTATTTGCTTCATATTCTTTAGGCGCAAGCTTAGTTTTTTTCCTATATTGGATGTATAGATGCTTGTATATATAGCACACATTATAATCAATAAAGATTATCTTTTTCCCATTAATATTTTCTCAACCTCTTCTCTATATGCTCCAGCAACCTGCAAACCTGTGTAGCTGCCACCATATGGAAATTTGGTTTTGGTAGAGTTATATATAGCATTAGAGAAATCCCTAAAGAAGTAGGAATGTTCATCAACTTTAAAACCAACAACATTTGTGTTGATTACGTCTAATGCGATTAATGGCCTGCGACCTCCAGAATCAATATCGATCAAAACAAACCTCTGGTCACTATTGACAGGCACTTGTTTAGGCAACAATGGCGTGCCATGGCTAACTTGGCCACTCTCCAATGCTTCTCGTAACTGCATCACAAAGGCCTTGTAGGTTCGTACATTGTTACTGTCTGCGCTAAAATACAGTCCTGTAGCTTGCTATGGGTAGAAAGACAACAGTGCAGCAAACAAACCATGTTGCCACCACAATATCCACCTTCATATTTTCCTTTGTTATCAATTGTTTGTTGTAGCTCTTTGTTTTTTTTTTTTTTAAACTTTGAGTTCTTCAGGGTACCTGTCAAAAGATTAATAAAACAAAATTACTTAATGATAATCGTGATCATAACAATAACAACATCCTTGCATGTTCATGATGTTAATGAGGTAATCAATATAATATCATCTTAATTACCTATAATATAGTAATTAATGAGTTTGGAGTTCATTATTCCTATTTTTATTGCGAAGGAAAAAAAAAACAGAAACATCTAAATTGCAAGCTTTTGATTACTTACAAGCTTAGATGCTGAGGATTAAGAAGTGATGGTTCTTAACTAATAACTTGTTCCAGGGTATCATTAACGTTGATAATCATCACCTTTTATAGAAAAACGATCTTCATTGTTAATTTTTTTCATTTTATATTTTCACTCACATTACATTATAAATTAATTTATCTTTCATAAAAGCTCTACGCATTATCCAAACAAACATACTGAAAACGTTTTCTTTTATAAACATTTTTTATACATATGCATGTGAGGACCTAAGATTTAAAAGAATTATCTATTTGTAAAAATTAAATATGACTATCATTTGATAAGTATTTAAGATACTTACGATGTACGGATATATATGAATGTTTTGATAAATATATGTAATATTTAATAAAAATTTATGATCTTTGGAAAATTTATCACAAGCTAACATATATTTTATAGATTATATCTTATAAATTTCATTTGGGGAGCGGTAAAGACTTCTACCGTACCGTTTGAGATGCAGAATTTAATTCCGCTTTCCTCTCTGAATAATTAATAAAAATAAATCCTTATCTTTATAAAAGAAAATTTTAAATTTTTATTTATCCAAAGTTTAATGAGTCATAATATATAATAGAGTAGTAATCTCCTTATCATTCATTGTAAATATTATATATTTTTTAATATCGGTTAATGACAAATACGAACACTTTAACATAACAAATTTATAATTTTGTTAAATAAAAATATCAGGAAAACCATTGTTTATGAAATGTATTTTTAATGTGACTAAGGTGAAAACATATTTGATGAATTTAAGCATACAATATATTTCCTTGACAAGCACTACATTTAAAAAAAAAAAAAAAAGTAGAACAGAAATATATTAAGAAGATCCGATTGAGGCACAGCGTTATGAAGAAAAACATCTTTCGAATTGTGCAATGTATTTTGAGATAAAGAATGAGCCACTTGATTTCCTATTCTACGAACATATGAGTAAAAAAAACACAGAAATAAAATTAGCAAGCTAAAAGCGAATGTCTTCCCACGATCCTCCAACATTAGAGACATTTATTTATTTTGATTATTTATAGGATTCAATTCAAATAGAAAGCAGGAAAAATACAGGGCAACTTCTAATAGAGACCTTACGTATTAATGAATTCAACATGCAGCATACAAGACTATAATTCATTGGAGCAGAGCTAAGATGAATTATAACTATTATTGTGTGTCCCTCCTAATGGAGTCCACAAGTTTTTTTAAAAAATAAGTTTTACAGCACCAAATTTGGTGCTGCATTTGTTGAAAATTTTGATTGAAAAGTTAGCCAAATGCAATAGTTATATAAAGCCATGGTCATGGAGTGAAGGAAGCTACAAGTAAGTAGCAAGAAAAGGCTATAAAGAGTGAGAGAAAAGGTTATGTGAGATGTGTGCTTATAAAGGTGGTCAAAGCAATTTTGGCTTTGATAAGTGTGAGAGAATTTTAAAGGTTTGATAAAAAATTTTCTCAAATAGTGAGTGACAAAATAGTGAGGTAATTATCTGACGTAGGAAAAACGTAGGAAATTAGATATATATTGTTCAATGTTGAATCATGCATGATTACCGTCTAGCATTTTTTTATAACCTATTGATTTGTGCATAAATGTAAGGAAATAGGCATCAATAATCATTGATTCACACAAGAAATACCGAATATTGAAAGAAAATACATTTGATTTAATAATTCAACAAAAGCCATCCTCAAACAACCCCAAAGAAACAAAAAAACAGAGTTTAGGAAAAAACCCTAAAAACAAAAAAAAAAGGAAGAAAAGATAAAAAAAAAAAAAAACTCAAAAAGGAACATAAACTTTAAAGCCAAATTTAAGGGCTTAAACAAAGGAATTTAGGCCCAAAAATGGGTTGCTACAAATGTAGTGTGTAGCACCTATTATAAAGCTATGAGTCAGCTTTGATTTGATATATTATGGGCCTCGTGGTTTAATCGGGGTCGCCACAACTGTCTATTTAAAGCCCAAGTATGCACACCCACTTTGTCAAATTTATCCATAAACATTAATGCAATCTCATCCACATCATTCCCCCCAAGTGACGAAAAATTCAGCCTCGAATTCAACACAACATCATCATCAGAAGAATCGCCAATGAAGGTAATTAAATGTTTAACATTAAATACTTCTGGCATGTGAATATGGCTAGGCAACTTTAAATGATAAGCATTGGAATTAATCTTCTCAACCACTTCGACTGGACCAATCTTCCTATCAAATAGCTTGTTGTACTCCCCAGCTGGAAATCAATCTTTTGTCAAGACTGCCCACACAAAATCACCTACCTTGAACTCCAAAAGTCTATGTTTTTTATCTGTAAGCTGCTTGTACTTAGAGTTGGTAGCTGACAGATTGTCAAAGATTGTCTTGTGTACATCCTGCAAGGCTGAAACAAAATCTGCTGCTTTCCCATGGACTCTGGTCTTGTTAGGCAGGGGCATCAAGTTAAGAGGACCTCTTAGCTAAATGGAATAAATAACTTGAAAATGATTGAATCCTGTGATGCGATTAACAGCGTCGTTATAAGCGAATTCTGCTTGACATAGCTTCTGATCCTAACCCTTCACATGGTCCCCCACTAGATAATGCAACAGGTTGCCCAATGACCTTTTCACTACCTCCGTTTGCCCATCCATTTGAGGGTGATAGGCACTGTTGAAATTCAGTTAGGTATTGATCGTCTTCCAAAAGTTGCATAAAAAATGACTGAGGAAATAGGTATCTTGTCAGAGACAACAGATGTAGGCAACCCGTGCAGATGATACACATCTCGAAAGAACAGTTATGCCACATTTACTGCATATGTAGTCTTCTTGCAAGGAATAAAATGAACCATCTTAGAAAATCTATCAACAACAACAAAGATGGAGTCATTACCTCGCTACATTTGTGGTAATCGTAATACAAAGTCGATGCTAATATCAACCCAAGGTTGAGAAGGGACTGGTAAAGGCATATAGAGCCCTGCATTTATGGTTGTCCCTTTAGAGATTTGACAGATTTTGCACCTCTGCACGTACTTCTCAACTTCTTTGCAAACTAAAGGCCAAAAGTAGAAGGCCTAGATGAATTGCAAAGTTCTATCTCTGCCAACATGCCCCTCTTTGTGCAACTCCCTTATAATCTACAATCGAAGGCTATAGTCAGGGATACACTGATTACCCTTAAATAAAAATCCATCCTGTAGTAAAAACTTTGTCTTCCTCCTAGCTTGCACATCTTGTATCACTATAGAAAAATAGGGCCAGATGCAAGCATATCACAAAAAGAATCAAATCCAGGTACCTCAATTCTAATAGCCCCCAATAAAAAACTTCAATGACATAAAGCATCAGCCACTCGATTAGTGACCCTAGACTTATGTTTCACCACATAAGTGAATCGCTCTAAATAGGCCAGCCATCTTGCATGGCGTGGTGACACCTTATCTCACTGGTGTAGGTGCTTCAAAGAATCATGATTTGTGTACAAAACAAACTCCTTGTGAAATAGATAATAATGCCAACACTGGCATGCCATGGGTAACATGGTTATAAAGTCCTCGTAGCTCTTCACATCATCAATGTATGCCCTAAAATACAGTCTTATAGCTTACTGTTAAGGGTACAAAGACAATTGTCTAGCAAACGAACCATGTTGCCACCAAAATATCCACCTTCATATTTTCCTTTATTATCAAATCAAATTGTTTTGTGTAACTATCGAAATATTGAAAATAATTAACAAAAGATAAAGCAACCATAAAAAATAAAAAGAGAAACATCAAAATTGCAAGCTTTTGATTACTTACAAGCTTAGGAAATGAGGATTAAGCAGAGATGGTTTATGACATTAATAATCAAAAGCTTATATTTTCATTAGGGGAACCATCCCCATTTTCTACCTTAATTTTTTCATTTTATATTTTCACTCCACATTGCATTACGATTTATTCATATTCAATCAAAGCTCTACACATTATCCAAACAAACATGCTGAAAACTTTTTCTTTTATGAACATTTTTTTATACATGTGCATGTGATGAGTTAAAATTTAGAAGTTATCTAGTAGTGTAAGTTCATCTTTGTTTATGATTATACATGATTATTTTTTTGATACATATTATGTTTTTGTTTATATTTGGAAATGATTCATGATTCCTTCCTGCCCAAATTTATCGATCACAAGCTAAAATATACACTATATTATATGAATTTCATTTCGTACAAGGATAAAAGATTTCACTGTGTCATTTGAGTTACGGGATTCCATCACATTCCGGTTCTACTCCCTAATAACTGACAATTTTATTTAGTGTAAGGGCTGATTTGATATGTTTTTATGATATATGGATACACATTTAATTATGAAATTTTGATGATGATTCATGATCCCTTCTTGCCAAAAGTTATCACAACCTAGCATATATATTAGTTGGATGTATAGGCTACATATTGTTTAATTTCATTGATATGCATTTTCAATGTGATTGTTTTAAGAAAAATATTAACATTTTTATTTATCTAAAATTTAACGAGTCATGATATATAAAAATAATATATTTTTTTCTCAGTTAAAGATAAACAAATATTTTTATTTTGATAATAATTTTTATTTTTATTTTTATTTGTATTTCTAATCATGAATATATATTGTTTAAAATAAATGTAAATGGTTAAATTAACTTTTAATGAAGTATTATTGATTTAATAACTTATTTAAAAATATTTAAGAAAAAATAAATTTGAGGAAGCCACGCCCTTAATAAGACCTTAATTGAAGGATTGAATACGTATTTCTTCTCACCGTTATCCTATCATAAAAAACAAAATTAAGAATTTATAAACATACCTCTTTCATGTGCTCATTAAAGAAGGTCAACGCCAAACCACACATTCAAAGCCCTCAAATCTAGCACTTCTTTTTACATAAAGATCACAGTTCCACTGTCCACTTTCTACTTTCAAATGACAACGTCACCTTCCATGTATAATACAATGTTCACTTACCATGTAAAACATACAACGTCTCTTTCTATGAGAGTTATATTAGCTATAACCATAAAAATGTCTCTATTTTTCTTTCTTGTATATATTCAACAGTACACTTTGTACAAATGATATAGGAATGAGAATTATTCTTTTCTATCTCTGAATTATTTTTTTCATGATATCAGAGTATGCAATTCTCATGGCCAATATTTCTCTTATCAAAATGAATAATGAAATTGAACTCTCTTTTGAAATCCTCCATCAATGCTCTAGTTTAATATCTCTAAAATTAGATAACATAAATTATCTACTTTGTCGTTCATAAACGGAGCCCCTCATTCAGAGCATAGACATGCATGGCACACCACTTTGTTGAAGGGAATGAACCTCTATAAGAAAAAACAAAAGAAGGCAAAATAGAACCTAATCCAAGCTATCTTTTATGGAAAAGAAGTAAGAGTCTTCTCATTGCCTTCCTGCTGAAAAATATTGAAACTGAATTACTCATTGCACTTGAAGATGTTGGTTCAGCCTCCATAGAACAACATATTGTCCCTACTACAGTTAAAAAGGAGATGATTTTGAATGAATCACTCATGTCACTACGAAAAGCAAACCTCTCCGTTGATGATTATATAAGGAAATTCAAGGGCCTATATAATGGCTTAGCTACAATGAAGAAGCTAATTGATAAAACAAAGAAGGTGTTTCAACTTGCAGGAGGTCTTGGTCCTAAATACTAAGACTTCCGTACCACTATGCTTATAAAATCACCTTATCCTTCATTTCATCAATTTTGTTATGGCACCTCAAGCCCATGAACAATTAAATTTTGATACCTCCGAACAAGCCCTCAATCCAAGAAATGACCAAGCTTACTTTGCTCAAAGAGGAAGAGGTCATGGTAGAAATAGAGGTAGATTCAATTCTTATGGGCATGGGTTTAATCCGGCAATAAGATATGGCACTCAAATAATAGAAACCACTACTCATCGGGAAGCACAAGCAAATAGTATTCTTATTGACAATGAAAATGGCAAACAAGATAAGGCACCCATCATATGTCAAAATGGAAAATACAATCACTCTGCTATTGAATGTTAGAGCCACTTTGATCATTTTATTCAACTAGAGGACCAACTCCATAAAGCACTTGCAGCCATGAATATGAATCAAAGTGATCACCCAAATCTTTATGCTAACTCAGGTGCCACCGCACACATTCTTAATGATCCAGATAAACTTTCAACTATGACTCAATATAATGGTGATGATTCTATTATTGTCAGTAATGGAGACAATTTGCACATTAGTCACACTGGAGAAGGTAAAATTAAAATAAATGATGGTGTTATTAATCTTAAAAATGTTTTAATAGTACAAGAAATTTTTAAAAAATATCATTTCTATTGTTAAATTAACATTTAATAATGTTTGTTATATTACTTGCAATGCTAACCAATTTTATATCAAATCTCAATAGGGAAAGGTTCCTACTAAAGGTTATAAGCATAATGGTTTATATGCATTAGACAATAATCATAAAGCTTTTGTTGTTTATAAAGGAGTTTCTTAAACTATTTAGCATTAACACATAGGACATCCAAATTTCAAATTTTTTAAAATTTTACACTCCAAGAATTTGAACAATGTTCCAAGTTAGGAATAATCAAAAACTATTTATGCTAGTTGTCAAATGGGAAAGAGTTGTAAACTTCCATTTTCTTTGACAAATAAAATTGCCAATTTTCCTTTAGATAAATTATAGTGTGATTTATGGGGACCCCCCACCCTCCTCAATTATGTATTATCAAAATTTCAAATATTATGATATCATTGTGGATGATTGCACCCGCTACACATGGATATTTTCTTTAAAACAAAAATTTGATTTCTTTGAAGTTTTTACTAAATTTTAAAAACAAGTAGAAAATTTTTTTTAGGCCAAAAAATTAAAAGCTGTCAAAGTGATGGTGGAGGTGAATTTACTTATATAGCTTTTGAAAATCATTTATCCAATAATGGTATACATCACCAATTTTCAAACCCTCACACTCAACAACATAACGAAATTGCCAAAAAGAAACACCATCATATTGTAAAAACAGGGCTCACTCTTCATTTTTAAGCTTATATGCCAATCAAATATTGGATTGATGCTTTTCAAACCACTACATTTTTAATTAATTGCTTGCCATCATGTACACTCAATATGAAATCTCCATATTCAAAATTATTCCATCATAAACCTGATTATAGTATGTTAAGAATGTTAAGAATTTTTGGATGCAGGTGTTTTCCTTACCTTTGTGATCAAGGAAAAAAATAAATTTGTAAAAATATCGTATCCTTACACTTTTATTAGTTATAGCCCTATTCATAAAGGGTACCATTGTTTATGTTTTTCTACTAACAAAGTGTAGATTTCTCAACATTTATATTTGATAAATTTTGTTTTCCTTACTCTCCCTCTCAAGATTAGGTCACTTCAAATGAATTAGAAGTCACTTTTTCTGGATAATGTTGAACACATACAACCCTATCAAATAGAGAAAGGGACAAAATTGCATGCCTTTACACCAAAAGCACTAACTTCCACAACTTCCACTTTAAATAATTTGAACCCCACTGACAAAAATCACTCATAAGCTCTAACTCATACCTAACCAAGACCCAACCTTGATCCCCACCTTGATCCTAAACCATTTTCAGTCACTAAAAATTCCTTTCATCCCACACCTTGATCCCAAACCATTTTTGGTCACCAAAAATTCCCTTCATCCTATACCTAGTCACATTACCAAAACACCACCCTCTCCCAAGCCTATATAAACTACCCACCACTTAACACACATGATCCCCACACCTCTCATTTCACCGTTGACCTAAGCCATTATGACCTCATCATCCCACTAAGTAATAAACCCTATCCCACTTGCCTCATTGATTGATCCTAAATCAGTCCCCAAGCCACAATCTTGCCCATCAGTGCTCCCACCCACTGAAAATTCCCTCCTATACATAATAACCCATAGTCTTGATATGACACACACCATTGACATAAACAATTTGATAACCTAATATCATGGATTGAACCTTGTTCCCACTAACTGTAATACCCTACATACATATATATAATTATTTTAATATTAAGGGACACATTTTCTCGAGAAGTACTAGTAATAGTTAATTTGCATTATATTAAAGAATAAAATTTTGTTAACATTATATTTTAGGTTAAATATTAATTTAAATGTGCATATTTATTCACATGTGTGTATATATATATATATATATATATATATATATATATATATATATATATATATATATATATATATATATATATATATATAAGTATATGTATGTTTTTGGAGAGGAAGAAGGCAGAACCGAGCTCCCTCCTCCCCACCTTCGCGAATCCTTCGACCACCACCATCACTGTGCCTCCCCCACCTCCGGCCGCCATCTGCTACTCCCTCTTCCTTCTCCCTCGCCTCCGGCCACCTGCAGAGCCGCTGGAAGCTGTTGGAAAGGAGAAGCCGAGAGTTTTGCTCTAACTCACCCAAGCTTCGTCCGGCCATCATTTTTCTCCATTCCGGTGCCAATCTCCTCCCCTTGCACCGGTGAGGCTCAATCTAACCTTTTTTTAAGCTTTGATCATGAATTGATTGAGTTTTGGTTGATTTTCAGTTTGTGAACTCTAGGGTTTCAAAAATTTTTTAACTTAATCTAGCTTGATTCATGCAAACTCCCTTTACAAATGTGATTCCTAGTAGCTTAATCTACCTCTAGGAATTTTTGTATAATTTTTGGAATTTATTTTGATTTTTGGTGAATTTTGGATATTTAAATAATATTTTAGGAATTTTTGGGAATTAATTATAAAAATAGCAAATAATAATGATAATTGACATTTTGGTGATATTAAGTGTTGAAATTAATTTTAGGGTAAGGTAGATAATTTTAAGAAGATTATACAATTTTTTTAGGAATTTTTATACATTATGTCAAAATTAAATAATTAGGCTAATTTTTGAAATTTTGGTTAAAAAGGTTATGAAATTTGATAAATGGGGTTATTAGTGAAAAATATGAATTTTAGAACTCCAATCATAATTTTTGAGATTTTTATACTATTTTTATAAATATATTTGAGTTTATGCCAAAAAAATTGATTTTTAGTTAAATAATACTTTTGGGAAAATATTGTTGGTTGATTAAATATTTCTTATAATGTTGGGAGGAATTATCTTGAGAAAAAATTAGTTTTAGATGATTGGATAATTTTAAGGAAAATTTTGTATATATATACATATAGCATTATGTAATTTATATATATACTAGGGGTAAAAATGTAATTTTACACTAAATACGATAAATATATATTTTTATTAGTTTTATTAGTATTTAAAGGGTTTAGATAAATTTTATAAATTAATTGATATAATTTCCTAAGTAGTGTAAAATTTTAAATGTCCAATTTTCAATATATATATATATATATATATATATATATATATATATATATATATATATATATATATTCATTTAATATATTGCAAAGGTTTTAATGTGGATAATAATTATAATTATAATTGTTGGTGATGAAATACAAATTTAATTGTTTAACTTTGGATAATTAAGATTTTATATATGCTATTTATTTTAGTATGTGTATAATTGGAGAAATAAATATTATTAATTTTGATACTTTTGAGTTATGATCTCGGTCGAGGCAAATTGTAGTCTTGGGAGCCCGATTCGAGTGTGAATGGTTGTGTATTTTGGAAGTGCATTTTCTATGCAGGTCTGGCTCTACCTTTGGTAGAGAGATGTCCGTTTTACAGAGGAGACTCTATCGAAATTTCGATAGATTTTCTCGTAAAACATGATACTCGTAAAATTCCTATCGTTAGTTAGGTTAAATCCTGTCTGTCGAGTCTCGTCCGGTTTTCATCGAGTTAGTCTGGAATTTTATTATTTTGTTGATTTTTGATTTCGATTCCTTAGTCATGTTTTAAAAAGTCGATTCATTATTTTTCTTTTAGAGCATATCGGAGCAGAAGCTGTGAGACCGAGGCAGACGCGTGGTCGTCAGCCTTCCCATTCATCCTGTAAGTCGATAAAATGATCTGTGCGTATGTTTTTTTAAAGAATGCATGTGCTCGTATTTCTATTATATTGATTATATGATTTATTTAATTTAATGCTATCATTTACGATTTAAATGCAAATTATTTATTTAAAATCGATTTGAGAAATTTCGGTAGAACGAGCTACCTGGTGGGCCTCACCAAGACTATGTGCACATGGTAGAGATTGAGAGATGGATCCGATAACTGTATGATTGATGAATGTTAAACTGGGACGGGTGCCTCGGTAGGAGCCTTTGCTCTCGGGGACCGCCAGTGATTGGAAAGTCAATAATGGACTGGGATGGGTGCCTCAGTTGATGCCTTTGCTCTCGGGAACCACCAGTGCCATATATTTGGATTAAGTGAATGACTACGGCTTGGTGCCTCGGTTGATGCCCTTGCTCTCGGGGACCGGTAGTCTAGTTGGAATAAGTGGGCCCAGTTGGCCGTTTAGACTTGGGTTTAGGGTTCTACCGAGATTTTCCAAAAGCTATACTTATATATTATAAATTATTTTCACTATAAATATATATAGTTTTCAAAAAGGTTTTCAAACCATACAGCTCTTTTATTGACTTACTCAGTGAGGTTTGATTCCCCTCAATTTATTTTTTTTCAGGAGCTTGGGAGTTCGACATCAGACTACCTCTACGCCGGATTTCTTCTTCACCGGCTATTTTATGTAGGTCATTATAAGATGTACTGTGTACTAATCTAGGTTACTACAGTAGTATATGTATTACAGATTTGTATGGTTTAAACATAATTATGTAATTTATTTGTGTAAACCACGCTTGCGTATAAGATTCAATCTGATTTATAATATGAGATGTTGAAATACATTATTATTTAAGCAGTTGAATTTGTGTATTCTGAGAAAAATCAGTTTGATAATGTGTTTTGTTTTAAAGTAAAGTTTAATATGTGAATGGTTTTATTTTCTTTTTCCTTTAGGCTTACTACGGGTTTCGGGGGCCTTATGCTTACTCATTCCCTAGTGCCGGTCACGTGCCCTTGGGTTCGGGTCGTGACACTAACAATCTATCCCTACATTCTACCGAGCACTAATCACCAACATCTTCTCTTGCTCTGAACCTACCCATTCTATCCACAGACGCTCATCACCAACCTGCTCTCTCCTTTTTCACTGATTTACTCGATTTAAGCCATAATTTAATTGTCAATTTATCTTTTTAGTTTCCTCTCCACCTTTGCACAATCACCCCATGATAACTCAGACAAAACTCCAGTATAACCTGCAACTTAATCCTAACTTTACACGACAAACATAACAAATTTGCTCCAAATGACATAACACTGCTCTTCTCACTTACAACAACCTCACCACTCCCAAAACTTACAAAATAACCCTATAAATAACTCATTATAGAGAGGCCATGAACAAAAAAATTTAAGCCCTTCATGACAATAATGCTTAGAGCTTGGTACCACAACCATCCAATACCAACATCATTGGGTCCAAATGGATATTTAGAATTAAATTTAAAGAAAATGGTATTATAGAGTTCTTTAAAGCTTTCCTTATTGCCCAAGGCTACTCTCAAATTAAAGGACTTGATTATGAGGAAACGTATAGTCCTATTGTTAAAGCAATAACTATTCGGGTTGTTCTGGTCATTGCTATAACATCTAATTGGAAATTTAGATAACTTGACACTAAAAATGCTTTTCTTCATGGATTCATCATAGAAACTGTGCATATGGAGCAACCTTATGGCTTCAAGGATCCTCAAAAACCTAAGTTTTTGTATTAACTCCACAAATCACTCTATGGCCTCAAACAAGCTCCTATTACTTGGTTTTATAATCTCTCTCAATATTTACTCACCTTGGTTTTATTTGTAGTACAACTAACCCATCTTTATTTTTTTATGCAATAATTATTTGACTGTACTCATGCTTATTTATGGTGATGGCATTGTCCTCATAGGAAATAATGATCCATTTATTCAGCACCTCATCACCAAACTTAGGTCCAAATTTTCCCTCAAAGACCTTGGCAAATTACACTTCTTTTTCAGCATCGACGTCTATCATAATCATTAAGGCATAACGCTAAATCAAAGTCAATATGCTAAAGAACTACTCCAACAAGCCAAATTATTAGACAATTTTCACTATAAAACACTAATGGCCCTCAAATTTTAGGCAACACACCGAGACTTTGATCCTGTCAATATCATTTAATTTCGCCACTTAGTGGGTGCCCTATAATACCTAACCTACACTAGACCTGACATAGTTCATGTAGTTAATAAAGTGTGTCAAAGTCTTCATAACCCAACTGTTAGAGATATAAAAGCAGTAAAGTGCAACCATCACTATCTTAAAAGAACACTTTACTTTGGTATTCTTTCTATAAACATAGTACTCTTTTACTCTATGATTTTTGTAATGCAGATTAGGCCGAGTTTCTAATAACTAAACAAAGTATAATGGGCTACTGCATCTTCCTTAGAGCTAATTGCATTTCCTAATGTTCTAAAAAGCAACCCATTATTTAATGATCTAGCACTGAAGCTAAGTACCATGCTGTCACTTCCATGATAACCGAACTAGTTTGGCTTCAATTTCTTCTTCAGGACATTAGAGTCATATCAATCAAGCTCCTCAACTATATTGTGATAACGAAAGTGCTTTATATATAACTATTAATCCAGTCCTTCATGCATGCCCTAAACACATTGAAATCAATTATCATTTCATTTGTGAAAATATTGCCATTGGTGCATTAATCACATGCAACATGCCCTCTCCTCAATAAATTGTTGATGTCTTCACTAAACCACTAGCTATTGCTCTTTTCATGCATTTTCAAAGCAAGCTTAGAGTCCATTCGGTCTTTCCCTCTAGCTTGAGAAAGGGTGAAGAAGGTTAATGCCAAACCACATAATCAAAGCCCTCATCTAGCACTTCCTTTTGCATAAAAATCATACATCCACTGTCCACTTTCAATTTTAAAATGACAATGTCATCTTCCATATATAATACAACGTTCATTTACCATGTAAAACATACAATATCTCTTTTTATGAGAGTTGTGTTATTTTTGGCAAAATGTTTTTATCCCACATCGGGAAGTTTTAAACATTTGGAGGAGTCCTTAGGCTATAAAAGGACTCCTCCCCCTCTAGTTATTTCCATCTCAAATTGCCTCTCCTATATTTTTAGGAAATTGTATTCTTTTTCTCTCTTTTGTAATATTTCTTCATTTAGTCAAATATTATTTTGGTAGTGTCCGAGGATGTAGGAATAATTGGCTGAACCTCATTAAATTTTGGTGTTCTCTTTTATGTCTATTTAATAGCTGTTATCGGGTATAGTTGTTATTAATTATTATGCTACTAAAATTACTTATCTTGGTAAAATTCTGTCTAAGGAGAGTGGTTTTTAAGTAGGACCATTGTAACCCCTCCACTTTGTCTTGGGAATTTACCTTAGGGTGATTTTTAGTGCAGTCATTTACACTTTAGTCACCAATGTAATAGTTCTCAAGGTGAATTTTTTTATTATTATTGATGGAAATTAACCCAAATTTCATAACAATTGGTATTAGAGCTCTTGGTTTATTTTAGTATGCTTTGTGGTTGCGGCTTAAGCTGATCTTCCACATCAAAAAAACTTTCCTTGGTCTAATTGGCATTCTGCATTGACAGCTATTAAATAGAATTCATAGCAGAAATGGCAGACAGCACAAAAGTATCCACATCAACATCAACAACTTCATCTTTAATTTTGGCTAGAAATGTTGTGATAAATGCTAGATTTGCGATAAAGATTTTGATGGCAAAGTGAGGTTCCAGATGCCATTTTTTAGTAGGGTCTATACATTACTATTGAAGGAGAGAAACCATATGATGTTGAAGAGAAAGAATGGAAGGTGATCAATAGATTGGTATGTAGTATAATTCGATCGTGTCTTTCTAGAGAGTAGAAGTGCATTTTCTAAAGAAACTTCTACAAGTAAATTATGAAAGGCACTGGAGGAGAAATTCTTGAAGAAAAGCAGTCAGAATAAACTCTACATGAAAAAGAGATTGTTTTGCTTCAATTATGTCCCAGGTTCCATAATAAATGATCACATTACTAGCTTTAATTAGCTGGTAACTAATTTGATGAATATGGACATGACTTTTAATGATGAAGATCTAGCTTTGATGTTGGTGGGATCACTTCCTGATGAGTTTAAGTATCTTGAAACTACTATACTTAATGGGAAGGTTGTTGTGTCTCTAACTGAAGTAACTGCAACCTTGTATAGTTATGATTTATGAAAGAAAGAAAAGCCAAAAAATACAAGTGCAGAAGCTCTTGTTGTCAGAGGTTGTTTGCAGAACCAGAATAAAAGAAGGAGAGGGAGATCAAAGTCAAAGCCCAAACTGAGCAAAGATCAATATGCCTTTTGTTAAGAAAAAGGGCATTGGAAGCAAGATTGTCCCCAACTAAAGGAAAAAGGCAAACCTGGAAAGGGAAATGCTGTCTCAAATTTAAATGTAGTTGAGTGTGATGATGCAGATTCAGATCTTTCAATTGCTGCTACACCATCAACTAGTTGTTCAAGTTCATGGTTGCTAAGTTCAACTTGTAGTCACTATATGAATCCCAATCAAGAATGATTCTTTGACTTTAAAGAACTAAAAGGTGGAGTTGTCTACACAGCAAATAATGCCCCTCTTAAGATACATAGGATTGGTTCAGTTTGCTTGAGCAATAAGGATGGATCAATCAGAACTTTAACAGGTGTTCATTATGTGTTGAATTTAATGAGGAATCTCATTTATGTGGGAACCTTAGAGTCAAAAGGTTTCAAAGTAAGGGCAAAAGATGGGATAATGAGAATCATCTATGATGCACTTGTGATAATAAAGGGGATTCAAAAAAGAAATAATGTGTATTACTTTTTTGGTAGTATAATTATTGGGACAGCAGTAGCAGCAACTTCTATTGATGATCAGGAGTCAGAAGCAACTAGGTTATGGCATTTGCACTTGGGGCATGCTGGAGAAAAATCTTTAAAATTACTAATAGATCAAGGATTATTGAAAGGATCTCGAGCTTGCAAATTAGATTTTTATGAGCATTGCATCAAAGGGAAGAAGACAAAGGTGAAATTTGAAATAGCTATCCATGATACTGAGGGTATTCTGGATCATGTTCATTTAGATGTGTGCGGGCCTTCCAAGAATGCTTAATTGGGAGGAAAATACTATTACATGTCCTTTGTTGATGATTTTTCCCTAAGAGTA
Organism: Mallotus nudiflorus; assembly: GCA_947683625.1. Classification (NCBI taxonomy): domain Eukaryota; kingdom Viridiplantae; phylum Streptophyta; class Magnoliopsida; order Malpighiales; family Euphorbiaceae; genus Mallotus; species Mallotus nudiflorus. The sequence continues at coordinate 529,027 of CANTUR010000111.1, read as the reverse complement.
TGGGTATATACAATGAAGATGAAGGATGAGGTACTAGGAATTTTCCTTAAATGGAAAATGACGGTAAAGACTCAAACAGGCAAAAAAGTTAAACGTCTCCGCACAAACAATGGTGGAGAGTTCTAAAATGATCCATTTTTGAAAGTCTATGAAGGTGAAGGTATTTTTAGACACTTCATCATCATATATACACTACAAAAAAATGGGGTGGCAGAGTGAATGAACCAAACATTACTAGAGAAGGTTCGATGTATGTTGTCTAATGCTAGGTTGGGCAAAGAATTTTGGGCTGAGGCTGTAGTTTATGCTTGTCATCTTGTCAACCACCAGCCATTGACTACTGTTAGTGGTAAAATGCCATTGGAGAAATGGTTTGGAAAACCTACTACATATTATAATTCCTTACATGTGTTTAGATCCACTACATATTACCATGTTAAGGAGTTAAAGCTGGATCCAAGAGCAAAAAAGGCAATCTTTAGGGGGATAACTTATGGTATGAAAGGCTATCATCTTTGGTGTCCAAAAATAAAGAAAGCAATCTTTAGCAAGGATGTTACCTTTGATGAGCCTATCATATTGAGAAAGGTAACTTCAGAAAAAATAGAGAAGACAAATGGTACTCCCAAAGAGGTGGAGTTTAATGGCAATAGAATTGTTCCAGCCAATGTAGAAAGTGATAATGACTCTCCTATGGTAGAAGAAGAGTCAAATGAAGAAGAGGTTCAGACCCAAGAACCTCCACAACAACATGAATCAATTCATTAAGGAAAGGGAAGAGGACCATTAGACAACTTACTCGTTATGATGATATGGTCTCTTCTGCATCATTAATTGCAATGGATGACATTCCTGCCACTTATAATGAAGTAGCCTAAAGTTCAGAATATGAAAAGTGAAAGATAGCTTTGAATAAAGAAATGCAGTCCCTTTAAAAAAATGAGACATGGAAACTAGCTAATCTTCTAAAGGGAAAGAAGGCAATTGGGTGCAAATGGGTATATGTAAAGAAAGATGGATTTCTTGGCAAGGATAATGTTCACTATAAAGTAAGATTAGTGGCTAAAGGCTATGCACAGACAGAGGGAATTGATTATAATGAAGTATTTTCTCTAGTTGTAAAGCATTCATCCATTAGAATTTTATTGGCTTTGGTAGCACAGTTGGATTTGGAATTAGTTTATATCAATGTACAAACTACATTTTTACATGGAGACTTAGATGAGGAAATCTACATGACTCAGTCAGATGGATTCAAAGTTACTAGTAGAGAAAAGATGGTTTGTATATTGGAAAAATCAATGTATGGATTGAAGCAATCTCTAAGGCGGTGGTACAAGCAATTTGATAAGTTTTTTATAGGGCAAAAGTATACGAGAAACAAATATGATCATTGTGTGTATTTGCACAAGCTACAAGATTTTTTTTATGTAGATGATATGTTGATAGCTTCGAGGAGTCAGATAGAGATTGAGAAATTAAATACTAAATTGAATAGGGAGTTTAAGATGAAGGATCTTGGTGAAGCAAAGAAGATTCTCAGTATGAAAATATCCAGAGATAAGAAATTAGGGAGGCTTTGTTTGTCTTAGAAAGAATATTCGAGGAAGGTACTAAAATGTTTTGGCATGAATGAAAAGTCAAAACCAGTTAGCACACCACTTGCTCCTCATTTCAAGCTTAGTGTATCCATGTCACCAAAGAATGATGTAGAACGGGAATACATGTCAAAAGTACCGTATGCAAGTGCTATTGGTAGCTTAATGTATGCAATAGTGTGTATGAGGCCAGATATTTCATAAGCAGTTGGGGTTGTGAGCAAGAACATGCATGATCCTGGAAAGGAGCATTGGCAAGCTGTAAAATGGATTCTATGGTATATTCTAAACACCATAGATATTAGTTTGGTATTTTAGTAGGATAGTCAAGAAGGTCAGTATGTAGTTAGGTATTATGATTCTGACTATGCTGGTGATTTGGATAAGCATCGATCAACTATTGGTTATGTGTTTACTTTTGCAAAGGCACCAATTAGTTGCAAGTCTACCTTACAGTCAATAGTTGCTTTGTCTACTACAAAGGTAGAGTATATGGCAATTACAGAGGCTGTAAAGGAGAAAATTTGACTTCAAGGGTTGCTTGGTGAACTAGGAATTAAGCAGAAGCACATCAAAGTGCATTGTGATAGTCAAAGTGTTATTCATTTAGCAAAGAACTGGGTTTATCATGTAAGGACGAAGCATATCAATGTTCGATATCAATTTGTACGAGACATTCTGGAAGAAGGTGGAGTCACAATTCAGAAGATTTGGAATACTGACAATCCTACTGATATGATGACAAAAGTGGTAATTATGGTCAAGTTTAAACATTGTTTAAACTTAATCAATATTGTTACAAATTGAAAGATGAAATTTGCAGACACTACTAAAGTTTAGATTTGAGAGAGAATTGAATGGAATTTTGCCAAGGTGGAGATTTGTTGTTTTTGGCAAAATATTTTTATCCCACATCGAGAAGTTTTAAACATTTGGAGGAGTCTCTCTTATATATTTAGACAATTGTATTTTTTTCTCTTTCTTTTGTAATATTTCTTCATTTAGTAAAATATTATTTTGGTAGTGTCTGAAAACGTAGGTATAATTGGTCAAACCTCATTGAATTTTGGTGTTATCTTTTATGTCTATTTAATAGCTATTGTCGGGTATAGATGTTTTTAATTATTGTGCTATTAAAATTACTTGTCTTGGTAAAATTCTGTCTAAGGAGAGTGGTTTTTAAATGGGACTATTGTGACCCCTCCACTTTTTCTGGGAATATACCTTGAGATGATTTTTAGTACAATCGTTTACACTCTAATCACATGTACAATAGTTCTCAAGGTAAATTTTTGATATTATTGATAGAAATTAATCCGAATTACACAACAAATTGTATTAGCCATAAGGTCTCTATTTTCTTTCTTATATATATTAAGCAGTACACTTTGTACAAATGATATAGGAATGAGAATTATTCTTTTCTATCTCTGAATTTTTTTCTTCACTCATATGAGTTTTATTTATTTATTTTGTCTTACCAAAGTAAATGAACTAATGCATCCTCACTTATATACTGGTGGTAAATTTAATTTCGGAAAAAATATTATTTTATTATTTAATTAATAGAAAGGTTAAATATTGGCTAGGTAAACATCTTGTAAAGGAGTGGTTATGAATACTATGAACCATTGTATATGGACGGTGAAGAGAGGGCTCCAATTGATAGGAAAAAAAAAATCCGCAATCCCTTAGAATTATTATGCACTTAGATGAAAAAGTAGCAAATGTAATAAATATAAAAATAATTTAATTCTTCATGATCATAGAAAATAGAAAATAAATAAAATTTAAATATTAATAAATTACATAATAATTTTTTTTTCTAAATCAAATAAAAATTAATTTTAGAGATCAATAACAACCGAATCTAAACCACCTCAAAATATTATTATAATTTAGCTTTATGCATAGTTGTAAATTTACTTTATTATTGGTCATGTCAAATTTACTCGGCATACTTGTACGGTGATCGACAAGGAAGAGTGTGACTGCATTATTCTCCTTCAGAGCGTGTTAAAGACATGGAAACAGAATTAAATCTCCCCAGCAGATGTTCGTCAATCTATTATACCGAAGTTTTATTTAAGAAAAGTTAATTTATTTATCACTTAAATCGGTAGATGTTGTTGTCAACTGAAGCATTAAAAAATATATTTAAAAAATCCTACGCTGCCTCATAAAAAGCATATCCAATGTTTACTTCCCCACATATCACTTTGGAATCAATATGATTAATCAACATATAATATTTTAGCATTTTTAAAGCCTTGAAGAACTCATTAACATGTTCCTAATCTTGTTTAGTGAAATAAAAAAGAATTGTTTTAGCATAATTAATGGCATTGGTGACTGCCTAAATGCATTCCCAAGACAACGTGTCGATAGTTTAACATTAATGAAACACAACATCTGCTGAATCCCCAATAAAATTTGCAAAAAGTTAATGTGAACAACCGGAGGATTCGTTATTGAACTTATCCACACAAAGGATTAATTTAAAAAAATTGATTTCTCCGTGGAAATAATTTAAAGATTCGTTTCAATCACTTGACAACAGATTCTCAAAATTGAATTTACATATATTCGGTTCAATTTTATTTTCAAATGAATTGAAGACAAAAATTTGCTATAGCAATAACTTAGTCACATAGCATAATTCTAGACATGGTTCTGGTTCTTGTTTATTTGTATAACAAAAATCACATAATGTACCCTGTATTGAAAAGTGTAAATGTTAGATTTTAGAAACCCTTATTACTTGTAAAAACTGTATTGTTTTTATCTTTGTACTTCATACACATGTAATTCTCTATATTTAGCTTTTTTTCAAACAAATTAGAGGTTAAAGGAAAAGTGAAAAATTAAATTCATGATATCATCTTACAATATTTATTATCTGAGATATTAGAATATTAAGGGAGACATTTTTTAGCAAATTAAAATATTTAAATGATCAATTAGGGAAAAATTCAAGAAGTATGTCAAGTCTAAAATGCTGAAAATGTATTAATTTTTTATCTTTAGAGAGTTCAAGCGATAAAAAGGAAAATTGATGGAAGATTAGATGCCATGTTGATAAAATGACCCTGTTCTCTTATCTATTACGCATTTTGATGGAAGACACATTTATTGTCAAGACCATTGCTGGTCAAGTCCAACACTTCAAGCCTACTGGGCTTAAGCTTGACACAGTCAGATAGGTCCAGCAAATCCAAATAATCATTTCCTTTTCTGTCCTTAAAGGACACAATTGTTATATCATAACTCTATCTATATTGTAATATAGACTATGAGTCATCACATTTGACAAATAAAAAAACGTCTTTTTTTTTTTTTTTTTTGCGAAAGTTCATTTATTATCAAAAGAGATTCTCAAAATTGAACTTAATCATGTTTGATTCAATTGCATTAGAAAATTTATTTTATTTTTAAATAAATTTTAAACTAAATTTAATTATAAATAAAATTTTAATAATATCTTATATTTGATTTAAATAAATATTATATGAATTTCATTTTGTTTTTTTATTATACTATTTATTAAATCAATTTAAAATTTAAAATTTAAAATCATATATTATTTAGCCAAAAGAATCAAACCCATCACTCTTGCCAAATACCTTGGCTATGTGACAAAATGTTTTATCATCCACCCGAGTTTTTTCTGGTTGTTGTCTACTATTGGAGGCTACAAGATTAACCTATGATGAGAACAAATTGGCCAACAATTTCACCACAGGATTTTATCCAACAGGTAATGTGAGCCTTCAGGACAATTTGAGTTGTCGCAAAATCTCACAATTCTTGTAGTGATTGTCGTGTACTCTCAACTATAATTCAAGCATCAGGAAATGGAGAATTTCACCCAATATTCTTGGAAGATGAGAATTATTGGTGCTAAATTGCATATAGTTTTAAAATTCATTTTAGCATGTATTCATTTGCTTTAAGTTGCATTCTAGTTTTGTTTAGTTAGCAGAATATATATTTTTATATTTCTTTTCATTTTTTAGGGAAAAGAAGGTTTTGGAGGTGTTTGGTGTCCATTGGAGCATAAAAAAGAGAAGAAGAGAAGAGCAAAGCACGAAGAGAAAACAGAGTTCAACCTCTATCGTGATTGCGGCATGAAGTGCGAGCATGAGGTGATCGAAGCAAGTAATACATGAGTCGAGGCTCTGTAGCGATCATAGCACCTTAGCGATCATGGATGTCTGGATGCCTTGTGTTCATAAAATTATTAAATTAAATTTTTGAAATTTGCAATGTTAATAATTATTTTTTAATTTATGATATTTGATTATTTGTGAAATTAAATTTAAAATGTTTATGTTGAATATTATTTTAAAAATATTATTATTATTTTGGGATTAATTAGTGTTAATTAATATTTGATCATCTGTATTTGTGTAACTTTACTAATTTTAAATTAATTGTTGAGTATAAGTGTGTGTGTGTATATATATATATATATTGTGGGAGAAAATAATTGAGAGTAGATATTTTAATTTATAATTATTATACTTTTTGTCCTTTTTCAAAAAAAGGGACAGAATATTTTTTTCGGGCCATCTTCTTCTTCTTCTTTCCTATTTTTTTTTTCTTTCTGCCAGAGCCACCATGCACCCATGTTGACCACCACTACCATCACCACCCATGTTGCCACTAAAGCCACCATCTCACAACGCCTAACATCGCCAGTAACTCGCCATTGCCGACCGCTGCCATCTCTCTTCTCTTTCTCAGTTTCTTCTCGTTGCCGAATTTCTTAGGAGCACTTCAGCAATGATTCCGGTCATCTTAGGCCAAGCTTGATGACTCAATCTCTTCCTTTACTCTTGGGCTTCAATTCCCCCAAAGTAATTCATCCAATCATCGCTAAATTCAACATCAATTTGAGAAATTCTATTCTAGGTTTTTATTTTAATTTGTGAAATTGAGCTTGTTTATGGTTGATTCATGTTAAATTGAGGTTGTGAGCTATCCATTTATGATTTTAATATTTTTTTTGGAATTTTTTGAGAAATTCAAATTTTTCGGATCTCGGTTACTGTTCGTGTAGTCATGGATCTAATTAATTTTTATATTTTATTAAATTCTATTACTTATCTAGATTAATATTTGTTAAGGAAGTTTATTGAAATTATGCACCGTAATTTTTATTAATTTAAGTAAACTATTGATAATTATGATGTTTTAGATAGATTTTGAGTAATAATAGCACTAAAATAATCTTTACAAGCTATTTCCTATTTTAAACTAATTTATATTAATTTTTGGAAATAATAAGAACAATAAATTTATTTATTTTTTTAGCTGAAAAAAGTTATTTGTTAATTTTGTGATATATTTAAGTAATTTAAATAGTTATATGCAATTAATGTTATTTAATTTTAAAATTTGAATTAAGTATGTTATTGATGAAAATTTAAATATAAGCTAGAATTTTACTATTTATTGGAAAATAAATATGTTTCATGTTTTATTATAAAAATAAATGAATTTGTGGTATTTAAATGAGATTTTATGATTTCTAGTGATTTTAAAGAAAATTATATTATATTATTATTTATGTGAATTGTGGTTCTCAATTAGGTAATTAGTGTAGTTCAGGGGCCCAACCTAAGACTGGGTGATTGTGTGAATATTCAAAGTGTATTTTCACATAGAAATGACCCTACTTTTAGTAAAACAATGTCTATTTTCTAGAGGAGATTCTGTCAAAATTTTGGTAGATTTCTTAAATAAAACGTGACATCGGCCTATGTCGAATTTCTAGTTTTAGTTGACTTTATGTCATTGGTTGAGTCAGTTTCGTCAATTCTATAGTTTCCATAATTGTTAGAATTTTTATGAATTCATTTTATTTTATTTTACGAGCATATTTTAAATAAATATTATTTATTTTAGAGAACTTTAGGATTTAAGCTGTAGTACCAAGGCAGCAGAAAATGCATTGCCCGTACGCTCAACCTGTGAATTAATTTTATGAAATGTGTGTTGCGAGTATTTTATTATATTTCAAATAATTGAATATAATAAAGAAATGGTTATATGATTGAATTACGAATATTTTTATATTGCCATATGCATGATCGTTTCTTCTATATTTGCGAGTAGAAATTGAAAACATGCTTAAAGGAAATTTATTTCATTATTATTTAATCATTTAATTATTCATTATTTAATGATTTATTTATTTTATTTATTTAATTTTTATAACTCAAATTGATTTGAAGATAATGGTAAAACGTGCTACTAGTGGGTGTTAGTAGGACTACATGCACATGGGAAGATCTCAATATATGTTTAAATTGTAGAATATGCTCGGTCGAGCATGTGCTCTCGGGCAAGAGTAAATGGATAGAGAGCTCAGTGGAGCTAGTGCCCTCGCACTAGATAAAAGGATGTAACTCGGTTGAGCTTTCTCTTGGGACATTAATGTGGAATAAATGAAATAATTGTGGGAGTAACTCGATTGAGCTTACTCTCTGGATGGCAGTGACTTGGATTAAAGAGAGCCGAAAGGTTATTAGATTAATAATTTAGGTGCTCTACTAGGTTGTCATGACCCAAACCGGGAGTTATGACCAGCGCTTGGAAATGAGAATTATTTTGAATCCGGAACTCATAGCAAGCCTTAGAAATAAAAAAACATGTAATAAATAAATAAAAATACACCAGAATTAAAACTTCAATCGATATAAAAATATATACTTAATGTCATATCATAAAATAAAAATATTTCCATACAATATTCAGAGAAAGGTCTCTTATATTAAAATAACATTTTATAGATACAAAGCACTACTACTACAGTTTTCTAAAATACAACAAAGTTTAAATAAATAATTTACATAATCTAACCAGGGCTGAAAAAGTCCAACATTGAGTCATACTACTGAGGTCTGATGATAAGGAATCTCCTGAAAAAATATTGAGGGGAGTCAGACTTCATTGAGCGAATTATTATATTACACTACAAGAAAAAGTCTATTTTGTAACAGATATTTGTAACAAATTATTTTTATCACTAAATTGTAATGGATTTGTAACGAAATAATAAATTAGTAATAAAATTTTTGCAACAACAGAAGATCCGTTACAAAATAAAAATTGTAACGGATTTGTCCATATTTGTAATGGATCTTTAGTAACAAAAATTTTTCGTTACTAAATTTGATACAAAAAAGGCGCTAATTCGGCGGCAAATATTTGTAACAAATTTGTAATAAATATAACAGTTATAAATTTGTAACGGATATACGCTGTTACAAATTTGTAACGGATTTCTAATCCGTTGCAAAATATGTTAGACTTTCAGAAAAAAAAATATTTGGCCTTGTAAATTTGTAACGGATTAGACATCAATTATTAATTTATAACGGATTGCTAATCCGTTACAAAATATGTTAGGCTTTTAAAAAAAAATAATTGGCTTTATACTTTTATTTTTATTTTTATTCAATTTAAAAAGCTCTAACATTTTTGAATTAAAAATTTATTTTATTTTATTTATCATTTTCACTTTTATTTTATGATGTTTTTAAAAGTGTTTCTATAAAATTTATTTTCCTCCAATTTAAAAATAATAAAAATGATATTTTTTACAATATATTAAAATCAGCTTAACAAATTTATCATTAATTTTATATTTTAAATGCACTCAAATTTAATTTTTTAATTAATTAATTAAAGACATTTTATTCAAATATGTCTCTAATATTTGACCTTGCAAATTTGTAACGGATAGTAATCCGTTACAAACTAATGCTAGATTTTTTTAAAAAAATTGGTCTTGCAAATTTGTAACGAATTGTACATCCATTACAAAATATGTTAGACTTAAAAAAAAAATTAGCCTTGTAAATTTTTAACGGATCAAACATCCGTTACAAAATATGTTAGACTTTTAAAAAAATATATTTGGCTTCTAATAGACTTTTATTTTTATTTTTTTCAATTTAAAAAGCTCTAACATTTTTGAATCAAAAATTTAATTTAATTTATTTTATTTATCAATTTCACTTTTATTTTATGATATTTTTAAAACAATTTCTATAAAGTTTATTTTTTCTTTAATTTAAAAATAATAAAAATGATATTTTTTACAATTTATTAAAATTAGCTTAACAAATTTATCATTAATTTTATATTTTAAATATATTCAAATTTAAAATTTTAATTAATTAATTAGTGACATTAAATTCAATAATTGGCCTTTCAAATTTGTAATGGATTGTAATCCGTTACAAAATAATGTTAGGCTTTAAAAAAAAATTGACATTGCAAATTTTTAACGGATTAGACATCCATTACAAAATATGTTAGACTTTCAAAAAAAATTTAGCCCTGCATCCATTATAAAATATGTTAGGCTTTTAAAAAAATTATTTGGCTTGTAATAGGCTTTTATTTTATTATTATTTTTTCAATATAAAAAGCTCTAACATTTTTGAATTAAAAATTTATTTTATTTATCATTTTCATATGATATTTTTAAAATTGTTTCTATAAAATTTATTTTTCCATCAATTTAAAAATAATAAAAATGATATTTTTTCCAATTTATTAAAATCAACTTAAAAAATTTATCATTAATTTTGTATTTTAAATATATTCAAATTTAAAATTTTAATTACTTAATTAGAGATATTTTATTCAAATATGTCTATAATATTTGGACTTTCAAATTTGTAACGGATTGTAATCCGTTACAAAATAATGCTAGACTTTTAAAAAAATTTTGGTCTTATAAATTTGTAACAGATTACTAATCCGTTACAAAATATGTTAGATTTTCAAAAAAGAAAAACTTTGACCCTACAAAATTGTAACAGATTAGACATTCGTTATAAATTTGTAACGGATTGCTAATCCGTTACAAAATATCTTAGGCTTTTAAAAAAATATATTTGGCTTTTAAGAGACTTTTATTTTTATTTTTTTTCAATTTAAAAAGCTCTAACATTTTTTAATCACAAATTTATTTTATTTTTTTTTTCATTTTCATTTTTATTTTATGATAATTTTAAAAATATTTCTATAAAATTTATTTTTTCTTTAATTTAAAAATAATAAAAATGATATTTTTTATAATTTATTAAAATCAGCTTAATAAATTTATCATTAATTTTATATTTTTTAAATATATTCAAATTTAATTTTTTTATAAAATTACATAGTTTAGGATCATTTTTACTCTCATTTTATATTTTCAATATTTTAAATTAAACCTTCTATTTGTTTAGAGATGGTAGTTTCAAAATGTCCCTAATATCTATCTAACCCTAACATTTTATTTTGCACTTTTTCAATCACTGCTACCTCTTTTTTTCCCTTCTCTGCATTTTTTTATTCCCTTCCTTCGCTTCCCCTATTTCTTTCCTTTCATCTCCACAACAATCAAGAAAGTAAGTTTAGCAATTATCCTCTCTTTTAGATCTCACAACAATCCCTGGTCTTCGCTTCTTCTTCACCGCTCGCTGCAATATGACCCGATCACAACAATCTTGTTAAGGTCTGTCTCTCTTTTCCTCTGTCACTCTTTTTCTATTTTTCGTTTCTTTGCATTAGTTGTACAATTTATACATGCGAACTCTAATTTACTTTCTTGAGATAGGAATCTTGAATGTTTGTGGTAGCTAATTCTTTTGATCGTTTCATGTGTTATAAAAGTGTGGAAAAGTCGTATGCTAATGAGAGTTGTGATGGAATTCTGATGCAAATATGGTTTGGGTACTGTTATTTTACTCTGGTGATTTGGTTGGGAGAGATTTAGCACATAATTACATATCCTGATTTGAATTTTACATCATTAAGGTTCTTGCACTGCAACCCTTGTGCAACTTGAAAATTCATTGATAGCTTGTTTATTTATATGTATAGAAGAACTATTCAACTGGCCAAATAAATTATTGTATTCGTATATTATTATGACTTTACTATAAAGAAGGTGGTAAACAACTATGCTCCACTTTCAAACTGTGCCAACCTTGGAATTGTACAATGGCCAAAAGACCACTGTATTAATATACTGCATTTTGCAAAGTAGTATTTCTGTATTTTATTGAGATGGTGTTAAGATGCTTTCTTTTTGGTTTTTGGTTTCAGCGTCGGTTGTCATTGATCAAAGAAGATTTAACTTTCTTTCAGGTACTTATGAAGTCTTCTCTATGATTTGCTCCATCTTTCCCATTTAATGCTTAATTCTGAACTTTTTGTGCATAAACATTACTTATGCTTCCTGGAATTATTATTGTCTGATGATGCTGTTACTCATTCATTTAATGTTGTTAGACTTTGTTCCCAAGCAAGAGAATGCTGAGGAAGCCTTGAAGCCGAGAAAGTTGATAGAGACTGGCCAAAATTAGGACCTTGGTAGCACATTATTTGAGGTAATTATATGCACACTCCCTCCAGTGACTTAGGAATTCATGGACCAGCCTTTTTTTTTCCCAATTTGTTGTCTGCTGTAAAAAGGAGAAACCTTGTTCTCTAACAACATAGATTAGACTACATGCTCATTTTGTAGGCTTTGCCCTTTGTTTTCAATTGGCAGTATACTCTGTTAATGAAAACCGTTTCTTGCTTGGATTTAGATTGGATAATGATTATCATTTTCTAGGCTTGCTTTCAATTGACAGTATTTTAATAAGGAAAGCCGAAGGCTATTGCTTCCAAGTGACTTGTAGTGGATCCATGTGCATACGCTTGTTCTTTAATCTACAAATAGTACATGGATTAGTGTAGCAGTAGCACCGCAGTTCATGTATGCAAAAGAACTTCTTCTCATTTATTTTCTGATGATTATTTGTTTTTGTTCGCTTCTGCTTCTATCCCACTTCGAGTAATTATTCGAATCATGTACCTAGGGTTCAATGCTTTCAAACCATTAGAGATAGATCCCCTGCCGTGGAGCTCATGCCAACGGGCATTTTGGTTCCAAATAATAGCCCTTCTGCTGGAATTTCAGCGTCTGTTTGAAATCAGTTTTTTTTTTTTTAATTCGGTATAAGTTATTTAATATTTGGGTCTAATTATATACAAAAATATGAATCTGTTACTGTATTTGGATCTTTTTCTATTTTCGTTTCTCACTCTGATTTGTTATTTATTTGTCTTTTTTTGTAAATGTAGAATGCTTGTTGTCTAACAAACAAACCAAAAGAGGACGTTATTGATATTGATGCAGCAGATGCCAATAATGATTTGGCTGGTGTAGAATAGGTTGAGGACATCTACAAGCTTTATAAGCTAGTTGAGGTATAATAATTAAGTTCATTTTCCTCAATTTCTTTATTGTGTTATATGCACCTTGCGTGTTGTCTGGTAGTGGCAAATAATTGAGCACATCTTTACATTTTTCAAAGGAACTCACTGCATAATTGTTCTTGATTTTCTTTTAATTGCATGGGAATTCACTGCATAAAAGAAAAAATGTCAGTTCATGGTGGGTTCAAAAGTAAGGTTCTTTACTTCGGAAAAAAAAAAGAAGCTGATTATTAGCTTTGAGTCTGTTACAGCCTATATCTTCTACAAAATATCTCCAAAGTAAGCAACACATCGCTGCAATGTATCTCCAAAGCCTGCAACATATCTCCAAAGTCAGCCAGCATGTAACCAAGGTAGCTTCTCTATCTCATCCAGCAGCCGCCTCCCACCCCCACTTCATCCTCTGCCATGTGATGGGTTATCATTTACGGGCTCCTGAAAAGAAAAAGAAAAAGAAAAAAAATTTTCAAGCTCATTTACTACCAACAATTAACACGAAACAAGGGGAAGATGGAGGAGAATAGAGTTGTGAAGTCTAGGTTCAAAAGGGTTTGTGTCTTTTGTGGTAGCAGCACTGGCAAGAAAGATTATTATAGAGATGCTGCTCTTGAGCTTGGCTGAGAACTGGTATGGTTCTTTCAAGTCTCTCTCTCTCTGCATTTTTTTTTTCTTTGATACCTTTCTGGTTTAGAAGCGCAAGGAAGCTCAAAATCACATATTTTCTTTGGTACATGTTAAGATTTCAAGGAGATTGGGTTGATGGGCTTAGTATCTCAAGACTGATTAATTGATTTTTGATTATATTTCTTCTATATTTTTTTTTAGAATCATCTCGAAAACTTTGATGAACAAAGAGGTAATTAAATTACACATAATTTGGTATTTTTGAAGTGGGTAGGTACTGGATTAATTAGTTTTCTTGAGTTATTGTTGTATCATCTCATATAGTTGAAGTATATATGAATAATATTATTCCAAAAATGATAGCATTTTGTTTATGGCGTTGCTTTTTTTATTATTATTATTTTTACAAGTTAAACATAGATGTGTACTTAACTATAATTATTTTGGTTGCTTTTATTAAGCAGATAATTGGAGAAACAATCGGGGAGGTCAGGTCAGTAGTCGACATGCACCAAAGGAAAGTTGAGATGGCCCGTTATTCTAACTGTTTTGTTGCCTTGCCAGGTCTTTCTCTCGCTCTCCCCTTTTTTTTTCTATAATATTAATATTAATAATAACAATGTAATATAATTTTTATGATCTGATAGTGATAATGTTTGCACACATATAAATAATCATAGGTGGATATGGAACATTGGAGGAGCTATTGAAAGTGATTACATGGGCCCAACTAAGCATCCATGACAAGTCTGTAAATCAACTTTCATGTCCTTAATAAGATAGGATTGGATTTAAGTTTTCTGAAAGTTGGTTTTATTCAATGTTTCATAGCAATTAATAATAAATTGTCACTCTTGAATTTGTTCATAATTATAATTATAATTAATAATTTTAACATGTAGGCTTGCTTAATGTGGATGGCTACTACAATCTTATGCTTACTTTCATCCACAAGGCCATGGATGATGGATTCATTATGCCTTCTCAATGTTGCATTATTGTTTTTGCTCCAAATGTCAAAGAGCTCATTCAGAAACTTGAGGTGGGTTATCAATATTTTCCTCTCTAAGCACATTAATTCTTTATTTTATCCTTTCTTCCTCTACTTCTTCTATTTATTGTTATTATATATTTTTTGAAACAAAAAAAAAAACCGTTAGGAATATGTGCCTATGCATGATGGTGTTGTTGCAAAGGTTAAGTGGAAGGTTGAGCAAGTGGATGTGAGTATTACTACAAATTATAATATTTCATGTGACTATAAGAAATTATAAACAAAAAAAAAAAAAACTTTTGAATTTCAACATTTAAATCCTTTGGCTCAGAGTAGTGGAGATGTAGCAAATGATTTGACAAGCCAATGAAGGGAATGAAAATCAATTGGATGAAGGTTGGAATTTTGAAATTAGATAGGGTTTTGACTGTGAGCCCATACTACCTATGAGAACTTTGTAATCTGTTTATTTATTTTATATCACTATAATACTATTGTATAACAATTATATTTTTATATTTTAATATTATGTGATTTTTCTATTTGTTCAAATAATAATAATAATAATAATAATTTTTATATATGTTTTTGTAATGAATTCTTTTATAATTTTGTAACAAATATTATGTTACAACTCTTTTGAAGGTAGTAACAAATTAAAAATATGTTACAAATTTGTAATGGATTTGTCATAGCTCTTAAGTTACAAATTTTTAACAGTTATAATCTGTTACAAATTGTAACAGATTTATAACAAAAAATTTGTTACAAATTTATAACAAATGTGTAACAAATTCAATCTGTTAAAAATTTGTAACGGAAAATTTTGTTACTAATTTTGCAACAGATGTTATCTGTTACAAATCCATTATAAATTTGTAATGGATTTCTCCACTTAGCTACTAAGTAATTTGTAACAAATTTGTAACAGATTATAATTTTGTTATAAATTAGTAATGGAATATCTATTACAAAGTAGTTACAAAATTTGTAACGGAATTTTTATTTATGTTACAAAAAATTTGTAACCATCAAATTTTTAACAAAATATTTCCGTTACAAATGCTCATTTTTAACATATTTGTAACGGATTTTGCTGTTATAAAATAGAGTTTTTTTTTGTAGTGTTATATGTACATGCAATCTAAAACATATATAATCAGACATTAGTATATATATATACATATACACAAGCATTTCACATAGATGCTAAAATTCATTTTATATATATAATAGATGCATAAAATATTTTAATTGAAAGACCGGAGCAGAACCCTAATAGTTAACAACCTCGATCATAAAAATCATCAGCCAACAGGCTTAATCAAAACTCCAAGTATTAATTTATCCAACTTAAGGTCATAGACTAGCCCCGAGTACATTAGGTCAACCGAGGCTTCACAATCTCACTATCAGTATGACTGGACTTGAGTACACTTAGTTAACCGATGATCCACAGTTAGCTTTTTCTAAAACCAATATTTCAATAGCAATATTAGATTCTCAACCTAATTCTACCATACTATCGTGCAACAATCTTAGCGTAGCCTATTAGATAGCATGTTCTACTGCTATCCTTCAAATCATTCTTATAATTATTAAAAATAGTAAAAATGCATAATTAAAATACAAGTGGCGTTCGTTTAAAGAGGAATATACCAATTATATACTAAAAGTATACCCAAAGTATACTGAAAATATACTAAATATAAACTAGATATATATACTACAAATATACCCAAATAAACCATGAATATACCAAAAATATATTAGGTATATACTCAAAATTACAACATGCATAAATATTCCATATATAGATATATTAAAATATATCATACTGAAAGTATACCAAACATATACTAAATCATTTAATAAAATAATTCATATTTAAACTCATTATGGAAATATAAAAACTCAAATTCATGCACCCTATATGCAATACATATATAAAATAATAAGTCACAAGTTTGCGCTCCTCGAGATAGGCTTGACGGGCTCGGTCTGATAGGCCTCGGTCTCAACGCAGTTAGAAAATAAATAATAACAAATTAAAATAAATTTCTAACTTATACTTATAAAGGAGACTCAATCTAGAAATTTAAAACTCAAACAAAAACAGACATTTAGAATCAACCCGATGTCACGTTTTATGAGAATTTTATTAAAAATTTGGTAGAATTTTCTCTGTAAAACAAAATTCTCTCTACATATAGTATAGTCGATCCTATAAGAAAATACACTTTTAAAACCATAAAACTCAACACCTCAGGTTGAGACCCCGAACTGTATAATTTTCCAACTGGGGTTCACAAATTTCAACAATAAATATAACATAATAAACATACTAAAAATCATTAAATTCTATAAATGTCCATAAAATACTAATATATAATATATTTAAACATTAAATCACTAAATATAATTATTTTCACAATAATTAAATAAAATCTCAAATAATAATAATCTAATATTAAAATCCAAAATTTCCATAATTCCATATAAAATGGTAAAATTCACTTTTATATACTCAAATAGCTTAAATATATCATAAAGGTAATTAAAAATCCATTTAATCACCAAAATAGTAATAATATATATTATTTGAATATAATTTTTGAAAATTAGTTTTAATTAGTTAAAAATAGTAAATAATTTACAAAAATTATTTTAATACCCAATATATCTCGGTGCTAGCTTTCCCTTTTTGCCAAATCTCATCACACCATTCATCGAAGACACTTTCAGAAACACATAGTCCCTAACCTGAAACTCCACATCTCTATGCCTTGGATCCGCTTAGCTCTTTTATCTACTAGTTGCAGTCCCTAATCTCCTTTTAATCACAACAACCTTCTCAACAGCATCCTAAACTTTCTCATGTCCAGTCAATGCTCTCTCTAATCTCATCCCAACACAGAGGGGATTTACACTTTCTTCTGTACAAAGCCCTATATGTTGCCATCTTAATACTACTATCGTTGTTGTTATTATATGCAAACTCCATAAGCTATAAATGATCATCCCAGCTACCTCTCAGATCCAATACACACATCCTCAACATATCTTTGAGTTTCTGGATCGTCCTCTTAGATTAACCATCTACCTGAAGGTGAAAAGTACTACTGAAATCAAGCCTAGTGCCCATTACTTTCTGTAACTTCTGCAAAAAATGAGAGGTAAAAACTGAACTGAACTGAATTGATATCAGATACAATGGACACAAGTACTCCATGAAGCTACACAGTATGCTTAACATACAGTTTTGCCAATTTATCTACAGAATAAGTGGGTTTCACTAGCAAGAAATGAGTAGACTTGGTTAACCTGTCCATAATCATCCAGATGGAATTATACCCATCCTTAGAATGAGGTAACCCAACCACAAAATTCATAGCAATTTTGTCCCATTTCCACTCAGGAATAGGATGTGGCTGAAGCTTCATAGAAGGCTTTGATGTTCAGCTTTCACTTGCTGATAAGTTAAACACTTAGTAATAAAATCAACTACATCTTTCTTCATTCCATCCCACTAGTACAAATCTCTGATACTATGGTACATTTTAATGACACCTAGATGTACATTGTAGGCTATAGAATATGCTTCCTTAAGGATCTCTTCTCTTAAATTATCCATTTCAGGAATGCACAACCTACCACTGATCCACAAAACACCTTCATCATCAAGTGTGAAATTAGTGAACTTTCCTGCATAAGTATTCTCTGCAAGCTCTGCTAGAATAGGATCTTAGCCTTAAGCTGCTTTAATCCTATCTGTTAGCATAGATCGAACTCTGAACTAAGCTAACAATCCACCAGATATACTCATCTTCATCATCAGACCTTGATCCACTAACTAGTGCAACTTTTGGATCAACAGTCTCCTCTCCACACTGATGTGAGCAAGACTACTTGAGGACTTCCTACTCAAGGCATCTGCTACTACATTAGCCTTGCCTGGATGATAAAGAATCTCATAGTGATAGTCTTTCAGGAGTTCTAACCATCTCCTCTGTCTCAGATTCAGATCTCTTTGTTGAAAAATATACTTAAGGCTCTTATGGTTTGTGAAAATCTCATAAGTCACCCCGTACAGATAATGTTTCCAAATCTTGAGAGCAAAGATCACTACAGCCATCTCTAAGCCATGGGTAGGATAATTCTGTTCATGCTTCTTCAACTGCCTCAAAGCATAAGCTATCACCCTACTATTATGCATCAACACATAACCTAAGCCAACTTTATAGGCATCACAATACATTATGAATTTATTTACTCCATTAGGCAAAGTCATGGTTAACTTTTCCTTCATCAATTGGAAACATCTGACCACTCAAACTTCATATTCTTCTAAGTTAAGCAAATATGCAATTCTAAAAAAATACTTCATAAACCTCCTATAATACCCAGCTAAACCTAGAAAACTTCAAATCTCTGTAATTGTCTTTAGTCTGGGACACTTAGATACTACCTCAATCTTTTATGGATCAACCTGGATACTATCTTTAGACACTACGTGTCTAAGGAATGTAACACTCTTCATTTAGAAATCACACTTTGAGAATTTAACATAAAGTTGATGTTCTCTCAGTGTCTGCAGTATAGTCCTTAAGTGATATACATGCTCCTCTATACTCTTCGAATACACCAGTATATCATCAATGAAGACTACTATAAACTGATCTACATATGGTTTGAATATCTTATTAATCACATCCATAAAAGCAATTGGTGCATTAGTTAACCCTAATGACATCACTAAAAATTCATAGCTATATCAAGTGCAGAATGTCATTTTAAGAGCATTGGCCTTACTGATCCACAACTGATGATAACCTGACCTCAAGTTAATCTTAGAAAAGAATTGCGCACTTGAAGCTAATCAAACAGATCATCTATCCTCATGAGAGGATACTTGTTCTTCATTATCATCTTATTCAGCTCTCTATAATCTATGCACAGTCTCAGGGTACCATCCTTCTTCCTCACAAACAGGACTAGTGCACCCTAATGAGAAACAATGGGTCTGATGAAACCCTTATCTAGCAATTCGTATAACTGCTCTTTTAACTCTTTTAACTCTGCAGGATCCATTCTATAGGGAGACATCGAAATAAGAGTAGTTCTTGAAACCACATCTATACAGAACTCAATCTCTTTGTGAGGTAGTAAACCTAGCAACTCCTTAGGAAAAACATCAAAAAACTCATAGGCCACAGGAACATATGTGAGTGACAACTTCTCCATTCAAGTATCCCTAACTAATGCCAAATATCCATGGCAACCCTTTCTTAGCATCTTTATAGCCGTGATAGCGGAGATGAGATTTTGAGGTGCAGAACTCTTATCACCCACAAACTTAAACTCTTCTTCATTAGGAATTCTAAAAATCACCTATTTACTTCAACAATCCATACCGACATAGTGCTGAGACAACTAATCTATACCTAGAATCACATTGAACTCCATCACATACAATAATACTAATTATGCTGGCAATTCTCTACCTCTAACAAATACTAGATAACTAGAAAGAACATCATCAATGTCCAACGAATCGCTTTGAGGAGTGGCGATAAACAAAGGAAAAGCCATCCTCAAAGCTTGCCAATGTGACTTTAAAGCAAAAACAAGGGATACAAAGGAACGTGTGGCAAATCCTAAACATACACTTAAAAGTAATATAACTCACTCTAACTAATATTAATAATTTGTCATACCAACTAATAATAATTAATCACCTAAGTTAGAAGTTTCCTTTAGTTAAAACAAGTTTATTTTTCAATATATGCGTTCTCCAATATAGCATGCCAATGGTTTAACATTGAAGACAACATTTACTCAATCTCTATGATATAAATATCTTTCCATTACATAATATGTATAGTTCTCTTGTTTTAAATTACATAAAAATTAATTTTACTAATTAATAGTAATTGAATTAAAATTGACATTTTAGAATGTCACTAAAATTAAATTAGATAGAAATTAATTTTGCAACATTAATAAATTTTAAATTCTCATTTTAATATATGAAGCAGTAAAGAAATGGCCAATAGGCCACTCTTTATATATATAAACATTCTCTATGATGCAGCTAAATTTGTGGAGACTGCAAGATGAGATCATACAATGAAGGTTGAAGACATGGGTAGTTTTATTTAGGGAAATGTTGGATGTTGCATCTAACATTTCCATTGCAAGGGTCATTTTTTCCAAAATGACCTCCATTCAAACGGATAGAGCCCCCTATATTTAGGGGCAAAAATGGAAGAAAAAAAGTTTTTTATAGGGATTAAATAGGTTATTTTTTAAGGACTAAAGTAGTTATTTACCACATTTGTGATTTATTGTTCATGTCGCAATTTGCGACATGTATAATTGCCCTATAATTATTTATCATCATATGAGCTAGCATTGATCTTAAAAAATAGCACGTCATGAATTTTTTTTAGCAAATACAGGGACAACAGGAGAATGTGATACCCTTTATTTAATTATTGTAGATAGATGGTATGCAACAAGCTATAAGCTTTAAATAACTAATGATAAGTTGTTGATGAGGTCTACACTAGTTGTTCCAATGGAGTCTGTCGTTAGTAATAGTCTTATCATTGCTTGTGTTTGGATAAGACTAAACATCTCCATTATAGTATAGTCGTCATAAAGCATATATATTGTGGGAAAGTTTCCATCTATAGATATTTGAATTGTAGTCGATAGGATCCTCAAAGTATCCTCTAAACTGACTATGCCTCCTTTTGGAACCAATCTTATAGTGTAATAGAGGGCCAATAAATTCATAACAGATGTTAGTCTTATCGCCTTTGAGGTCATTTAGATAATAACTATAAGAGAAATAGCTATGTTTGTTCCTATGGTATTGCTGTTATAATTAAAAACCTGCACAACTGCATCATTTAATTGTCTATTTCCAAGTGTTACCATGTTTTTGTATGCTCTAGCAACTTGCAAACCTATATAGCTACCACCATATGGAAGTTTGGTTTTAGTTGTTCCTCCAAAAAGTGAAGAGTTATATATAGCTTCAGAAACATCCTTAAAGAAGTAGGAATTTACATTAACTTCAAAACCAACAACATTTGCGTTGATCACATCTAATACTATTATTGCACCTCAAATATCAATCAAAATATACCTATCGACAGGCATATAGTTAGGCAACACTGGTATGCCATGGGTAACATGGTTACAAAGTCCTCATAGCTCTTCACATCGTCACTGTCTGCGCTAAAATACAGTCTTATAGCTTACTGTTAAGGGTACAAAGACAACTATCTAGCAAATGAACCATGTTGCCACCACAATATCCACTTTCATATTTTCCTTTATTATCAAATAAAATTGTTTTGCGTACTTATCAAAATATTGAAAATAATTAACAAAAGATCAAGCAACCATAAAAAATAAAAAGATAAACATCAAAATTACAGGCTTTTGATTACTTATAAGCTTAGGAGCTGAGGATTAAGAAGAGATGGTTTGTGACATTAATAATCAAAAGCTTATATTTTCATTTGGGGAACCATCCCCATTTTCTACCTTAATTTTTTCATTTATATTTTCACTTCACATTGCATTATGATTTATTTATATTCAGTCAATGCTCTACACATTATCCAAACAAACATGCTGAAAATGTTTTCTTTTATAAACATTTTTTTGTACATGTGTATGTGATGAGTTGAAATTTAGAAGTTATCTAGTAGTGTAAGTTCATCTTTGTTTATGATTATAGATGATTTTTTTTATACATATTATATTTTTGTTTATATTTGGAAATGATTCATGATCCCTTCCTGCCTAAATTTATCAATCACAAGCTAATATATACACTATATTCTATGAATTTCATTTCGTATAAGGATAAAAGATTTCATTGACATGCATTTTCAATATGATAGTTTTAAGAAAAATATTTAACATTTTTATTTATTTAAAATTTAACGAGTCATGATATATAAAGAAAATGTTTTTTTTTCTTAGTTAAAGATAAACAAATATTTTTATTTGGATAATAATTGTTATTTTTATTTGTATTTCGAGTCATGACTATATATAGTTTAAAATAAATATAAATGGTTAAATTAACTTTAATGAAGTATTATTGATTTAATAACATATTTAAGAATATTTAAGAAAAAATAAATTTGAGGAAGCCACGCCCTTAATAACTTATATAATACTAAAGTCCAACCTTAATTGAAGGGTTGAACATGTATTTCTTCTCACCGTTATCCTATTCTAAAGAACAAAATTAAGAATTTATAAACATACCTATTTCATGTGCTCATTGAAGAAGGTCAATGCCAAACCACTTAATCAAAGCCCTCAAATCTAGCACTTCCTTTTACATAAAGATCACATGTCCACTGTCCACTTTCTATTTTCAAATGACATCACCTTCCATGTATAATACAATGTTCACTTACCATGTAAAACATATAATGTCTCTTTCTATGAGAGTTGTATTAGCCATAACCATAACAACATCTTTATTTTTCTTTCTTGTATATAATCAGCAGTACACTTTGTTCAAATGATATAGGAATGAAAATTATTCTTTTTTGCCTCTGAATTATTTTCTTCATGGTATTAGAGTATGAAATTCTCATCCCTAATATATCTCTTATCAAAATGAATAATGAAATTGATTTCTCTCTTAAAATCCTCCATTAATGCTCTAGGTTAATATCTTTGAAATTACATAACACAAATTATCTGCTTTGGCATTCACAAATGGAGCCCCTCATTTAGAGCATAGACATGTATAGCACACTACCTTGTTGAAGGGAATGAACCTCTACAAGAAATAAAAAAGGAAGGCAAAACATAACTATCTCTTATGGAAAAGAAATAACAGTCTTCTCATTACCTTCCTGCTGAAAAACATTGAAATTGAAATGCTCATTGCACTTGCAGATGTTGGTTCAGCCTCCAAGGCATGGAAATATTGGGGTTAATTAGATTTTTCTACTAGATAATAAGTGAGATTTACAAAAAATAAATAAGAGTGGTAAAGTGTGCACAGTAATATAAAGACAGCTTATCCTACCAAATTAAAATAATAAAATTAATAAGACAGTCAAACCGACCAATGAGTGAATTAAAATAGGCGGTAAAAAAGCTATCGTATAAATTGAAAAAAATAAATAAATAGGACACTAATGTTTTTTTATGTGGAAACCTTATAAAAGGAAAACTCCATGGGATCTAGCCTAGTTAAATCTTCCACTATAAAAATAATAGGATTACAAATTACAACTCTCAATTTGTGGTTCACCCTCACAAATTGGTTTTCTTAAATAATATTTTTTTCTCACCCTTCCCCTTTATACCAAAGAGAAGCTCACACAAATATTTTACACTCACCCAAAACTTATACCCAAATCTCTCTATTTTTATTTACTCATACCACTCACTCTTGCACACACAACTCTCCCACTTTTTGCTCTCACTCACATCACTCATAACATAAATAACTCTTATGCACTTACAAAAAAAAAACACACTTAAAAACTCTTACAATGTGTGGCTATTTATAGCCTTGCAAAAGGTTGGTAAGTTGAAAATTTTTCAATAAATGCAGCACTAAATTCAATGCTGCAAAGTTTGACTACCTCTTTTTTTTTGTCAAATTTGTATACTAATCTTTAAATTTGTAGGCTTATGGATCCTACTTGTAAGCGGGACCCACCCAACAAATCTCCCCCTCACGCCTCAAGTGGGACATGGAAATGAACCTGCTTTCTTTGAGCAGAACATTAGTTTCTTTAAAGTCAAGACTTTAGTCATCATATTTGACCCACTGTCATCAGTATGGATTTTCTCCAATGAAAACATCTTTATCTCCAATGCATCATGAATCAAATGATACTACACATTAATGTGCTTAGACCTTGAGTGGAATGTTGAATTCTTACTGAGATGAATTGTACTTTGACTATCACAATATAGAATGAATTTTTCTTAATTGCAACCTAACTCTTGTGGAAATTTCTTCATCCACAAGAGTTCTTTTGTAGTTTTTGTAGCATCAATGTATTCAGCTTCAGTGGTAAACAAAGCAACATATTTTTGCAATTTTAATTGCCAAGACATTGTACCCCTGTAAATGTCATCATCTACCCAAAGGTTGACTTTCTAGTGTTGACTTCACCAGCCATATCTGCATCTATATATCCACATAATACAGGTTTACCATCATTAAAGCATAAACCAACTTTAGAAGTACCTTTGAGATATCTAAGAATCCATTTAACTACATGCCAGTGGTCTTTACCAGGATTACAGAGATATCTGCTAACTACTCTGACCACATCAGCAATATCTGGCCTTATGCATACCATAGCGTACATTAAGCTACCAACAGTTGATGCATAAGGCACTTTCTTCATTTCTTCTTTATCTTTCTCACTTGTTGGACATTGCTTAGAGCTTGTAAGTGGAGTGCTGACTGGTTTTGAATTGCCCATATTAAATTTCTCTAGCACCTTTTTAATGTACTTTCCTTGAGACAATGACAACTTCTTGTTCTTTCTATCATGAAGAATTCTCATGCCATGAATTTGTTTAGCTGCTCCCAAATCTTTCATAGTAAAGGTTTTGCTTATCTCCTTCTTAAGATCTTTTATCTTTGTAATGTCTCGACAACTAATCAACATATTATCCATATATAGTAAGAGAATGATAAAATTATCATCAGAGAATTTCTACACAAAGACATAGTGATAAGAGTTTATCTTTATATAATCGTGGTTCGCCATGAATGACTCAAACTTTTTGTATTACTATCTTGGAGCCTATTTTAATCCATAAAGGTTCTTCTTTAATATGAATACAAGTTTCTCCTTTCCTTTAACTTTAAATCCTTCTAGTTGTTCCATGTTAATTTCTTCGCCTAGATCTCCATGAAGAAATGCCATCTCCACATTAAGTTGTTCAATCTCTATGTTCATGCTAGCTGCTAACCTAAGTGCTACTTTGATTGAAGACATTTTTAAAACTGGTGAAAATATGTCTTCAAAATCAATACCCTTTTTTGTCTAAAGCCTTTCACAACCAGCCTTGCCTTGTACCTTGGTTATGAGTTACTTTCTTCATGCTTCAATTTGAACACCCATTTATTTTTTAGTGCCCTTTTACCTTTAAGAAGTTGCACTAGTTTAAAGGTACTATTGTCTTGTAAGGATTTCATCTCCTTTTGTATAGCTTTTGCCCACTTTTCTTTATGTTCACCTAAAATAGCTTCTTTATAGCATTCTGGTTCTCCTTCTTCAGATAAGATCATATACTCATTTGAAGGGTATCTGTGGCTTTCGACTTGACCTCTAGCTAATCTTCTCAAATTGAGTTGTATAATAGGAGGTTTATTGGCATCATCCTTGCCAACTCCCCTTTCATTATCTTCTGGTAAGGCTCCCCCTTCATTATAACTAGCAGGTAGAGGAACTAGCTCTAGATTTACTGGATATTCTTTTGTTTGTTTGGTTTCCTTCTTTTTCTTTATATCTTTAAAGGTTTGATCTTCAAAGAAGATAACATCTTTACTTCTAATGATCTTCTTATTAATAGGATCCCAAAGTCTATAGCCAAATTCTTCATAAGCATAACCCAAGAATATACATTCCTTGGATTTTCTATACAGCTTGGTTCTTTCATCTCATGGAATATGAAGAAAGGCTCTACAACCAAACACTTTCAAATGTTCATAAGAAATATCCTTTCCAATCCACACTTTTAATGGTATGTCGCCAATAAGTGGAACTGAAGGTGACAAGTTGATTAGGTCAATTGTAATTCTCATTGCCTCCCCTCAAAAGGAGTTGGGTAATTTTGCATTTGAAAGTATACATTTGATTCTTTCACAATTTGTTCTATTCATCCTTTCTATAACACCATTATGCTGAGGTGTTTTTGGTATCGACTTCTCAAGCTTGATGCTAAATTTTCTACAGTATTCTTTAAATGGACATTTTTTTTCAATACCATTATCTCCATAAACACAATTCAGCTGTCTTCCAGTTTCTTTGTCCACTTTTATGTGAAGTACCTTGAAAACTTCTAGCACTTGGTCTTTAGTTTTTAGACCAAATGACCATAATTTTCTAGAGCAATCATTAATGAATGTTACAAAATACAAAGCACTGCCAAGACTTATAGTTTGCATCATGCATACCTCAATATGTACCAAATCAAGACTATTTAGTTTTCTTGATGGTATGGAACTCCAAAATGCAATTCTGTGATGTTTCCCATGAATATAATCAACACAGTTTTGTAGATGTACACTTTAATCCCTAGTAAGAGATCTCTCCTTGCTAGCCTCTGGAGCCCTTTCTCACTTATATGACTAAGTCATTTATGCTATAACTTGATTGGAACTTCTTTCTCCGTTACATTCATTTAGTTTTTCTATAGCTTTACTTTTGTTTTAAAGAGGGAGTTGATTTTCTTCCCTCTAGCCATCACTAGAGAGCCTTTAGTGAGCTTTTAATTTTGTCTACCAAAATAGCTTTAGTAGCCTTCATCATGAAGGTTTCTGATGGAGATTAAATTTAACATGATGTCTAAAACATGCCATACATTTTTAAAGAGCAATTCACATCCAGTGTTAGTTTATGAATAAATATCTCCCATGCCAATAATTTTGGGTGCTCCATCATTTCCCATCCGTACCAAGCCAAAGTCTCCAGTAACATAGGATGAGAAGATATCCTTTCTAGAAGTGACATGGAAGGAGGCACCTGTGTCAACCATCTAGGTTTGTTCTTAATATGTGAGATGGATAATATTTTCATTTAAGACAACTTTAACTTCATCTCTAGCTATTACAACATTTGTTTATGGAGCTTCTGCTAGTTGATTTCTTGATTGCTCAGCTTTTTATATTCTATATTTCCTTTTAAAATGTCCATGCTTGCCACAGTAATGACAAGTGAAGTCTTTCTTTGATCGATATTTTGATCGGCCCCTTTAATGATTCTGACAAAATCTGCTTTTACTTCTTCCACTCTGTTCTTGTTTTTCTGACATAAGAGCTTCAAATGTTTTACTATTTTTATTTCATCTGGATTCTTCATTGAACAATCTGTCCTTTACCATCTCCAATGTCACCCTTTCATTAGGAGCTAAATTTATGACAAATATAAAAAGTGTATCCCAACTTTTTAGAAAAGATATCAGTAAAAATGTTGCCAATTGATTGTCATCAAATTTGCAATTCATTGTTGAGAGTTGATCTACAACACCTTCAAATTTTTTGATGTGTTCTATTATGCTGCTGCCATCTATGTATTTCAAGGTAGTCAAACAGCATATCAAATTGGATACATTTTGTGCACTTGGTCACGCGTACGTCTTCTCCAATTTTTTCCACAACCTATAAGCATCAGTTTCTTTGGCAACCCTCTGCATAATGCTCCTATCAATCCATTGTCTGATTTGAGCTGTACACTTTCTGTTGAGCACTTCCCAATCTACATCTTTCATTTTTACTGGCTTACTAATAGCTACACCATTGACAATTCTGATAGGCTACCATAAATCTTTCATGTATAAAAGATCCTCCATGATTGACTTCCAAACTGAGTAATTTGTTGAAGTCAATTTGAACATGTTGCCTATGTACTTCATTTTTATCTAGATAGGAAAAAAATTTAAACCAACCAAGCTCTGATACCACTTTGTTGGGGTCAATTAGATTTTTTTACTAGATAATAAATGAGATTTACAAAAAATAAATAAGAGTAGTGAAGTGTGCACATCAATATAAAGGTGATTTATCCTACCAAATTAAAATAATAAAACTAATATGGCGGTCAAACCAGCAAATAGGTGAATTAAAATAAGCGGTAAAAAATCTACCATATAAATTGAGAAAAGTAAATAAATAGGACACCAATATCTTTTTATGTGGAAACCTTATAAAAGGAAAAAACCATGGAACCTAGTCCAGTTAAATCTTCCACTATAAAAATAATAGGATTACAAATTATAACCTTCAATTTGTGGTTCACACTCACAAATTGGTTCTCTCAAATAATATTTATTTTTCTTACCCTTTTCCTTTATATCAAAGAGAAGCCAACACAAATATTTTACACTCACCCAAAACTTATACCAAAATCTCTCTATTTTTATTTACTCAAACCACTCACTCTTGCACACATAACTCTCCCACTTTTTGCTCTCGCTCACATCATTCACAACATATACAACTCTCTTGCACTTACAAAAAAAACACTTAAAAACTCTTATAATGCATGGTTATTTATAGCCATGCAAAAGGTTGGTAAGTTGAAAATTTTTCAATAAATGCAGCATCAAATTTGGTGTTGTAAAGCTTGACTACCTCTTTTTTTTTTATATCAAATTTGTATACTCATCTTCAAAATTGTAGGCTTATGGGTCCCACTTATAGGCAGGACCCACCTAATAGGAAATCCATAGAATAATATATTCTCCTCACTACAGTTGAAAAGGAGATGATTCTAAATGAGACTCCTATCCATTGATGATTATGTGAAGAAATTCAAGGGCCTATATGATAGCTTAGCTATAATAAAGAAGCCAATTGATAAAATAAAGAAGGTGTTTCAAATTGCAAAATGTCTTGGTCCCAAATACCAAGACTTCCGCACCATTATTCTTACAAAATCACCTTATCCTTCATTTCATCAAAATTTGTTATGGCACCTCAAGCCCATGAACAATTAAATTTTGATACCTCTCAACAAGCCCCGAATCCATGAAATGACCAAGCTTACTTTGCTTAAAGAGGAAGAGGTTATGGTAGAAATGAAGGTAGATTCAATTCTCATGGGCGTGGGTTTAATCCCCTAGCAAGACATAGCACTCAAATCATATACACCAATGCTCATCGGGAATCACAACCAATAGTAATCTTGTTGACAATAAAAATGGAAAATAAGATACGACACCCATCATATGTCAAATATGTGGAAAAAATAATTACTCTGCTATTAAATGTTGGAGCCACTTTGATCATTTTATTCAATTAGAGGATCAACTCCACAAAGCACTTGCAGCCATGAATATGAATCAAAGTGATGACCCAAATCTTTATGCTAACTTAGGTGGCATCACACACATTAATCCAGGTAAACTTTCAACTGTGATTCAATATAATGGTGATGATTCTATTATTGTCAGTAATGGAGACAATTTGCACATTAGTCACACTGGAGAAGGTAAAATTAAAACAAATGATGGTGTTATTAATCTTAAAAATGTTTTAGTAGTACAAGAAATAAAAAAATCTCATTTGTAATGCTAAATTAACATCTAATAATGCTTGTTCTGTTACTTGCAATGCTAACTAATTTTTTGTCAAGTCTCAACAGGGAAAGGTTTTTGCTAAAGGTTATAAGCATAATGGCTTATATGAATTAGACAATCATCATAAAGCTTTTACTATTTATACAGGAGTTTCTTAAACAATTTAGCATCAACATATGGGACATCCAAATTTCAATTTTTTAAAAATTTTACACTCCAAGAATTAATCAACGTTTAAATTGGGAACAATTAAAAACTATTTGTGGTAGTTGTCAAATGGGAAAGAGTTATAAACTTCCATTTTATTTGACAAATAAAATTGCCAATTTTCCTTTAGATTAATTACAATGTGATTTGTAAGGACCCCCCACCCCCCTTAATTATGTCTTGTCAAAATTTCAAATATAATGCTATCATTGTGGATGATTGCACCTGCTACACGTTGATATTTTCTTTAAAATAAAGATTTGATTTCTTTGAAGTTTTTACTAAATTTCAAAAACAAGTAGAAATTTTGTTTGCGCAAAAAAATTTGAAGCTTTCAAAGTGATGGTGGAGGTGAATTTACTTATATAGCTTTGAAAATCATTTATTCAATAATGGTAGAAATCACCAATTTTCATGCCCTCACACTCCATAACATAACGTAGTTGCCAAAAAGAAACACCATCATATTGTAGAAATAGGGCTCACTCTTCTTTTTCAAGCTCATATGAGAAATAAAAAATTGGATTGATGCTCTTCTAACCACTACATTTTTAATTAATCCCTTGCCATTATGTACATATAATATGAATCTCCATATTCAAAATTATTCCATCATGAACCTGATTATAGCATGTTAAGAATTTTTGGATGCAGGTGTTTTCTTTACCTTCGTGATCAAGGAAACAAAAATAAATTTGTAAGAAAATTTTATCCTTGCACTTTTATTGGTTATAGCCCTATTCATAAAGGGTACTGTTGTTTATGTTTTTGTACTAACAAAGTGTATATTTCTTGACATGTAGTATTTGATAAATTTTATTTTCCTTGCTCTCCCTCTCAAGATTAGGTCACTTCAAGGGAATTAGAAATCACTTTTTTCTAGATAATGTTGAACACGTACAACCCTATCAAATAGAGAAAGGGACAAAATTGCATGCCTCTACACTAAAAGCACCAACTTCCACAACTTCTACTTTAAATAATTTGAACCCCACTGACCAAAATCATTCAAAAGCTCTAACTCATACGCAACTAATACCCAACCTTGATCCTCACTTTGATCCCAAACCATTTTCAATCATAAAAAATTCCCTTCATCCCATACCTTGATCCTAAACCATTTTTTATCACCAAAAATTCCTTTCATCCCACACCCACTACCGAAACATCACCCTTTCCTAAGTCCATATAAATTGCCCACCACTCAACACATCTTATCCCCATACCTCCCATTTCACCATTGACCCAAGCCATCATGACCTCGTCATCCTACTAATTAACAAACCTTATCCCACTTGCCTCACTGATTGATCCTACATCAGTCCTCAAGTCACAGTCTTGCCCATAAGTGCTTCCACTAACTAAAAATTCCCTCCCTTACATAACAACCCATAGTCTCGATATGACACACACCATTGAAATAAATAATTTAGTAACCCAATATCATGGACTAAACCTTGTTCCTAACAATTTATCCATACATTCTATTGAGCACTAATCGCCAACATCTTCTTTTGCTATGGACATACCCATTCTATCTATAGATGCTCATCACCAACCTGCTCTCCCCTCTTTCACTGATTTACCCAATTTAAGCCATAATTTAATTGTCAATTTATCTTTTTAATTTCCACTCCACCTTTGCACAGTCATCCCATGATAACTCAAACACAACTCCAGTATAACCCATAACTCAATCCTAACCTTACATGAGAAACATAACAAATTTGCTCTAAATGACATAACACTACTCTTCTCACTTGCAATGACCTCACTACTTCCAAAACTTACAAAATAACCCTAAAAAAAACTCATTGGAGAGAGGCTATGAACAAAGAAATCCAAGCCCTTTATGATAATAATACTTGGAGCTTGGTACCACGACCATACAATACCAACATCATTAGGTCCAAATGGATGTTTAGAATTAAATTTAAAGAAGATGGTATTGTGGAGTGCTTTAAAGCTTGCCCTGTTGTCCAAGGCTACTCTCAAATTAATGGGCTAGATTATGAGGAAACATATAGTCATATTGTCAACGCAATAACTATTCGGGTTGTTCTGGTCATTGTTGTAACATCCAATTAGAAACTTAGACAGCTTGACATCAAAAAATGCTTTTCTTCATAGATTCATTAAAGAAACTGTGTATATGGAGCAACCTCATGGCTTTAAGGATCCTCAAAAACCTGAGTTTTTGTATTAACTCCATAAATCACTCTATGGCCTCAAACAAGCTCCTACATCTTATTTTAATAAACTCTCTCAATATTTTTACTCACCTTGGTTTTATTTATAGTACAGTTGACCCATCTTTATTTTTTTACGCAATAATTATTTGATTGTACTGATGCTTATTTATGTTGATGACATTGTGCTCATAGGAAATAATGATCCATTTATTCAGCACCTCATCACCAAACCTGGGTTTGAATTCACCCTTAAAGACCTTGGTGAATTACGCTTCTTTTTTAGCATCAAAGTCCATCATAATCATCAAGACATAACAGTAAATCACAGTCACTATGCCAAGGAACTGCTTTAACGAGCCAAATTATTAGACATTTTGCACTATAAAACACCAATGGCCCTCAAGTCTCAAGCAACACTCGAGACTCTGATCTTGTCAATGCCATTGAATTTTGCAACTTAGTAGGTGCCCTATAATACCTGACCTACATTAGATCTTACATAGTTCACAAAGTTAATAAAGTGTGTCAAAGTCTTCACAACCCAACTGTTGGAGATATGAAAGTAGTAAAGTGCATCCTTTACTATCTTAAAGGAACACTTCACTTTGGTATTGCTTTCTATAAATATAGTACTCTCTTACTCTATGGTTTTTGTGATGTAGATTGGGTCGGGTTTTGAATAAGTAAACAAAGTATAATAAGCTACTGCATCTTCTTTAGAGCCAATTGCATATCCTGATGTTCTAAAAAACAACCCACTATCTAACAATCCAACATTGAAGTTGAGTACTGCGCCCTCGCTTCCATGATAATCAAACTAGTTTGGCTTTAATTTCTTCTTCGGGACATTGGAGTCATACTCAATCAAGCTCCATAACTATTTTGTGATAACAAAAATGCTTTATATATGACTATTAATCTAGTCCTTCATGGGTGCTTCAAACACATTGAAATCAATTATCATTTTGTTTGTGAAAACATTACTATTGGTGCATTAATCACACACAACATTCCCTCTCCTCAACAAATTGTTGATGTCTTCACCAAACCACTAGCTATTACTCCTTCCATGCATTTTCAAAGCAAGTTTGGAGTCCATTCGGTCTTTCCCTCTAGCATGAGAAAGGTTGAAGAAGGTCAATGCCAAACCATATAATCAAAGCCCTCAAATCTAGCACTTCCTTTTACATAAAGATCACACGTCCACTATCCACTTTCAATTTTCAAATGACAACATCATCTTCCATGTATAATACAAAGTTCATTTACCATGTAAAACATACAATGTCTCTTTCTATGAGAGTTGTATTAGGCATAACCATAACAACGTCTTTATTTTCTTTCTTGTCTATATTCAGCAGCACACTTTGTACAAATGATATAGTAATGAGAATTATTCTTTTCTATCTTTAAATTATTTTCTTCACTCATATGAGTATTTATTTGTTTATTTATTTTGTCTAACCAAAATAAATGAACTATTGCATCCTCACTTATATACTAGTGGTAAATTTAATTTCTAAATTTTTTTTATTTTATTGTTTAATTAATAGAAAGACTAAATATTGGCTAGGTAAACATCCTGTAAATGAGTGGTTACGAATGTTATATACCGTTGCGTATGGGTCATGAAGAGAGGGCTCCAATTGATAGAAAAAACCCGCAATCTCTTAGAATTATCCTGCACTTAGAAGAAAAAGTAGCAAAAGTAATAAATATAAAAATAATTTAATTCTTCATGACCATAGAAAATAGAAAAAATAAAATTTAAATATTAATGAATTACACAATAAAAAAATTCTTTTTTTTTTCTCAATCAAATAAAAATTAATTTTATAGATCAATACCAAACGAATCTAAACCACCTCAAAATATTATTATAATTTAGCTTTATGCATTGTTGTAAATTTACTTTATTATTGGTCATGTCAATTTTACTCGGCATACTTGTACGGTGATCGACAAGGAAGAGTGTAACTGCATTATTCTCCTCCAGAGAGTGTTAAAGACATGGAAACATAATCAAATCTCCCCATCAAATGTTTGTCAATCTATTCTACCAAAGTTTTATTTAAGAAAATTTAATTTATTTATCATTTAAACAAGTAGATGTTGATCAATCATACACATATATTGAAATTATATTTCAACAACTTGTCAACTGAAGCGTTAAAAGGGATAGAATATTTTTTAGGCTATCTTCTTCTTCTTCTTCCCTATTTTTTTCTTTCTTTCCGCCATAGCCATTCTGCACCCATGCTGACCACCACTACCACCACTAACATTGCCACTAAAGCCACCATCTCGCAACGCCTAACATCGCCAGCAACTTGCTATCGTCGGTCACTGCCATCTCTCTTCTCTTTCTCAGTTTCTTTTCTTTGCTGAATTTCTTGGGGGCACTCCAGTGAAGATTATGGTCATTTCAGGCTGAGCTTGATAGCTCAATCCCTTCCTTTCCTGTTGGGCTTCAATTCCCCCAAGGTAATTCATCCAATCATCGCTAAATTCAACCTCAATTTTGAGAAATTCTATTCTAAGTTTTTATTTTAATTTGTGAAATTAAACTTGTTTTTGGTTGATTCATGTCAAATTGAGGTTGTGAGTTATCCATTTATAATTTTTTTTTCGAATTTTTTGAAAAATTCAAATTTTTTAGATCTCAATTACCATTCATGTAGTCCCGGCTCATATTAATTTTATATTTTATTAAATTATATTAATTATGTAGATTAATATTTGTTAAGGAAGTTTATTAAAATTATGCACCGAATGTTTATTATAAACTTTTGAATGTTTATGCCAAAATCAATTTTTAAAAAAAATAATTATAAATTTGTAATTTTTATTATTTTATATAAATTATTGATAATTATAATTTTTTAGACAGATTTTATGTAATAATAGCACTAAAATATTTTTTTATAAGTTATTTCCTATTTTTAACTAATTTATATTAATTTTTGGAAATAATAAGAACAATAAATTTATTTATATTTTTGAGCTGAAATAAGTTAGTTGTTAATTTTGTGATATATTTAAGTAATTTAAATAGATATTTGCAATTAATTTTATTTAATTTTAAAATTTGAATTAAGTATGTTATTGACAAAAATTTAAATATAAGCTAGAATTTTACTATTTATTGGAAAATAAATATGTTTTATGTTTTGTTATTAAAATAAATGAATTTGTAGTATTTAAATGAGATTTTATGATTTTTGGTGATTTTAAACATAATTATATTATATTATTATTTCTGTGAATTGTGGTTCTTGGTTGGACAATTAGTGCAATTCAGGGGCTCAACTTGAGATAAGGTGATTGTGTAAATATTTAAAGTGTATTTTTATGTACAAATGACTCTACTTTTAATAAAGAAATATCCATTTTACAGAGGAGATTCTGCCAAATTTTTAGTAGATTTCTCATAAAATGTGATATCGGTCTGTGTCGAATTTCTAGTTTTAGTTGACTTTGTATTTTTTATCGAGTCCATTTCGCTAATTTTGTAGTTTCCATAATTCCAAGAATTTTTTATGAATTTATTTATTTTATTTTATGAGCATATTTTAAATAAATATTATTTATTTTAAAGAACTCCAGGATTCAAGCTATGACACTAGGATAGCAAAGAACACATCGCTCGACACGCTCAACCTGTGAGTTAATTTTATAAAGTGTGTGTTGCAAGTGTTTTATTATATTTTCAAATAATTAAATATAATAAATAAATGGTTATATGATTGAATTACAAATATTTTTGTATTGGCATATGCATGGTCATTTCTTTTATATTTGCGAGTAAAAATTGAAAACATGCTTAAAGGAAATTTATTTTGTTATGTTTTATTTAATTATTATTTAATGAATTTAATTATTCATTATTTAATGATTTATTTATTTTATTTATTTAATTTTTGTAACTCAAATTGATTTGGAGATAATGGTAGAATGTGCTACCTCACTGGGATCACGTGCGCACGAGTAAGATCTCAGTATATATTTAAATTGTGGAATATGTTCGGTGGAGCGTGTGCTCTCAAGCAAGAGTAAATTGATAGAGTTCAGTGGAGCTAATGCTCTCGCCCTAGATAAAGGGATGTAACTCGGTTGAGGTTGCTCTCAAGACATTAATATGGAATAAGTGAAATAATTGTGTCAGTAACTCGATTGAGTTTGCTCTCTAGACAGCAGTCACTTGGATTAAAGAGAACCAAAAGGTTATTAGATTAATAGTTTAGGTGTTTTACCAGGCTTTCCGTCAAAATAATTATTTCATATATTTTCTTATGGGGATTTTATATTAAATTGATTTTAGAGTTATAAATAAATTTTATTTAAATATTATCTTAAAAAGGTAAGTGATTTTAATAATTATAATTACTTTATTTACTTTTATTTTAAAAAGAGGTTTTAACAAATGATTTTATCAAATCAGCATGCATTTGATAGAATTAATTCACTCAGTCAGGATTAATTCCCCTTAACTTATTTTTTTAGAACCTCACAGTCAACTTCCTAATGTTTTCTACTTGCACCAGGTTCATTCTTCAGCAGCTACATTATGTATATTGGATTGACATATGAATTGTATATTTAAATTCTAGACACTGCAATAGTTATCTATGAAATTTGTAACTTGAAATGTTGATGTATTTGAAGGATATTATTATATGTATTTAGTGTTGTGCATTTATTATCAGGTTATTGTTAAGTGTATCATTTTTATTTCATGAAAAATTTTTAAAGTTTACTATGGGTTTCAGATATATTATGTATTCTCATTCCATAGTGGTGGTGACTTATCTTTCTGTTTGGGTCGTGACATTAATACTTCATCCGTTCCTTTTTAATTGTCGTTTTAGGATGAATTTTTTGTTTCAATTTACTTGACATTCTCAATTATCAATGCATTTTAACTATCTTTTCTTCCTATCATACCCTCATTTATACATACACTACTTTAGGGAATATAAAACTAATAATTATTTGAGTGAATTATTATAAGGGTAGTATAGTATTTTATACATATATTAATTATATTTTTTAATTTATGTGCATAATCCTTAAACAACAATTAAAACGGAATAGAGGGAGTAATTGTTAGATTGCTTATTGCTTAGTCTTGTTCATTGCTTTTATTCAATTTACATTAAGAGAGTCTAAACAAATTGAATTATGACTAATAAGTGATTATTTGTTAATTCATGTAGTAACAATACTTTACTTTCTACTTTATTACTTTACAGTGTATATACTTGCGATTACTTGCATTGATATTCATGCACCAACCAGAATTCAAAAATAATAATAATAATAATAATTTTGGTTGGAGACACCTTGTGAGAACTTCAAGAAACTTTTCATTTCGTACAGAGATACCATAATTCATCTTATGGTCCTATCAAATTTATTGGAGATAAGCCATCCTTGTGTTCTTGTCTTCGTATTTGCACTATGATAAACAGTGTTAAAGACATGGAAACAGAATCAAATCTCCCTAACAAGCAAAACCAGGAAAATGGAGAACCATTTAATCATGTTATTGCCATCTCAACAAAGGAAGAGGATTGGCTAGCTTCACTAGATGATAAGGTCACTAAAATACCAAGGTTGCTTAACAATTCAGCCGGTAAGAGCTCTTGTTGTATCTTCAGAGTTCCTAAAAGCCTTGTTCAAATCAATGAAAAGGCTTATCAACCTCACATAGTGTCCATTGGCCCTTATCACCACGGTAAAGAGCAACTCCAGATGATTGAAGAACACAAATGGCGATTTCTTGGTGCAGTTCTTTCTCGAACAAAACAACACGGTGTGAGCCTCAACGAGTTCTGTAAAGCCATAGCGCAGAAGGAGGAGGAGATAAGAGAATGCTATTCAGAAAATATTGAATACAACAGTCATCAACTTATTGAAATGATGATTCTTGATGGGTGTTTCATTATTGAGTTATTATGCATCGTTGGAAGGTTAGTGCAAACTCACCTGGACGACCCTATTTTCAATATGGCATGGATGTTCTCTTTTTTGATGCGAGATATTCTCAGGCTAGAGAATCAAATTCCTTTCTTTGTTCTTGAGTCTTTGTTCGAACTAGTTTCAATTACCCTTCAAGACAAGAATCGTTCTTTGACTGAACTCACTCTCGAATTCTTCGATTATGCAGTCGAAAGGCCACCAGAAGTTTTAGATAGATTCAAAGAAATCAAAGGGAAACATTTGCTTGGTTTATTTCGCACAACTTTCATTCCTCCACTAACACGAGAAAACTCTAATGATGATGCTCATAGTCATTTTCTTCAACTGATCCAATCTGCGAAGAAGCTTCGCCTAAGCGGAATTAAGTTCAAGGCGAAGAAAACTGACAGCTTCCTCGATATTAGTTTTTTCTCGGGGAGTACTAAGAATCCCACCATTAACAGTTGACGATTTCAACAGCGCTTTCTTGCTAAATTGTGTTGCATATGAACAGGGTTACAAACATTGCACGAAGCACATTACGAGTTATGTTACTTTCATGGGTTGCCTCATTAGTACTCCTTCCGATGCAGGTTACTTGAGTGATAAGAGGATTATTGAAAACTACTTCGGAACTGATGAGGAAGTAGCTAAATTCTTCAATGACGTTGGAAAGGATATTACTTTTGATATACAAAGGAGCTATCTATTGATGTTGTTCAAGGATGTTAACAGATATTACAGGAACAGCTTTAACATCAAATGGGCAGGATTCAAGCATACCTATTTCGACAGTCCATGGTCATTTATGTCCGCAATGGCTGCACTTTTGCTCCTGCTTCTCACTGTGGTCCAGGCCTTCTTTGCTGTCTACCCCTATGCACACCCTTCCCATAAACAGAGCAATTGAATGGCTTTAGTAATGTGTATGGTTTAAAGATTTTTTGAGGTTTGAGTTTTGTATTAGTTTTTTCAATTACATTTCAGACATTTTTATTTTAATTATTTAGGTGTGCTTGGTTCAAATTTCTTGAGGAACTCATTAATTATATTTACAACAAATTTTAATTCCATTTATAATTTATTTTAAAGTAAATCGATTGTATTTACTATTTTGTGTGTAAAAAATTAAATGTATAATTCATTTTTAAGTGAAATGAATATTATGTTTCATATTTATTATAATAAAAAAGTCTTCTAAAATTTTTTCCAAACTTTATCAAATTTAATTAAATTTACGTTAGTTATAACTGATTTTGTAAATTTATTAAGATACAATTGAATTTTATAAATTTATCAAATACCATATGGGAACAAATTTGTAATCTACATTTAGATGGTGGTACTTTCTATTTTTATTTTATTCGCTTTATTTTATTTTTTCATTAAATAAATATAACTCTTTGATATATTTATTTTTTTAGTGAAATTTTTTAATCTTCTTTTATAAAGTTTTTGCCCTTAATAAGATTTTTATTATTTTTTGTTGATGGAGTTTCAATATTTTCTTATTGTAAAATTTTTATTCATATTTCTACAATCAAGCTCATTCATATATTAGAGAGTCAAGTTATAATTAAATAAGTCATTGAGTGAAGTATACAAATTACTAAATTATAAATTAAAAGAGGTATGTTAACACAATTAAAAAATAATATTAAAAAATTTTCTAATTTAAGTAAAATTTTATTTTAATACTTATTAATTATACTATTATTTTTATTATTATTTCATCAAAATGTAATTTTAATTTCGAGTGAATATTTTCTTAAGGAAAGAGTTAGTGTATGTGCAAATACCCATTAGTAATTTTGCAATTGGAAATAC
Organism: Mallotus nudiflorus; assembly: GCA_947683625.1. Lineage (NCBI taxonomy): Eukaryota > Viridiplantae > Streptophyta > Magnoliopsida > Malpighiales > Euphorbiaceae > Mallotus > Mallotus nudiflorus. The sequence continues at coordinate 489,032 of CANTUR010000111.1, read as the reverse complement.
TTTTGTATTTTCCAATTTTCAAGGTTCAAAAATTGTGTGTGTACATATAGGGACGAAATATAATAATTTGATCTTTTCTTTGTATTTGATAATTTGTTTCCATAACTATTAAGCTTGGGATCCTATAAATGACTAACAAAGGGTAAGATGAGAGGTGGGGAGAAATCCACAAACACTCTGATACCTAAGTTAAAAAATAGAGAAATAATCTAGATAGAGAAAGCAAGAACAATTAGAATATGAGAAAATATAATGAATGAGAATGAGAGATATGGAGTCGTATTTATAGTGATGCTTTGACTTGAAAAGAATATGATTCCTCTTGGGATAGGAATTCTAAATTAAATAGGAGAGTATTTCTTTTTCGTCTAGGAGTCTTCTTTAGGCAAGGTCCTTTCCTTAAATGGATTTGGCTACCTTCCCTTTTCGAGTAACTCGTTTAGGAAAAAAGGTTCTTTAATTAAATAGGAATATATATATGTACGATATCAAGGGATCCCCTCGTGGGTCTATCTGGATATTTATGTCCAACATATTCAAGTCTGCTAATGATAGAACATTTGTGCTTCTGTATAGAGGGAAAGTGCTTGAGTCACTTTATTTTGATATTGAAGGGTGAGCTGAGATGGCCAGCCTCAATCACAGGAAAAGATAAAGCTTGATACCGAGTCTTAAACCATCACATCATGGAAGTGTCATCTAGACGTTGGAGTGCACAAAATTTACAAAAATGAATATGTAATGGATTAACTCATCAGTGCAAAAGCAACATGACAAAACTGGTCATCACTGGAGTTTTGATGCTTGGTGTACTAAAAGCGCAGCCTGAGTGTTAAACCTCAGTACTATAGAAGTGACTTGACGGTGCTAGCTTTAGTCATTGGATTAATGTGCGAGGCTTAGATGCTTGGTACTAGGACGTAAGGCTTACATGCTTGGAACCTCATACTATAGAAGCATCCTGAGGGTGCCAGCTTCAGTCACTAGACTTTGTCATGGTGCATTAAAAGTGTGGCCCAAGTGTCGTATGATCTCGATGCATTAGAAGTGTGGCATGAGTGCCTGATAGTTTAGATGTTTTACGAATATAGCTTGGATGCATGTCCTCAATACTATAGAAGCGACTTGAGGGAGCCAACTTTAGTTACTAGACTTAATGTGTGAGGCATGGATGCTCGAAACCTCAGTACTATAGAAGCAACCTGAAGGAGCCAACTTTAGTTACTAGTCTTAATGCGTGAGGCATGGATGCTTGAAACCTCAGTACTGTAAAAGTGACTTGAGGGTGCCAGCTTTAGTTACTAGTGGGCGATACTGGATCATGCTATACCAAGTGTGGAAGAACAATTGGCAATGGTGCGCCTAGGTCAGGTAACATCTATGTCCCTTTAATGCCTAGATTTTTAAAATTTGAGTTGCATAACTATCATGTCTTTTCGTGTGTCAGAAGATGAGATATTTTTGTTGCCATAATGATAACTACATGATTAATGGGTTTTTTCATTTCCCAAATTGCCCTTAATGATGTGGGTAAAAATGAAGTAATTATGAGGGCAATTAATGGTTTGTTCTAAAGCCTTTTATTGCTTTATAAATATCCATATTTCTTTAAGTTGATGCATTTTGCTCTTTTATTTTGTCGATGTCTCATTTGCTTTGCTACTGCCACCACTCTTTTTCTACCGTGACTCCTACATTTTCAATCATGTGATATTTTCCTTCCTTTTTTCATTCTTGCTTTGTTTCATTTCGTAGATAGTCTTATGGCATCGAGGGAACAAGTTAGCTCTAATATGTTTGTGTCTAGGATAAATGAGGAGTTATTAGGGTGGTACCGGAGGCAGTTTAGCATTCTCGCTGATTACACCCTTCATACTATAGATAGGAAGTTTAGGGCCCATACCCCCATGCTAGATCTCAGTAGGCTAGTGGTGTATTTTGATCAACTAGAAGGGGGTCTGAAGTTTTCATTAGATCCCTTTATAAAAAGATTTCTGAATAGGTACAATATAGCATCGATCAGCTTAACCCTAATAGTTATCAAATTCTAACTAAGTTTATTTAGTTGATGTATGAAGAGGGTAGGCAACCAGACTTAGATGTCCTGCAGTATTTGTATAGCTTGACAAAAAAGAAGGGAGAACTGATGTTCTCCTTATCGGCTGTTCCCAACCATAGTTTATTTATGAAGCTTTCAGATCTTCATAAGAAGTGGAGGCATAAGTTTTTCATTATTGAGCACCTTGTGGACTTCTTGGATGTCCGATGAATGTGGTCTAATGAGTGTCACAGGGTAAAATAGCCTTCGAAGTTATTAGACCACGATATGGAGATGGTCCTAAGGCTTCATCTCGATGGCCTGGCTGAGGCTTGGTCAGCCGAGGACATATCAAGAAGATATTTATTGAGAATCTATCCAAATCGTGTTTAATCTACTGGTATGTTTTAATTATTGAAAGGTATCTTTCTAACTTGCTTTTTTATTTTTTCAATTGTAGATGGCTAACTTTTTTGCTTTTGCAAACAAAATTTGACTTCTAGTTGATGAACCAATAAGGCAAGAAGAAGCACATATCTCCTCCCCATTTTTTAATCTTGAAGTACGTACAGTCTTTGAGGAAGCTACCGAAAATCCAAAGGGAAAGGCTGTTAAATGAGGAGATATACGTCTAGTGTCCGAGGCTTTTTGAGTGATTAGATATGAGGGCATGGATCTTGAACAAATTGAAGTTACCAAGTGTCGTGAGTGCCCAGGATCAAGATCAATATATTGAGTAGCTGAGGCTACTAGCGGATATGCAACGTTGGTCCAAGGAGGGTCTGGAGGAGCTGTTCAATTCTATGATCAGGCATTTCCTAGAAGTAAATGAATACCTTTTATCTGTAACATTTATGTGTTCTTCTATTAAGGGAATGGCATGAATTTTTCCTTTTCACAGATGATCTAGGCTTTACTACTGGCAAAGGACCAGTTTTCTACCTTAAAAGCCAATAAAGCCTAAAGGAGATAGAGGTCGAAACAATAGCAATTGATTTTGAGAAGAGGTTGGATAATGCAAAGGTGACACTAGAGCTCTATTAGACAAAGTACACAGAGTTGAAATCTAAGACTGAGGCAAGCCAAAAAAAGGTTAATAATCTGGAGCACAGTCAAGGTCAGCTGACTAAGAGGATCGAAGAGCAGGATTCTCATATCATAAATCTGAAGAAGAAGCTATTTGAGGTCAAAAAATCTCAGGAAAATGACAAGAGATCCTATCAAAGCATAGTGGGAGGATTTCTCAAAGCCTATAGGTTTGAATGTATAAGGGTCCTGCTCTCTCAAAATCCAAAGCATGACTTGGCTGACCTAGATCGAAAAACGCTGACTGCTCTAGCTAAGATTGCTACTAAAGAGGATGCTCAGCAAAAGGCCACTTCCCTTTATGCAAGAAATGTTTTTAGATTAACTGAAGGGTCATTTGCAAAGCTTACAACCCCTATCAGGGCTGCCAATGTTTTCCCCCTCTCATCTTCGAGCCTGATGATTCGAATGTACACTTAGTAGAATAGAATTTTTTTTATAATTGAGTTTTGGTAAGATGATTGTTTCTTTAATGAATAGAGATACTTTATTTGATATCATTCTAAGTCCATTTATTGATAGCATTTTTGGAGGTATTTTGAGTTCTAAAATTATGGTAGTTCCTTATCTTCTCTATCTTTTAATTTGTATGCCCCTTTAGATGTGTGCTTTGTAACCTAATAGGGGCCTTCCTAATTTACACCTAGTTTGTTAGTGCTGGAGTTGCCTCTACCAATATCTACCCTTTTGAGTACCCAGCCTCCTATCTTGAATTGTCTTGGATGACTACGTCGAAGATGATACCATGCTATCTTATGCCTATGTGCTTCAGCTATAGCGGACGTCCATTCTCTTCTTTTTTCTAGTAAGTCTAAACATATCTGGGTGTCAATGCTGTTGATGTTTTGATCGAAGTCATAGCTGATCCTCTAACTTGGTGAACCGATCTCTACTGGTATTACTGCATCCATTCCATAAGTTAGCATGAATGGTGTTTCCTCTGTGGGTGATCTAAGAGTGGTCCTATAGGTCCAAATTATGTTGTTAAGTTCTTCAACCTAGTTTTCCTTTTTCTTGTCAAGTCTCTTCTTTAACCCCTGTATGATAATTCTGTTGGTGACCTCTGTTTGCCTATTTATTTGCGAGTGAGCTACTAAGGTGAAACAAAGCTTTATTCCAAGGTCTAAGCAGAACCTTCTAAACTTCTCATTGTTAAACTACTTGACATTGTTCGTGATCAAGGTGTGAGGTATGCCGAATCTGCAAATGATTTCTCTCTAGAAGAAATGTTGAATCCAAGTTTCTATGATGGTTGGAACTGCTTCCACTTCTACCCACTTAGTGAAATGGTTTATAGCCATAATAAAAAACTTTTTTTTATGAAGTGGAGGTTGGGAAGGGACCCAGGATGTTCATTCCCCATATGACGAAGGGCCACAGGCTACCGGTCGGATGTAGAAGGTGGGAAGGATTGTGATTGAGACGAGCAAGGCACTGATGACATTCTTGAGTTAACTTTTGAGCATCATTAGACACAGTGCCAATAGTATCCTTAAAGAAGCACTTTCCTGATTAATGTGTAGTGGGACTTATGCGCCCTATAAATTCCATCATGGATTTTCTTTAGTATGTAATTCCCTTCCTCTAGGGATATGCATTTGGACCATAAGTGTGAAAGGAATTTCCTGTAGAGCTCCCCATTATGAATAGAGTAGTTAGCTACCTTTATCTTCAATTTCTGAGCCAGTTTGTCTTCTAGAAGTGTTTCGTGTTCTAGGTATTGGAATATGAATCGCATCCATTCTGAGACTTCTCGTACTTCTATAATATCAGAGTCCTCAGTACAGGGTTTTGTTAGTGCTTTGATGAATTCCATACCCTTAAACGCTTGATTATCTTCAGCTGTCAATTTGACCAGGAGGTCAGCCTCAGAGTTTTCGTGTTTGGGTATCTGAATGATCTCCCACTGTCCCCCATCTTGTTCGATCTTCTTCAAGAGTTGCATAACTTTTCCTATATATCTGGCGATGCTTGGATCCTTGATTTGGAATATCCCATTGACCTGGTTTACTACTAGCTGAGAGTTATATTGTGAGGTGTTCAGCTTTGACTTTGGTAGCCAACTTTAATCCTGTGATGAGTGCCTTATATTCCACAGTATTATTGGTTGCATTATACTCTATTCAAACTGCATACCGGATGTGAATTTTATATGGTCCCTTAAGGATAACTTCGACACCAGATCCTTGAGTAGAGGATGCTCCATCAATATAGAGTTTCCACTCTGATGCTTTAGTCATGGTGAGGTCTTCCGATGTCATTCCTTAAACAAACTATGCTAACACTTAAGCTTTCACTTACTGACAAGGCTCATAATCGATGTCAAATTCTCCAAGTAGTTCTAACCACTAAACCAATTTGCCCGAAGTCTTAGACCTTTGTAAAATTTTTCGCAAGGGGAAGCGAGATCTGACAGTGATGGGATGAGCCCAGAAGTAATGTCAGAGCTTCCATGATGTGTGGACAATGGTGATGGCTAGCTTATCCAATGATGGGCACAAAATCTCAGATCCTTAGGGAATTTTACTAATGTAATATATTGAGTTTTGCTGGCTCTCTTCTTCCCTTACTAGCACTGAAGGTATGCAATCTTATCCTACTGAGAGATATAAGTACATTGTTTCCTCTGGGATCGGCCTGCTAAGTAGAGGTGGTGAGGATAGGAATTTTTTAACATCTTCAAAGGCCGCCTGGTAGTCTGCAATCCAAACAAATTTCTTAGAATTTTTTAAAGCTCAGAATAGTGGTAGGCACGATTTGGCTGAGTAAGAGCTGAAACATCCCAAAGCCATGATTCTACCATTTAGATTTTATAACTCATGGATAGTCTTTGGGGCTTTCATATTGAAAATGGCTTCTATTTTTTTGAGTTGGCATCAATACCTCTATACGATATCATGAATCCTAGGAATTTGCTAACTTTGACTCCGAAGATGCATTAAACTAGATTTAGCTTGATCCTAGACTCGTTCAACAATTGAAGGACTTGATACAAATTTGCTAGGTGTTGTTTTGTATGCTTACTCTTAATAATAATGTCATCCACATATACTTCCACATTTGTCCCATTCTGGTCTTGAAGTATATCGTTCATCATTCTCTGATATGTTGCTCTAGCATTCTTTAGTCTGAAGGGCATTAACCTTTATAGGTGATGAAAGATGTTTTCTCTTGATCTTCCTTCTTCATTAGTATCTAGTGATATACTTGCACTATGTTAACAAAACTATATAGTCTACGGCCGATAATGGAATCTATGAGCTGATCAATTGTAGGTAGTGGGTAGTTGTCCTTGGGACATGAGCAATTAATGTCAGTATAGTCCATACACATTCTATACTTCCTATTCAATTTCTTGACTAGTACCACTGATGAGTGTGAAAAATGCATTTCATTAAGTAGTCTTTATGTTAGGAAAAATTCAATTTCAGTTAAGTTTGTGTTTCTTTTATTCAGTTTTTATTTAGTTAAGTACTTAATGCATGTCTTGTGTGTTTATTTATTTTTACGTATTAGTTAGTTTATTTTGTGGTTGATTTTTATGTATTTAGGGAAGGCAAAGAATAGTAGAGGAAGGTTATATGGGAGCCGTGAACACTTAAAGTGAGGCTAAAAAGGAATGGAGATCAATATGCTAAAATGCTGAAAAAATGATGTGCACGGCCATGCGCATTTTGCACACGGCTGTGCGACCTGGTGATTAGGAAAGTCAGAGTTTCTTTCCGAGGAACTAGGTGTAAGTGTAGAACTCAAAGCCTTGACGAAGAGCTTGAAGCATTTAATCCTGAAATTGATAGAACATTCCATAAAAGGAGGAGAGAGCAACAAGCAGCGCCAAAACCCTATGGAGAACAGAACCCTATGAATCAAGGAAATGATTCTAACAATAAAAATGGTGGAGGAGAAGGATCCAATAATATCAATAATCAAAATAATATAAATCGCCTCCTCAACCAACATTAGAACCCTATGGACAATAGAACCATGAGAGAGTGTCTGAACTCTAATATGCAATAAGATCAAAATCCAATTATGCCTCTAGAAATTACAGCAAACAACTTTGAGATCAAACCTATCATGATTCAAATGATCCAAAGTTCACAGTTTCATGGATTACCATCAGAGGACCCCATTGCACATATGCATAGATTTATGGAGTATTGTGGAACTCTATGGATGAACGGAGTATCTTCAGAAGCCATCCAGCTTATTCTATTTCCTTCTCTCTCATAGACAAGGTAACTAGGTGGTTTTCTAGGTTACCTCCAAACTCCATCAGAGCTTGGAATGAGATGTACACAATCTTTTTTAATAAATATTTTCCTCCTGCTAAAGCTTTAAGAATTAGAAGTGAGATTAATTCTTTCTACTAGAGAGATGATGAATCACTTTTTGAAGCCTATAAGTGGTTCAAGGACTTACCGAGACAATGTCCTTCACACTTAATTCCTACTTGGGATTTAATGTAGTCTTTTTACAAGGACATTAATCCGATGGTGAGGTGCATTATAGATGTAACATGTGGATGCTCTATTATAAATAAAACTCCATAGGAGATTCTTGATTTGTCTGAGGAGATTGCTATAACTCAACACTTGTGGAACAATGAACGAGCCATGATAGCAAAGAAATAGGGTGTTATGGGACTTTATGGGTTAAGTATGGTCACTACCAAGTTGGACGCTTTAGCCCATGAACTGAAAAAGATGAATGCTAATTCTTTATCAGCAACTTCCATTTTAAACTATGAGTTGTGTTAAGGGGAGCATGGGACTAGTGAGTGCATTCTGACACAAAACATGGAGCATGCCAGTTATGTACAAAATTGAAGCAACCCATATAGAAATACTTACAACTCATCTTGGAGAACCACCTTAATTCTCATGGAAAAATAAAGGGGAGCAAGGGCAGAATAGACAACGACCACCTGGTTTTGGAAATTCAACTTTTCAGAACCTACATCAACCAGCTTAACGGAACTAAAACTCATCTCTTGAAGGCAAGCTAGACAAGTTTATAGAGATGATGGATGAAAGGATGACTCTTTAAGAAGATTTGAACCACAAGCTAGAGGTAAAGGTGGACCAGATTCAGAAAGATACTTAATTAATGTTCAAGAACCATTCTTCTTCCATTCACAATCTGGAAGTGCAAATGGGCCAGATAGCTAATGCACTGACATCACGCAACCAAGGAAATCTACCAAGCAACACTGAGACAAATCTAAGGGAGCAAGTGAAAGCTATAACCTTAAGAACTGATAAAGAAGTGGAACTACCTACAGAGCCCAACTCAAGTAAACAGGGTAAGGCCACTATCGAAGAAAGCTCTAGTGATGCGAAAAGCAAAGGAGAATCTAAAGGAACCAAATAGAGTAAAGAAAGAGTGTATGAGCCACCCATTCCCTTTCTATAGAGGTTAAAGAGAACAGAGCTTGATCCTCAGTTTTCAAAATTCCTAAACATGCTTAAAAAGATCCAAGCTAACATACCCTTTGTGGAGGCCATTGCTCATATGCCGAAGTATGCAAAATTTCTCAAAGACTTGATCTCTAATAAAAAGAAGCTCGAAGAACCGGAGATGGTGGCTTTGACAAAGGAATGCAGTGCCCTGATGTCAAATAAACTTCCAAGCAAGCCTAGGCACCCTAGAAGCCTAACCATCCCTTGTGAGATATGAAGTATGCAGTTCCAGAAAGTATTGTGTGATTTAGGTGCCTTTATAAACCTTATGCCCCTATCCATTTTAAAGAAATTGAATTTGGAAGCGAAGACCATGAATATGATTCTTCAACTGGCAGACCGTACTACTAAGAAACCAGTGGGGATTATTGAGGATGTAATGGTAAAAGCAGGCAAGTTTATATTTCTTGTTGATTTTGTTGTTTTGGATTTTGAAGAAGATGAAGAGGTGCCTATAATTAGACATGTCATTCTTATACACTACCAAAGCCTTAACTGATGTGCACGAAGAACTCTAACATTAAGAGTAGGAGAAGAAAAATATGTCTTCAACATTTATAAGGCAAGTAGATGACCTGTTGATGGAAACTTTTGCATGTGCTTGGATGTAGTAAATAAATGTGTGGATGAAGTTTTCCATACTTAACTACAAGCAGCTAAAGATCCTCTACAAGTGGAGGAGAGTTCAAAAGAAACTCCTAAACTTAAACCTTCTCAAGTAGACCATCCTTAGAGGCATACACCACTGACTTTAAATATCCATCCCACACAACATTCTATTATTTCACCACCTTCACTTGAATTGAAACCTTTACCACCTCACCTCATATATACCTTCCTAGGAGACAACTAAACTCTACTAGACATTATCTTTTCTAAACTCACCTTTGAACAAGAAACCTTACTTGTGGAGATGCTAAGGAAAAGGGTGAAAGCTATTAGGTGGTAGATCTCTGACATCATAGGAATAAGCCCATCCTACTACATGCATAAAATACTAATGGAAGATGGATGCAAACCTATCATTGAATAGCAAAGGAGATTGAATCCAAACATACAGGAAGTGATGAAAAAGGAGATTGTGAAGCTTCTTGATACAAGTATTATATACCCAATCTCAAACTCTAGTTGGGTGAACCTTATTCAATGTGTGCGAAAGAAAGGAGGGATGACCACAATGGAGAATGATGAAGGAGAGTTAATTCCAACAAGAGTTGTTACTGGCTAAAGAGTGTGTATTGATTATAGGAAGCTCAACAATGCTATAAGAAAATGCCACTTTCCCTTGCCATTCATTGACTAGATGCTTGAGAGAATTACAGGACATACTTTCTAATATTTCCTTGATGGCTACTCAGGCTACAACCAGATTTCTATAGCTCTAGAGGACCAAGAGAAAATAACATTCACCTGTCCTTATGGCACATATGCCTATAGGAGAATGCCTTTGGGTTATGCAATGCCTCTGCTATATTTCAACATTACATGACAACCATCTTCTCTAATTTAGTTAAGGATATCATGGAGGTCTTCATGGATAACTTCTCAGTGTTTGGAGATTCATTTGATGGCTGTCTCAACAATTTAAAGAAGATATTGGCAAGATGTGAGGAAACTAATTTAGTGCTAAATTGTGAAAAATGCCACTTTATGGTGGATGAAGGAATAGTGTTGGGACATAAGATTTCAGTAAGGGGAATAGAGGTTGATCGAGCCAAGATCAAGACAATTGAAAATGTCAGTTATCCAACCAATGTTAAGGGTGTTAGAATCTTCCTTGGACATGTCGGCTTTTACATACGCTTCATTAAGGATTTTTCTAAAATTTCTAAACCTCTTTCTCAGTTACTAGAAAAAGATGTTCCTTTTAAGTTCACTAATGATTATAAATATGCTTTTGATAGGTTTAAGAAGGAACTCGCATCAGCACCCATTGTGGCACTACCAGATTGGAGCCTTCCATTCGAACTAATGTACGATGCTAGTGACCAAGCCATAGGAGCTCTTCTAGGGTAGCATAAAGATAAAAGGTTGTTTGTGATATACTATGCTAGCAAGACTCTCTCGAACGCACAACTCAACTATGCCACAACAGAGAATGAGATGTTAGTTATTATGTTTGCTTTTGATAAATTTTGCTATTATGTTCTAGGATGAAAAGTGATAGTGTACAAAAATCATATGGCTATCAAATATCTATTATCCAAGAAAGATTCTAAGCCGAGGTTGATTCAATGGGTACTTCTACTTTAAGAGTTTGATATGGTGATCAAAGACAAGAAGGGCTTAGAGAACTTGGTAGCTAACCACCTCTTTTGATTAGAAAAGGGGAATAATGATGAAGCATCCATCAAGGAGACTTTTCTAGATGAGACACTATTTGCACTTGCATTTATCCCCTGGTATATAGTCTTGGCTAATTTTGTCTCATGTGGGCAACTCCTTAAGTACTTCTTATATCAACAAAGAAAGAAGCTCATGCATAATGCAAAGAGCAATGTGTGGGATGATCCTTATATATGGAAATTATGCAATGATGGCTTGGTGAGAAGGTGCATTCCTAGTCAGGGATATAAGATGTGCTACACCATTATCCTAGTTCTCCCTATGGTGGACACTATGGACCAAACAAGACAATTACTGAAATACTTGAAAGTGGATTGTATTGGCCTTTTATATTTAAGGATGCTAGAAACTTTGTCATGAATTGTGATAAGTGTTAGCGTAGTGGGGGACTTTCAAGAAAAGAGGAGATGCTACAAGTTAGAATTCTAGAGGTTGAACTCTTTGATGTATGGGGTATATACTTTATGGGACCATTTCCTTCCTCTCTTGGGAGTCAATAAATTATTGTTTGTTTTGAATACATGTCAAAATGGGTTAAAGCTCAGGCTTGTGTTATTAATCATGCCAGAGTGGTATGCGAGTTTTTGAAAAAGATCTTCACAAGGTTTGGCAGTCCTCGGGCCATTATAAGTGATGGAGGAAGTCATTTTTATAACAAATAGCTTGAAATCCTCCTATCAAGATATAATTTAAAGCACAACATCTATACACTGTACCATTCATAGACCAATAGGCAAGTTGAAGTGAGTAACAAAGAACTGAAAAAGATTCTACAAAAGACAATTAATAGCTCTAGGAAAGATTGGGCACTTAAGCTTGACGATGCATTATAGGCCTATTGAATTGCTTTTAAAACTCCACTCAGAATGTCACCATATCATTTGGTGTTTGGAAAGGCCTTCTAGTGGAGCTTGAGCATAAAGCATATTGGACTATCAAAGCCCTGAATATGGATTATAAGTAGGGGAGAGTCGGCTTCTCCAACTAGATGAACTAGAGGAAATCAGGAATATGGCTTATGAAAATGCCAAACTTTATAAGGATAAGACTAAAAGATGGCATGATGCAATGATTAAGCCAAAGCACTTTGAAAAAGGGACAAGGTTCTTTTATTCAATTCTAGACTCTGACTCTTCCCTAGGAAGCTAAAGTCTAGATGGTCTGGACTCTTTACTGTAGTGGAAGTATTTCCCCATGGAGCAGTGGTAATTCAAAGCAATATATGTGAACCTTTCAAGGTGAATTAATAATGACTTAAGTTGTATTTTAGGGAGGAGATATCATAACTTGTATGCAATCAGGACTTATAAGAAGCACCTACAGTTGAGATGGGTGCACCACAATGATCATCATCTGTAATGAAGCTGAAGGAGACATTGCCTTGATTAGAGAAATGAGAACCACATGGCTACAATCAAGCTTAGGATCGATAATAAACAAAGCACTTCTTGGGAGATAACCATGCTCTTTTCAATTTTTTAGTTAGTTTGATTCCCTTAAAGAGCTCTATTCTTCATGCAAATTTTTGAATACATAGGATATACATGCAGTGGAGACCCTTCTTAAGTTATCAGTGATATTCAAAATACAAAGTATTGCAACATTAGGAAATAAATTGGGGAAGTTTTCTTTACTTTTGTTTTTATTTATAATTTTTTTTTGTATTTTTTTGTGTGCTTAAATGTTTTGTTGACTTTTTAAATATTTGGAGTGACTTTGAATGATAATTTTAAGTAAGGACATATGTTACTATTTCACATTGTGTGCATGCATATCAAGGGCTAAGTTTCATAAAAGTAATAAGGGTGTGCCATAAATTGGCACACACGTGCAATTGGGTACCAAAACACAGTGATGCCTCACCTATTTGTTCATTTAGCTATCATGGTCATGCCTTAAGCAACACGACCATGTCATTTTTGTGCCTTCAATAAGCATGGTTGTGCCTTGGCTAACATGGCCGTGCATTTTTAGTTAGTACAGTCGAGCCTCACCTAACATAGCTTGTCATTTTTAAGCTTCTAATCTGCACGAGTGTGCACACAATCCATGCATTCACACGTAGCATGGGCGTGTAGATTCCAAAGGCATGTGACTTTTCATCTTCATGTGGACCATGTGACACCCCTTTTTTGACTTCCATCTTCCCAAAATAATGCACTATTGAACTTTTCGTTTATTAATAAATATGTCTTTTGTGTGAACTTTTCATTTTATTATTGTATTTTCTTTTTGTTTTCTTTTCATGGATTCTAGTAATTTCCTTCCACTTATAGTGCAACACATTGAGGACAAAGTACAATTCAAGTGTGGGGGTAGTATTTCCTTACTTTACCTTTTTAGTGTTTTATCTTATTAATTTTGAAGAATTTGTGGTTTATTTAGTTCATGTCAAAAAATAATAATAATAATAAAAATAAAATAAAATAAAATATTCCACACTTTTATTTTTGCTAACTTGTTATAATTATAAGCTTTGTATATTAAAACTAAAATTAGCTAGTTTAGTTGATGTAGTATGTGGTTAATTCTTGTAGTACATGGTTTAAAGCTTTGTTAATGTTTGAGAAGTAGACTTTTTAACTTTTAATCAACCTAAATATATACCTCTTTTTTTTTTTATTTAAAAAGGATTTGTGGATAAAATTTTTGCAATAAAGAGATTTAGATAAATTTTTATTATTAGGAAAACCTTTTTTCTATTATATGATAATTCAGCTGAAAAAAAAAAAGATTAGAGGAGCAAAAAGCTTTTAAAAAGCCTATAATAAGCTTCATTATACTCTAATGCTCAAATTGAATATGAGTAATCCAAAGGTATTTAACGATGGTATTCATACTCAGTAATACATGAATGGTAGGGAATACCAAAGTTAGGAAGGATTCTAATCTACAATAAATAAATAAATATAAAAATAAAAATTTAGTTGGTTATCATATTTAGCTTAAAGGTTGACTAATAATTTAAATATTTTTGACTTTCCTTTGTTTATAACTATTAGTTCATCAATTCTTATGAATAATTCATTTGAGAGGTATGCTTCACTTGGTAATATTCATAGTCTTTTTCTCAACTTATTAACTCAGTTTTGCCAAATAATACTTGTATTAACCTATTACTATATTGATTAAACTATCCATAATTTTATTTTAATTTGCTTATATTATTGTTATAATAAGGTTCTTGCTTGAGGACAAGCAAAAGTTCAAGTGTGGGGGAATTTGATAATCTCATTTTCAAATTAAAAATTAGACTCATTTTAGTTTTATAATATATCATTTTAGGTGCATAATTTTCCATTTTCTGTATAATAATTCATAGATTTAGCATTTAGAAAATATTAGTACATTTAAATAAAATATAGACATAATCATGCATTAATTAAATAAATTAGGAGTTATATATTTTTTGTTTAATTTTTGTATTCTTCTCACTGAGTTTTATTTTGTCTGTAGGAATTAAAATATTTAGGTGTGCAATGCATCATAACCATTTAGAAAAGTTAAAGATCAAGAAAAGTCAAAGAAAGGAACATAGGTGTGCATTGATCATGCACGACCATGTAATGCCAAACATGGCTGTGTCAACATTTTGGAAGAAAAGAGCACAGCCATGCAATTCCAAACATGGCCATGCCATTTTAAAGAGGAAAAGAGCATGATCGTGTAAGGCTCAATGCGGCTGTGCAAATTCATAAAGTAATAATGCATAACCATGTAAGCCATAGCACGACTATGGCAAATTTAAAGGAAAAAAATGCACGACTGTGCATTGTATAACATGGTCGTGCCAAGAAGTTCATGCATATGTGCATGGCCACACAAGCCTAATTTTGTTTTTGCATGGCCATGCTTGTATATTTAAGGAAATTCCACTCGCTCGAATGCACCACGTGCAACCCTAATTCTGAGGATATAAGAGCATCATAAACTCACAGAGCAACCAACGGGAGGATGAGAGTAAAGAATAACAGATAAAGAAAAATAGAGAATAAATAGAGAGAAAAGTACAAAAAGGACAGAGAGTGAAGCTCATTCATCTACATTATAGTACAATTATACAGTGAAGAGATTAGTAATCTTGAGCTACATTGACAAGGATTGGGGAGTTTTATCTTTTCTCATCTTATATCTTGATTATGTTTGCTATATCTGTTAATTGTTTTCTTATTCTCTATATGAATATGGTAGCTTAATCTCAATTTTTACTAGAGTTATCTGAGTAACCTGAAGATGTATTGAACTTACATTTCTTTTTAAATATATTCTCAGTTGATGTCATATTTATGGTTTTTATTTTTATGCTTAATGAATGATTTAATTATTTAAGCGGCTATATTAAGACCGAGAGGAGATTTATACCTACGGTTATAATGTTTATATTGAGTCATCCTATGCTTATAGTATTGAGACCGAGAGGAGATTTACACTTAGGGATCTAGAATAAAAACTATTAAATCTTAATTTGAGTGGAGATACTGGTTAAGAGTTAATATTACATTTTACTTTTAGAGTTTAAGTTTGTTATGGATCTATTGATTAAAGTTTGATGAGGTCAGAGTTCCTTTATTCAAATCAGTATTTAATATAACAAGCTCACCTTGTAAATGCTTGAGAGAGATTTATGAGAATCACAACATAAGCATCTTAAACATGACTATGAGAGAGATTATATAAATTAGATTTTAAGTCAATACATATCTAAGTGAAAAGAGAAACTCTAGTATATATTATACACTACTTATTCTTTAGAAAAAATAATTTAGTTTTAATTTTAATTACTTTACAACATAAAAATTGATTTGTTTCGACAAGCATGTAAATCAAGCAAACTAGTACTTATCCTCTTCCCTGTGGGATTAATATCTGGACTTACAGTCCTATTCTATAACTTGACCCATATATTTATGAAATCGTACCATAAATCAGAATACATAATGATCTCAATCACATTTCCATCAAGATAAACGTTTAACTTTAGTAGCCTCATTAGAAAGCAAGATGGAGAAATTCGTGGACATGATTTCTGTAAAGATGAATCAACATGATGAAGCTATAGAGAGATTGGAGGGTAGATTTGAGCAGTTGCACTATGACACTCAACTCATCTTTAGGAACCATTCCTCTTTTATTCATAATTTAGAGGTGCAAAAAGGATAGTTAGCCAACTCTTTTTCCATAAGGAATCAAGGCACTCTTCCTAGCAATACAGAGAAGAATCCTAAGGAATATGTGAAAGCAATCACCATAAGGAGTGGAACAAAAGTGCAACCACCAAAGCGAATGGTGAATACTCAAGCTGAGGGTTAGAATGAGGATCAAAAGAAAGAAGTAAGGCTTTATAAACCACCAGTGCCATTTCCATAGAGGCTAAAAAAGCAAGAGCATGTTTAGAAGTTTATAAGGTTTTTAAAGACGTTCACAGACCTACACATAAATATATTTTTAGTCGAAGATATACCTCAAATGCCAAAATATGTAAAACTCTTTAAGGAGCTTGTCTCTAACTAAAAAAAGCTATAAAAGTTTGGAACTGTCACTCTTAATAAATGGTGTAGTGCCATAGTTTCAAGTAGGCTTTCACTAAAGTAAAAACATCCAAGGAGTCTCATTATACTTTGCTCTACTGGAAATTTTAATTTTTAAAAAGCTCTTTTATGATTTAGGTGCTTCTATTAATTTAATGCCTTTATTTATTTATAGGAAGCTTGGATTAGGCAAAGATAAGGCTACCGGCATGTGTTTATAGCTTGTAGACAAAACTATCAAGAAGCTAGAAGGTATAGTAGAGAATGTATTAATGAAGGCAAGGAGATTCATCTTTCTAGTAGATTTCATGGTGCTTGACTTTAAGGAAGATGAACATGTTCTATTGATTCTTAGTATGCCTTTTCTATATACTGTAAAAGCAATAATTGATGTTGATGATGGGACACTCATATTGAGTGTTAGTGAAGAATGTTATAAGTTTGATATGTACCAAGGTAGGAAACATCCCTTTGAAAAAGGATAATTATATGAGAATTAATATGGTTAATGATTTAGTTAAAGAAGTCTAATGAGGGAGGTTGGCAAAATCGTATGATTTTGAGAAAATAGAGAAGTGTTTATAGATACATTCTTCTATAGAATAAGGGTCTCTCAAACATTAAAACCTAATGACCTAATGTGAACAACCTTTAAACATAGAACCTATACCCCTCTCTATCGAAAAACCACTGATGCTTGACCTAGAACCTTTACCACCTCATTTGAGTTACACTTTCTTAAGAGAAAATGAGACATTACCTATAATTGTGCTTGCAAAACCTAGTGAGCAGTAGGATGTTTCATTGGTGAATTTATTAAAAAAGAGGATTAAAGCTTTGAGATTGGAGAACAAGTGTAGTAAGGCGATATATAAAGAGAAGACAAAGAAATGGTATGATGCAAAAGCATGGAGGAAACATTTTGAAAATGGAGATCAAGTGTTACTTTACAACTCTAGGTGGAGACTATTTCCAAGGAAGCTCAAAACTAGATGGTCAAAACTTTTCATAGTGTCTTAAATCTTTCCTTATGGAGTTATTGAGTTTATGAACAAACAAAGAGAGAAGTTCAAGGTTAATGGTCAAAGATTGAAAATGTATCATAGAGGCAAAATAGAGGATTTCCACCAAGTTGCCTATTTGACAAATCCAAGCAAATAAAGCATGCAATGATCTAGCTTAAGGACATTAAACAAGTGCCTTTTGCGGGCTCAACCAAGCCTTTTATTTTGTTCAATTTGATCTATTTTTTAATTTTCTTTCTCATTTAATTTTTTTCTTTATTTATTTTAAAAACTCATGATTTTCCCCCTTAGCAATTGTTTTTCAAGAAAATAAAGATAAGGAGGAGCACTATAAGAGTTTTGTAAGTTTAAATATGTATAAAAATTGAGTTGACTTGATGTGGTCTGTTTTGGGTAATGCAATGTTGATAAATTGGTGGCATATGGATTTATATTATAAACTAGTCAAGTTGCACACCTTGTTGCACAACCATGTGATATGATGTTGAAAAAAAATCAAGCATGGTCATATACGTACCCATGTGCATAGCCAATTTGACCTGATAATTAATTTTGGAAGGGAAAATGAAACTAAGCACAACCATGTGTCGAGGCACAGAGCCATGCATGTCACAAGAATTTTGTCATATGATTTTCCATTGATTCTTATTTTAATTTCCTGAAACAATAAGCACATTGTTAATTTTAAGTGTGGGGGAGTGTGTTGAATTTTTTTGCATAATTTATTTATTTATTTGTGTTTTATTTTGATTCATTTTATGTTTGGTGAACATGCATTTTATTGTGTAATTTTTTTATGCATATAAGTTATTAAGAATTATCATGCCTATCACTTGAGAATTTGCAACTCATTCATGTAATGAGTGAGCTTCATTATATGAAATTTTCTTTAAAAAGTGCAATAATCTTCCATTAATGCTTTATTTTGAATTTTTTTAAGCAAAAGGAATAAATTGTGGTTAAGGATTTTTGAACTTCAATGAACTTAATGCTAATTTTCTTATTGAGTGATTGAATGTAGATTCTTGATGTTGTAGAAAGATGATTGTAAGTAAAGATTAAGTTCTAGTCAATGTTAGTGGATTCTTGCGTGTCTTGAAATCAATTTTCCAAAAAAAATTGTGGAATGAATTATGGTTAAGGTTTTTTGAACTTTAATGAACTTAATGCTTACTTTCTTATTGAATGATTGAATTTAGATTCTTGATGATGTAGAAAGATGATTGTAAGTAAAGATTAAGTTTTAATTAATGTTGGTAGATTCTTATATGTTTTGGAACTAATTTAAAAAAAAAAAAATTATGGATTAATTATGGTTAAGGATTTTTGAACTTTAATGAACTTGATGCTTACTTTCTTATTAAGTGATTGAACTTAGATTCTTGATGTTGTGGAAAGATGATTGTAAGAAAATATTAAGTTCTAGTTACTGTTGGTAGATTCTTACATGTCTTGGAACCAATTTGCAAAAAAAAAAAAAAAAAAAAATTGAGTGAAATGGAGCGTAAAACATACTCACTCAATAAATTGCTTAGAGCTTGCTTTGAAGTGTATTATAGTTGCATAAGCTCTATCTACTCCAATGCTCTAACAAGAGTACAAGTATCCAAAGGACCTTTTAAAGGTATCCACACTAAGTAATATAAGAAAGGTGAGGGATCACTATAATTAGGAAACTGTTATAAGCAATTAAAAAAGAAGAAAATAAAAAGGAACCTTGGATATTGAGAATGTGATTAGCTAGAAACTAGAATGATCTTTCCTTGCTTTCATTTTTCTCCAAAATCAGTAGTTTATTTCCATGAATTCAATAAGAAAGTTAACTTTCCACATGGTAACTTTTATATATTTGACCTCAGTTTATTACTTTAGTTTATGAATTATTAAGTTTTGTATTAATGGAAGATTAAAATGGTTGTTCAAGTGAAGCTAGCTAATGGTTTTCATTCATTATATGAATGAGATTTGCTTATGGACAAACAAAGGCTCAAGTGTGGGGGAGTTGATAAGTGCTAAAAATGATGGATTTTGAGCACTATAAAGTTTCATTTCATTATTTTAATTATAGCTTTTTATCATTTAAAAGCATCATGTGAGGTTTACTTGCATTGGGAGCTAAAATATTAGTCATTTTGTCATTTTATGCATTTTTGGTTTACAATTATATTTTTTACACTACTTTTGTATTGATTTTTTATAGGTTCCTTATTGCTTGGAAATCATTTTAGGAGGAAGCAATGAGGACATAAAGCTAGGAGCTAATCTAGCCAAAGAAGGGCAAAGAATTAAAGTAATGAGGAGAGGGGCTTATTCGACCTCTAAGATTCAGTGAAGCTTTTAAGATCCTTAGAGTCTTATAATGAGAAAGAGGTCCTTTAGAAAATCAAATTATCCATATTAGGCTTTATGAATTGAGTTTACTTGTCAAACTCTAAGTTCATTTGGGTTTTCAAATGGTGAGTCGAATTCAGCATATGTAGCTTTCATTTTAAATTGCATAACTCTTAGTATTTGAACAATATCTTGAGATACAAAGATCCAATTAAAGTGATTCAAAGTGCTATGGAAATATTAGATAAATATCTACAACTTTGTTGAAGGAATATTTAGCTTATTTTATCATCTTAGAGGCCTAAAGTCTCAGGTCACACAGCTATACGCCTAAGTATGAATGGTCATGCCTAGTTAAGGTGATTTGAGAAGAATATAGGTGCATGGCCATGTACAAAATGCACATAGCCATGTCACCTATAACTAACTTTGGAAATTTGAAATTTGAATTGCTGATTTAGGTGGATTTAATTATTTTCAAATGGAAACAACTTAGAGAGGGTGGAGGCTAAGGTTTATAAAAGGTAGCCATTAGAGAAACAAGAAGGACTCTCTTTTCTTTTCTTTTTTTTTGTTTTTCCATCATTTTCCAAGAATCAAAGTAGAATTCTCTAATTCTTTTTCATTTGATTAGAATAGGGTTATTTGAAGGCTGAAGAGAGGAGGCTATTTTATTTTATTCTATTTTATTTTCCTTATTCTATTTTATTTTGTTATTTCAATTTTAACTTAGCAATAATGATTTTATTTTCTCTTTATTCATTTCTCATATTCTTCTTAATATGTGTGGCCAGATTTTCTAGTTAGGGTTCTTGAATCAATTTAACCCTATGATCAATATGATTTACACTAAGTTAATAAACATAGTTCACTGGTTATTGCTCCACTGAATATCTGAAATGGATTGGCCACCTTTGTTTGAATCTAGACAATGAGACTTTTATTTATAGATGGGTTTCATTGAGAAAATAAGCAATAACCTATTAATTATCTATTTAGTTAAAAGACACTTAGATGGTTAATAATGTTAAAGAGCTAAACATTAGATTGAATATGATGAAACACTTAGTAAGTGAGAGCTATAAAACTAAGTTATTTGTATTCAATTAATCATGGGTTTATCTAAGAGGAAGATCTATGATTCTTAAGATTGCTTGCATAATGAACTATGGTCTGAATTAACTTAAAGATTAATTACATCTTTAAATGGTTGAATTGAGTTTAAGAACCCTAGCATTTTTCTTAGATTGTGATTCTTTACTTTAGCTTTCAATTGTTTAGTTTATTTTATTTTAAAATCTATTTTTTCAGTGTGTAAATAAAGAAACACATTAAGTAATATAATATTTAATTTACAATTTTTATGGGATCGATATTTTTACTACTTGGACGAATCCGTAAACTTGTGGATTATGCATTAATGATTTAAACAACTATTTGTTTATTATTATTAATATAACTATAAAAAGTAGTTGACATAATGGTAAAACATCAAGACCCGTCACGTACTATTTAGGTCGCGGGCTTAAAAAAATTGTATGAATTGAAAATTTTATATATATATATATATATATAAACAACCACATGTTCACACATGAATAAAATTTTATTTGATTTGTGATATATAGTAAATAACCAATTAAAAATATTATTATTATTATTATTATTAAATAAAAGTTTTAAAAATAATAAAAATGGTATTTATTTATATAATAACTTGATATTAATTTAGTATAATTATAATTGATTACAATTTTAATAAATCTTTAATTTAAATAATGATATGATATTATTTTAATATTTTTTATAATTAATTTTTCTCAACTCTAAATCTGATTTCATATAAAAAAAATATTATAATCATAATTAATCATAAGATAATAAAAAAATTATTAGTTATTAGTTAATAAAAAAATAAAAAAATAAAAGTTATATTTTCGTTGTATAACAATTTAAATATTACAACCTCATTAAATTCTTATAATTTATTACAATTTTTGTTAATTTTTTATTTGAGTTATGACACTTTATTTCTTCAATATTTTTAATAATAATATTTTTATTCATATAAAAATAATTGGATGTAATTTTTTAAGTACAAATAATAATTTAATGATAAATATTAATTAATTTAATTTTAATTTTTTTATTAAATTTTATAAAAATATCTAAAATAATAATTATATTACTTTTTTTTTTAGTAAAAAATTGGAATCCAATTAGAAAATGCACGCAAACATCTCAACTAGTTTGACACACTCTTAGTTTTTGCATCACTTTTCTATATCCATTATACTAATAATAAAAAGAAAAAATGAAGAAAATGTCATACTAGAAGATTAAGGCCTATGCCTTTAGAAAAAACAAAACAAAACAGAAAGTAGACTGCATTTTAAAATCATTACAGATGGAATCATTAATGAACGTAGGACATGAATCCCACTAACTATAATTCTAATTTGTTGAAAAATTTAGCCAGCAAGTCAGCACAAGAGTTGCCTTCTCTAAAAATATGCGAGACATGAAGGTTCATCCCGAGAAGCCAAAAGAAGGCACTGGTGCCATTATATCTTCACCTCCTATGGAACATATTTAGACATGGTAGAAAATAATTGAACCATATAAGTCGAGTCACATTCAAGCCACAAGTTGTGCCAACCCCGAGACCAAGCAATTTATGTTGCTTTTCATTGTTGCATGCAGCTCGGCCAAAAATGCATAATTCCTCTTAATGCCGAAGGTAAATGCCCCTTTTTGTAATCCATAACTCGTGCAAAAAACATCACCACAACCTGCATCACCCGGAGCTCCTAAAGCTAATCCATTAGAATTTACCTTAATCCAGTTGCAAGGAGGTGGATTCCAAGTTACTAAAATGGTTAAAGGAGCTAGACCTAAGATACCTTTAATATTCATAAGGCACAAAATTTTCAAATCTTTGATTGAATTATGCATAGTACCCAATCAAAAGTAATTTGTCTCTTTTATAAAAAAAAACCAAAGAAATCTCAAAGAGGGCATGAATATTAGGGGACTCAGTATACAAAATAGTTGAGTTTCTTGCCTTCCAAATCACCCAAATGCCATGGACAATGGATGTAGTCCAAAGTATAACAATCTAAGAACTGAAGGAAACTTGCTTTGCATGTAAAATTAGATCAAGCAAAGAGCCCAAAGTGTGAACATGCTTACCAAAAAAAGCAAAATTGCATGCCATACTGCAGATGAAAAGGTACGGCACATAAACAAGTGGTCATTAAGCTCATCACTAGCTAAGCATAAAGAACAACATGAAGGATAAATCATACCTTTGCTTCGTAAGTTTTCATCTGTTGGATGGTAGTTTGAGATAGCTCACCAACATATTAAACTTCTTAAAGGAGGAAGAAACTCCTTCCAAATGAATGAAGCCCAAAGAACTAAAGATTTTGAAACTCTCAAATGATTATACATATGTTTGACTGATAGTAAACCATCTCTTTACCTAGTCCAAATATAAGTATCAAAAATCATCATTGATCAAGTGAACAACAACAATATTATGTTTCACCGGATCCTTAGAAATTGATGAAAGATTCCAAGAACTTACTAAAATAAAAGAAGAGATTGAATCATATAAATTCCTCTAATCATTCTCTGAAATATGAAGCTAGTTAGCCATTGTGGGAATGGTCCATTCATCCATTCAGAAATTTAACTAGCTATTTGGTTGAATAAACCATAAAATTTTACAACAGAGATGCAAATAAATATTCTTTAAAGAGTACCAAATCAAAGATTGAAGGTGGGTTGCTCTCTTGGCATTCCAAAAGGTTAAGAAATCTTTGTCTAAAAGATGACATTGGATGTTCCTAACCAAAAATAATCTTCCAAGCTGACTTGCTAAGCAAGGCCTAATTTAAGGTTTTCAATTACTTAATTCCATTGCCACCTTCATTCAAAGGAAGACATGTAGTTTTCTAGGGAATCAAAATAAATTTTTGACCATCAATGGAACCTAACTAGAGAAAATTCCTCATACAATGTTCTAATAACTGAATCAAAGAAAGAGGCCACTTGTAAACCATAAAAGAGTGGAGTAAAGAACAAATGATAACATACTTTATTAAAGTAAGCCTATTAACTATAGAGAGTGAATGCATCTTCCATTTAGCAAATTTATTTCATATTTTATCCACATTAGGCTTCAACAATTTTCTCTTTAGAGCTCCTACAAACAACAGAACACCCAAGTAGACAAAAAGGGAGGTTTCCTATAGACATGCTTGCCAAATTATGCAATTTAGAAATTCGATGATCATTAATATGCTTGCCAAAAAATATTTTAGATTTTGACCAATTTATAATCTAACTAGAGAGCTTACCATATAACTAGAAAACATGAGAGATTGAGTGAATATTTTTAATAGAGGCTTTGCTAAAAAGGAGAATATCTTTCGCATAAAGAAAATGGGTAGGAAAGCAAGAATGCCTAGTATGCTACATTGGAATAATTTCCCCCTGCATAACTTTAAAATAAATAAGCTTGCTCATAAAATCCTCAGCTAAACAAAGCCTGCTCATAATATCCCTGAATTTTTCTATTGATCATGATGGAAAGTTAAGAGGAAACAAATAATGAAAGAAACCTATCTCTAAATTTTAAGGAGAACCTAAAAGCTTCCAAGACATCTAGAATGAAATTTCAATCCATAGTATCAAAAGCTTTATGAATGTCAATTTTTAAAGCTATATTCCCCCTAAAACAAGCCTTATTTAACAAATTTACTCCCTCAGAGGTACCCATAATACAATTAGAGATTTTTTGTCCTTGAATAAACCGAAACTAATTAGGAGAGATAATTCTTGCAGCAATGGAAGCAAGATGATCAACAAGGATTTTTGTGATAATCTTGTAAAAAAATACCGAGAACAACTGGGGCAAAATTGCTCAATAGCAATAGCATTAATAACTTGAGGCATTAAAATCATAATACTATAATTAATTTCATTAGTGATAATCGTTGAGTGAAATAAAATTTTGAACAACTTTATAAACATCATAGGCAACCACATCCGAAAAGATTTAAAAAAGATACCTATGAAACCATTTAGACCCAAAGCACCATGGGCATCCATAGAGAAAATTATGACTTTAATCTCTTCATGAGAAGGACAACTTAGAAGGAAATCCTTGTCTTCATCTGTAATTGATAAAGGAACCACTTCTTTAACTAACTTGATGTTGGATGAAACTGAAATATTTGCATGGAAACGAGTTTGATAAAAATGAATTATTTGTTCTTCTATGGCCTCTTTATCATCTATAATCACACCATTTATCCGAAGCTAATGTATCCCACGATTAGTTTTATGCCAAATAAATTTATGATGAAGAATGAGGAATTATGGCCCCCTACAACAAACCATTTTATTTTACTTCTTTCTTTAAAAAAGATTTCTTGCTGCTTAAGATGCAAATCCAATTCCCCATGAGCTTGACTTTCTTTTGCATAGAACTCCTTAGAAAACCTGAAGGCTGAAATTTTAGCTTGAACATGTTGTAAAGCCATAGAAACACACGACTTATTATCATCCAAATTCCTAAAAACTTCTCTATTCCATGAATGAAGATTTGCACGATAATATTACTTTTTTATGGAAAATATACTTTAAAACAAATTATATGCTCTATTTTTTTATTTATTAAATATTTAATTTATAAAAATATCTAATTTTAAAATAAATTATGTACTTTTTCTATTTTCATAAAATTTACTAATTTTGATTTTAATTATTTGCTTTTAATATAATAAAAATTATAAAATTATGTTATCTAATTTAACTATATTAGATAAAATATAAGCATACCTAATTAAAATAGAAAATATATATTTTTAACAAGATAATCACTAAAATTTTAATTAATTTATTTTTGTTAGAGATAAAATAAAAATTAACATAATTAAAATAGAAAACATATTTTCAATTAAATTATAATTATATGTTAATTAATATCATTTTTGTTAAAGATAAAATAGAAATTAACTTAACTATAATAAAAAATATACTTTCACTTAAATTAGAATTATATTTTAATTAATTTAATTTAATTTAATTTTGTTAGAAATAAAATAGAAGTTAACCTAAATAAAAAAGGAATCATACTTTCAATTATATTTTAATTAAATTAATTCTCATTTGAGATAAAATAGAAGTTAACCTAATTAGAATGGAAAATATGCTTTCAATTACATTAGAATTTTTGTTAGAGATAAGATATAAGTTAGCCTAATTAAAATAAGAAACATATTTTCAATTATATCAAAATTATAGTTTAATTAAAATAATTTTTATTTGAGATTAAATAGAAGTACTTCCAATCAAATTAGAATTTTTGTTAAAGATAAGATAGAAGTTAACATAATTAAAATAGGAGACATTTTTTGAATTAAATTAGAACTGTATTTTAGTTAATTTAATTTTTATTAGAGATAAAATAAAAGTTAACTTAATTCAAATAGGAAATATACTTTCTATCAATTAAAATTATATTTTAATTAATTTAATTTAATTTTTATTAGTAAATGATAAAATTATCTAATTTTATATAATAATGAGTGCAGACATTTTCGTAATTTTGTCAGTCCTCCCTCCCCTTCGTGTGTATGTATGTGTGTGTGTGTGCGTGTATATATATATATATATATATATATATATATATATATGGTGAAGGATCCATATTCACTTTTTTTTTTAATTCATACCTTGCTCAAATGCTTGATTAAGGAAGATACCCAAAGGAGATCCCATCCCACTTTGAACTTCATGTTTTAAGCACATTGGCATTTGATTTTAACCAAAAAAAGGTAAACTCAGTAAAAGGCTTGCTCTTTTTCTTAATGGTTGAATGGTATTGATACCCTATATACATATTTCTATTATATTAAGGGTTTATTTTCCTATACAGGGGTTACTTATACATGAAGAATGTCCAAATCAGATAGGAGAAGGATTGCCACTTAAGGAGACTCTTAGACATGAAGAAATACTCCAGAAATAGGCACAAGATCTACATAAAAGAGGAATCTTATTCCTCTTAGGTTTGAGCATCACAATATCTATAAATAGGACCTTATATCCTTTATTCTCATTCATTCTATTCTCTCATACTCTTTGCTCTCTTTATCTCTTTAAACTCTCTCTTTATATTCTCTGACTTAGGCATCAAAGGGTTTGTGGGGTTCCTCCCTACCTCTCACCTTGACCTTCTTTGATTCTTTATAGGGCATAGATTCAGAGGTTTCAGAAGTAAGTTATCAAGTGGCATTATCTATGGGAACCCTCATACTCTTTAATTCTATTCTCTCATACTCTTTGCTCTCTTTATCTCTCTAAACTCTCTCTTTATATTCTCTGACTTAGGCATCAAAGGGTTTGTAGGGATCCTCCCCACCTCTCACCTTAACCTTCTTTGATTCTTTATAGGGCATAGATTCAAAGGTTTCAGAAGTAAGTTATCAAGTGGCATTGTCTATGGGAATCCTCTTTAATTAATAGCCATTAAGCATCTACCAAATACGACATTGGCATTATGACTTCTAGTCCACCACCAATCTCAACCCTAGATATGCAAATCCACCCATTAGTCAATCAACACTGATCCACACCCTATCAACACTGATTAGCCTATCAATAATTAGCCAATAATTCCATTAGCACCTTTTTAGCATGTTGGACCCTTATCACAGGTGCCACTTAGAGAATATAGTCCAATTAGTAATACCCAAGGATGGCCAACAATAGGCAATGACTTCCCTTATTATGCTTCTCTACAGCATAACAATAAACCTAAGTTTACCAGAAATTCCCACCATAAACACGCCAAAACTAAACACAATAACCTAAACACTTAACCTACCTCCACTAAGTAAAGAAGCAATGATTCAAAACATCTAAACCTAGATGCTCTTGATGCAATAATAATTCAATGCCTTGATTGAAAGGAGTAATCCTAGAATAACTCATTCAGAGAATAATGTAGCAGTACTAGCAACAACTCCAAATATGTCTAGTGAAAATAGAGAAAGTCATAAAGATCTAGAAGGAGAATCTAGCACAATAATCCTAGTCCTAGATGACTCAAAGATAGCTTAAAAGTTGAGGAAGTTATACAGAAAGCTCATACTAGAGAAAAGGAAGAAAATGAGTGTGTTATGGAAGGAAAGACACCCTTTATAGGCAGAATAATTAGGATAAAGATCCTAACCAAGTTCAGAATGCTTCAATTAGATCAGTTTGATGGGACTGGGGATCCAATCAACCATATATCCTAATTCAGGACCAAGATGCAACTTTAGAATGTAAATGATGGAATCATGTGTAGATTCTTTCTTAGTACACTCATAAAAAATGCCTAGAAGTGGTTCCATCCTCTTCTTCAGAATTTTATTTCATCCTTTAAGGAATTGGCTGAGAAATTTTAGACTCAGTTTATCACTAATGTTCCTTCTACCAAAATCATCAATGATCTTTGGATGTACAAACAAGAGGTTACATAGTCATTAAGAAGTTATTTGGATAGATTTAATAAAGTGGCTATGCAAATTGATAACTTAATTGATGAAGTAGCCATAGAGACCTTGAAGAATGGGACTCAACTAGGGAAACTTAAAGATAAGATCATGACCAAGGAACCTAACACATTTGCTGAGGTAATGGCTATGGCGGATAAAAATGGATGAAGATAGGAGGATGCACCATGATGATAAGAAAGTACCTATCAGAAAAGATGAAAGGTCATAACCAAAAAGGCCCAAATTTTAGTGAACGACCTTCAAAAACCTGGTGGAAGGATTCAAGAAGGAGTTAGAAAGGTACACACTATTAAACACATCCGAATCCATAATCCTTATATGGATCATATAGAGTGGGTTAGGCATAACACCAACTAAAAGCCTAGTCCAACCAGGAGGGCCATGTAACACAAGAGATTCTATTATTAATACCATCAGGATTATGAGCACGAGACTAAGGCATACCGAGAATTAAAGAATGCTATAGAAAATTTAATACAAAATGGGAAACTCTACAACTTTACTGACATAACTAGAAGGGGCTGAGAGTCGGATGACTAGGACACAGATAAGTCAAAATAAAAGAAAGCTTAGATATAGCAGCTGGAGTCATCAACATCATTGTTGGAGGTGAAATGACTTAAAAAAAGCATAAAAGAACTTAGAAAGAAGAAGGCACTATCTCTAAAAAGAAACAAACCATTATATTTGGTTTGCAAGATGGGAAACATGTTCAATATCCTCATAATAATGCCTTAGTGCTAAGGGCTTTCATCAACAATCTCTTAGTAAAAAATTACTAATTGATGATGGAAATGCTATGAATGCACTTTTTAGGAATGTTTGTAAGGCGATGGGAGGTTCCATCATCAACTTGAAAACTAGTTAGAATCCTATTATAAGCTTTTGTAGTGGAACCACACAACTAATGGGGCTAGTGGAGCTAATGTTAGAGTTTAGCTACCGAGATACTAGAGATGTGAAAGCTGTTAGAACCCTGTTCAATATGGTAGATGTTCCTCTCACATATAATGGCATCATAGGCTGACCTATCCTCTATGAGATCAATGCAGCCACAAGCATGAGGCATCTGACCATGAAGATTCCTCTAGAAGGTTAAGTCATAATAATTCATGGGGATTAGCATATGGTCAAGTAATGCTCTTAGATGGAAGTATTCCCCATAAAATCCTTAGAAATCCAGCAATAAGGAGCTAATCTTAAGCTAATTTATCTAGTCCAAAGTTTACAAATCATTGAAGGAAAGATAGTCAAAATCGATAATGAGCTTAATGATGAAGTTTAAAGTAGAATAAGCAAAGTCGTCATCAAAAATTTGGGTAGCTTTGCCTTTAAAGCATATGAGATCATTAGGGTATATCCTTGGATTGCCTCACATAGTCTAAACATCAAGCCAAGAGTTAAACCTATTGTTCAAAAAAACCAAGGAACTTTATATACAAGAGACAAAAGATAATCGCCAAGGAAACAAAGAAATTGCTAGAAGTCCAATTCATTAAAGAAGTGACACACCTATAATGTTTAGCTAACGTGATGCTAGTGAAAATGAATGATAATAAGCAAAAATATCTTAACTTCCATTTAGCTCTAAAGATGTTTGTATAGATAAACACTAAAAAATATAGCTATTGGAGGTGCAAATAATGTGTCCAACATCTATATTTTGAATCCAACATTTATAATTTTGAATTATTAAAAATAATGCTATCATACTACTATGCATAGGTTGAAACCGTGATTGGCTACTGGAGATGTTCGAATTTGCTCACATTTTCTTCAAAAAAGTTGTAGAAATTTTACTTATTTTTCCATATCAATTAGACTTCTATAGCTCAAGATATTTCTAAAACACTAAGAGCTATGCAATCTAAAATGGTAGACTACTGTCAGATAGCTATGCATGAGTTGAAACCTTGATTTTCTAATAGAGACGTTAAAATTTGCCTATACTTTCTTCATAAAGGTTGTAGATATTTAATTTAAATTTTCATATCATTTTGAATTACATCAATTAGACATCTTTAGCTTAACATATTTTCAAAATACTATGAGTTATGCAATCTAAAATGGCAAACTACTATCGAACAGTTGTACATGAGTTGAAACCATGATTTTCTTTTTGAGACATTTGAATTTTCTTATAATTTATTTATAAAATTTTTATAAATTTTACTTAGACTTCATATCATTTTGAATTACCTCAATTGGATTTTTGTAGCTCAAGATATTTCTAAAATACTAAGAGCTATGCAATCTAAAATTACAACTGCATAAGTTGATTTCGACTTAATATTTGCATACCCAGACGAACTCAAATTTTGAAAAGTAAGCTTAATTCAAAAAGCTAAAGATGCCTACTTCAAATTTGAACAAGATAACTTTCTCATTATAAAACTCTAAGGATGTCAAAAGCCTCATTGAATCTCAAAGGTAGAATTAGCCCAAAATATTCATACTTCATTTTAACTTCCAATGGAGTCCGAACTTATACACACTTAAACAAACAAATTAAATGCTAAAAATTAAGTTTTTTAAGATCAAAAACTAAGATTGATTATTGCTAAAGTCAACAATCTCCCTTTTTTTATTTTGACAAACTTATTTTGAGTTTGATTAAAAATAATACAAAGTAAATTTTGTGATAATAATGATACCAAATGAAATAAAATATACTTCTTTATTTCTCCCCCTATGAATATGGAGATGATAAGAAATATAAACTTATAAATTATTCCCCCAACAAAAAAATAAAAAAAATAAAAACAACATGAAACATAGCAACAGGGATAAAAATATCGCATTCTTATGACAAATGTGTTAAAAATATAAAATATGATAACAAGATCATTTAAATAAATGTTAGGCAATGTGAGAAAATAATTTCAAACATATATGCATATCATGCCACTAGAATGCATCACAAAAATAGTACATATAATAATAATGTTGATGTTAGATGAGCTTAACTATCACATGATCATATAGAGCTTGGCTAGCTAATTAATTATGTAGCACTTAGCATAAAAAAATAAACACAAATTATTCATAATATATTTTCCTCTCTTTGTACAAAGACAAAAGGAAAAGAAAGAGATATAAAGGGAAAGACCAAAATTCCTATAGGAACCAAACAAAGATATACTAAATCTTTGTAAAAATATTCATGCCTTATCAAATATCAAAAAAATTCCTAAGAAGAAATTATACATGAATTATGCATGCATAAGCACAATAATAAAATATTATACACATGTATAGTAACAAATAACAAACTCAAATATATTTCTCCCGCTTTGTGAAAAAGAAAAGAAAAGAGAGAGATATAAAGGGAAATGAAAACAAAGATACACAAAATCCTTATAAAATCTATGTCATACATAAACAAAGTAAGAAAAACAAGACATTGTGCCCACATATGATGAACAACAAAATTAGCCATACTTACAATGTTAATATGCATGCAAAAATTTAAACAAATTTTCTCCCCCTAAATCAAACAAAAATATAATATGTCACTAACATAAACACATTTTTTAAGGGATTTTTAAAATTTTTTTTAAAAAAAATAAAACTAAGTACACATGTTAAAAAATTAACTAGGTACACATGCAAACTCAAATTATTTCTCCTCCTTTGACAAAATGCAATAGGAAATTTAAAAAGATAAACTGATGAATATAAAAAAAATTTAAGATCAAAATCAAAATATTTATCAATCAAAGTAATCAATAAGTACAACATGATTTCACATGAAAATAGGTCAACCATCAATTAAACATACAATTAAGATAAACTAGAACCATTAATCATACTAAGTTCATGCGTAATGAAAATTAATCTCTCTTCATTGAGAGGTTTAGTGAAGATATCTGAAAGTTGATTATTTGTATCAACAAATTCAAGTGAGATATCACCAATTTAAACATGATTATGCAAGAAATGATGTCTAATATCTACATGCTTAGTTCTAGTAAGTTGAATGGGATTTTTTATAAGGTTGATAGCACTTGTATTATCACATTTGATTGGAATGTGATAAAGTTTTACACCATAGTCTAATAACTGTTGTTTTTGTCATAAAACTTATGGACAACAAAGACTTTCTATAATATATTCAGCTTCAGCTAGCAGTGGACAAGGCAACTGAAACTTATTTCTTCCTAAACCAAGAAACTAAACATTGTCCTAAAAATTGACAAGTTTCAGAAGTGCTTTTTCTATCTAGTAAATTACCAGTAAAGTCCACATCAAAATAACTAATCAAGTCAAAGGATGAACTCCTAGGCTACCAAAGTCCTAAATGCATTGTACCATAAAGATATTTGAAAATTCTTTTGATAGCATTCAAATAAGACTCTTTAGGGCATAATTGAAATCTAGCACATAATCAAGTAGCAAACATAATATTTGGTCTACTACTAGTTAAATAAAAATGGGATCCAATCATACCTCTAAATCACTTTTCATCAACGAGTTTACCATTCTCATCTTTGTTAAGTTTGGTTGTGGTGCTTATTAGAGTTTTACTTATCTTAGATCCATCCATGCCAAACTTCTTGAGAACATCTCATGCATACTTGGTTTGATTAATGAAAATCCCATTTTTACAGTACTTAATTTGTAGTCCAAGAAGGAATTTGAGTTCACCCATCATACTCATCTCAAATTCTCCTTACATTAAATTAGAGAATTCCTCACATAAGTAATGATTAGTAGCATTGAATATAATGTCATCAATAAATTTTTGAACAATTAATAAATCATGCTTAGATTTCTTTATAAAAAGAGTTATATCAACTTTTCTTTTAAAGAAACCTTTCTTTAACACGAAGTTGCTCAGTCTTTCATACCAAGCTTTAGGAGCTTGTTTCAATCTATATAATGCTTTACAAATTTTAAATACATGATTTTTAAAATCAAAGCTTTCAAAACCTAGAGGTTGTTCAACATACACTTCTTCTTCAATAAAATAATTTAAAAATGCACTTTTAACATCCATTTGATAAAGTTTCAAATCCATGAATGATGCAAATGCAAGTAACATTCTAATAGCTTCTAACCTTATAACAGGGGCATAGGTTTCATCATAATTAATGGCTTCCTCTGGATTATAACCATTAACTACTAATCTATCTTTATTCCTAGTTATGACACCTTGTTCATTCATCTTATGTCTAAACACCCATTTGACACCTATAATAGGATGATGTTTTAGTTTAAGAACCAAGGCTTAAACCTTGTTTCTCTCAAATTGATTTAACTCTTCTTGCATAGCAAGGACCCAAAATTCATCACACAACGCATCATTAATGCTTTTGGGTTCAATTTAAGAAATGAAGGCTAAATTAACAATAAAATTTAATTAAGATATAGTAGTTACCCCTTTTGTAGTGTCATCTATAATGAGGTCTTAAGGATGAGCTTTCTTGAATTACCAATCCTTTAGAAGTTCATCCTTCAAGGTAGGTTAAGAAGTTTCCTCATTGTCCTCCTTGTTTGGACCTTCAAGTTCCAAAGGCTTATTAGCATTTTCTTCTAGAGTTTCCATAATCTCATTATTACCTAAAAGATCATCAATACTACAAATATCCTTTATAGGACCAAGTGAGTTTGATTCATTAAATACAACATGGATTGACTATTTAAATACAAGAGTTCTCTTACTAAAAACTCTATATGCTTTACTATAAATATAATAGCCTAAGAAAATTCCTTTATTGGCTTTAGAATCAAATTTTCCAAGATTATGCTTGATGTTTATTATAAAGCACTTACATCCAAATACTCTTACATATTGGATTTTTAGTTTTCTATTTTTCCACAACTCATAAGAAGTTTTATTCAAAATTGGTCTTTTGAAAACTCTATTTGAAATATAGTAAGATGTGTTAACAGCTTCTGCCTAAAAGTATAAAGGCAAATTACACTCATGAAGCATTGTTCTAGCCATTTCCACAAGAGCTCTATTTTTCCTTTTAACTACCCCATTTTTTTTAGGAGTTCTAGGAGAAGAGAATGTATGCAAAATACCATTTTCATCATAAAAGGTTTTAAAAAATTCATTTTCAAACCTAGTTCCATGATCTCTTCAAATAAAAGAAATACAAAAACCTTTTTCTTTTTTAACTCTTTTTGCAAACTTCTTAAAAGTTTTAAATGCATCATTCTTATTAGCAAGGAAACATATCTAAGTAAATCTAGAGTAATCATCAACTAATGCATATGCTTAGTGCATACCATTGAGACTAGCAACTCTAGTTGGTCTAAATAAATCCATATGTATAATTTCAAGTAGTCAAGAAGTGGACACTACATTTTTTTGCTTAAATGAGAACTTAGATTGTTTTCCCTTTTGGCAAGCATCACAAGGTTTATTCTTAGTGAATTCAAGCTTAGGTAAACCAATCACAAGTTCATGTTTACAAAGATAATTTAATAGCTCAAAATTTGCATGTCCTAACATTCTATGCCATGTCCATGTGTTATAGGAAATTGACATCAAGCATTTAATCTCGTTGTTATCAATTTTATTCAATCAATAACATAAACATTATCAACTCTTTCACCACTAAAAATTACTTTTTCTTCATCAAAACTACTAATAAATCAATTCTTAGGATAGAAAGTGACTTTATAATTGACTTATACTAAGCAAGTTATGTTTAAGACCATAAACAAGCAACACATAGTGTATAGTTAAGGATTGAGGATCACCAATTTTTCTAATGCCAATAATCTTTCCTTTTGCATTGTCCTCGAAAGTAACGTGTCTGCCATCCTTAGCATCAAGCTTGGTGAATTGCTCCTTGTCTCCCGTCATGTGCCTTGAGCATCCACTATCAATATACCCTTTGTTTTTTTGATCTTATGGACTTTAAGCACACCCATACAGGACAATTTAAGCATTATTTTGAACCCAAACCTTTTATTAGTCTAGGTTGGTTAGTTTTAAGATAGTCTATAGGAAGTAAGTTCATGTTCAGTCTTCTATAGAAGCACACATTACTAGTATGTCCCTTGATCATGAAATATGAGAATTCAACACTTACAAACTTATTTCTCCTAAGAGTATATGCATCCCTAATTTATGAAGCATGCCTTTGTTGATGTTATGGTGTGTGTCTACTAAAGTTCTTTTGAGTCATAGTATGAGACATGCATTGGTAATGACAATATGTATTTTGATAGGTTTGTGCAATATGTCTAGGTGCATTATGTTGTGTAACATGCTTATGAGTATTGTGTCTAGTGTATATATAAGCATGTTTAGGTTGTGTTTTCCTAGCATGATGCTTACCTTTTTGTGTTATATAAGGTTGAGACTGATAAGACTTTCCTTGAGTGTTTGACATATAAGATCTTTTAGCTTTGAAAGCTTAAGTCTCATTTTATTTTAAAGTAGAAGGAGCATAATTATTTTAAGACTTTAATAAAATTAATATGTGATGCTGATGAGGAAGCTATTTCATTGGTATATCCAATTCCATGTATATCTCCATGGAATTTTTTAGAGTTAAGAATATTATTCAAAGATTCTTTTCCCTTCATGAGTTTCTCAATGGAATTTTTCAAATTTAAGACTTCGTTAGAATCATTTGCTTTCTTATGTTGATCTTTCAAGGAATTTGAAGTTTTTAAATCATTAGACAATTTATCATTTGATTTAACTAGATTAGAAAATTCATTTTTCAATTTTTCAAATTCCTTAGTTAGGCTAGATAACTCATGTTTATAATGATTATTCTTAGATAATAAGTTTTTACATTTAAGTAAGAGTTTCTTTACAATAGAGCTTTCAATATCATCATTATCATCATATTCATCATCATCATCACAATAATCATCATCATAGGAAGAATAAGACATAGATGGTACCTCTTTTTCACTTTTAAGAGCCATGAAATAAAGGTTGGCTACTTCTTATTGTTCCTCTTCTATTTCCTATTCGAAGGAATCATCCCAAGTAGCCTTATAAGCCCTCATTTTCTCTTTTATTCCTTTGCTCTTGTTTTTGAGTTTGGGACACTTACTTCGGATGTGACTTGGTTTCTTGCATTCATAGTAAGTAACATCTTTGATTTTCTTTTTACATTCTCCTTCATACTTCTTATTGAAGTCTCTTGTTCTTGATGAATGTTTCTTTTTCAAGAATTTCTTGAAGTTCCTAGTGAGCATGGAAATTTCATCATCTTCATCAGCAGAACCTTCAACATTTTCTTCTTCACTATCATTTTATGAAGCTCTCAAGGAAATGCTCTTCTTCTTCTCTTCTTTTTCTTTTTGCTCTTCACCTTTTTTCTTAATTATTAGCTCATGTGTTAAGAGCTTTCCAATAAGCATATTGGTAAAGAGAGTTGAGAGATCTTGAGCTTCCTCAATTGAAGTAACCTGAGATTCCCAATCCTTCTTAGGTAGGATTCTTAGAATCTTATTATTTACTTCTTCCTTGGAGAAATGCTTTCCAAGTTTCTTGAGGGTTATGATAAGAGCATTGAGTCAATTTGTCATCTCCATGATTAACTCATATGCCCCCATCTTGAAAAGTTTGTATTTATACATGTGAAGTTGAACGTTCTTGCTTTTAACTTGCACATTTCATAATGATTTTCCAAGGTCTTCCATAATTCCTTCACCGACATGCAATATTGAAGCTTTCCTCCTTCATCCCTTGTCATAAAAGAGACTAGAGTGATCATCACCTTTTAATTTTTATAATTTTCTTCATTTTACTTGTTATTCCATTAACTCCTTGCTAAAGTAGTTACCACACCATCAATGGTAGTTATAGTTGGTTCCTAAATTTTTAGGACAATATCCCAAAGTTTAATGGAATCATAATCAATGTATAGCTCCATTTTGAACTTCTAATAAGGATAGTCACTATCATTGAAGAATGGTCTAAAGGAAGAAATATTTTATGATTCACTCCCCATGATCTTGTATTATGGCAATGAAGTTCCTAGAATTCAAGCTCTTATACCAATTGAAAAAGGCCTAAAGGGGGCTGAATATGGCTATTAAATAAAAATAAAAATTAAAAATAATTCTTTGCAAGAATTGAAAGAATGTTGAGAAGGAAGAATAAAGAACATAATGATTTAAGGAGTTTACATTCAACAATAATCTTACGTCTCCACCTAAATTATCCCTAAATTAGAATTTTCAATCACCTACAATCTTATTCACAAGATTGAGATTACACAAGATTTTTATAGCTCACTCTTACGATATGAGTTTTAAGGCTCACTCAAAAAATCAAATCCCAAGTGTTTCAGTGGATAAAACTTAAACCAACTCCTTTAGAAATAAATCTTACTTTCATATTAATCTATCCTAAGATTTAAGATGAAGAGAAATTTTATTTCTAACACACAATCAACTCTCACAAGAGTTATAAACAAAGAGTGAATATTTGAGAATTTAAGAGCTTTAATAAATGTTGAGATAGAGAATGATAATAAACAAAATGTCTTAACTTCCATTCAACTATAAAGGTGTTTATATAGAAAAATACTAAAAATATAGTTTTTGGATGTCCAAATAATATGTCCAATGTCTATATTTTGAATCCAACATTTATAATTTTGAATTATTGAAAGTAATGCTATCAA
The DNA here is from genome assembly GCA_947683625.1 of Mallotus nudiflorus. Lineage (NCBI taxonomy): Eukaryota > Viridiplantae > Streptophyta > Magnoliopsida > Malpighiales > Euphorbiaceae > Mallotus > Mallotus nudiflorus. The sequence continues at coordinate 451,029 of CANTUR010000111.1, read as the reverse complement.
ACTGCTATGCACGGGTTGAAACTGTGATTGGCTACTAGAGACGTTTGAATTTGACCATATGTTTTTCATAAAAGTTGTAGATATTTGACTTATATTTCCATATCATTTTGAATCACCTCAATTAGAATTTTTTACCTCCATATATTTCCAAAATACTAAGAGTTATGCAATCTAAAATGGCAGACTACTATTAGATAGTTATACAAGAGTTGAGATCATGATTTTCTATTAGAGACATTTGAATTTGCCTATACTTTCTTTAAAAAATTTGTATATATTTGACTTAAATTTCCATATCATTTTGAATCACCTCAATTGGGCTTATGTAGCTCAAGATATTTCCAAAATACTAAGAGTTGTGTAATCTAAAATGGCAGACTACTACCATACAATTATGCATGAGTTGAAACCGTAATTTTCTATTAAAGAAAGTTTAATTTGCCTATAATTTCTTCATAAAAGTGTAGATATTTGACTTAGATTTTCATATCATTTTGAATCACCTTAAATGGACTTCTATAGCTCAAGATATTTCCAAAATACTAAGTGCTATGCAATATAAAATGGTAGCTACAAACATTGACTTTGACTCAATATTTGCATACCCAAATGAACTTGGATTTTGATAAATAAGCTGAATTCAGAAATCTCAAGATGTCTAATTCAAAGGTGAATAAGATAACTTTCTCATTATAATGCTCTAAGGATATCAAAAGCCTCCTTGAATATCAGTCCAAGATATCCATACTTCATTTTAACTTCCAATAGAGTCCAAACTTATGCACACTTAAATAAACAAATTAAATTATCAAAATTAAGTTGTTTAAGATAAAAAATTAAGAATGATTATTTTTAAGGTCAACACTCTGTAATCTCTCTCTTTCTGTATATATTCTCTGACTTAGGCATCGAAGGGTTTGTAGGATCCTCCCTACCTCTCACCATACCCTTCTTTGATTCCTTGCAGGGTTTAGACTCAGAGGTCCCGAAAGTAAGTTATCAAGTGTGTGTGTGTATATATATATATATATATATATATCACTTTAGAGTCCCAAATTAAAATTAAATTATAAAATTAATAAAAAAAATTAGTGATACCAAATATTAATATCCTATTCTAATAAGGGTTGTGTAAACACCCAATGTCAAGATGATGAAGTTTGAATGCAATAAAGGACTCTGATGATGAAAATGCTATAAATAGGTCTTCAATACTTAAAGTTTGAAACCTTAAAAGTCTAAATGTATTTCAAAAGAGTTTAATTGGTTTTTTTAAGGACTAAAGTGTAATGTTTTTAAGACCCGTTTGGAAAGTTTGAATACTCTCAAGGGTCTTTTTGTAATTATAGCTTTTCCGTCCATTTTTTGTATTTTTGTAATTTCAATTGGAATTACGTAATTCCAATCAAAATTATAGGTTTTTCATCTTTTTTTTTTCATATTTTTGCAGTAAATAAAAATATGTTTCCTGAATTTTGATTGGTTAAAAATTTCTTTTTAATTTTTATCTAAATTTTTTAGGAAATGAAAGTCCTTTTAAAACTAAAACCCTATGAAAAACAAATCACATTAGGATACATTTTTTTAGCTAGGTTTTCCTATAAAAGACTAGCTTTGGCACACACATAGGGGGGAGGACAAAAAGAATAACACTGAAACCTTTTGACAACTCTCTAAGCTCTTTTTTTTTTCTCTATAATAGAGACTTTGTTTTCATCCCTATGCAATACACAAAAATATATTCTCCTATGATTTATTAGTTTTTTTTTTTTTGAAGCAAGGAGTAGTAGGCTTTTGGGAAGAAGAAATAATAAGCTTTTTTGAAGACCTACTTTAAAGCAATAGTGATTTTTTACTCATTTAAGGAACAACCTACATTGCATCCATGAGCATCATCTTCTCCCTTCCTATTTTCTTTTATTTTTTATTTTTACTATTGATTTTTCTAAATTTCAATAATATTTATTTTTCATTTTATTCATTATTCGATAATCATTATTTATTCTTTTATGTTGGTGACTATGGAGGGCATTACATAATGATCATAATTAGAGAACAAAATCCATGAAGGTCCTTGGAATGCCATGGATTGAACTTTGTAGCCAAATATAGTTTTAATTGTTATTTATTTAGTTCTTTGTTTTTATTAATTTTATGATTATGTTAATTTTCTTTTCTTAATATCTTTAATAGCTTCTTGTAATAGCCTCGACAATGGGAATAATTAAAGCATGTGTGTGACTGCATGTTTTAATTAGTTGGTTTGTAAAATTAGGTTTTTAATTAGGTAATTAATTAAAATTATTGGCAATAGAAATCATTCAATTGTTTAATTAAAATTAGATTAGATTTAAGTGGATAAAATTAGGTTTGCTTGTTAATTATTTTATTTTATTTGTTCGTTTAAAGTCACTTTAATTAAATTAGGGTTTTTAAAATAATTTCAATTGATTTGTTTGATCTTTTATGTCATTGCTTTGATATTTTCTATTGTTTTGGGCTTGTTTATTTATTTTTATGTGTTTTGGGCCCAAAGCCCATATTGGGCTTTAACGTATTTAAATAAATTTAGGTTTTTAGGTTTAATTAAGTAAAATGTATTTTATGCCCATAATTAATTAGATTTAGGGTAAATATAATTTAGGCCAATTTATTTAATTTAGACATAGGCCCACCTTTTGTTTAATTTAATTAACTTAGACTTAGCCCATTTAATTTAAGTCTTTTCTATAATTTGTAGATTTAATATCACTTTAGAAATAAAATATGTAGAACTAGACCTACGAATTTAAATACTTTACAATTTGTAGATTTAGGCTCATTTTAGAATTAAAATAAATAGGCTTAGGATCACTTAATTAAAATAGAATAGGAATTAGGCCCTTTAGTCTTTAGACTCACTTGTAAATTAAAACATGTAGCTTTAGCCCATTTAATTAAAATTAATGTAGAATAGACTAACTTAGGGATTATGAGTTTAAATGAGTGCATTGTTTACATGTATTTTTCATGACTAATTGGCCTGGAGTTAATTATTTTAAATAAGGGCTTATATGAAATTGCATGTAAATAAAGGGTAAGATAGTAATTCATAAACTACTTCTAAAAGAACACAAGACTGAAAGAAGTTGGTATTTCATATCTAAAATCTCCTGGCTATGGTGCTGGCTTTCTTTTAGGGAATCAAGTACCACCATTTTTTTGATTTGTCTTAGTTATTACCCTAGGTGGTGACTCCTCATCTCCACGACATGTCTTTATGACAGTGATTAGTGTATTCTCTAGAGCCCTGAGCTCAAGCAATTTCGCGGTTGTTAAGATCTTAGACTCACACTAAACCTCGCCGTCTACAGTGGCCACTCCACTAGGGATAAAAGATACTGATTCTACTTGTGTTCTTTAGAATTATTTTATTAATTATTATATTATTCTTACATTCATTCTACATGTCCCTATTAATGACATTGGTTTTTTATTCCATGATTCCACTAGCTTCTTGGGATTATAGAATGGCTAACCATCACTCTTAGCCTTAACTCGGTTCAAGAGAGATTAACGGGCTCATCTAACCAGAGCCTATAGCCCAAGTCCTAAAGGGGGTAGTCTTCTCTTGAGTTTGCAAAGGATGTCAAGTCCCTCTGACCTTGGCCTGTAACTTAAGTCTTAAAGGAAGGCATCTTGCTAAGGGAACCTTGACCTTTTCTCACCAGACTCATCTCATATAGTGCCTTAGTAACCTCCTTTAGGATTACCTAAATTGCTTGTATTTGTTACCATGAGGTATTTCTATCTATAAAGGCCCAATCCCATACTTTAGAAGCCCATCATGACTAATAAAGATTGGGCTATTCTTTTATACCTAGAAATGTTATTTCTATGCTCTTACTACTTTAAGAGATTTAGCATGCGCATTGGTTCTTGATATCCCCTATTGACAAGGCCAAGACCAAAAATCCTAAGAAAAGAGACTCGCTAATGAATACGTTTATGGGAGGAATAAGGTTAGAAGGATGTATACACACCTAACTTGTTTAACTTGCTACTTGTTGTATGGCACGTGCATCATGCATACACATATACATGCATCATACTAACCCTTTGTTTTTCAGCCATCATAGATTCATTCGGGTCTTCCTGTGTTTGGAGTAAAAAAGGTAGCAGACTAGTGGGAACCAATTCGAGCCTACAATCAATTGCAAAATAGATCTTTAATAGACTAGAAAGGAGTCCCATCAATCCACTCTACATAGAAGTTGTACAACCTAAACAAGCTAAAGAAAAGGAACAAAAAGATAGGGAATGTTAAAGGATCATTAATGGATGACATGAGAGCAATGATGAAAGATGAACTAAAACAAGCTCTAGTTGGATTAATGCCACCACCTACTATTGTCGCACCTCCAATTGTGACTAATTTGGCTATCATGGGCACACCACTTGCTAACAATGACAATATTGTTAGGAATATACCTACTGTAGAAATGAAATTGGAGGATATTGAAATCTACATGGTTGAAAAGGTAAAAAGGGAATCACTTTAGCAAGTTTAAGAGCTAGAATCCAAGCAAATAAAAGCACTGACTTAGAAAATGTCCAAGATGGAAGAATTGGTGAGGGGACAAGGCATCAGATACTCATTTGACTTTGATTATATAATGTAATTTGAGGAGGATAAGCTACCTAATAAGTTCAAGATGTCATAGTTGCAAAAGTTTAATGATACTGGATACCCATGGATACACCTCAATCGATACATAACTACTATAAGCACCACTAAGGCTCATATGTTTATAGTTACCAAGTTATTTATACTGTCCTTAGAGGGTATGGCTATCAATTGGTATTACAGGCTAGAGAAGTCCACCCTAGCAGCTTGGGGAGAACTATGTACTGCTTTTTTGAAGTAATATGACTACAACACCAGGCTTGAGGTATTCGTCATAAACTTAGAATTGACCAATCAGAAGCCTAATGAATCATTTTGATATTTTTTGACCAAATTCACAAACACAGCAGGATTGAGGAAGAACAAGTTCGCTGAAAAGGATTACTTTATAATGATAGTCTGAAAGGTTTCACCTAACCCGGTTAAAAGGTTACAAATGATGAACCCTAAGACATTTGTAGACCTTTATAACAATGGGTTGCAAGCAGAGGAAATCAAAAGTGAGAAAAAGAAGATGGATAGAAGCAATAGAGCGAGAAACTACCCAAATGGAGGCACACAACAAGGAAATGTCAGTCGGGTTGTAGGAGTCCATGCTATTCAACAACCCAAGAGATTCTTAAACTTTAGTCATCCCTTATCTAAAGTCTTAGACCATTTGATCCAAAAAGGCCTCTTTAGACCCTTAGCCCCTTCTAAACAACCAAACCCAAATCTCCCTGGCTTTAACCCTAACAATTACTACAAATTTCACCAAGTTGCCAACCGCTCCACTGACTCTTGCATGCACCTTAAACATGAAGTTCAAAACCTCAGAGACTCTAGAAAAATCATAGACCTTAAGAAATCAAACCTAAACCCAAACACCAAAAATAACCCTTTCTTAAATTACTGAAACATGCCACCCCCAACCACCATGATGATCAACTCAAGAGTTAGTGAGGAAGAAGTACTAAGCTCCTTTGAGGTTCTATACATTAAAACCAATGAGGAATCTCCCAATGCCCCTAAAGATAAGGAAAGAATAGAAGACTTGTTGGGATAACCTTCAGGCATGTTTGACTACAAGGTGTTTTATTCCAAGCCGCGTTCTTTTGATATATCCATTAAGTCATTCATGCCTACAAGATAGGGTGATGAGTTTGAGGATGAGAAAATAGAAAAATGCATGGTCAAGGTATGGAACGAAGGAGTGAACTATTATGGTTATTGACATTTGGTACAATTTTGATGAAGAAGGCACATAAGGTTACAATGTGTGGGTTGATAATCCAGAAGTAAGTCATGTCACTAGAAGAAGTAAGGGTTATAAACTAGTGGAGAAGACTATAAAGAGAGAAGAAATTGTTGAAAAAGAAGACTCAAATGGCCATGATGATGACTTAATCCTTGAATAGCTTAAGAAAGCAAAAGCAAATGTGAGCATTTAGGAGCTCTTGATGCACTCAAGTATCCATAAAAAGGCTCTGGTTAAAGCTCTGACAAGGATGAACATTGAAACCACTGCAATCCCTGAGGCAATGGTGGCTAAGGTTACTCTAAAGAAGCATGGTGTTGTTAACTTCTCTGATGAAGACTTAACCATGGAAGGGAGGAATCATAATGAAACCTTGTTCATTCCAACTGAAGTAAGAGGGAAAAAGACCCATTATGTGATGGTGGATGATGAGTCTGCAATCAACATTTGCCCGCTACAGATCCTACCCAATCTAGGAGTGAAGGTCAAGGATTTAACAAAATTTGACCTCATAATCAAAGCTTATGATGATAGTATAAGGAATGTAAAGGGAATATTTATTACTCATGTAAAGACCAAACCTATAAAAGCAATGGTAGAATTCACTATGCTAGATATCCTCTTCACCTATGCCTTGCTTTTAGGTAGGCCTTAGTATCATACTTTAGGATGAGTGCCTTCAACTGTGCATCTAAAGGTGAAATTCCTATTAGATGGGGAAGTTGTGACCTTAAATGCTAGTATGGGCAAGACTATGTCTGCAGTCATAGATAGTCAGAAGCATGTAGTTACCCCTCCTAGTTTTCAAATAGCTATGATCTCTAATGGAATTGAGATGATCCAAGGGTTATGAGCATCGTTAAGAAGATGAATTATCGACTTGGACAAGGACTAGGAAAGAATGAACAAGGAAGCCTAGAGCTACCAGATTTTAAATGCCAAAATAGTACCAGAGGATTAGGTTATACAGGAGTTAGGTATGGTGATAAAGGAACTAGAAGAAGATTTTTTGATGAGAACAACTTCTCAAAGAATGTGGACCCACTAAAGGATAGCTTTATCAAGGAAAAGAAAAGGAAACACTACCTAGGCAAAAAAGAGCTTGTCTAAGTAGCTAGTGTGAATATTCCCAGATTTAAGATCTTTAAGAAGTAGATAGTTGAGAGTCTCATGCAAGACAATAAAGACAAGATGATAAAGACAGTTGCTGAGAAGATAGGGACTGAGACAAATTAAGAACTGCTTTGCCTACCACTTGACAAAGAACCACCATAGGATTTAGCTAGCATTAATAATAATAATTTTAATGATGTTTTTTATGAAAAAACTGATGTAATAATTTCTTGTCTGTTTGAGGACAAAAATTATATTTTCTCTGTGATTAATGATATGAACTTTGGTTTTGCTTACTTATATGATGTTAATTCTTATGGTCTTATGCATTTTAATAATGATTGTTCATGTATGGTTGACATTAATTCCATTCAATTAGATTCATTAAACATGGGCATAAATGAACAACCAACGCACATTTCCATATCACATGATTTAACTCCTGAAGAGAGGGAAAAATTAAAGAGAATTCCAATAAAAAGAAAGGTAGTATTTGCTTGGTCCTATGAAAATATGCCAGGTCTAGATAGAGAAATTATAGAGCATTACTTTCTAACATATCCAAAGGCTAAACTTATTAAACAAAAACTTTATAGGTTAAGGCTAGAGTGGGCAGAAAACATAAAGGAAGAAATTGCTAAGCAAATCCAGGCCAATTTTCAAGAAGTGGTAGAATATCCTCAATGGTTGGCGAACATGGTACCAATTCCCAAGAAGAACAAAAAAGTTTGAATGTGTGTAGGTTTCAAACATCTGAATAAAGCATGCCTAAAGGATAACTTTCCTTTACCCCATATTGATGTGATTATTGATAGCGCAGCATCTAGTGCAATGTATTCTTTCATGGATGGGTTCTCAAGTTATAATCAGATAATGATGGCAGTCATGGACAAGATCAAGACCACCTTTATCACAAAATAGGGCACATATTGCTACAAAGTGATGTCTTTCATATTGAAGAATGTAAGGGCAACCTATCAAAGAGCAGCAACAAATCTATTCCATGATATGATCCACAAAGAAGTGGAAGTGTACATTGATGACATGATGGTTAAGTCAGAAATAAGGGAAATAAATTTTAAGGCTTTAGATAAGTTTCTGGCAAGAATATAAATATACAATATAAGACTTAATCCAAAGAAATGTATCTTTGGGGTCACTTCTAGAAAGTTATTAGGGCATATAGTCAGCAACAGGGGAATCAAAGTCAATCCAGACAAGATCAAAGCCATTCAGGAGATGTCGGCATCAAGAACAAAGAAAGAAATAAGAGGGTTTATGGGAAAGTTGTATTACATTAGCAAGTTTATTACAAAACTCACCATGCTATGTGATCTAATTCTCAAGCTCTTAAGGAAGAATCAGCCAGTGGAATGGAATGAAGAATGCCAAAAAGCCTTCATTAAGATTAAAGAATAACTTACCAATCTGCCTATATTAAAACCACCAAAATAAGGTAAACCTTTAATCTTATATTTGGCTTTAGAGGAAATGGCAATGGGGGCAATACTAATGCAAGAAGGACTATAAGGGGTAAAGTATATAGTGTATTATCTTCATAAGAAGTCCCTGCCATATGAAGAGAAGTATAATCTTATGGAGAAGACATGTTTAATTATGATATGGAGTATAAGGAAGCTAAGGCATTATTTTTAGTCTTATAAAGTACAAACTATTTTAAAGATAGATCCCTTAAGGTACTTATTTCAAACAACAGCTTAACTGGAAAGATGTCTTGATGGTTAGTACTCCTGACTAAGTTTAATATAGAGTACGTCACTACCAAGGTCATCAAAGGAAGAGCAGTAGTAGAATTCCTAGCATAGAATGCAATTGAAGGAAATGAGCAGTGGAATCTATAGTTTTGATCTAAGAACTTAGTAATAAAAGAAAGATGCAAATGGAAGCTTTATTTTAATGGAGCTATAAATAATAGAGGAGTAGGGCTAAGAGTAATTCTTATCACACCTAGAGGAGAAACTATCCCCATGGCTAAGAAATTGGACTTTAAAGTTACAAATAACATGGTTGAGTATGAGGCAGGCATCTATGGGCTAAAAGTAACACTAGCAGTTGGAGCTAAAATCCTACTAGTTTATGGAGATTCTATGTTAGTCATTTGTCAGGCTAACGAAGAATGGGAAGTGAAAAAAGAGAGGTTAAAGCCTTATATCTACCATTTGAAGAAGTTAGTGAGAAATTTTACTAAATGTCGCTTTCTACATTTACCAAGAGATAAGAATCAAATTGCGAATGCCTTGGCAATGCTTTCTTCAATGTGGGATAAACCGATGGGATCAATGATGAAACCTTTGGTGATAATGAAAATGAAAGCTTCATGCCATAGTAAAGAATCGGTTATGAGTATTCATATAGGCCTAGAAGAAAAGCCATGTGTAGACGGCAGGGTTTAGCGCGCGTCCAAGATTTTAGCAACCGTGACACTATTTGAGCTTAGGGCTCTAGAGAACGCACTAACCACTGTCACTAAGACATGGCATGGAGATGAGGAATTGTCACCCATGGTATAACTGGGTCAAATCTAAAAGGTGGTACTCGATTCCTTAAAAGAAAGCTAGCACCACAACCAGGAGATTCTAGATATGGAATACCAACTTCTTTTAGTCTTGTGTTCATTTAAAATTAATTTATGAATTATTATCTTATTCTCTATTTACATGCAATTTCATATAAACCCTAAAAACAATCAACACCAAGGCGAACTAGTCATGAAATATACAAGTAAATAATGCATTCAATCAATCACATAATTCCTAAGTTAGTCTAATCTACATGGATTTTAAATAAATGAGTTAAATCTACATTTTTTTATTTTTATGTGAACCTAAAGACCTAATTCCTTTTAACTTTAATTAAATGAACTTAAGTCTACTTGTTTTAATAAAAAAAAAATAGGCCTAATTCTATAAATTATGGAACATTTAAATTAGTGGATTTAATTCTACATGTTTTAATTAAATAGTGATCTTAAATCCACAAATTATGGAAAAAAAACTTAAATTTAGTGGGCTAAGTCTAAATTAATTAAGTTAAATTAGGTGAGCCTATGTCTAATTAGCTAAATGGGCCTAAGGATATTTCTAACCTAAAATCTAATTAATTATGGACCTAAAAATATATGTTAATTAATTAAACCTAATTAATTATTAAGTGAGATGGGCTAAAAGAATTACCTAAACTAATTTAAATAAATCAAGACCTAAAATGGGCTTAAGGCCCAAAACACATAAAAATAATAAATAAGCCCAAAAGCAAATAAAAACATAAAAAAATAATTAAATAAGATCAAATAAATAATTAAATTAATCCTTAATAAAACCCTAATTTTATTATCAAGCAACCTAAATTAATTTACTTCCTCCATTGATTTTAAATAATTACCTAATTGAAACCTAGTTTTACTAACCAATTTAATCAAAATAAACATGCAACCACATATATAATTTCACTACTCCCACTATTGGGGCTATTACATTAATTCATAAAATAATTACTAAAATAAAAATAAATAAGCAATAAATAAGATAAAATAAAATAAAACCCTAGAAACTAAGTCTCTACAAAGCTTTATTCATAGTTTTTCATGAACTTCTCATGAATTCATCCCTTCCACTGGATCACCATGCGTTTTTCTCCATACTCACCAAAAAAATATAAAATTATAATTAATGAATAAATTATGATAATAATACAAAAGAAAAAATAATAAATAATATAAAAATTTAAAAAAATAAAAAGAAGATGATGATGCTTATGAATGATTTGGGACACTCCTCAGATTGGTAGTTCACCGTTCTTGATAAATCTTCTAATCTTCTTCAAAAATTCTCCATGAATCTTGAATTAATTGTTAAATTAAAAGGAATTTTTTGTAAAAAAAAAATAACTCAAAAAAAAATAAAATCACGTTTTCTTCTTCTTTTTTCTCTTCTTTTCCTTCTTTTTTTTCCTTCTATCTTTTTCCTCTTCCCCATCTCCCACTTTCTTTTCCTGCTATTCTCTCTTTATATAGTGGAACTATGAAGCCTAGTCCCAATCCTAATTTAATTCTAATTCCTAAAATATAAAATTAATACTTAAAATTATATTTAGGAATTTTAAACCAGTTAGGATTGAGTTAATTAGGAATTTTATACCAATTATAACTGAATAAAAAATATGAAAACAAAGATGGAAGAATTCAATTCTGATCGAGATTGTGTAATCCCAATCGGAATTACACAATCCCGATCGGAATTGGTGTAATTCCGATTAAAATTACATAATTTCGATCGAAATTATGTAATTTCAACCGGAATTACATAATTCCAGTTAGAATTATGGAATTCTGAAATGTATTCTTTTTTTTTTAATATTTAATTACAAAAAGACCCCTGGAAGAATTTAAATTTTACAATTAGGTCCTAAAAAACCTTGCAATTTAGTCCCTGAAAACATTAAATCCTTCCTTTAAAATTTTCATTTAAACCCTTAGAATTTTAAAGATTAAGTAACGAAGACATTTTCATCACTGTAGTTCTTTGTTGTATCTATAACACATCATCCCGAAATTGAGTGTTTATACCATGGTTTTATGACATCTAGAGATTCATCTAGCAAAGGAAATACCCAGATGAAGTGACTTCCAAAGAAAGATATGCCCTTTGTGTTCTTGCACGCCATTATGCAAGTTATGATGGGGTATTATATAGAAGAATGTTGAATAATATACAATTGAGATGTCTTAAGAAGGATGAAGTAGAACATGCAATGAGAGAGATCATGCAAGATTTTATGGATCTCATATGAATGGGATGATTTTGATGAAGAAAATAACTTGATAGGGGTATTATTAGATGAGTATAGAAAGAGACTATAGACATCCAATTTTGGGATAGTGAGTTATGGATGCGACAGAGGACTCCAATTATAAAAATATCATAAATAGGTCCTCAATACTTGAAGTTTGAAGCCTCAAAAATTTGGATGCATTTTTCAAAGAAAGGGTTTAATGTTTTTCAAGGACTGAATTGTAATACTTTTTAAGGACCTAATTGAAAAATTCAAATTATTTCAGGGGTCTTTTTGTAATTAAATATTAAAAAAAATTTACGGATCGAAATTAGAGATTTCTTATCATAAATCTACAATTCCGATAGGAATCATAGAATTTCGATCGGAATTGTAGAATTTTTCTTTAAAGCATTATATACAATATCTTTTTTCTTTAGATTTTTTCTTTGTTTTTTTAAAGCAAAAGCAATAGACTTTTGAAGAGGAGGACATTAAGTTTTGAAGATCCATTAAAAGCAACGATAATTGATAACACTCTAAAAAGCTAATCAATACTGCATCCATTCAATTGTCCCTTCCTTTACTCTTTTCTTTTATTTTTATTTGATTATTTAGTTTGATTTTAATCTTATTTAATTTTTATTTTTATTTTCTTTATTCTCTAATCATTGTTTATTTTTTGTGTTTATGTTGGTGAATATAGAGGAAAACACATGATGATCATACTTGAAGAATCAAATCCATCAAAGGTCCATAGAATGCCATGGTTAAGACCTTGTAGAGATATAAGTTTCTAGGGTTTTTTTTTATTATTGCTTTATTTTATTTATGTTTTAGGGTGTATTAATTATTTTCATTATTATTCTAAATATATTATTGTAATAGCCCCAATACTGGGAATAGTGAAATTGTGCGTGGTTGTTTGTTTATTTTGATTAATTGGTTAGTAAAGTTAGGATTTCAATTAGGTAATTAATTAAAATCAGTGGTGGAAGTAGATTAATTTAGGATTGCATGTTAATTAAAATTAAGGTTTTAGAAGGAATAATTAATTGGTTATTTGATCTTTTATTCCATTGTTTTGATATGTTTTATTTTATTTTTTTAGTTTATTTATTTTGTGTGTTTTGGCCCTAGCCCTAGGCCCACATTAGGTTTCCACCCATTTAAAATTAGGTTTTTTTAGGTTTAATTAATTAAAAAGCCTTTTAGGCCCATAATTAACTAGAAATTAGGTTAGAGATAACTTAGACTCATTTAGTAAATTAGACATAAGTCCACCTAATTTAAAAAAATTAATTAGATTTAGCTCATTTAAATTAAAGTCTTTTTCATAATTTGTAGATTTAAGATCACCTTAGAATTAAAACATGTAGAACTAGGCCCATTAAAAAATACTTCATAATTTGTAGATTCAGGCCCATTTTAAAATTAAAATTAATAAACTTAGGTTCATTTAATTAAAATTAAATAGGAATTAGGCCCATTAGTCTTTAGCTCACTTGTAAATTAAAACATAGCTCATTTAATTAAAATTAATGTAGATTAAAATTAATCAAAATCATTTTTATTTACATAGTATTATTATGATTATTGTTGATTATTATTATTTTCATAGCATTATTTTTTTTTTACTAGAGTTATTATTACTATTGTGTTATATGTATATACATGTGGTTGAATGGGTTTATATATATATATATATATATATATATATATATATATATATATATATATATTAGTTTATCTAAATTATTTTGGTTGATTTTGGTTATGGGTATATATAAAAATGATTTATGTTGGTTAATTTAATTTTGTGGATTTTTGTATCATTTATTTAGATGTTTTAAGTTTAATTATATTTTGTTAATTAATTATTTGGGTTGAATATTGAGTTAATTAGAGTTACTAAATTAAGATAGTAATTATTGTGTTAATAAAATTATTTTTAGTAAATTTATATTTTTTTGAGGAATTATTATGTTCATATGAATATTGGAATTTTGGGATAATTATGTAATTTTGTTGAAAAAAAAGTTAAATTATATTTTTAAATGGTTTTAGAATTTTATAGAGTATTAGAATAAGTTATATAAATTAATTACTATTTTTAACTAATTAATTCTAATTTTTGAAAATTTTATTCAAATAATCAATTATTTATTATTTTGTGATTAAATGGGTTTTTAATTAATTTCATAATATACTTAAGCTATTTAAATAATTAAACGTGAATTTGACTATTTTATGATAAATAATTGTAAAAATGGATTTTATTAATATTATATAAATTATTGGGATTTTATTATCTAGTTTGGAAAAATAATTAGTTTTAATGTTTTATTATTTAAATAAATTAAATTGTGGCATTTTGGGTATTTTATGGATTTTTAATATTTTTTATTAAATTATTTATTTTTGATGGATTGTAAATCTCGGTTGGGGATTTGAGTAGTTTGGGTTAGAGCTTGTGTGAATTTAGAAATGTGTTTGCTTGCAAGATTGACTCTACTTCAGTAGAAGGATGTCCGTTTTATAGAGAAGACTCTGATGAATTTTTGATAAATTTCTTGTAAAATGTGACATTGGATCAATTCTAAGTTTTGAATTCTGAATCGAGTCTTCTTTAGAAATTCTAGAAGTTAGGGTTTCTAATTTTTAATAGTTATTTTATTTTCTGTCTTTTAGCCGTCCCTTTGGTCACGTCTACCAATCGAGGTCAGACACGACATATTAGAGAAGTGTCTTCATCTTGTAAGTTAATAATTGATTTGCGTATTGGGTCTTTCAATTTAAATCATATTAAATCTTGATGAGTTATATATTTGCGAGATTCTTATAAATACTTTTAAATAATGATACATAATTTAAATTATAGTCAATTTACTGTATTTTCATTTATTGTAATTTTTCTTGTTTTATTTATCCTTATTTATTGTAAATAAACTATGGTAGAATGTGCCGATGATCTGGTGGTGTTTTACTCTCAGACGCTGCCAGTAATATAATATTTGATTATTTAATAAATACGAGGGCTGAATATCTGGTGATACTTTGCTCTCGGACATCACCAATATAGTTGGATTAATATTTATTAAATTACTGAGGCTGATGGTCTGATGATGCTTTGCTCTCAGACATCGCTAGTGATATTGGATTAAGTTATATGACTGCGACTATGCATCCTAGTGATGCTTTGCTCTCTGGATCCAGCAGTTTTGAATATAAGAGAGCTAAATAACTATTAAAAATTAAGGACTTGGGTTCTACCTAGTTTTTATACTGAAATGTTTTAAAAGTATTTAAATATTTATTTCTTTCCTTTTGAAAAATGGATTACTTATATGTATATCAAATTATTTGAATAAAATTATAAATATATTATAATTTCATAAAAAAAAACTTATTTTAAAGGAGATTTTCAAACTGCATTTATTTTTTTTATTAGCTTATTCAGTGAGGCTTGACTCCCCTCAATTTATTTTTTTAGGAGTTTGAGAGTCTTCTATTAGGCCTACTTATCTACGTTGAGTAGCTTCTTCACCGATTATCTTATGTAGGTTTATATAGTTGTGTTTGTATTAGTATCCGTGTACCGCATTAGAGAAACTGTATAATATGAATATTTTAAATTTGGATCTTATGTATTGAGATTACTATTTGTATAACTGATGATGTTAATTTTATGCACCATGATGTTATGATTTAATTAAATTGAGAAAAATTAGTTAGATAATGTGCATTATGATTTAATTATTTTATTGTAAGATTTTAAAGTGTCATAATCCGCATTTTTCTTTTAAGGCTTACTACGAATTTCGGTAACTTTATATTTTTTCATTTTCTAATGTTGGTCACGTGTCCCTGGATTTGGGTCGTGACAAAATGCTTGTAGCATAAAACAAAATAAAGAGTGAAATACAAAGAGTGCATTAACTTAAATAAAATTGTTTGCTCTTTATGTTGAAAAATTCCTTAAAATACTATTTATTACCTATAATATGGTTTTTATTTTAAAGAGTACCATTAGAGATGTTCTTACATGAAAATTCAGCATTCTTGAACTTGCAAAAATTACAAAAATTCTCTTCAAATCAACAAAAGTTTAAATCAATAGAGATATGAAGAAAAATCAATATATATATATATATATATATATATATATATATATATATATATATATATAAATATTCACTTTAAAAATTAATATGTCAAATTCTTAAAAATTCTGATTTTTATTAAAAAAAACTATTTATTATAACTTTTTAGTATTATTGAGCAAACAATTGGGCAAACTTAATTTCATTTTATTTGATGTAAAGCATAGTTATAAGATTCTTAGTGTTTTATTGAGAATTGATTCCCAATTTTAATTTAGAACTAAAATAGATGTAAATTCAAGAATTTGATTCCAGCTCCACTGTCTTTAAATTTTTCTCGGCAATAACTTTTTATAGTTTACATCTAAAAACCTCTTCTCATTTTTCTTTCGTGGTTCCCTTCGCTCCCTTCAAAATCACTGCCTTTCTTCACCGAGATAGAAGAAGACGAGCTTTTTTTTTTTAGCTGGTTTCTTGTTTTTTTTATAGATTTTTCTATTTATCTTCTCTTGGATCTTAGCAATTTTGTGTTATTTATGTTGGTATGTTATGTGTACCCATAACTAAATTTAAATGTTGTTGATGTCGAGAAAGTAAATATTTTTATTATATATATTAGGAAGTAAATATTTATATACAATTCGTAATAAAATTTTATTCTATTTAGGATGTTATTTTATTCCTAATTAGGTTGTGATTAGGATTTTTATGTTTATATATAAGGGGTGTAACCCTTCTTTGAATATCATATAAAAATATTTCTCTTGAATTTTCTCTCTTTTTTTCTGAATTTTATTCTTAATGATATCAAAGCATACCCATTCAAATTGAATTTTTTATTGAATTTTTGAAATCGTATTTTTTCTTTCTTCCCTTAAATCCTTTGAATCTTCAAAAATCATGACCACTGAAAATACATCTATCATATCTCATGGAACACCCAATTTTATTCAAACCCTTGAAGATAATTCTCCTTTCCCTATAAGAATTATTCTTGATGAGACAAACTATACTCTATGGTCATAGATAATGGAAATGCGAATTAGAGCTAGAAATAAATCTAGCTTTCTTAATGGCACTACACCAAAGCCACCAGCAGGAGATAAAGCATTAAAAACTTGGCTCCTTGATAATAATCAAGTTAAAAGTTGGCTGATTGACTCTATGAGTCTGACATTGATGCAGAGATTCATTCGTTTTCCAACAACAAATGAGATATGGGATGCTGTCTCAAAAACCTTCTATGATGGATCTGACGAAACTCGGTTATTTGAATTGAACTGGAAATCATTCACAACACGTTAGAATGGTAAGCCATTACCTGCATACTATACTGAACTGATTGAAATATTTCAAGAAATTGATGCCTGGACGTGTGCATAAGGGAAGGATGTTAATGGAGTAGTATTATTCCATAAACATATTACCCCACTTCGAACACATATTTTCCTAGCTGGGCTTGATTCGGAATTTAATAACACTCAAAGTGAAATACTCCAGAAGGATCCACCTCTTAATCTCGAGTCTAGTTATGCATATGTACGGAAGGATCATAACCAGAGACATACTATAGAAGAGCCGAAGATACTGTCGGACCATTCTATATTTGTAGCAGCTCAGTCTTATTCCATGTTCAAAGGGAAAATACCGAGTAAGTCCATCATATACACCTGTACTCATTATGGCGAAGTTGGACACTCCAAGGAACGGTGCTGTGAAATTATGGGATATCCAGAATGGTGGGATTTCAATTGAAAGCCTCGTAAGAAGCTTGAAAAGGCTGCAATTGCCACCTCTAGTGGTACTAAACCATGTGGTGATCTTAATACAACATAAGGAATGACAAATCTTACTCGAAATAATACATGGATTATTGATACAAGTGTTACTAATCATATGACAAACTCCACTTACCATCTTACATCCATCCGCCCATTAACCCAATAAAATATTTTGACTGCTAATGGAGACATAACACTGGTCATTCATGAAGGATCAATATTTAACTTCGACTCTCTTAATATAGATATTGTTCTTATTGTTCCATCTCTTTCTTGTAATCTACTATATGTTGGCCAAATCACTGAAACCTTGAATTGCACTATCAAATTTTGGCTTAATTATTGTGTATTTCAGGACATTGCAATGCACTAAATTCTTGGCTTTAGTGTTAAACATGAAAAGTTATACCATCTTGAGTTGCATGATGATTCAAGTAAGAAGTCAAGTCAAGTTACTAGGGTTGGTAGAAGTTGCTCGAGTAAAGACCAATTAATCTTGTGGCATCGTCGTCTTGGTCATCTTTCTTTTCATTATCTTAGACAAACAAAACCAGATTTATTTTTTAATACCATAAACTCGAAATTAAAGTGTGATATTTGTGAATTGGCAAAAGGCCACCGAATTTCTTATGTATCGAGTTATAATAAAAATTTAATTCCATTTATGACCATTAATTCTGATGTATGGGGACCTGCTCGAATTCCTACTCTATCTGGTGCTCAATATTTTGTAACGTTTATTAATGAATGTACATCTCCTTTTAATAAAGGAGATGTGTGCTCCAAGTTCCATGACCTATACAAAATGGTGGCTACACGATACCAGAGTAAAATCTGAGTGTTACAATATGACAATGGTTGGGAGTATGTTAACTCAATTCTAAATGATTTCTGCCACAAGGAAGGCATTTGCCACTAAACATCTTGTTTCTGCACTCCTCAACAGAATGGTATAGTCAAACGAAAGAATCGACAATTATTAGAAGTTATTTGAGCATCATTATTTGACATGAATATTCCTCGCAAATACTAGGGAGAGGTTGTTTGATCTGCTGTGTACCTCATAAACTGGACACCATCAAGAGTACTCAATTTTAAAACCCCTCTTCAGAAACTTCAGGAACTTTTCATATCTCCACCCCTCAATAATCTCGAGCCCCAAGTCTTTAGATGCTCAACATATGTTCATCAAACGCTCAACATATGTCTATCTGGTGTATCTTTATTGGCTATGCGGATCTACAAAAAGGATATCAGTGTTATGATCCGAATGCAAAAAAGATATATGTCAATCGAGATGTTCAATTTCATGAAAATTTTTCTTTTTTCTCCCACTCCAAGTGCTCTCTTCAGGGGGAGAAAAATTCAAACCTCTTTGAATTTGAAGATAGCATTCTAAGTGTTCTGAGTCTGAGTATCCCAAATGTTCTGAGCATCTCATAAATATCTCTGAGTATCCCAAGTGTTCCAAGCATCTCACAGACATCTAATGTTCCGAGTCTGAGCATCTCACCCGGACATATCATAGAAGAAAATTTGAGTAATCAAGATAGTACATCTTCCTAACCCACACCATAAGCTAAAGAAACTCCAAATGCGGATGTGCACAATAAGGTAAACTTGTCTCCTTTAATAACTCTAAATACTAAGCCTCGTTATCCTTCTAGAATAAATAGAGGGGTTACGAAAAAACAATATGATCCAGACCTTCATACCAAAGCTAAATACCCTATCAACAACTTCATATCAACCAACTGTTTGTCTAACTCACATCCACTTATTGTAAATCAATTATCTACTATATCTATTCTGAGTAATGTGTAGGAAGCTTTAGATGATCCATATTGGAAGAAAGCTATGAATGATGAAATGGAGGCATTACAGAAGAACCGGACATGGGATCTTGTTCCTCTTTCAGAAGGAAAGAAAACGATGAGGTGCAAGTGGATATTCATTGTCAAACTCAATTCAGATGGAAGCATAAATCAGTATAAAGCTTAGTTGGTAGCAAAGGGGTATACTCAGAAGTATGGAATTGACTATGAAGATACATTTTCCCCAGTAGCAAAAATGAACACCATCTGAGTCCTTATTTCCTTAACTGCTAACCTAGACTGGTTGCTGTGATAATTTGATGTGAAGAATGCATTTTTGAATGGAACCATAGATGAAGAAGTATATATGGATTCAACACACGAAACTAAATGTACTAACCGAGTATGCAAACTAAAAAGGGCATTGTATAGACTCAAGCAATCACCTTGAGCATGGTTTGGACGACTCTCAACTTTCATGAGGAAGCTCAGATATAAGCAAAGTGATGCGGATCACACACTATTCATCAAACAGAAGTTAGGTAAAGCCATCGTGCTAATTGTATATATTGATGATATTGTGGTCATTGGAAATTATCTGAGTGAGACAATAATCTTGCAAAGACAGTTAACATCTGAGTTTGAACTTAAGGATTTAAATAACTTTAAGTATTTTTTAGGAATTGAAGTTGTAAGATCAGCTCAAGAAATTTCCCTCTGCCAATGAAAGTACGTAATGGACCTACTGACAGAGACATGCATGTTTGATTGTAAGCCAGCTAAGACTCCAATTGAAGTCAACCATGGACTTTTAGTCCTAGGAGATCAAGTTCTAAATGATAAAGATCAATATCAAAGGTTGGAGGGAAGGTTGATTTACATATCTCATACTCGACCAGACATTGCTGATGTAGTAAGTGTTATAAGTCAGTTCATGCATTATCTAAGTAAAGAACATATGGATGCGGTATACCAAGTATTAAGATATCTAAAGTCTTCTCCGGGTAAAGGGTTATTCTTTGGGAGGAATAACGATTATGAAATTACTGGCTATACTGATGCTGATTGGGCTGGAGATCAAACTAATCGAAAATCAACATCCGGGTACTTTACATTTGTTGGAAATAATTTAGTCACTTGGAGAAGCAAGAAGCAGAAAGTTGTAGCAAGGTCAAGTGCTAAAGCTGAGTTTAGAGAAATGGCTCAGGGAGTATGTGAGTTGCTCTGGATAAGGCGAATTGTTCAAGATCTAGGATTAAAACATTTGAAGCCTATGTTGTTACATTATGATAACAAGGAAGCCATAGCAATTGCAAACAATCCGGTTCAACATGATCGGACTAAGTATGTAGAGGTTGACAGACATTTCATAAAGGATCATCTGAACCAAGGAACAATTGATCTTGTATATGTTTCTTCTCAAACTCAACTACATGACATTCTCACAAAGGTTGTATCCAGAAAAATATTCTACAACTCACTTGGCAAGTTGGGAATGATTGATATACACTCACTAACTTGAGGGGGAGTGTTGAGGAAGTAAATATTTTTATTGTATATATTAGGAAGTAAATATTTGTATATAATTAGGAATAAAGTTTTCTTCTATTTAGGATGTTATTCTATTCCTAATTAGGTTATAATTAGGATTCCTATATGTATATATAAGGGGTGTAACCCTTCTTTGAATATCATGAAAAAATATTTCTCTTGAATTTTCTTTTTTTTTTTTCTCTGAATTTTATTTTTCATCTTCCATGGATGGACATCCTTTGTTTCTTGTTTTTTGTTTTTTTTAAAGAAAAAGGCTTAATCTTTTTTTTCCTTTATTGATTGTTTTGATCTTATTTCTTTTGTTGAATTTAGGGTTCGATTCAGTAGGATCATAAGGGTGGTAAAGATCTCCCAACAACTAATTTAACATGGTTACTTACCTCAAGACTTGAATTCAAAATCTCACTTAAATTGGAACAACCTTACACTAATTGATTCTAATAGTTGTTGATTGTTTTCGCATCTATTTAATTTCTTTATTATCTTTCTTTAAATTCTTGCATGTTAAAAAAAAGTTGTCATCATTTCATCTCTTCTAATTTTTTTCCCCTTTGTTTAGCATGGGAATGGGAAGAGAGAAAAAAAAAAAAAAAAGAATTTATTTATTTTTTTAAATTGGCAGCGGTTGTTGTTGATGAAAAAAAGATTCTTCAATTGATGGGTATGTATATATATATTTTTTAGAAAGAAATGTTTGTGGCTTTTTTTTTTTTAATATATATTTGAAAAAGAAAAAGGAAAAGGAGGAAAAAAATGGAAGGGTTTGAAGAAGCAAAAACATTAAGTGAAGATCCACATGTTATATATATTATACTAAACTAAAACCCACCACTTTGATTCATGAAAAGCAATATAAAACACAGCTTCCAGTTCCAGAATAGGAAAAGTTAATGATCATAATAATACATATGTACACATAGTACTATCAAATGTGTATGTACGTAATTAAATGCCCTATCCCTTCTGGGGAAGATGGTGGTGGTGAAATTACGCATGTACCTTCCGTTGATCTAAACCATTCCTTTCCTAAGTTTTGTAATCACCTCTTCGTATAACTGTCATCATAATTACTTTTTGTCTTGGATCAAAAGAAAAAATTATCACTTTTGTCAACATTACCATCTATCCCCATTTCAAATGTTAACGAACGGTCACAATCAGACATCTTGGACTACATTTTTTTTTTTAAACAAGTTACATTTTGGAGGTAAGGGGAGAGAGATTGGAACCTCACACCTCAATAGGGAGCAACATGTTTTATGTGTTGTACCTATAACTTGAACCAATGACCTTAGAAGGTCTAAGGTTATGGGTATCACTCTATCACTTCAACCAAGTGGAGGGTGGTATTTTGGACTACATTTTTCACTTTTATCTTATGAATGAGTTGATATCAATAATGGTGTCATATTTGCTAATTACTTGGTACGTTATCAACATTTTAATCTTAATTTCTTCCTCTTAACTAAGTTAATCAACAGAAGTAGCAGTTGCCTCCCGCTTTCTTAACGATTTTTGGGTTGAAATACTAGATTTGGCATGTTGTTTTATGTAAAGGGCATAATTGATTTGCAGGAACATACTTGGAATGCCCTTCGCCTGTCAGAACTGTTTTCAAAGACTGAACAGCAGGCGATCAAATGTATCCCCATTCCCAGGAGTGTTGGTAATGATAGAATTATGTGGCACTTTGACGGGCATGGTATCTACTCTGTTAAATCTGGATATAAATTTCTCAAGGCTCCGCAGCAGACTCAAAACTGCTTCTCATCGTTCACAAATAGCTCTAGCAATCAATCAGGTTTATGGTTTTCCATTTGGTTACTCCAGGTGCCTCCAAAGGTGAAAACCTTCATCTGGCGTTGTGTTAGGAACGCTGTTCCCACTGGGGAAACTTTGGTCAGAAGGCGGCGCAACCTCAGCCCTGTTTGCTTAAGATGTGACCATCCTATGGAATCGTTGGAGCATTTACTCTTCCTATGTAATCACTCAAGAATTATTTGGCATACAAGTCCTCTTGGTTATAACCCATCCAATATTGTGGGCTTCACATCATTCAAAACTTGGTGGGAAGCTACTTACTCAATGTTGGATTCTGCAGGTCATCCTGATCTCATGAGACTTGTAGCAAGCATCTGTTGGCATATTTGGAAGGTGAGAAATGCCATATTCTTTGAAGGAAGAGTGGAAGACCCCATGATTACGACTGTTAGAATTCAGCAATGGTGGTCTGATGCGGGACTGACAGCAGACGTGCAAGCCTTACAATTACGGAGCAATGCGATGGTAAAAAGGCCAGATCGTACAAAGAACCCATAACTTTTAATTCTGGATGAGTTGTGGAGTCCATAATATATATGGAATCAAAATTTGTCCAGAAATCTATATGCTCAACGGGATTTACCAATCACAGCCCATTTTCAGGCTCAAATGCGACTGTTTAAAGCTGTTTTGGGCACTTTTAAAATTTTACGCACACTTTATGTTTTGTTTTGGGTCATTTCTTTTTATGGGTCTTTTGTTTCTTTTAGTGTTTCGTTGAGACATTATAAATTTTTCCTTTTCTGTAATCTGGAGTTAGTTTTTGCAATTTGATAATAAGATTTGTTTCTTTAATGAATGTCCTGCCAGGGTTAAACTCATCATAACCTCAGAATCCAAAGAAACTAGGTTGCTGATGTACCATTAAGCTCTATATATATATAATAAAATAAGCATCTAGGTGCAGATGTGTATGAAATTATATATTAATATTATATATTTTAATTAAGCATTAAATATCTTAATTTTTTTAATTTTTATATTATAATTTTTTATCTAACAAAATCACTAGTTAGTGACTTCACGGTCAAAAAGTTTTTTTAAAAAAAACTGAAGGAAAAAGAAAATAATTGAAAGCTTAACTTAATCAAAGAGGAGCTACTGATTTCGATTATTTTAACTTTGTTCAAATTTTCATTTGCATAATTACTTTTTAATTAATATCAATTTCCTAATTACAAAATTTATTTATTTTAATTTTATGGATAAGTACGACTTTAATTCTTATAGTTTTGCCTTCCTGTGATTTTATTTTGACATTTAAGTATCATGTGTTATGCATTTTTTTTATATTTTACTATATTTATGATAAAAATCATCATTATTTTATGAGAAAACATTAATATAATATTAAATTCTAATACTAAATTTATTTTATATATGATTTATAATCAATTTAAATAATTGGTTATTTTTAAAAATTTTGTAAATTTATTTTAAAAATAATTCCTTTTTATTTATAATTAAATTAAAAATACATCTAAATTTAAATTTTTGCAAGTTTATTGTAGTTAGTTGAATAATATATTACTTATTATATGATTTTAGCATTAAAATTACATATTATTTTTACATTAAAGTATACATTTTAAACAATATATATTAGAATGGTACTAAAATGTAAAAAAATATGAAACACATGACATTTAAATGTAAAACAAAAACACATGACTAGTTTTGCCAAAAAGTAAAATCATAGGGATCAAAATTGTACTTATCCCTTACCTAACTAATTCTCAATATTAGAGTATGCATTTGACAACATGGAATGCTTATATGAGAGATTCTATATTAATATATATGGATTGAGCAATTTAATATGAGTTTGAATTAGAGAATGCAAATGATTCTAAAATTAATGGTTGCTTCAATATATGGAACAAATTGACATAAGGTCATTAAATATTTATCAATTTTCAGCAAGCGTGTAAGCATGATGCTGATACTGAATGGCATATACCCAAATATGCAAAAAATTTATTCTACATAGATTAATATATTGAGATGCAGCACAGTAATATTGAGAAGATAGGCAAGTGAGCACAGGAATGGTGCTAAGTGCTCACCTATGTATGTATCTTAACATATTTTACAGCAATGATAGCAACCATTTTTTGTTAAGATTTCCAGTGGGATGCCTAACGATGATCTGTTCAAGGCTCCAAAAAAATAAATTATGAAGATCATTGTCAACTTGAAGGCTAAAACTAAGGGTCCAAATTGACCATTTGGCCTTCATTTGAATTTCTTAATTTTGTGTTTGTGTTTGGATAAAACTATTTGATTTAAAATTTTAGATTTCTAATATTAAATTCTCAATAATATGTAGTTAGAGTTCATTGCAAATGATGATTAATACACATCTACATGATTACCAAGCAATTCAAATGTATGATCAAATTCTTTGTATCTAAATGTAGCATAATTTCTTTTTAATTTTTATAAAGTATAAGGGTGAAAACTATAAGTGTTTTATCGAGAATATATTCCCAATTTTAGAAAGCAAAACAGATGTGACTTCAAGAATTGGATTCCAGCCTCACTACTTGCAAATTTTTCTTCTTCGTCCTATTTTTTTTTACTCATTCTTCTTAATTACTTTCATCCACCTTCTTTATTCCCAGTCCCTTGAATTAATATCTAACAAGCTAAAAACATTTATTTGGCATTGTCACAAGGGTAGTAAAAGTTTTTTTAGTAATTAATTTAACACAAATGCATACATCTTGAACTTAAGTTATGGTAAATTACAATTTCCATCCTGTGTTTTGTTCCATTACATTACTTTATCCCTGACATTTGAAAAAATATTTATTCATCTTCATTTTTTTGAATTTTCATGCTACTTCATTCTCGACAGAAAGACTAATAAATGTTAAAATTTAAAAAATATAAGAATGAATAAATAGTTTTTCAAATGTTAGGAATGAAGTAATGCAATGGGCTAAAACACAAGGAAAAAATCATAATTTATCCCTTAAGATATTACTTAAATAATTGTAATTTCTGTCAGTAGATCTAAACGATTGGTCAACTCAATAATATTGTTGTATGTCAATCGTGTGTTTGTATATTCAGATGTGAAATATATATACAGATACAGTTACATAAGAAGTTGTTGTTATAACAAACTAAACAACTCATTAAACAACTTATTAAATGATCAACCTTATTAGGAGCTTATCGCTAATACACCCCCCCCCCCCCCCAAAAAAGCCTAGGCTAGCATGGTGCAAGTCATAGCTTAGCAAAGATAAACTGAAATGCAGGTTTAGACAATGGCTTTTTCATGATATCTGCCAGTTGATATTTGGTTGAGATGGATCCAATGCTCAAACATTTTGCAGCCATTTGTTCTCTCATGAAGTGGTAGTCAACTTCAACATGGCACATTCTTGTAGTAAAGGCAGGATTTGATGAAATAAATACTGCTCTGAGATTGTCACACCAAACTTATAGAACTTTAGTTATAGGTAGCCAAAGTTCATGAAGAAGATGAGTGAGCTACCAAAGCTTAATAGCGACATTTGCCATAACCTTAAATTTGAATTCAATGGAATTTCTTATGATCGTTTACTATTTTTTTATTGCCAAGAGATTAAGTTTTTGCCCTTGTAAATGAGATAAGCACCTGTCGACTTTCTATCATCCAAGCTACCCACCCAATCAACATTAACAAATGTAGTGAGATTGAAATTGGCATTCTGGGAGATGAGTAAACTTTTAGTTTTGGTTCCTTGAAGATATTGAAGCACTCTCTTCATGGCCTGCAAATGAAGTTGAGTAAGAGAGTGCATAAACTATATGAGTTTATTAACAACAAACATCAAGTCTGATCTAGTAAAAATGATATATTGTAAAGACCCACAACACTTGCAAAAATTTAATGCTTTAGTAGGAGAAAGGGATGGTGATGAATCTTTGAACAAAGATATACTCGACACTATAGGAGTGGATAAAGGTTTACATGTAGTCATACCTATGAATTCAAGAATCCCTATGATGTATTCCTAGTAAATAGTGTAGCAAACCAAGATCCTTTAAGTAGAATGCCGAAGATAATTGAGAAATAATAGAAGCAAGAAAAACATTATTGTTTCTTATTAGAAGAATGTCATCTATAGAGACAAGTATAAAGCACTGAATATTGTTTTGTAAATAAAGAAATAAGGAGGGATCAAAATGAGAACCAGAAAACCCAAGTAATTGGAGAAAGCCACTCAATTTATGAAACCATACACATGGTGCCTGCTTCAGGCCATAAAGAGACTTGCTAAGCTAACAAACATGATTAGGTTTGTGTTTATAAATGTAACCCTGAGGTTGGACCATGTACACCGTTTCAGATAAATCACCATGTAAAAAATCATTGCTTACATCCAATTGAGATATTTTCCAATTTTTTAAAATCGCCATTGAAAGAATAATCCTAACTATGACTAGCTTAACCATCGGACTGAAGGTTTCAGTATAGTCCAACCCATGTTCTTGACTATATCCTTTATTAACTAAATGTGCTTTAAACCTATTAATATCACCATTAGCTTTCCTTTTGATCTTATAAACCCATTTATTACCTACAACATTAGCATCTGAAGGTAGCGGTACTAGGTCTCAAGTATGAGTGCAATGTAAGGCATCCATTGCAATGTGCCATTGACTAAATTTTTGTGCTTAAGCATAGCTAGTTGGTTTAATTTCCTGAGGAGTGTGGGTGAGAAGAGCATAACATTGGGTTCTGTTCATTGTGGTAGGATGAAGAATCATTTGATGATGGCGAAGAGGTACAGGTGAGGAGATTTTTTTGGTTGTTTGGGTTATAAAGAAAAAGAAGGATATGGTTCAGTAGGATATGATGAAGATGAGGATTAGAGATTAAAAAATAATTTTAATCCATATGAATTAAGATTATTTGAATTAGAGTTAGGAATGGTTGGTGTTGGAGATTTAGATAAGAGGTGAGGAGATTTAGTGGAAGTGGGAGTAGAGTGAGATAAGGGTGTTAGTGTGGATAAGGATATTGGCATTTTGGGGATAATAAGAGATTGGGTAGGAGAAGATGGTGTTAAAAGAGAAGTAAGAGAAGGAGACATCATAACTTGGAAGGACTCTTGAAAATGTTAGACTTATGGCAAGGGTAATTGCACCTGCATGAAAAAGGAATTTAAAGGTTGTGGAGGTGATGTAATTTATAGAAGAGATTGTGTTGGAATGGAAATTTAGATTCATTGAATTTAATATGATGAGACATATAAATTCTCCCTGTTTCTTTGTCAAGACATCGATAGCCAAGATAGTAAGGTAATTAACTAAGAAATACACAAGCCTTTGTTCAAAAAGAAAACTTATGTTTATTGAAAGGCCTTAACAAGGCATATGCAATACATCCAAAAACTCTTAAGGAATAGTCAGGATATTTTTTGTACATAAGATAAAAGGGAATTTGATTTTTTAATGATTGAGAGCGCATCCTATTAACAAGAAATACAGCTATCTCAAAGGAAAAATGACAAAATTTAAATGGTACATTAGACTGGCCTAATAATGCTAAACCAATGTCCATAATATGCTAAATTTTATGTTTAGTAGTACCATTCTGCTTATAAGTATGAGGACACATGAATACCAATATTTAGAAAGTGTTTAAACAATAGCCGAAATTCACCCCCTAGCTCGAATTAAAGGACTTGATTTTGAAATTGAATTGTTTTTCCATAAAAGTTTAAAATTGAATAAAAATTTTACGAACGTCTTTTTTATTTTTGAGTGGAAAAAATGAAGTGAATAAAGAAAAATCATCAATAAGAATAAAAAAAATATTTGTCTCCATTAGAAGTTTGAATAGGGGCAGGAACCCATACATTAACATGGATTAATTCTAAAGGTTGAGAACTTTTATGATTTGTGAGAGACAAAATAGTGCGATGCATTTTGCCCAAACAATAGGCATGACAATTATTGGTATTGAAACTGATGAAAAAGTCGACAAACAACTACAAAATTAGGATGACCTAGACATTGATGCCAAGTTTATAAGGTGGGAAGAGAAGCTGTAATTAGAGAAGAACAATTGAAAGGTGCATAATGCAATTTGTAAAGCCCTAATTCACTCGTGCCTTGAAGCAGTACTTCCTTAGTTTGACAATTCTTCACAAGATAATGGTTAGGAAAAAATTCAACTGAGCAGTCGTTATCATTACATAAGCGATGAACTGAAAGTAATGGTTTAGTAATATCAGGAAGATGAACAACATTTTTGAGAAAAATAAAAGAATTATATAAAGAAGAAACTAAACCTTGACCAACATGAGCAATAGGAATACCTTTACTATTTCCAATGATAACCTTATCAGTACCTTTAAATTCTTCAGCTGTATAAAGAGATGCTAAATTTGGTGTTATAGATGACTGACACCACTGTCTGAATACTAATCAAATCCGGATGTAGATGATGGTGGTCTAACTAAGGAAAATTGAAGGAGGTTTGTCAGGTTCAGTAAGAATCATCAAACCTTAAATCACCATGAATTGACCGAGGAGAAGAACAAGCAATAAGGTTCTGATCAAAACATCGGCGACATTCAATAGTTGAATTATTGTGATATCCGTAAATCTAACAAGTAACAGTTACTGACCAAGAGAAAGAGTGAAAACCTTTACGACCACCATGACCTCGATTTGAACAAGGTGAGAATTATTGATTACGGAAGGAAGAATTGTTGGGCATAGGTTGATAGGCAAGATTGACACTTGGTAATAATGCTTTGTGAGATTTAAGGAGCAACTTGTAAGCTACTAGTTGCCTATGCAATTCATGAAAAAGAGGGATGACCACATTGCTGAAGAGCACCAATACATCCATTATAATCATATCCAAGTTGCCTGAATATAATATCATTGAATTCTGCTGGAGAAAGAGCCTGTCTAGCTAAGGCCATAAGTCAACAATCTATTTAGCCTGAAACAAATAATCAGATACAAATTTATCATCCTTTTTCAAGTGGTGAAGTTCAATAAATAACTGAGTGCATTGGGCGTTATTGATAATGCCATAAACAGTCTCCAAAGCGTTCCATATTGATGAAGAAGAATTAAGACCAATGAGATGCGGATATATTTCTTCAGAAATTGAAGAGAGCAACCATGAAAACAATAGCTGGTCTTTATTATACCATTGAATGTAAGCGGGGTTTGGTTCCATATTTGAAGAGGTTGAGTTGAGGATTTCTTTTAGTGGAGGGAGTTCATTACTGGTTAAGATATCATGAAGGTTATAAAAATTTAATAAAGGTTGGAATTGAAATTTCCAAAGTATGTTGTTTTTTAGAATTTAGTTTGATAGAAAAGGACTGCTGTAGATGAGAAGGTGTCGAGGAAGATGAGTTTGAAAGAGGAAGGAGAGAAGGAAATTGAGAAGAAGAAGAAGAAGAAGAAGAGGTAGCAGATGACATCGAAGAATTTGTAAATATGGTGTATTCGTAAGAGTTGCTTTGATACCAACTCAATAATATTGTTGTATACCAAGCATGTGTTTGTGTATTTAGAAATGAAATATATATACATATACAGTTACATAAGAAGTTGTTGTTGTAACAAACTACACAACTCACTAAACAACTTATTAAATGATTAATCTTATTAGCAGCTTATCGCTAATAGGTCAAATTCAATTTTTATTTTTTTCACTGTAAAGCATAGGTATAAGATTCTAAGTGTTTTATTGAGAATTGATTCCCAATTTTACTTTAGAACTTAAAAAATGTAAATTCCCTTTCCAAAATAAATAAATAAATAAAAACAGATGTAAATTCAAGAATTCGATTCCAGCTAAATTTTTCTCGGCAATAACTTTATATAGTTTACATAAAAATAAATAAATCACAGTTTACTTTTTATAGTTTAATATAGTGAAATTTATGAGTTACAAATCACAGTTTACTTTATATACTTTATAAATAAATCACATTTTTTTGAAAGGCCATAGGCAGATGAGGACAAAAACGTTTTTGAAATTACAATTTTACCCCTATTTGATTAATAATACATAAAAAGTTATATAGTAATCAAGAAGCAATTCTAATTTCACAAGTGATTAGAATGATGGAATCTGAAGAAAATATAGAAATGAATCAACTCATTATATCATAATTTAAAAATTGATATCTTATAACTAATTTATTTTATTATTTTTATAATTTTTAAATTAGATAAAGTTATTTTTATAAATTGTCTATACCAGCAACACACTGTTTATATTCCTAGTAGAACATAAAGAATTATTCTTTTGTTTTTAATAATTTTTTTACTATTGAAATATAATTTCATCAATAATGGAGGACTCAAAAAAAATTGAAATTTTATTGGAAGCCTGAAATGAGTCCCAATCCCTCCCATATATATATATACATGCACACAGTTGTAAATCTTACCAAGGTAAGAGGAAAGATACACTGGGAATCAAATTCAGAAGAGAAAGAAGATGAGTTATGGTGATGCAGGAGATCTGTTGACTCGGTTCAAAGGTCTGGCTGAAGCGACACATGAAAAAGAGATCGAAATTCTAAGGAACCTACTTGGAGGACCTTCAATAAACAAACTCTCTGAAGCAAGTTGCGAGGACTATAGAGTCACAGCTTTTCTTGAGCTTTTAGGTAAGCTCCCTCCTGATTCTATATACTCATTAGAGTTCCTTGCGACTTATGGTGAAGAAGAAAAACAAATAGTTTTGGCGATGCATATAACTGCTTTTAACTTGGAACCGAGAAATAAAGACAATAAAAATTCGGGTTCCCAAGGATCAGTTCCCCCACCACGCACACGACAATGTTGTTTGTTGCTTCTTGCTTGTCTTTTTTGTTTCTTTAATGAATGTCCTGCCAGATTTAAACTCATCTTAACCTCAGAATACAAAGAAACTAGGTGCAGATGTACCATTAAGATATATATATATATATATATATATATATATATATATATATATATATATATATATTATTATTATTATTATTATTATGTTTAACATACAGTTTCTTTTTTTAAAAAAAAAAAAATTTATGTAATAATTTTTTTATCTTACAAAATCACTAGTTATAAGCGACTTCACGGTCAAAAAAATCTAAAAAAAATGTGAAGGAAAAAGAAAATAATTGAAAGCTTAACTTAATCAGAGAGGATCTAATGATTTCGATTATTTTAACTTCAGTCAAATTTTCATTTGCATCATTACTTTTAATTAATATCAATTTCCTATATTACAAAATTGAATTATTTTAATTTTTTAAAAGCTAGATCTCAATATTAGAGTTTTCAATTGACAACATGGAATGCTTATATGAGAGATTCTATATTAATTTGGAGTGTGCAATTTCATATGAGTTTCAATTAGAGAATGCAATTGATGCTAAAATGGTTGCCTCAATGGAACAAATTGTCATAAGGTCAATATATATTTTATCATTTTTCAGTAAGCATGATACTGAATGCCATGCACCCAAATAGGCAAAAATTTTATTCTACATAGATCATAATATAAGTGATTATTCTTGTTAATTTTCTATAATTATCATCAATGGTTAAGCAAGTTGCCTGTTTCTGCTGTGGCTTATCGTTCCATCTGCATAAATAGCCCATTTTTGGCTCGCCTCATCGCTTATACACTCTATCAACCACATCCCATCTCTGATTGCTTGCGAGCAAAGATTCTTGAATCCAACTTTTGTCAATTTAAAAGGGAAGTTTGTCCTTATTTATTTGGCATTATGCAGTCATGAAAAAATAAAAAATAGATCTTCGATTCTCATTTTTAAAATGTTTAAAATAGAAAGTCCAAAATTTTGACTAAGTATAAATTAAATTATTGTAAGAATGATTTGAGAAGAAACTCATTCTTATTCCTTATTTAGAGCAACAATATACAAAGCTCAATAAAGTTATAAAAATCCCGAGATTCGACTTGTTATCTGGGTATAAGCCAAATGGAATCTCGAGATTTACTTTTTTTTTTTTTTTTAAATCCCTGCTACTTTTTTCTTAATGAAAAAAAAAAAAAAAAACTCTTTTATTAATTGAAAATTAATAGTACATTTTTACAAACAATTAGAAGAATAGTACAATAAAAAATACCAAAATAAATTAAATCTCGCTCTAATCAATAAATTTTTATTACTATTTTAATCGATTTTACATAAATTCTTTTTGATATGCAATTTAACGATATGTATGCTACACTCAATGACTTTTGATTAGTCACAAATCAATTATTTGATATTTAAATGATTTTAATTGCAAACAAATGGAAGATAATCATATTCCACAAAGGAAAAACAATTGAATCCCATGAAGGGAAGCAACTCCATACATAAAGATTAAAGAAAATTTAACAAAAATTTAACAAATAAAATATTCACATTTATTGAATGTAAAAAGCGAAAAGAATAATAAAGAACCACCATCTATCTAAGAGATGGTTGGGTGTGGTCAAGAATTTTTTTTTTTTTTTAATGAAAATGAGAGAAAAAAATAAGTCATTACTATTTAAAGCTTATTGGATTCCAACTAATTTAATTTAATTCAAATAAGATTGTAAGAACAAATAAGGTCTCCTAACAACTATAATTTAATACGATTACATATACCACATTTCAAATTTAAAATGTTACCTAGCCAAAGCAGTCATTAACAATTGATCAGAATGATTAATAGTTAAACTTAATTTAATTTCAATTTCTATAGAGCATAGGAATGTAGATTCTATCGTATGTATCCAGAATTTATTCACAATTTCAGAGCTAAAACAGATGTAAATTCAAGAATTTGATTCTAGCTCCACTACTTGCAAATTTTTTTAGCAATAACTTTATAGTTTACATATATATATATATATATATATATATATATATATATATATATATAATCACATTTTTTACTAGTGAAAAATGCTGATTATAAGGAGATTTGGCAGTTATACAACAGACAAAAACAATCACTTTTTTTTTTTTAATTAATGATTCACTATAAATAAAAAATTTAATCAATAATAGAGGATAAATAAATTGAAATTTTTTTTGGAAGCCTGAAATGAGTTCCCTATTGAAAGATGATAAAAAAAAATTAAAAATGGATGTTATCCCATATTGGTTAGAAGAGAAGGAACGAGGAATTTAGTTGGTTATAAAAAGATTTCTTCCCCCATTTGATAAGTGTGTCAATCATCACAAATATTTGGTGTGTGTTAATCACCATGTATTATTTGGTATACCATTGAGAACTATTAACTATACTAGTAAAGAATTTATAAAAAATTCCTTTGGGTATACTTTAGCTCTTGGGTATGTGTGAGAATGTACTATTGAGAGCTACTAGCTATATTAGTAGAGAATTTATAGGAAATTCTCGGGTGTAGTTGAGCTTTTGGGAATGTATGAGAGTTAAATATTTTGTAGTGTGGTTGTAATAATTTTCACATAGTGAATATTTTTCTCTTGGTTGTCTTTTGACAACGCCAGTGGTTTTTTTCCATTTGGGAGTTTTCCAAATTAAATTGTTGTGCGTTTCTCTCTCTTATTTTTCAAGTATTTTTCTTCATGTTTTGGTCTAAAGTCGTGAAAGTACTTGTTGGATTGTAAGGGACCCATTTTCCCTAACAATTGGTTTCAAAACTAATGGTTCAGTAAGAAATGAGCTTGAAGGCAATGTAGAAATTTCAATAAAATTCTCAGTATGCTCTATGGTTGTGGCTTTGTCCAATCTTCCACATCATAAAAGATTTTTTAGAAATTATTATGATCCAACTAAAGATTCTTTGTATTGTGTAACTAAGTACAACTAAGAAAGTTTTGTCACAAAGGCTATAATCGCTTAAGGAAGTTGAGACTTAAGTGATACCATTTGTGTCCCCCTAATCTCTCATGGAAAATTTCTTAGTGTATTTTGTAAACATAATTGTTCACTCATTAATCATGAGCGATGTCACTATAGCAGGAAGTACTGTTCAAGTATATAAAGGTACTATACATTTTTAAGCAAAAATGAGCTTGAGTTTGAGGTGGAGAAATTTGATAAGTGTGTTGATATTAACTTGTGGCGAGACAAAGTCAATAATAATTGAAAGAGTCCTAGAGGGCGGGGGGGGGGGGGGGGGGGGGGGGTGAATAGGACTATCAAACAAAAATAGGAAATTAAAGGAATTATTTGCAAGAGTTGAGTAAGAGTTGAGAAGGAAGAATGAAGAACACAAATATTTAAAGGGTTCGAATTCAATAATAATCCTATGTCTCCACCTAACTTATCCCCAAGTTAGGATTTTTTAATCACCCACAATCTTATTCACAAGATTTAGAATACACAAGATTTTTATGGCTCACTCTTACAACCTTACAATTTGAGTTTTCAAGGCTCACTCAAAAACCAAATTACAAGTGTTGTCAAGGCTCACACTAAAACCAATTCCTCAAGTGTTTTAATGGCTAAACACTTAAATCAATTCCTTTAGAATAGAATCTCACTTCTCGTTTTCTAAACCTAAAAAATAAAAGAATATGAATGTCTATTCTAATCACTCACCAAATTTCACAAGAGTTCTACACAAAGAATTTTTTAAAAGAAAGTTTAAGAGCTCAATTGAATGTTTAAGAAAATGATGAATGATAAACATATTTTCTTAACCTTTCAATTGAATTCTAAATTGTGTTTATATAGAAAAACACTCAAAAATGTAGTTGTTGGATGTATCAATCATGTCTCCAATATTTATAATTGATTTTGAATCAATTCTTGGACTTATGGCAGCTCAAAGGCTGCTCACGAGTGAACAGTGCTCGTGAGGGGTGAAATTATAGCCGTTGCATTCAAAAATTCCCATTGGAATGCTGTCAGAGGTCTGCTCATGATCAGGTCATGAGCCACCAGCTCGTGAGGGTTGCTGCCAATTTTTTGGCAAAAATGTGCTTAAAAAGTTGCATTGAAGGACAGCTTGTGACTACTTCAAAAGATGCTTCTGAACGGGACTGAAAGAGATTGATTCAGTCAAAACGTTTGTCATAAAAGTTGTATAGAATTGTCTTATCTTTCTATAAAACTTTGAATCACCTCATTTGGATATTTTTAGCTCAATATATTGTTGAAATACCAAGAGCTGTGCAAACTAAAATGCAAGCTACATATGCTGACTTCGACCGAAGATTTGCATACCCAAATGAACTTGGATTTTGACAAGAAAGATCAATATGGAAAGCTTAAGATGTCTACTTAAAAAGTGAAGAAGCTAATTTTCTCATTTAAGAGCTCTAAAAAAGTCAAAAGCCTTCTTCAATCTCAGAGGTTCAATCAGCCCGAAAAGTCACTATTCACCCAAAAGTGTATATGCTTGGTATATGTTTGGTATATAATTCCCTACACACTTAATTGAAATTATTAGTATAAAAATTATTTGTGAAATTCCAAAATTAGGAGTTTGATCATGTAAAGTCCAAAATTAGGAGTTTGATTCATATAAATGGTCAACAATCTCCCCCTTTTTGGCTTTGACAACCAATTTGAAAAGATGATAAATAATATGTGTGTGTGTAAAAAATAAATAGCATGCATAAACATATTAAATAAAATAGCTCCTCCTTTCAAATTAAATAGATGCAGAAAGAGAAAATATTTTGCTCCCCCTTAATATGTGCATAAATTCAATATTTATCATGTATCAGAGCATATAAATAAATGAATTATCATAGCATGTATAAGGGTTTAATAAATATATTCCTTTAACAAAAATAAATTTCTTTATTTCTCCTCCTTATTAGACATGATAAGAAATACAAATGAATTTTATTATCCTTCTTGTCAAAAATAAAGACAACATAATAAGTTATCAAACAACATGGCCTAACATAACACATGATGATAGCATGATTAAAAAAAATGTTAGACAAAATGAAGGAAATAATTTCAAACATATATGCATATAGTATTAATATAATGCATCACAAAATAGTATGTATGCTATATTCAAACATCACATGATCATTAGGAGTTTAGCTATTCAATCATACACAATCATGTGGTACTTAGCATATCTTAAACAATTATTTATCCCCTAAGCATATAGCTTCTTCTCCCCCTTTGTCAAAGACAAAAAGAAAAGAGAGAGATATAAGGGGAAATGGACCTTAGGTAGCTAAAAATACTAAAGGGAATAAAAGATCAAGAACCAAAACAATGCAAGCAAAGACATTCAAAATCTTTATGAAATTCATGTCATTTTAAAAGATAAAAGCCATTTCCCAAAAAAAAATGTATACATGAATGTTGCATGAATAAGCTCAATTAATAGTCATAAAAGAAATACAATAATGGGAAAGAGGTACACCAACAATTCGTAAGTCTTAAATACGAAAAATATATGAAAAAGAAAAGACAAAAGAGAAGAAAAAAAATATATTAGTCTTGTGAAGGAGGAGGTCGTGGCCAAGAGCATTGAATATTATGATAGTCATACAATTGATGAATATCATATTACATGTGATCCATTCTTTGCTTAAAATGATCAAGTCTAGTATCTGCTCAATTAAACCTTGTGTTAAAATTTGACTCCACTATGGATAGGCGATCAAAGAAACCACCAACCCAAATGGGCTTATCATCAACACTTTGAGAAGTGGAAGGTATTTTTGCCCTTTTTCTTTGAGAAGGAGTTTGCTCTTAAAGTAATTCTTCTCCAATAGAAAGAGTACCCAAAAGCTCAATATTTAGTTCTTGTTCTACATTAACATCTTTATCTTCTACTTCGTCTTTCCAAAGCCAATAATTTTGAACAAGTTTGAATTACCTAGAATTTTTCAAGAGTTTATCATCAAGAAAAGATGAAGGTAATGAAGGAATATTTTTCAAATTAATCCCAAAGAAAATAGCGATCTTAGTGATAAAACCTCCTATACATAAGGCACCACTCACACTATCACTAGCTAACCAAAACCTCCATTGAAGCCATCTTCCAAGCTCAACATCTATACCATCAATAAGACACTTAAGAAGAAAAAGGTCATCAAAGGAGATAGTTTCATTACTCAAGCCTCTAGCATGAAAAGAGTAGGTAATAAACCTATGTATATACTAAAGAGATTTTGAAGCCAAACTAGATGCTTTAGTGTGTCCGACTTCAAAGATACTTGAATGAGGTTTACAATGTTGAGACCAAAAAAGATTAGTGGACCAAGTTGAAGTAGGAGAAGCTAAACCTCCTTGTTTAAAGTTGAAAATGTCATCAAAGGCTTGAGAGGTAAGAAATATATCTCTCCCACCCAATTTAAATCTCATGCTATTCAAAGGATTTTGCTCACTAAAAGAATGAGTTCTTAAACAATAGGAAGTAAGGAATTCATGAACTAAGGTACAATAGGTAGGAAAATCATTGAAAGCAAAGTCATATAAACCCATATTCTCAAGTAAATGTCTAACCTCATTGAAATAACCCATTTTTTACAAAGTAGCTTGAGACATATATTTAGATGGAATGATTTTCCTTTCCTTGAAATGAGCAAGTCTTTCCCAAAATTGAGATTGAGTGTATATGAGAGGAGGTTGTTTCCTAGGTTGATCTTTAGTAGCTCTTCTAGAGGAGGAAGAAGCACCTTGAGCAAATTTTGAGGCCATGGTAAGGGCAAGGTTTAAGGAAAAAAAATTGAAAGAGTTTTGAGAATTGAAAGAATTTGGAAGAAGAACTTAAAAGAATTTTGAGAATTAAAAGAATTTGACTAAAGATATAAGTGTATATAAGTGAAGGGGGGTATTTATACACAAAAATAATATAAAGAATTCAAAAAGGTGAAGAAAAATTATAGGTGACCGTTTGAAAAGAAAAGAAAAAATCAAACAAAATGAAAAAATAAAAAAATAAAAAATAGAAAAGGGCAACCAGACCGCTACTCACGAGCGGTTTGCTCGTGAGCGACGTTCGTGAGTGGTATTGGTTCTTTCAGAACCACTGCTCATAAGCGGTTCACAAGTGGTTAGCTTGTGACCCAGCTCGTGAGTAGTTCTGGATGCCTAGACAGCAGCGGTCACGAGCTCAATGGCTCGTGATGAAAATTTTTGTTTGATCCTTGTACTTTCAAATTTGTTGCAATTGAGTCCAAAAAGCTGACAATTAGGTCCTTGACTATAAAATTAATTATATAATCAAACTAAATGATACTTAAAACAAATAATTTTTGAAATAAATAAATAAATGAAAAAATTATTATTTTTATTGATTAGAATATAAATAAATTTCATTATTTTATTCAAAAAATGACACTAAAAATAAATAAAAAATAATATACAAAGCATGAATTTACAGCTCAAGGTTTATATCCAGAAAATAAACTGAATATAAACTGTCATAAAAATATACAAAAAAATATTTTGTTGAGGAGAAATATTTATGCAAAAATTTAAATAATTAATTAATTGAATTTAGCTCAATAATTAATTATTAATTTGCAAAAAAAAAATAGAAAGGCTATTTTAAAAATAAAATAATATAATTATAAATAAATATATAAATAAAATATTATAATAAAATAAAAAATTTTCTAAAAAAAATTCAAACATTAATTCATCAATGTAGCAAGTGATCAAGACAAGTTTGACCCATCAATCATACCAAGTTCATGCTTAATAAAATTCAATCTTTCCTCACAAAGAGGCTTGGCAAAGATGTTTGCTAATTGATAATTAATATTAACAAAATGAAGAAAAACATCACCATTTTGGACATGATCACGCAAAAAATGATGTCTAATATCAATATGCTTAGTTCTAGAATGCTGAATGGGATTTTTACTAAGGTTTATAGCATTTGTGTTATCACACTTAATTGGAATGTGATTAATATCAAAGCCATAGTCCAAAAGTTGTTGTTTTATCCATAGAACTTGGGGTGCAACAACAACTAGCCGCTACATATTCTACTTCAACGGTGGACAAGGCAATAGAAACTTGTTTCTTACTAAACCAAGAAACTAAGCAATTTCCTAAAATTTGACAAGTTTCGGAAATGCTTTTTCTATCTAGTAGGCTACCGGCAAAATCAGCATTAGAATAACTAATCAAGTCAATGGAAGAACTCCTAGGATACCAAAGTCCTAAATGCATTGTACCATAAAGATATTTAAAAATTCTTTTGATAGAATTTAAATGAGACTCTCTAGGACTTGATTGAAATCTAGCACACAAGCAAGTAGCAAACATAATATCGAGTCCACTAGTGGTTAAATAAAGAAGGGATCCGATCATACCTCTAAATCGCTTTTCATCAACTATTTTGCCATTCTCATCCTTGTTGATTTTGGTTGTGGTGCTCATTAGAGTTTTGCTTGATTTAGCTCCATCCATTCCAAACTTCTTGAGAATATCCCTTGCATATTTGGTTTGATTGATGAAAATCCCATCTTTACACTGCTTGATTTGAAGTCCAAGAGAGAACTTGAGTTCTCCTATCATACTCATCTCAAATTCTCCTTGCATTAGCTTAGAAAATTCCTCACACAAGCAATGGTTAGTAGAACCGAAAATAATATCATCAACATAAATTTGAAAAATTACTAAATTAGACTTGGATTTCTTTATGAAAAGAGTTATGTCAACCTTTCCTTAAACAAACCTTTCTCTAGTAAAAAGTTAATGAATCTTTCATACCAAGCTCTTGGAGCTTGTTTCAATCCATACAATGCTTTTGATAATTTAAAAACTTGATTTGGAGAGTCAAAATTTTCAAAACCCGGAGGTTGTTCAACATATACCTCTTCTTCAATAAAACCATTTAAAAATGCACTTTTAACATCCATTTGATAAAGTTTAAAATCAATGTATGATGCAAATGCAAGTAACATCCTAATAGCTTCTAACCTTGCTAGGGGGCAAAGGTTTCATCATAATCAATTCCTTCCTCTTGATTATAACCTTTAACTACTAGTCTAGCTTTGTTCCTAGTTATGACACCTTGTTCATTCATCTTATTTCTAAACACCCATTTGGTGCCAATAATAGGATGATGTTTAGGTCTAGGAACCAAGGTCCAAACCTTATTTCTCTCAAATTGATTTAACTCTTCTTGCATAGTAAGGACCCAAAATTCATCACTCAAAGCATCATAAACATTTTTGGGTTCAATTTGAGAAATGCAAGCTAAATTAACAATAAACTAGAGTTTAGATCTAGTAGTTACCCCTTTTGTAGTATCACCTATAATGAGGTCTTAAGGGTGAGCTTTCTTGAATTGCCAATCCTTTGGAAGTTCATCCTTCAAGGTAGGTTGAGGTATCTCCTTATTTTCCTTCTTTCTTGGATCTTCAAGTTCCAAAGGCTTACTAGCATTTTTTTTTATGCTTCCATAATCTCATTGTCACCTACAAGATCATCAACACTACAAACATCCTTTCTAGGATCAAGTGAGTTTGATTCATCAAATACCACATGCATTGACTCTTTAACTACTAGAGTTCTCTTATTAAGGACTCTATATGCTTCGCTAGAGATGGAATAGCCTAGGAAAATTCCTTCATCGGCTTTAGAATCAAATTTCCCAAGATTATCCTTGGTGTTCAATATAAAGCACTTGCATCCAAATACTCTTAGATATGAGATTTTGGGTTTTCTATTATTCCGTAGCTCATAAGATGTTTTATTTAAAATTAGTCTTTTGAAAACTCGGTTTGAAATATAATAAGATGTGTTAACGGCTTCCGCCCAAAAGTATAGAGGCAAATTATACTCATGAAGCATTGTTCTTACCATTTCCATAAGAGTTCTATTTTTCCTTTCAACTACCCCATTTTGTTGAGGAGTTCTAGGAGATGAAAATGTATGAGAAATACTGTTTTCATGACAATAATTTTTGAAAAATTCATTTTTAAATTTGGTTCCATGATCACTTCTAATGGATGAAATACAAAATCCTTTTTCTTTTTGAACTCTTTTTGAAAAATTTTCAAAAGCTTTAAATGCATCATTCTTATAAGCAAGAAAACACACCTAAGTGTATCTAGAGTAATCATCAACCAATACATAAGCATAGTGCATTCCACCAAGATTAGCAACTCTAGTTGGTCCAAACAAATCCATATGTATAAGTTTAAGTGGTCTAGAAGTGGACACTACATTTTTTAGCTTAAATGAAGACTTAAATTGTTTTCGCTTTTAATAAGAATCATAAGGTTTATCCTTAATGAATTCAAGCTTAGGTAAACCAATCACAAGTTCATGTTTACAAAGATCATTCAAAAGCTCAAAATTTGCATGTCCTAACCTTCTATGCCATGTCCATGTGTCATGGGAAATTGACATTAAGCATTTTAGGTCTTTGTTATCAATTTTATTCAAATCAATAACATAAACGTTATCTACTCTTTCACCATTAAAAATTACTTTGTCTTTATCAAGACTACTAACAAAGCAATTTCTAGGATAGAAAGTCACCATATTTCCCATATCACATAATTGACTTATACTTAGCAAATTATGTTTAAGACCATCAATAAACAACACATGATGTATAGATAAGGATTGAGGATTAACTATTTTTCCAATGCCAATAATTTTTCCTTTTGCATTATCATCGAAGGTAATGTGTCCTCCATCCTTAGCATCAAGTTTGTTAAATTGCTCCTTGTCTCCCATCATGTGCCTTGAACATCCACTATTGAGATACCACTTGCTTTTTGTTCTTGCGAATTTCAAACACACCTACATAAAATATTTTAAATGTTCTTTTGAACTCAAACCTTTCTTGGTCTAGGTTGGTTAGTTTCAAGATAATCTAAAGGAAGCAAATTCATGTATAGTTTTCTATAAAAGAATACATTATTGGTATGTCCTTTGATCATGCAATATGAACATACAATATTTTTAAATTTCTTTCTCCTAGAATGAAATGCTTTCCTAATGTGTGCAACATACCTTTGGTGTTATGTGTATCTCTTATTATTTTGTAACATTGAATGAGACATACATTGGCAATGGTGATGAATATTTCGATAAGTTTGTGCAATAGGCTTATGTGTATTGTGTTGTGCATCATACTTATTATAATTATGTCTAGTGTACATATAAGCATGCTTAGGTTGAGATGCTCTAGTTTGAGGCTTACCCCTTTGTGTTAATGAAGGGTTAATTTTATGAGACTTTGCCTTGCTATTTAACACATGAGATTTTTTGGCTTGAATCTCATTAGAGGTTAAAGGAGTAGAATCATGTGAAGCTTTAACAAAAGTAATATGTGATGAGGATGATGAAGACATTCCATTTTTATATCCAATTCCATGGGTATCTCCATGAAATTTTTGAGAGTCAAGAAGACTATCTAAAGTTTCTTTTCCTCTCTTTAATTTAGCAATGAAATTTTTTAATTCTAAGACTTCCTTAGAAAGCTTATGATTTTCATCATTTGCTTTCTTATGTTGGTTTTCCAAAGAATTATAAGACTTAGCATCACTAACAAGCTTTTCATTTGATATAACAAGTTTAGCAAAATCAATTTTTAAACATTCAAAATCCTTACTTAAGCTAGCTAACTCATGTTTATATTTTTTCTTCTTAGATAACAAACTTTTGCATTTAGCAAGAAATTTGCTCATAATAAAGCTCTCATCATCATCATCATAATATTCATCACAATCATCAAAGGAAGAGTAATAAGTGGATGGTACCTCATTATTGTTTTTAATGGCCATGAAGCAAAGATTGGCAACTTCTTGTTGTTCCTCTTCCTCTTTAAATTCAGAGAAATCATCCCAAGTAGCTTTGAATGCCTTCTTCTTATCTTTTGCTCCCTTACTCTTGAATTTGAGTTTGGGACATTCATTTCTAATGTGTCTTAGTTTCTTGCATTCATAGCAAGTAACCTCTTTTGTTTTCTTCCTTCCATCTCCTTCAAACTTCTTGTTAAAGTCCCTTGTTCTTGAGAAAATTTTCTTTTTTAAGAACTTCTTGAAGTTCCTAGTGAGCATGGCAATGTCACCATCTTCATCACTAGAATCTTTAATGCTTTCCTCTTCACTATCTTCTTGAAGAGCTTTTAGAGCAATGCTCTTTTTCTTTTCTTCTTTCTCTTCTTGTTCTTCATCTTTTTGTTTGATAGTGAGCTCATATGTCAAGAGCTTACCAACGAGCACATCGTTTGATAAAGTGGAGAGGTATTGAGCTTCCTCAATTGAGGTAACATGAGATTCCCAATCCTTCTTAGGTAGGATTCTTAGAATCTTGTTGTTTACCTCTTCCTTAGAGAAATGTTTTCCAAGTTTCTTGAGGGTTGTGAGGAGAGTATTGAGATGGTTTGTCATCTCTGTGATTGATTCTTGAGGCTTCATTTTGAAGAGTTCATATTCATACATATGAAGTTGAACCTTCTTGCTTCTTACTTGAATGTTGCCTTCATAGTGATTCTATAAGGTCTCCCACATTTCTTTAGCTGAAATGCAATGTTGAAGCTTGCCTCCTTCTTCTCTTATCATAGAGGAGACTAGTGTAATCATAGCCTTTTTATTTTTGTGATTTTCTTCCTTTTGCTCAACACTCCATTAGCTTCTTGCAAGTGTAGTTACCACACCATCAATGATAGTTGTAGGTGGTTCCCAACCTCTTAGGACAATATCCCAAAGTTTGATGGAATCACAATCAAGATATAATTCCATTTTGAATTTTCAATGTGGATAGTCACTACCATCAAAGAATGGTCTAAGAGAAGAGATATTTTTTGATTCACTCCTTATGATCTTGTATTCTAGCAATGAAGTACTTAGAATTCAACCTCTGATACTAATTGAAAGAGTCCTAGAGGGGTGGGGGGGTGAATAGGACTATCAAACAAAAATAGGAAATTAAAGGAATTATTTAAAAAAGTTGAGTAAGAATTGAGAAAAAAGAATGAAGAACACAAATATTTAAGGAGTTTGGATTCAATAATAATCCTATGTCTCCACCTAACTTATCCCTAAGTTAGGATTTTTTAATCACCCATAATCTTATTCACA
Organism: Mallotus nudiflorus; assembly: GCA_947683625.1. Classification (NCBI taxonomy): domain Eukaryota; kingdom Viridiplantae; phylum Streptophyta; class Magnoliopsida; order Malpighiales; family Euphorbiaceae; genus Mallotus; species Mallotus nudiflorus. The sequence goes on along the minus strand of CANTUR010000111.1, from coordinate 406,154 downwards.
AGATTGAGAATACACAAGATTTTTATGGCTCACTCTTACAACCTTACAATTTGAATTTTCAAGGCTCACTCAAAAACCAAATTACAAGTGTTTTTAAGGCTCACACTAAAACCAATTCCCCAAGTGTTTTAATGGCTAAACACTTAAATCAATTCCTTTAGAATAGAATCTCACTTCCCATTTTCTAAACCCAAAAAATAGAAGAATAAGAATGTCTATTCTAATCACTCACCAACTCTCACAAGAGTTATACAAAAAGAATTTTTTAAAAGAAAGTTTAAGAGCTCAATTGAATGTTTAAGACAATGATGAATGATAAACAAGTTTTCTTAACCTTTCAATTGAATTCTAAATTGTGGTTATATAGAAAACACTCAAAAATGTAGTTTTTGGATGTATCAATCATGTTTCCAACATTTAGAATTGATTTTGAATCAATTCTTAGACTTATAACAGCTCAAAGGCTGCTCACGAGTGCCTCACTAGTGAACAGTGCTCGTGAGGGGTGAAATTATAGTTGTTGCATTAAAAAATTCCTATTGAAATACTGTCAGGAGTTTGATCATGATCAGGTCATGAGCCACCAGCTCATGAGGGTTGCTGCCAATTTTTTGGCAAAAATGTGCTTTAAAGGTTGCATTGAAGGATAACTTGTGACTACTTTGAAAGATGCTCGTGAACAGGATTGAAAGAGATTGATTCAGTCAAAAAACTCTTTATAAAAGTTGTAGAGAATTGTTTATCTTTCCATAAAACTTTGAATCACCTCATTTGGACATATTTAGCTCAAGATATTGCTGAAATACCAAGAGATGTGTAAACTGAAATGCAAGCTACATATGCTGACTTCGACCGAAGATTTGCATACCCAAATGAACTTGAATTTTGATAGGAAAGATTAATATGGAAAGCTTAAGATGTCTGCTTCAAAATTTAAGAATTTCATTTTCTTATTTAAGAACTCTAAAAAAGTCAAATGCCTTCTTCAATCTCAGAGGTTCAATCAGCTCGAAAAGCCACTATTCACCTAAAAGTGTATATGCTTGGTATATGTTTGGTATATAATTCCCTACACACTTAATTGAAATTATTAGTATAAAAATTGTTTGTGAAGTCCAAAATTAGGAGTTTGATCATGCAAATGATCAACAATAATTGATCTGGTTTACATAAGAATTTAAAGGTGTAGGCAATCTTAGCACCTGAAGAAAAATTACCGGTGGAGTAGGGTTTGATAAATTGCTCCAAAATTAGTAAATGGAGATGATGATATTGTTGTTAGCAGTGGGTCTCTTTTCTCCATAAAAGATTGGATTATCCTTTTAGCATGTTATTGATCTCCAAGGTTTGCCATGGAAGATGACATATTACTGCTAGTAAATCCACAAGTTTGCATACGGGCATTGGTTGACAGTTAATGCAAGGTGTGTGGTAGAATTAATGTCGATGGATAATGAACTTCCTAAAAAATTTAATAATGGAAGTTGCACCACAACTTATTAGCTGTTTTTTGACATGAACTGATTAGGGTGAAAATTCTTAAAATTAGTGAATTTCAAGTGTGTATACTCTTATGATGGAGTATGAAAATTCTTATTTTTTGAAATTGTGAGTGTCATAGCCAATGGTGAGGTAGCTTTTGTTCTTTTATTTTTTTAATTATGGTGGAGATTTTTGAAAGATGATAAAAAAAATGGATATTATCCTACATTGGTTAGAAGAGAAAGAAGGAAAGATTTAGTTAGTTATAAAAGGACTCCTCTCCCTCCTTTGTTAAGTGTGTCAATCACCACAATATTTTTGTGTGTGTTAATCACCATGTATTATTTAGAGTACCATTGAGAGCTATTAGCTATACTAGTAGAGAATTTATAGGAAATTCTCTTGGGTATACTTGAGATCTTGGGTATGTGTAAGAGTGTACTATTAAGAGCTATTAGCTATATTAGTAGAGAATTTATGGAAAATTCTTGGGTGTACTTGAGCTTTTGGGTATGTGTGAGAGTTAAATATTTTATAGTGTGTTTGTAATTGATAACTCCGAATCGTATCCCTTGCTTATGGAACCTACATCGACGAGGAGAACGGGTAAAGGGGTGGGGTTTCCTCCATAAACACTTTGAAGCTTAAGTCAGTAGTGGTATGAGAAAAAAATATAATAAAGCAACGAGACATAATAGAATAGAGAGTAAAGAGTGATGATTGGATGATGTGATGACGGAGTGATGGAATGATGTCTTGGTGATGTTGTATGATGAGAATGTATGACATTAGATGTCATGAGATGTATTTATAAGAGAAGATATTGCTCAAATCTCTTAGGAATATGATTCTTTAGGCTTGTAGGATTGCCTTATTTAGGATATAAGGAGACTTCTTTTATAAAGTAGACTTCCTTATTAAGGTTTCTTCTTATTCAAGTAATCATCCTCTTTGGGGGAATGTAACCCTTATTAGAATAAGATACCGATATGGGATATCAAGAGTCCCCCCTGAAATTCTATTCAAATATTTATGTCCGATGTATCTGGGTATATAAGATGATAGAAATGTCATTGTATCTGATTGGAGAGAGAGACTGGTTGAGTAATTACATCTGATATAGAGGGTGAGCTGAGGTGGCTAGCCTCAGTCATAGGAAAAGATAAAGCTCAGTATCGAGTCTTAAAATCATTGTATAAGAACATCGCTGAAGTGCCAACTAGACTTGAGTGCATAAAACCTGCAATAAAAATGCTTTGGGGTAAAAGATTAACCCGTCAGTATGGAGACAACATGACAAAACTAGTTGTCACTAAAGTTTTGATGCTCGTTGCATTAAAAGCGCAACTAGAGTGCCAAACCTCAGTACTATAAAAGCAACCTGAGGATGCCAACTTCAGTCTTTAGACTTAGATGCTCAAGGCTTAGATGCTTGGTGTAAGGATGTGAGACTTACATGCTCGAAACCTTAGTACTATAGAAGCGACCTAAGGGTGCTAGTTTCAGTCATTAGACTTAATCTTGGTGCATTAGAAGTGCAACCTAAGTGTTGTATAGTCTCAGTGCATTAAAAGTGCAACTCGAGTACCATAAAATATTGCTCAGTTTATAAACTTTAATAACTCAATTGATGGTAGCTGCCTAGTCAGAGTAATGGTTGATATTGAGTCGGGACATTATTGCTGCAGATGTTTGATTTTCTGAGCATTTTCTTATTTTCGGTATTTTCATAAAAGGAAGGATGTTTGTGATCCTGATAGTGAGTTTGAGCCCTTTCAATATGAGCTTCATAATATGGGATAGTAATTTAGTAAGATTTTTTGAAATGATGGAAGGTGGGTTTTAAATGGCCAAATTTAGGTTTGCCCAATTGGAATTGTGAGATGATCATTTGTAATTTAAGTGAAGGGTTAATGTTGCACTGCTTTTGAAATATAGGATAGTGTGTGATACTGGCTAGGATGTCTTGAAATTTCCTTTTGATTTATCTGGCTATGTGGCGGATATACTTGACTCCATTCTTGAATTTCCCTTATTGGATATTTTTTTGAAATTTTCATGAACAAGGATCTTCTACAAAGTAGGATTTGCTTGAATGTCATTTGATCTAGCTTTGAACAGGAACCACCATTTGTTTTCTGAGCATGAGTGAGTGCTTGTTCGGCTTAGAGTTATTTGGCAATGTGTCTAATTTTTTTTAACAATCTTTACATGTTGATGCCGAGTGAGATGATCAGAGTGTCTGATTGTTTGGACTGATGGATGCTTAAAGTAGTGTCTTCAATAAATACATTTTCCTTATCTATAATGATAGATAAAACAATAATAGTTTTGGGATCATATAATTGATCTCATTTAATGGTCAGTCCTTGTGTAATAAATATATTAAATGTAATTGATGTTTTGCACGAATAATAATCATGTATATATAGACAAGCATTTACATGTAGATGTATAAGAATTCTTATGTGACGACTATAAATATTTATATAAGAATAAATAATTAAGTGAAAATAAATAAGGAAAATAAATAGTTAAGAAAAAAGAGAAAACTTATCTGTGATGACCTCTTGTCCCGCCTTTAAGTTTAACGAATATTTATATTCATTTTGTGCTTTGCCTGAACGACTTTGGAATTACTGCCATGAATTTTTCTTATTTAAAATCAAATATTCAAGCTTGTAATTTGGTGCCATATATTGCCCAAGTTTGTGTGTATCTAATTCATTGGCATTTTATATATATCTACCTTCATAAAATATACTGTCCAAACATACTACTTTGAGATTATCAGCTGGATCAAGTTCCTAAAGGCCATGATGATTTTTTTTATTGAAACTATGAGTATTGATGTTGAGGTGCTCATGGTAGCATCTACACTTGTATTGTTGTACTGTAAAAAATAATAAAAGAATGAGAATCTCAAGACTGCTTGATCCATCTCAATTGATGATCAATCCTTGTATAGCAAGTGGTAATAATTTAAGAAAAATGGATATGAAAATAATTAATTAGGAAAGAAACTTATCTTGGTTGTAGTGCTCTTGTCCGACCCATGAGAGAATGAACATTTATGTTCATTATTATTTGCTTCAATAGTTGTCCAAATGATATGAAGATGTTGTCCTAAATTTTGCTTATATAACATTGATTGTCCAAGCCATAATCTGATCTGATGCTACTATTGATAAAATTCATAACTTTAGAGTTAATGTATAACTATATCTCCTTCCTATGCTTATTCAAGTAGCACTAACAATAGTTGTTTAATAAGAATAGCATTTAATTAAGAAACAGAGCTAGATGCTCTTGATAACATTAATTGTAGGCTAAAGAATGTCAAACCTAAGTGATGGACTTAGGCTTCATTGTTGGAGTTCGAGTGCTGATAAAGTCGATTCTAGTAGTCTATGGTTATTAGATATTCAAAGTCCCTATATTTGGAGGTTCAGTGGATGCTCAGCTTTCTAAGGTTTTGGTGGACAATACTCATGTTGTTTAAATGTTCAAGTTTGACTACTGATGAAGTTGGTATCCAGTATTTGATGCTCGATACTCAAATGTTCACTTATTAATATGGCTTCAGAGTCATTAATAAGATTTTGCACACGAGATTGTATATAAAGACTAGCATGATCAATCTTTGATGACCTATCCAGACTTTTAATAATGAAACTCAATGCTTACTCTAAAGTGAAATCGAGAATCAAGCTCAAATGTTTGACAAAAGATGGGCTAGTCTCTTCAATAAGGTAGTAGAATTTCCCATTCTCTGTAATGCTCAGACTCTTTGATGCTCAAACTTGGATGCCAAACTCTTTGATGCTCGAACTTAGATGCTTGGACTCTTTGATGCTCAAACTTAGGTGCCTAAACTCTTTGATGCTCAAACTTTAATATCCAGTATATGCTTCTTTATACTGTGATGCTTTAGCTCTTTAGTGTTTAGAACTTATGAAGGGCGCTTGGAGGATGCTCGATGTCCGAAGCTCGATGCTCAGTAAATGCTCGAGTAAGGTTATCTTATGTGTTCACCAATAGTTAACTTTATTGGGTCCGAGCTTTATGTCTCTCTCGGCATGTTAGTTTCAAGATGGCCAATTTTTGGAGCCTCATCCTTCGATCAATGAACAGCCATCCCTTATTTTTATTTTTTATCTTCTAAAAGTTAATTGGTTGAAACAAGTCATCCTTAAAAACTTAACTGCTATCGATTTAAGTTAACTGACTTGGAGAGATAATAATAGATTCAGAAACTGAGTGTTTCTACCTCAGTCTTTGTAATGACCCTATATTTTTAAACTATTAAAATATATATTGAGATATGCAGTGTTAATAATATTTTAAAAATTATTTTTATATTGTAATTATATGTGAATAACATTCGCTATTTTACATTAAATATTATTCCTACATAAAATAATTTACTTGGAAGTTTTTTTATTTTAAATATTATTATTATTATTATTATTGTTATTATTATTATTATTATTATTATTATTGTTGTTGTTGTTGTTGTTGTTGTTGTTGTTGTTGTTGTTGTTGTTGTTTTTATTGTTGTTGTTGTTATTATGGTTATTGTTAGTAGTTTTAATTATTGTTATTATTGTTTAGTTACTGTGCATATGCATGTGTGTGTATGGTGCATGTGTGTGTGTGTATATATATATATATATATATGTGTGTATGTGTGTGTGTGTGTGTGTGTAGGTTAGTTGTTTTTGTGTGTGTGTGTGTGTGTGTGTGTGTGTGTGTGTGTGTGTAAGGGGTCAACATTAGTTAGTTTTGGTTAAACCTTCCCCACCAATTCTTTTTCTTCTATTTCTTTTCCCTGCATCCTCCATTGCTAATGCCACCAAGCTCCACTAGCCACGCCATCAGCCACCTCCAGATGTCGTTCAGCTCACCATCACCTCCTTTTCTTCCTTCTTCCTTTTCAGCATCACCTGATAGTTGTTTCTTTTTATTTTTTGTCAAACAGTAGTTATTATTACTATAGCACTAAAATTTTTTGTGTGGTTTTAGGTCGAGTTTTTGGGCTCTTTAGACTCCTCTCGACATGTACTTCTCAATTCTCAAGTCGGTTTAAGCTTACAAAGTCGAGATTGTAAGTTTTATCAAGTTTTATGGTAATAAGAAGTGTCTTTTCCTTGTAGGATTGGCACTACTATTAGTAGAGAGATGTCCATTTTATGGAGAATGTTCTGCCAAATTTTTGGTAGAATTCTCATAAAATGTGACATCGGATCAATCCTGAATTTCTGTGTTTGTCTAAGTTTTGAATTCCTAGATCGAGTCTTTTTTTAGAATTCTTACAAGTATAAGTTAGAATTATTCTAATTATTATTATTATTTATTTTCTAGCTATGCCGAGATCGAGACATATCGGACTAAACCTGTCTAGTTAATCTCGAGGAGCGCAAACTTTTGAGCTATTATTCTATATATACATTGCATATAGAATACATGCTTGGTTAACTTAGTGTGCTCAGGGCCAATCTACTACCTTAAGTTGCAAAAAGTGATACTTGGAGTTTTGATTAAGCCTATTGCCTATTGATTATTTATGATCGAGGTTGCGAACTATTAGAGTTTTGCTCCAGTCCTTCAATTAAAATAATTTTATGCATCTATTATATATATATATATATATATATATATAAATAATGAATTTTAGCATCTGGGTGAAATGCATGTGTATATGTATATATATACTAATGCATGACTGTATATGTTTTAGATTGCATGTATATATATTATAATAATTCACTCAGTGAGGTCTGACTCCCCTTAATATATTTTTTTCAAGAGATTCCTCATCCTCAAACCTCAGTAGTAGACCTTTATGGTAGACTTCTTCAGCCCCGACTACAATATGTACATTATGTATCTGAACTTTATTGTATTTTGGAAAACTGCAGTAGTAGTGCTTTGTATCTGTAGAATGATATTTTTAGTAAGAGACCTTTCTCTAAATATTGTATGAAAATATTTTTATTTTATGAAATGACAATTAAGTATTTATTTTTATATCGACTTAAGTTTTAATTCTGATGTATTTTTATTTATTTATTACATGCTTTTTATTTTTAAGGCTCACTACGGGTTTCATATTCAAAAGAGTTCCCGTTCCCTAGCATCTATCATGACTCATGACAAAGTTGGTATCAGAGCTTTAGGTTATTAGTATGTCCTAGGTTTTTAGGATCTTGTTTTCTTTGAAACTACTACAATTAATTAGGTTCGATCATGTCTTATATAAGTTTTCCTTGATTTAGTATTTCGCATAATCGTTAGATTATCTATTTTGTCTAAATCTCTTTGGTTTTTGTCTTTTCAGAATGAAGAGGTGAGCGTGTGTCACTCCACTAGTTGTTGAGGCCGAGGATGATAAGTCCTTTCAGGATAAGGTTTTACCGCCTGAGCCACTAGCGAGGCACAAAGGCCAAGGTAGAGGTAAACCTCGAGGAGTGGCAGGTCGCCATAAACAGAGAGAGCTACAAGATATGGAACCTATAAAGCTAGAATACGAAGAAGCTGTTATACCTCCAGTTCCACCGCCATTACAGCTTGCCTATCAGCAGGGTATATCTGACCCTAAGGTAGCATTATTCTATGCCAGAGTCGGCAGGATAGCCTTTGATGGGATGTTGGATCCATTAGACTTTTTGCACGCTATTGAGATGAGGACTCAGACTGCTCACACTAAGTCCCAACAGATCATGATAGTCAGGTTGTCTGTAGAGAGACCAGCCCTAGATTGGTTTGTCCAGGTGGTTTAGTCATACATGACAATGATGACTTGGGCACAGTTCAAAGAGAGATTTATGAGGATATTATATCCAAAGCCACTGAGAATAAGTTATAGACTTTGGCTGACAAGCATCACTAGAGGTGACAGATTTGTTGAGGACTGTGCTAGAGAGTTTCTTCGACTTGGTAGATAGGCAGAGGATTTGATGCAAGACCAGTATTTTGCTATCACAACTTACATCACCAATCTAGGTTCTGCATTTGCTGGGATGCCTACTGCGAGCCTTACTCTGGAGTCAGTGATAGAGTTGGCCAAGGAGATACAACTAAGATTAGTAAGGCAAGGAGTTATGCCTGATTACTATTAGTTGGGTGTTCAGTCAAGAGGATTCTAGACTACTCTATATTTGACTTTGTAGATTGGTTCTAGTAGTCAACAGAAAGGCTCAGTATAGCAGAGTCAGAGGCAGCAGTCGAGATATCATCGTAGTAGGAGGCATGGCCGTAGGGGTCAGTATAGGCCTATCAAATTTGGTTATGGTGCTTCCAACAACAGTAGTGGTGTGGAGATGAGGAGTCACCACCCAGGGTAATAACTGGAACAATTTGATTGGTGGTACTTAATTCTCTAAAAGAAAATTAGCACAACAACCAGGAGATTCTGGATACGGAATACTAACTTCTCTTAGTCTCGTGTTCTTTTAGAATAATTTTATAAATGATTATTTCATCCACTAATTACATGGAATTTTATTAAACCCTAATTAACATCCATCTACCCAAAAAGTCAACAAGTCAATAAAATTACAAATAAAAAATGCATCAAAAGGGAAATGTCCCTATGTCTAAACTATGTTAATTTTATTTTATAAGTTAGCTAAATCTACATTTTATTTACAAGTGAAATGGAAGAAAAGTGGGCCTACATTTTATTAATTAGTGAGCCTAAATCTATTTTTTAGTCTTTCTAAGATATGGGCTTAAGTCTATTCAATTTTAATGAAAAATTAAATTAGTGGGCCTAAGTCTAACTTGGTTTTATTTTAAGTTAAGTGTGGGCCTAAGTCTATTTATTTTAAAAGAGATGCAATTAAGTGGGCTGGGCTAAGTCAGAAAATTTTTAATGAACTAAGTGGGCCTAAAATCTAATTAACCTAATGGACCTAAATTGATTTTAATTTATATAAAAAAAACCTAAATCATTTTTTATGCCTATTTATTAAGCAGGCTAGACCTAAACGTGGGCTTGGGGCCCAAAAGGAAAAAAACATAAAAAAATAAGCCCAAAATAAATAAAACACAAAAAAATGGATCAAATAAACATTACAATGATTTTCTAAAAAAACCCTAAATTAATTACATGCAAACCCTAATTTAAGCTATTGCCACCATTGATTTTAATTGATTTTTACCCAATTGAATCTAATTACTAATTGATTTTAAAGTATAGAAAATTAAATTTTTGACTATTCCCACTACTGAGGCTATTACAAACTACGTACAAAATTAAGATTAAATAATTATACATCCAGAAATTAAAATAACTACATAGAACACCGAAAATGAAAAAATAATTAATAAAAAAATCCTAAATCCTATTGGGAAATAACATAGATTCTTCCATGGCATTCCATGGACCTTCTGTTCAATTTAAATATAGGTAGTATCCTCCTCAATCCACATGTACATAACAAAAAAACAAGTAATCAGATTAGTAGTGAAATTAAACAATCAAAAAAAGAATAACATAATAAAAATATCGCAAAATAAAAAAATAGGAAGACTAAAAATGACATAAAAAAACTATATGATTTAGATGCTGTGCAAATACCCCTTTTTGGCCCCTCAGATTAGGATTTTCACCATTGAAATTGAATTGTTTGTTGATTCTGGACTAGGACTTGATTGCTTTTAAAGACACTGGCAGTATCCAAAATTAGGGTTTCTTTTGGAAGACCTAGGTGTGTGCGAGGTATTCTTCACATTTAAATTTTATGGTTTCTACATTTTTTTTTCTCTGTGTATAAAAACTCTCCAGAAAAAAAAAATCCTCTGCCAAAAAATCCTCCCTCTACATATGCATATAGACTCTACTTTTAAATACAGAGTCTACGTATATAGAACTTCCTCCAAAGGAGGAATAGACCTATCTGATCAGATAGTGTTTATTTTTCTTTGATTTTAAAAAAACCTTCTACATTTAAACAACCTTATCAGATAATTGTAAAGATAAAATTTGAATTTTCAACCAATCAAAATGCTGAAAAATCAATAAAAATACGTGAAAAAATCAACTTTTACGAGTCAGAATTGTGTAATGCCGATCGACATTGTGCAATTTCGATTGGCATTATGCAATGCCAGTCAGCATTGTGCAATGTCGATCGGCATTAAATGCCAACTCTTTTTTTAATTGCCAAAAGACCCCTGAAAAATTGACTTATTTGCAATTAAACCCTAAAAAACATTGTAATTTAGTCCTTAAAGTCTAGAAAATCAACAACTAACTTCAATTTTTGAATGAATTTCATCTTATGGACTTATGTCACAATTGTGCACAATTGCATCCTGAAATTGGGTGCTTATAGTTGCCCCCCTTTGTCGCTGTTTGCTTGACAAATTGCGGTAAAGCAATAGAAGCACACAATTTTGAAAGAAAGAAATTAGGACACTCGATTGTATCCTAAGTGATGGATTGATGCTCAAATTGTTAAGTAAGGTGTAGTGTTTGATAATTCGCACTCTATTTCCCATGGAACGTCTAATGGACTTTATGCAAATGAGTTTCGCTATATTCCCTATGGGACATTTAGCAATGATAAGTTGAAAACTTGCTATAGTTCCTGTGGAATATCTGGCAATGATGAATTTCATTATATTCCCTGTAGGACATCTAACTATGCACACTATATTCCCTGTGGGATGTCTAGTGAAGATGAATTGAATTTTCTTATATTCCATATGGGACTTCTAACGATGCACACTATATTCCCTATTGGACGTCTAGTGTAATTGAATTGAATTTCGTTATATTCCTTGTGGGACATCTAAAGATGCACACTATATTCCTTATAGGATGTCTAGTGTAGATGAATTGAATTTCGTTATATTCCCTGTGGGACACCTAACGATGCACATTATATTCCCTGTGGGACGTCTAGTGTAATTGAATTGAATTTTGTTATATTCCCTGTAGGACGTCTAACGATGCACACTATATTCCCTATGGGACGTCTAGTGTAATTAAATTAAAAACTTGCTATAGTTCTTATGGAACGTCTAGCAATGAGGAATTTGAAAGTTTATGTCATAACTACTATACAGTACGTAACATAATGAAGGTTATGACTACTGTGTAGCACATAACATAATGATTTGAAATTCATATCATAGCTACTTGCAGCATATGAAACCTTTGATTGAAATCATGCATGTAAAATGTAAAAAATGAGTTATGTAATCTTGTTATGTATTCTCCCTTTTATATATTCTTTCCCTTTTGTCGATCACTTCACTTCTCTTCCCATTCTTTTCTTCTTCTTCCTTTTTTTTAATTGATCTTGATTTTTCTTTTCTTGATCTATTCACCATCTATTGTCCAATTTTCAATCCATCTTATCCTATGGCCTATTCATCACGCAGACAACATGAGGGAGCTAAGACTTTAAAATGTCAGAGGATTCTACCTCTTCGTTTTCCTCAGAATAATCTGGAACTTCAAGAAGACTCAACTATCTTTCCCTTGACTGATTTACATACCCACAGGTGCAGAGATGTGGGTAATGAGGTAACTTTTCTTGCTTCTATTTATTTACGTAAAAATATTACCAGTATAATCAGTAATTAGAGTTAGTTATAGAGTAGAGATTGACATTGACATGTATATTAGTTAGAAATTAATATGAAAATGCATGATAAATTGAAATTAACTCTGAAAATATGAAATTTGACTCCCAGGTTGTCAGAATGAAGGATCGGATGTCTGGAGTTCCAGTTGAAATTCCAGATTTTTGATTAACCAGGTTAATGTTGATCGGTATAGTAGATTGCCGATCGGCAATCTACATTGCCGATTAAAAAAAATTAACTAAAAAGGTAATTTATTAATTAATTAACTAATCAAATCCTTCAATTTAAATTCTTTGATTAATTAATTAAACTTTCAATTAATTAATCAATATTTTCCTTTTAGAAATTAAAATAGCATCCAATGAAGTTCACGGGCTGTTTCAATCTAGCTCGAGAATTGTTTCATGGTCTACCGGAGGATGTTACATGTCTAATTTGGGCTTTTGGATTTAGGCATTTCATTACTACACTTTCGACTGTTCGAGGCCAATCTGACCATTATTCTTTATTTCCTTTAATTGAGCGATGGATGGATACTACCCATACTTTTCATACTCGTGTGGGTGAGCTGACCATTTCACCTATGAGCTTCTCTGCTATCACCGGGATTGCCTTTGGAGGATCCCCAGTTCCATTTGACATCAGCTATTACAGTCTCCCAGAGCATGCATGGAGTCAGTACGTGCGAGACTTGATTAAGTTCGCCTCAGCCTGAAGAACGCTCTTCTTTCATCATTAGTTGAGGGATTCAGATGCCTTCCTACTTTGACTCCTCATCATATTATTCATAAGGCAAGGTGTTTCCTCTTGATATTATTAGGCACAACCCTCTTTTATAAGACCAGTCATGAAATCAATATCGCTCTGTTGGGTCCTCTTTATGACTTGGATAGTTGCCACATTAGATTCTGCTGCACTTGCTTATATTTATTATAGATTAGACACTATCTGTAGAGGTGTTGTCATGATTTGTGGCTTTTGATACATCTTACATGTATATTTTCTTTCATTTGATCTCTATAGTTTTGTCCTTCTTTGCCTTTTCTGATATGTTCTTTTTTCTAGATCTGGAGCATAAAGATCGGGCTGATTCAAGGCTTTAACACTATCAGTTCTAATAGGACCTTTCCTCTGATGATGAGATGGGGTTCTTCTCACCTTGCTAGCAACAAGAACACTTTGCAGACGTACCGTGATCAGTTGAACACTATTGAGTGGCACATGGTAAGGAAAAATAAAATCATTAGTATGCTACAGTTTAATAGAAATTAGACTTAATTTACATAAATTGCATATAAACTCTGATTGGTTTGAGGGTGTTAAGGACATCCAACAATATCATTTCATGGTAGATGCAGCTCGCTTGGAGCCTATGAGGATCCTACTTTCTGGTTATAGTTGTCTGATGTTGTATCTAGGGGAGCGAGTATATCGCTGGTCTTCCGGCCCTTCTCGACGTCATATTCCATCTGATGTCCCTTCCTCTATGCTCTGCAGCTTGCATCTTATAGGTTCAGAGCTAAGGGATGCACTACATGGATATGCTGCCTTAGATTTTCTTGAGCGTTGTTGACATTATCAGTAATTTATCCATGAGAGCCTCCTGGAGCATGTTCTTATTAATGATGATGAGGTAATTTCTCATTATTTTAACTTATGTTTCTGGAACCTATGAATCACTCCTTCTCTTTACAGTTTGAGGAGGTTCGCTCTCCTGTTGATATGGATGAGGAGACTGAGATTGCTCCAGAGACTGAGGTTGTTCCAAAGACTGAGGTTATTTTTGATATTGATAGCCTTGATCCCAGACCTAGTCCCGGTCATCGTGCTCAGCACGTTGGGTCTAGTCGCGATGGGGCCTTTATCGGTGCTACGCTTGGTGTCTCTCTTCCAGACAAGTCTATGTTCTACTGGGCTCCCGCTATTCAGGCTCCAGTTGAGCAGCAGATGTAGTTTGGTGATGCTCAGCTTCCTAGCTTTTATCCACCATATGCTTCTCATGTGAGTTTGTTTGCTTTATTTCTTGTATAGATTTGTACACTTGACATTGATATTAATAAATTTTACAAAATAGATTCCCCGGACACAGGCAGAGTATCTATATGGACTTGTCTCATCTCAGAGATTATTTATGATGTAAGTTATAGACAGTTGACGGGTAAGCGCCCTCACTGAGATGATGCAAATGTATGCATGTCATACATGTAATGCATATGATATGGTGTTTTCTGTGTATACAGAGCTATTCCAACGATCTAGAGCGGGAGAATGAGATGTTTTGTCGGCAGCTTGCAGACTTGGGCTTTGATCCGTATAGTACTGGGACTTTATCTGCTAGATCTCCAGACACTCATCATCATGATGACCCTACTAAAGGATAGAGCCCATGGCTTGATACCAGAGCATGAGATGAATGATTTAGAGTTTATGTATTCCTGACTTTTTGCGTGTTTGTATCTGACTGCTCTCTATTATACTATTGTGTTAACCAACTCTACAAGTTGGATGCACTTCTTTCTGGATTTATAATTCCTACAGACTTATTGAAGTTAGTTTCAACCATGATGAATGTATAAAAGTACATTATGATGTTGAAAATTTAGCATGTACTTGACAAATCTCGCTATTTTTTATTTTTATGACTGTCACTTATTTGCCATTCACAAAGGTCAAAGGCATTGTTAATCATCTTATGCTGAGAGTATAGCATTTACCAAGTGAAGAGCTTACTTCCACACCTAATTTTAAGGAGAATTTTCTAAACAAAACTTGTGGAAATTAAGTATAAAAATATTGAATTTGGAGTATCAAAACAGTCTTTGAATTATTTTTGTGCTTTTCTTCCTTATCCAAGTATTCCCCCACCTTTTTCATATTACTCAGCGTGGATACCATTGGAAAGGTCTTTTGGATACTCATACTCTTATAGAGCATTGGAGTAAATAGAGCAAGTTGTTGTTATTATTATTATTATTATTATTTATGTGGGTCCTCTTTTAGTATTCCCCCGCCTTTCTTGTATTACTCAGCGTGGATACCGCCAGAGGTTCACGTTGATACTTTTGCTCATTTTTGGGCATTGGAGTACATTATGCTTACTCTTAATTACCAAAAGACCCTTGAAAAATTAACTTATTTACAATCAAATCCTAAAAAATGTTACAATTTAGTCCCTAAAGTCCCAAAAATCGACAACTAACTTCAATTTTGAATGAATTTCATCATATGGGCTTATGTCACAATTGTGCACAATTGCATCCTGAAATTGGGTGCTTACAGCACCTGTCAGACTTGTGGTAGAGTCCATCAGGGACCCTGTTATATGGTGTCATTGACATACTTTAGATGCGGATAAACGGGGCATTTTGCTAGATCATGCCCATATTCTAGTTTTTAGCCACAACAGTTTTTGCAGCAGTCAATTGCTAGTGTAGCACCAGCTCCTTTTCAATTGTCTCCGGCTCAACATCTGAGCACAACACAGATTATTGCCCAGCAGGGGCATGGCAGAGGTACTAGAGGAGATGCCAGAGGTTTTGGCTAGGCTTTCACCAATCAATAGGGAGGTAGAGGTCAGGCTAGGGTTTTCCACCTCACTCACTAGGATGCTCACGCATCTAATGCCATCGTTGTAAGTATTATTCTAGTTTGTTACTTGGATGCTTGGGTTTTATTTGATCCGGGTGCTACACACTCTTTCATGTCCCCTATTTTTACTTTAAATTCGTATTAGCAAGCTTCAAGGATGGCTTTTCCTTTGTCTATCGCCACTCCTTTAAGTGATTCATTGGACACTGACGTTGTTCTTTCTGATTATTCAGTATTTATTAGAGGTAAAGAACTGCCAACAGAATTAGTATTGTTGGATGTGATGGAGTTTGATGTGATTTTGGGTATGGATTGGTTGTCTCAGCACTATGCCATTGTGGATTGTCGGAGTAAGGAGGTGATTTTTAGAATTCCAAATGAATAAGAGTTTAAGTTTATGGGTGATAGGAGTTTTGCACCTTAGAATCTCATCTTCACTACCACGACTAGGAAGATGCTGAGGAAGGGTTATTAGGGATATTTGGCATTAGTTAAGAATACTTCTGTGGAGAAGTTGTCACTCAATGGTGTTCCCGTTGCCTGTGAGTTTCCTGATGTTTTTCTTAAAGAGTTGCCAGTTTTACCACCTCATAGAGAGATTAAGTTCTATATAGATGTGGTTCCAGGCACTACTCCTATCTTGATTCCACCTTATATAATGACTCTTGTAGAGTTGAAAGAGTTGAAGGAATAGTTGTAAGAATTACTAGATAAGGGTTTCATCAAACCTAGTGTTTCTCCTGAGGGTGCACCAGTCCTGTTTGTGAGGAAGAAGGATGGTACTCTAAGACTGTGCATTGATTACAAAGAGCTTAATAAAGTGACAGTGAAGAACAAGTATCCTCTCCCGAGGATAGATGATCTGTTTGATCAACTTCAGGGTGCATAGTTCTTTTCTAAGATTGACTTGTGGTCGAGTTATCATCAGTTGCACATCAATGAGGCCAATGTTCCCAAAATGGCATTCTGCACTCGATATGGCCACTATGAGTTTTTGGTGATGTCATTTGGGTTGACTAATGTACCAGCTACTTTTATAGATCTTATGAATTGGGTATTCAGACCATTTGTGGATCAGTTTGTGGTAGTCTTCATTGATGATATACTAGTGTATTCGAAGAGTATGGAGGAGCACATATATCACTTGAGGACTGTACTGCAGACACTGAGAGAACATTTTCTTTATGCTAAATTCTCGAAGTGTGATTTCTGGTTAGAGAGTGTTGCATTCCTTGGACACATAATGTCTAAAGATAGTATCTAGGTTAATCCATAAAAGAATGAAGCAATGTCTGAGTGGACCAGATCAACAATAATCACAAAGATTCATAGTTTTCTGGATTTGGCTAGGTGTTATAGGAGATTTGTGTAGGATTTTTCCAGAATTACAGCTCCTATAACTCACTTGACTTAGAAGAATATGAAGTTTGAGTGGTCATATGCTTGTGAGAACAATTTCCAATTGCTGAAGGAGAAGTTGACCACAGCTCCAGTTTTGGCATTGCCTAATTAAGTAGATAAATTCACTATGTATTACGATGCCTTTAGAGTGGGCCTAGGTTATATGTTGATGCAGAATGGTAGGGTGATAGCATATGCTTCGAGTCAGTTGAAGAAGTATGAATACAATTATCCTATCCATGACCTAGAGATGACTGTAGTGATATTTGCTCTTAAGATTTGGAGACATTATATGTATGAGGTTACTTGTGGGATTTTCATTGATCACAAGAGCCTTAAGTACATTTTTTAGTAGAGAGATTTAAATATGAGGCAGAGGAGATGGTAACTCCTAAAGGACTATGACTATGAGATCCTTTATCATCCAGGCAAGGCTAATGTGGTAGCAGATGCCTTAAGTAGAAAGTCCTCATGTAGTCTTGCTCACATTAGTGTGGAGAGGAGACCATTGATCCAAGAGTTGCACCAGTTAGTGGATCAAGGTCTGATGATGAAGATGAGTATATCAGGTGGATTATTAGCTTAGTTCAGAGTACGATCAGTGCTAAGATATATTAAGGCAGCTCAAGCCCAAGATCCTATTCTAGCAGAGCTTGTAAAGATTATTCATGCAGGGACCTTCACTAATTTCACACTCAATGACGAAAGATTTTTATGGATTAGTGGTAGGTTGTGCATTCCTGATGTAGTTAATTTGAGAGAAGAGATCCTTAAGGAAGCACATTCTATAACCTACAGTGTACATCCAGGTGTCACTAAGATGTACCATAGTATTAGAGATTTGTACTAGTGGGATGGACTGAAGATGGATGTAGCTAATTTTGTTGCTAAGTGCTTGATGTGTCAGCAAGTGAAAGCTTAAGAAGCCTTCTGGGAAGCTTCAGCCTCTTCCTATTTCTGAGTAGAAGTGGGAGAGAATTTTTATGGATTTTATGGTTGAGTTTCCTCATTCTAAGGATGGATATGATTCCATCTGGGGTGATTATGGATAGGTTAACCAAGTCTAATCATTTCTTGCCTATGAAAGCCACTTATTATGTAGCTAAGTTAGCGAAGCCGTATGTTAAGCATATTGTGTGCCTTCATGGAGTACATGTGTCTATTATAGCTGATAAAGGTTAAGTGTTTATCTCTCATTTTTGCCAGAAGTTGCAAGAAGCAATGGGCACCAAGCTTGATTTCAGTACTACTTTTCACCCTCAGACAAATGGTCAAACTGAGAGGATGATCCAAACACTCGAAGATATAGTGAGAATGTGTGTATTGGATCTGGGAGGTGCTGGGATGATCATTTGCCACTTATGGAGTTTGCATATAATAATAACTACTATAATAGTATTGAGATGGCACCATATAAGGTTTTGTATAGAAGGAAGTGTAGATCCCATCTGAGTTGGGATGAGATTAGAGAGACAGCATTGACTGGACCTGAGATGGTTCATGATGCCGTTGAGAAGGTTGTTGTGACTAAAAAGAGATTAAAAATTACAATTAGCAAAAAGAAGAGCTATGCAGATCTGAGACAGAGAGATGTGGAATTCCAGGTTAGAGATTATGTATTCCTAAAGGTATCTTCGATGGAGGGTGTGATGAGATTTAGTAAGAAGGGGAAGCTAGCACCGAGATATATTAGACTGTTCAAAATTTTGGAGAGAGTGGGCATGGTTGCATATCGGTTGGCTTTGCCTTTGAATTTGTCTCAAGTGCATCCAGTGTTCCATATCTCAATGTTAAGGAAGTATATTTTGAACCCTCTTTTATGTGTTGCAGCCTGATAGTATGAAAGTGAATGAATACATGACATATGAGGAGGAACTAGTTGTGATAGTAGACTATCAAGTTCGTTAGTTGCATTTGAAACAGAATCTGATGGTCAAGGTGTTGTGGCGAAGCAACAACATAGAGGAGTACACTTAAGAGACAGAAGCTGAGATGCGAACTTCTTACCCTTATCTCTTTCCTTCATAATTTTTGTTTCTGTTCTTTTCTTTGAATTTGAGGATGAATTATTATAAGGAGAGAAGATTGTAATGACCCTATATTTTTAAATTATTAAAATATATATTGAGATATGCAATATTAATAATATTTTAAATAATATTTTCATATTATAATTATTTGTGAATAATATTCGCTATTTTATATTAAATATTTTTCTTACGTAAGTTAATTTACTTGGAAGTTTTGTTATTATTATTATTATTATTATTATTATTATTATTATTATTATTGTTGTTGTTGTTGTTGTTGTTGTTGTTGTTGTTTAGTTACTATGCATGTGCATTTGTGTATATTGTGCATGTGTATTGTATATATATATGTGTCGGTTAGTTGTTTGTGTGTGTGTGTGTGTGTGTGTGTGTGTATTATATAAAAAAAGGGTTAGCATTAGTTAGTTTCGGTCAAACCTTCCCCACCAATTCTTCTTCTTCTTCTTCTTCTTCTTCTTCTTCTTCTTCTTCTTCTTCTTCTTCTTCTTCTTCTTCTTCTTCTTTTTCTTCTTCTTCTTCTTCTTTTTCTTTTTCTTCTTCTTCTTTTTCTATTTTTTTCCTTGCATCCTTCATTGCATATATAGGTTAATTGTGTATTATTATTGAAATTATAGTTAAATAATATGTTTTAAATGATTTAAAAATTATATAGAGTATTAAAATGATTTTTATAAATTATTTAATATTTTTAACTAATTAATACTAATTTTCAAAAATTATATTCAAATAATATATTATTTACTATTTAGTGATTTAATGTTTAAATATATTATATTTTGGTATTTTATGGATATTTATGGAATTTAATGATTTTTAATATATTTATTATTTTATATTGATTGTTGAAAATTATGAACCTCGGTTGGGAATGTGTGCAGTTTAGGATCCCAACCTGAGATGTTGAGCTTTGTGGTTATTAAAAGTGTGTTTTCCTTGCAAGATCAGCTCTACTGTCACTAGAGAGATGTCCATTTTATAGAGGAGGTTTTGCCGAATTTTTGATAGAATTTTTATAAAATGTGACATCGATTCGATAATGAATTTCTGTGTTTGTCTGAGTTTTTGAATTCCTAGATCGAGTTTTTCTTTAGAATTCTTAGAAGTATATGTTAGAATTATTCTAATTATTATTATTATTTATTTTCTAGCTGCGCTGAGACTGAGGCCTATCGGACTAGACCCGTCAAGTCAATCTCGAGGAACGCAAACTTGTGAGTTATTATTCTATATATCCATTGCATATAGAATACATGCTTTTAAGAATCCATGTTTTTATTATGTTTTGATATGAATTATTACATTAAACGAAGAAGTATATTATTGGTATACTTTAGGTATATTTTTTGTATATGTGACATTTTACTTAGTTTGTTTTTAGTATATAATTTATATATATATGACATATATAAATAGCATGTTTTAGTATATATATTCAGTATATTTGTCATATATTCAGTATAAGCATTTAGTATATTTTTGGTATATTTATGGTATATGTTTAGTATATAAGTGGTATATCCTTTTTAAATGAATGCTACTTATATTTTAATTATGCATTTTACTATTTTCCATAATTATAAGAATGATTTGAAGGATAGCAGTAGAACGTGTTACCTAGTGGGTTACGCTAGGACTGTTGTGTGACAGTATAGTAGAATTAGGTTGAGAATCTGATACTATTATTAAGATATTGGTTTTGTGAAAGGCTGACTGTGGATCTTCGGTTGACCGAGTGTACTCAGGGCCAGTCATGCCGGTAATGAGATTGTGGAACCTCGGTTGACCTAGTGTGCTCGAGACCAGTCTACTACCTTAAGTTGGAAAAAGTAATACTTAGAGTTTTTATTAAGCCTATTGGCTATTGATTATTTATGATCGAGGTTGCAAATTGTTAGGGTTCTGCTCCAGTCCTTCAATTAAAATAATTTTATGCATCTATTATATATATAAAATGAATTTTAGCATCTGTGTGAAATACCTATGTATATGTATATATATACTAATGCCTAACTGTGTATGTTTTAGATTGCATGTATATATATATTATAATAATTCACTCAATGAGGTCTGACTCCCCTCAATATTTTTTTCAGGAGATTCATCATCGTAAAACCTCAATAGTAAACCTCTACGTTGGACATCTTCAACCCCAGCTAGATTATGTAAGTTATTTATATGAACTTTGTTGTATTTTAGAAAACTATAGTAGGAGTGCTTTGTATCTGTAGAATGTTATTTTTAATAAGAGACCTTTATCTGAATATTGTATGAAAATATTTTTATTTTATGAAATGACAGTTAAGTATTTATTCTTATATCGACTTAAGTTTTAATTTTGTTGTATTTTTATTTATTTATTGCATGTTTTTTTTTATTTCTAAGGCTTGGTATGAATTCTAGATTCGAAAGAATTCCCATTCCTTAGCACCTATTATGGCTCTCCGGTTTGAGTCGTGACAGTTTTTTACCATAACTGGCGAGGTCCAACTTCCCTCTTCATTCTTCTTTTTCATAGACCACCTCAAGAATGCTCATATGGATAAAACTTTTCATTAAATCTTCAAATATCTTCTCCCTCTTTTTTTTTTATAGAAGTCTGAAGATGTATCTTGTTCAACAGATTTGATGCTCCAAGTATTCTCATGCTTCCATCCTGATTCTAGTTAGAGTTCAATGTTGTTCTAATCCAAGATTCCCAACTTGACTATTCTGAGCTTCAAGCTTCGCTTTGTTTGCTAATGTCAGGGTAGTCATAATAATTATTTAACATTAAGAATCTTAGATCTAATTGTTGGGTTCAATTATGTTGAATGAATATTCAAAATTAGCCAACTGAAATTAAGGCAGATCCGATGGGAGTTGGTGCTTAGATATTAAGTGGACTTGTACCAATTGATTATAACACCTTTGTTGATTCATGATAGCTTTCCATGCTAGCATGCTCTGCTTAGAAATTCAAGTGGAGGTGGACCTATGTGAGATACTGGGTAGTTTTTCTTCAATGGTTGACAAGCTCAAATTATGAAACATGTGATTTGCAGACATCCACTAATACGAGAGAGTCAAAGCCAGGATTTGCTTTTGGGTTTTGTCCAATAATGATGATATTGTGCATTCCCTTAACTTTCCTGAATTTCAGACCCTAAACAAATAACATGTGTGCCTCCTTTAGATTTCAGCCTACTTGTGTTTTAAAATAGGAAGACTTACATCATGGGTAGCATCTGCATGGTGCCAATTGCCTCAAGTTTGGTTTTGAATTTTCGTAAATAGCCTGGGTACTTAATTGTGGAGTTGCTTTATTGCAATCGTTTAGGAATTTTATGACACATGCTTGAGACACCATGACTTAGGTGGAACCACGGAGCTATGCCGGTTAAATTTTTAGACTGTAAGGAACCAAAAAACTACCATAAACTTTGGCTCATCCAATCCATATGTAGATTACAAGAAGCTTTCAGATGGAAACCATGGAAGTTTTATTGTTTGCGACTAAAGAAGTAATATGACTTCCCTGCATTAATAACATACAATTATGAGGTTTTAATGGCCATTTTGCTAAGGTCATCGAGAATTGATTGCTAGGAGGGCCATGTTGTTCTAAGTAGGATATGATCATTAATTGACAAGTGCAATTTCATTATGCATGAGAATGACCAAAGATTATCCTTTGATGATTTTTATGAGGTAGGCTCATGATGACATAAACCTTTTTTTTTTATATGGACATGGTTTAGGGAAAGGCTAGCTTTGTTGAATTTTTAAGTTGTCGAGTTAGATTCCAATGAGCAATGATAATTTGGAATTTTAATTAGCTTTTAATTGTCTTAAACAAATAAGACAAGCTAGGTTTTCCCCACATACGGTGCCACTTGATAACTCTGAATTATATCCCTTACTTGTGGACATACATCGATGAGAAAAATGGGTAAAGAGGAGGGCTTTACCTCATAAATACTCTAAAGCTTAAGTCAGTAATGGTATGAAGAAAAATATAATAAAGTAAATAGACATAATAAAATAAAGAATAAAAAGTGATTGATTGAATGATGTGATGATGGAGTGTTGGAATGATGTCTTGGTGATGTTGTATGATGAGAATGTATGACATGAGATGTCATGAAATGTATTTATAAGAGAAGATATTGCTCAAACCTCTTAGCAATATGATTCCTTAGTCTTGTAGGATTGTCATGCTTAGGAGAGAGGAGACTTCCTTTATAGAATAGATTTTCTTATTAAGTTTTCTTTTTATTCAAATAGTTATCCTCTTTGGGGGAATGTAACCCTTATTAGAATAGGATACTAATATAAGATATCAGTAATAATTTCCACATAGTGAATATTTTTCTCTTGGTTGTATTTTGACAACGCCCGTCGTTTTTCTTCGTTTGGGAGTTTTCCACGTAAAATTGTTGTATGTTTCTTTCTTTTATTTTTCAAATATTTTTATTTATGTTATGATCTAAAGTGGTGAAAATACTTGTTGGATTGTAAGGGGCCATGTTTCCTAACATTCCCAACCTCAACTATATATATGTATATACATATCTAAATCTTAACAAGTTAAGGGGAAAGATACACTGGGATTAAATTCAAAAGGCAAAGATGAGAAACGGTGGTGCAATAAGTGTGTTCAAACGCGCGTTTGCCTTAGGAGAAAAAAAAAATCGAAACTCTAATGAACCTATAAACAAACTCTCTGAAGAAAGTTGCGAGGAATATAGAGTTAGAGCTTTTCTTGAGCTATTAGGTAAGCAACCTCCTGATTCTCCGTACCTAGCAGAGTTCGGTAAAACTTATCTTGAACAATTCCATCACCAAGAAGCTTAAAAATTATTTATGCTAAAGAATAAAATTGTTGAACTTTCTTTATCAATTTCAGAATGCAATTGATTCTGAAATGGTTGCCTCAATATATATGGAACAGATTGCCATAAGGTAATCAAATAGTTATCATTTTTCAGTAAGCATATATAAGCATGATACCAAATGCTATACACCCAAATAGGCAAAACTTTTATTCTATATGGATCATATATTGAAAGAGCAAATGAGCTGTTGTATTATTTTTATCCAATTCACTTGATACAAAACAAGACAAATAGCATTGTCATTTTATAGGCTTACAGATAACTAAAATGTAGAAAAATAAGCAATTAGCCGTTATTAATTTTAGCACTAACAATCACTTCCTAAAAATCAGCTAACAACTTAACTAATATTGAGAAGATATTGCAGAAATTTCCTGTAACAAATTTTAGATAGTACCTCCAACACTCCCCCTTAATCCAAAATCACACACTCCAAGTAATGACCTGAGATAAACATGTCTTTGACTTGATAGAACTTTTGTAAAGATGTCTGCAACCTGAACTTCAATATGACAAGAACTTCATAACTATTTCTCCCTTGGCCACCAATTCTCGGATAAAATGAAATCTCAACTCAATATGTTTTGTTCTTCCATGATAAGCCGGATTCTTTGCCATTGCAATTGTTGATTTATTATCACAATAAAGCTCAGTTCCCTTTTCTTGCTTTTGGAGCAACTCACTCAGCATTCTTCGAAGTCCAATACATTGACAAGCTGCTGCAGTGACAGCCACATACTCTGCCTCAGCTGTTGACAAAGCTACGGTAGTTTGTTTTTTGGACTCCACGTGATTTCACCAGACCCCATTCCAAACACAATTCCAGAAGTGCTTCGTCTATCGTCTAATGAGCAGATGTGATAATGAGAAGATGTTGCAGAAATTTTCTGTAACAAATTTTTTGGATCGTATCTCCAACAAAAATTTTATTCTATATAGATCATATATTGACATGTAGCACAGTGACATTGAGAAGATAGACAAGTGAGCAATGGAATGATGCTAAGTGCTCACCTATGTATATATCTTAACTCATTTTAAAGCAATGATAGCAACCATTTTTGGTTAGGATCTCCAGTGGGATGCCCAAGGATGATCTGTTCAAGGCTCGGATCAGATTCTTTGACATCCATTACCATTCCACTAAACAAATTCATAATGGTTCCATCATTCTTGAACACCCACCGTTGTGCGGCCGATGCGCTACAAGATGAAATGATTATTCTTGTTATACCTCTATAATCATCATAAATGTCTAAGCAAGTTGTCTGTTTCTGCTGAGGCCTTATCGTCCCATCTGCGTAAATAGCCCATTTTTGGCTCGCCTCATCGCTTATACACTCTATCAACCACACCAAATCCCCAATTGCTTGCAAGCAAAGATCCATGAATCCAACAATTTTTGTCACGAAAGGTTGTGAAACGTTAGTACCTTGCCAGGCTTGATTCGGCATGCTAAATTCCATCTCTACTGTCAGACTGAAACCAGTCTTTGGAGACATTGCAGTCAGAGCTAGTCCTGATTTGGGGTTTATGATTGTTCCATTTTCGCAGATTTGCCACTGAGTTGCATCAGGCAAAGCACTGGCACAATCATGCATTGTTACGTTGCTTCCTGGGGTGAAGTCCGTAGTAGTCAAGCACTTGCCATTGGATCGAATTGTCCCATCCCTTTTCAATGTCCATAATTGATTCACTGCTCCATTAGATTTGCACGGATACATTTGTACGGTGTTTCCAATGTTGTAGTCGCTTAGCTTTACATCAATGCACAAATTATTGAGACCGACGATTTGCAGTGTAGGCTCAGGTGTTGCACAAACACCGTCATCATTTGGTTTAGGCCCCAGAGATTCTATGTCCTTGCAAACGAACTCCATTAGAGCCAAGTTCGAAAGTAATTGAGGATTTACACTGTAAACATTGAACGTACTGCGGTGTGATCTCTGTAATTGAACTGGTTTGGCAAAAACTCCTTGATTAGATTGCTGAATAGAAGTGGAAAGTGCAGACCATTTGTTCTGAAGTCTATGAGTAGTAATATCAGGATGAATTCGTCGATTGCTTCGAATACTCCAACGAATTTGCTGCTCAATATGCTTAAACCTCACTGCATCCGTAACCATTTGCACAACAACTAGAAGTGATTGAGCCAAGAAGTTCTGCTCACTAGTATTGGCACCATGTAGCGTTGAAACGGCCTGTTCTAGAGCCATGATTCCCAAGTCCAGATTAGCTCTACGCAGACCTGCTGCTGCTTCGATTGCAGAATAGCTACTTCCGAATGCAAGCGTATTCTGTTGCGAGTATCCAAAGTTACTAGAAAATCCAGGCACAGTGTTGTTAAAGAAGAAGAATCCATCATTAGCACCATAACCAACAACACCAGCGTTGCTGACATCTAGTGCTAATGCAACAGAAACATTTGCCCAATTTGAGAGTTGCACTAAAAGAAAGCGGTTCGAGTCCGACAAAGTTGATGGATCAGGCAAGATTGGTACTCCATGCCTCTCGTCTCCACTTGCCAGTTTATTTCTCAGAGATTGCAGAAACGTTGTGTAGCTTTGCCTATCAGCATGTACAGTGGTAAAGTGTGCCATGTCATAGCCCATGAAGGAGCTAGATGGATCCTGCACATCTAATAATGATAACACCCTGTTCGATCCAAAAATGGCAGCCCAGCAGAACCATGTAGCCATTAAATAGTTCCATGCCTGTTTGTGTCCTTTCATCAGGACAATTTTCAGATTTTACCCTGGAAAAAAAAAAATATGTGGAGATGATCAGATTCTAGTATACATAAACATATTTATGGTAAAAAAAAATTTGTACGTTTAAGAAAGCAAGAATGTTATGTTAATTATTCAGGCATATTTCAAGATTCACAACCTTTGTGTTTTGTTATATAAATCCACACTTTTTGTATTTCTTTTAATGTTTAACGTATAGGCCGTTTAGATTAGCTGTCCCATTTGAAAATACTTGGGACCATTATTATTAGTGCAAGGTAGATATATATACATGTTAATTATCAGTGTTAGTATATTGAGAGTAGGCTTTATTGACCAAAAAAAAAAAAGAGTAGGCTTTAGACTATTAAATTAGGATTATTGAATATAATAATATTGATTTTATTTTTGAAAATAAAAAGTTAGACCATGTTATAAAAAACCTGTATCTAATAATGAGATGAAATCATATTCAAGGGGAACTAAAATTTATATTAAATAGAATCCAAAAAAAGTCTCACATTTCTGGTCTGGTCACTCCATTAAATAGAATCCAAAAAAAGTCTCACATTTCTGGTTACTCCATGAATTTCTCTCATTCCTGCCAATAGGATGCAAGCAAGAAATATCCCTTAAATTGATTTAACAATGCCTTACATTTCTAGCTTTATATTTGATGTTTTTATATTTGATAGTTATGTAGGTTTCAATTATTTTAGAATTTGAGTCATATAAATTTTAAAAGGGGTAAATCTCTTTATATATAGACTCAAACTCCAAACTCTACTTAATAGAATCCAATCTTCTCCTCATTAGACTCATAGATATTGGTGTGTTTCTAGCCATTTTAATTTTCTAAAATGCTCTTCTGAAATTAAAACTTGTGGTCTATTTCATGATCAAAATTAATCTAAATATGATAACAAATGATCATGGTGAAAATAAATATAATCAGCAAATATGGATTCATTAAAACCCACATTTATTCTACATAGATTACATCAACAACTTGATGCCTTTTTTTTTATTTATTGAAGCAACTAGGTAGGTTGCTGCAGCCTTAAGTCGATCATGATCAAGGTATTGCAAGCCACATCTGATTAGCATTTCCATGATATCGCCATATGATTATTTCTTTGCGGCCTGGATCAGATCCTTTCACATCCAGAACTAATCCATAGTGCAAGTTCATAATGGTGCCATCATTTTTAAACATCCATCTCTGGCCAGACGATGCAGGGCTACAAGAAGAAACTTTAACAACTGATCCCTGTGCTCTATTATCACAAGTGAGGCAGCTACTTCCGTCTGCGTTAAGCCGAATTGACCCATCTGCATATAGAGCCCATTGCTGATTTCTAGCACTAGAACACTTCTCTAGCCACACCTTGTCTCCACTTGATTGCAAGCAACGATCGCCAGGCCCAAGAATGGATGCAACTAAAGGGTATGTGTTATTGCTGGCAAGCCAAGCTTGACTAGATGCATATCTGTTTTCCTCTATAGTTAGCGTGTTGCCACTAGTTCCCGCTGATGCTGTCAACACATACCCTGATTTAGGATTTACAATGGTTCCATTCGCCCAAACTTGCCAATGGATAGTAGAAGGCTCAGCTCTTCGGCAATCGTGTGTCGTCACATATTGTGGTTGAGCAAGTGTAGAAGCTTTCAAGCACTTGCCATTAGATTGAATTGTCCCATCTTCTTTCAGGGTCCAGAGTTGATTGACGTCTTGGTTAGATTTGCAGCGATACAACTGTATTGGATATCCATCGTTGTATTTTTCATATTTGACATCGTCGCATAGACCATTTCGACCTGAAATGCGAACTGTTGGCTCAGGAATTTGACAAACACCCTCACGAAGACTATTCGTCCCGACAGACCCTGTAAGTGGAGAACACTGAGACGGCGGTCTACGACACACAAATAATATTAGAGCCAACGCATTCTTTAGATCAGCCACATTTCCTGCAAGGCGTCGCGTGACATGAGTTGTTGGTAGTAGAATTTGAGTAGAAAAGACTCCTCCATCATTTGATTCTTGGACTGCTGGCGAAAGTGATGCCCAGTTGATTTCAAGGCCCAGCATTGTGCCATCTGGTTTAAAGTCATCAAGATCTATCCTTTGGCGCACTTGTGCCTGGATGTAATTGAATCGTGCCGCTTCTGAAATCATCTGAATCATAACAATAAGATTGTTAGCTAGTGTAGTTTGCGGAATGCTATTACTGTTTGACATTGAACCAATAGCGTCAAGCAAAGTTTTCGCTCCTACTTTCGATTTGAGCAGCATGTTCAAGATCAGCATAGCCACTTCCAAATGCGAGTTTGTGTCCATCAGTGCCTTTGAAAACATGGTAAAAAGCCTCAGGAGGAGCATCAGAAAAGAAGTAGGATTTATCTTGGGCACGATACCCAACAATACTGACATTAGAGACATCAATAGCTAATTCAATTGACGCATCCTGCGAATGTGAAAGGTGCACTATAACAAACTTTTGAGTTACATGCAAAGAAGATGCAGGACTCAATGTTCGTATTGTATGGACCCGAATGTGCCCCACAGTTTCTTAAGCTACCCCGGAGCTGACTAATGAATTGCTTGAAACTTTGTGGAGTTGCAGATCGAAGATTGAAGTTAATCGTGTCGTATTTGGTAGCTGGTGTGTGTAAGTGATCGTCTAATGCTGATGAGCAGGCACAGCTTGATCGGCCTCCATATATGCTACTACTCCAACAGAGCCATGTTGCTGCCATCACATACATCCATAAGGTGATTTTTTTTGTTTTCTGACATTGCCAACTTGATAAAGCTTCTTGTTCCAATGTCTTTCATCTGTCACATATATAAGAAGAAAAATGATTAGTATAGTAAGTTACTACAAGAAACAATGATGTTCATTAATGCTATATATGATTCAAGTGAATTAGCAAGTAATCTGGAATTTGCAAGCAAATTTAGAAAAAGGTCTATTTGTGCCATTAAAAACCACACATACAAACACTACCCACATGCTATTGATAATTAAAAGACCTCAATTGCAGCAGAATTACCTTAACTAATGACTTTCATACATTCAATAATTTATTAGAAAGCAATGATTTATGACTTACAAAATGGGCAACTGAGGAAGGAAGGATGAATTATGTGACATGCATGATTATTAATATCCACATTTCACCTCCTTTTAGAATGAAACAGCTGGACAAGTTTTCTAATATTTAATATTAGCAAAATAATTGATAAGTAATTAAAAAAAAAAAACATTCAAGGGAGTTTGTAGTACTCTCCCCTTTTATCAATCATTTGTTGCGTCTCGAAAATACTTTTTTTAAAAAAAAACCAATAATAGTTGGAAACATTTAGCGTATAACTATTTTTGTTTAAATTACATTTTACATTCGAGTCTTGATATATAGTCGCATTAAATTAGTTGTTGAAATTTTTTTATCGTCATTGTGGACTTTAAATTTGGATTAACACAAAAACTACTTCAGAGATACACTTAGTATAAATATATATATATATATATATATATATATATATATATATATATATATATAGAAGACAGTCTTTTTGAAAAAAAAAAAAAAAGACATTATTTATGAAAGAAAAATAGGAAAAAAGTGAGTTCTTTAACGTATGTACGTTTATTAATTGTTAATCAGATTTATCATTTTTATGGGTGTATATATTTGTCCTCTCTAAGTAGTTTTTTGATATATTTGGCTTCACTTTATTTCTCAACCATTGGGTGTGTATATATGTTGTGACTGTCAGCTTGAATCTGAAAGTTATGTTTGTTAGATCACGAGCCTGTGTGAATTTCAAACTTTCGCATATCCTGTTAATTAACATGGTAGACGCATATCCTGTTAATTAACATGGTAGAACATGAGTTTACATTGATATAATTTTATTGGTTTTTACTTGGATTATATTCAAAATATTACTACACAACTTCAATTTTTGAAGCTAAATTGCTACCGAGTAGCTACTTCAACCTTCTATACCTCATTGTAATGGGCTTTTAGCCATTCTTGGGACTGCCCCATACCTAGGCAATTGCTGGTGTCCTGTGCCCATTTGCAATTATTTGAGGTCTTATAATGTGATTTGGTTTTTTAATTGTTTTTTTATTGTTTAATCATTAAATTATGTATACCAGTACTTATGTTTGTTATGGTGTCTTATTACGTACTTATGTTAAGACTTTTGCTCCAATTTTATTTTATTAGTAAAGTTTAGTAAAATCAACTGAAAATGAGAGGAATGATATTTTATTTGAATCAAACGATCAACGAAAAAATAAAAGAAGTACATACTCTTTTAAGATTGAGTTTTTTTTTTTAACGGAAATTGAATTTTTGAATTCTTGATTTTACCATTGTCGAAGGAAAAGTAGAAAGATTTTTTTTTTTTCTGAACCACTAATATTTAAAACCTATTGAATTCTTATTAATTTTGATTCGATTTGAATAAAATTACATAAGTGGTAAAAGTCTGTTAACAATTAATTTAATGTAAAGATAGAAAAGAGAGGCAGTACTAATTAATTTGGAATTTCATATTAGGTTCTGATTGGATTATTTATTTATTTATTTATTATTATGCTTTAGTAATATTTAGTTGATCAAAATAGACTGCAAAATGAAAATTTTCCTTCACGAAAAATTCAGCATAAAAATTAAGGCCTGTTTTAATTATATTGAATAAGCAATTGAGTAATTTAATAAAATAAACTAACTTTTGCGTCAATTGTGCAAGGTTTATATAAGTTCAAGGACAAATTGCAATTTAAGCTGAACAAGGATTAACAGAATATCTTTATACTGTTCAAGGGTCTAACAAACGAATATACAGAAAGTTCAATGAGATCCGCAGACTGTACAGCACCGGCACTTTCCTTAATAGTCATATGCAATATTAAATGTTAGATGGTGATATATATCGCTACTTATAATATTATTGACCGATATAAGATAATTTTTTTTATGAAAATGTCTTCAAAGTTTTTCTTTTCCCTTAATACATAGGGAAATTTCAACAAAAAGTCGCATCCCGTAACCGTGACATTAATTTTATCCTTAGATATTTTTTTCAACGCATACATATACTCAATAATTATTTAACATGTATCATATATACAAAATTATACTAGTAAAAAAAAAATGAAAACTGTTTTTAAAAAAAAGTACAGTACAGTTTTCACATTGACTGAGTTCATAGATTAGGAAATACTTAGCAAATATAGCACTAGAATTCATTATGTACTGGGCAGCTAGTTGGACAACATTAATATATACACATACGAAGTCCTTTTTTTTTTTTTTCCCCACATAATACTTACTTTTCATGTATCTACATCCAGACAATTGTTGACTGAATGAGGTCCATGCACAAGCTTATATTGGAGTCCTTTGTTGGAGTATATACTACAAGCTAGCTGCATGTTTAACACAACACAAAACATGTATAATAGAGTAATCAAATTAAGCATTGACCAAGAGATTATTTGTTTGTTCATCAAGGCTTTGCATGGTTGCTTTAGCTAGCTAGCAAGAGTCCCATCTTGGATTTTACTTCGCCAACTGTGCACACTTCATATGGCTTATAATTTTCATCTTGCAATGTTATTCCATTGGCAAATTTTCCATTTGTAGCAGACTGGATTGCAGAGGAAAGATCACTCCAGCTATTCTCAAAACTAAAGAAGTCCCCTTTAGGTTTAGGATCTTTTGAAAAATTTTCGACCAATTTGTCTTCGATATATTTAAATCTTGGATAATAACAAGAAGATTAGAAGCGATATCGATACCTGTATTAGTACTATATTTAACAAGTTGGGAGATGGCGTTATTCAACGGAGAGATCCCCAGTGGCCCTTTCTCTCTGTTTGCATTTGCATTTTGCAAAGCTTTATAGCTATCACCATATGGAAGTTTACCATTCACTGTGTCGGAGAAGAGTTGAAATTTTTTATGGACTATAGCATCATCAACATCAGCAAAGAAGTATGATTTTTGTGCAGCTTTAAAACCAAGAACATACTTGTTGACCACATCCAATGCTATTGTTGCGGTGAAGTTTGCACTTTTAACTGTCACTAAAGCAAATCTTTCATCACTGATGAGGGGCAGTTTAAATTTAAAATTAAATATCATTAATTAAATATATTAACTTATCATGCTATGAAATATTATTAAAATTCAATAGTTAAATATCCTAATAAAATATTTTAAGTTAAATATTTCAATTTATTATTTAAATGAATTTTTACTTTCATTAAAAATTAAAATAAAGTTATATTGCTTTTTTTTTTCAAGGGAAGTTATGTTGCATTATTAAATCATCTTAAAATTAATATATATTTAAAATTTTTAATTTAAGTTACAAATGGTATTTCAAAAAAAACGCCCTTTTACTTATCTGGGACAAAAATTTTGCTTCTTTCATTGTTTGTAAATCCATAAAAATTTAACTTAAAAAAATCAACCAAAAGAAAATTTTAAAAATAATGCAATTAATAAAGAAATTTATTTTTTTTTAAATAAATTATAAGAGATCTTTTTTCCTTCCAAGAATGAAAACGTATTGTGGACGCATGAACAAATCATAATAACAACAACAATAATAATAATTTGCTTGATTTATTTATTTTTTACTCATTATAAGTCCAACAAACAGTTAATTATATAACAAAAATACGAAGCTATTTTTTAAAATAATTTTATAAATAAAAATATTAAAAATATTTATATTTAATAATTTGATTGATTCAAAAAAAAATTATGTACTTGATAGTTGAATTTATTCTCACGCATCTAATAATTAATCAACACAATATTTTAAATGTTGGCAAAAACTTCCCAAATGAAAATACTGTTCTTATTAAATCACCACATAAAATTTAGACAGGGGAATAATAGTGAAATTAGACCCTTAATTTTATATATATATGGGGTTTTTTCATAAATACTCCAATACAGAGGCAAAATAATAAAAATATCTCAAGTTTTTTAAAATTACACGCATGTCCCACATCATGAAAACATTTATGCAAATGCTCCTTTCTTTTTAAACACAAAAACATCACTCTTCTCTCTTACGTTGTCCGTTTTTTTTGTTCTACCCACTGCCTTGATTCATCTTCTCCTTTCATGTTTTTAGTTTTCATCAATGGAAAACCTCTTCTTGCTCACCTCAATAAACAACTCTCCTCCACTGATTCTATGTTTTCCCTCTACCCCATACGCACCAACAAATCGACAGTGATGGCGATGAATGATATTGGTAATTTTTCCATGGCTATGGTTTATTATTAAGTTTGATTGCAATTGCATTGAGGTAATTTTGGATGATTCTTCGGGATCTTCGATTGCTGCATTTATAAGGCTTGTTTTTTTAATCTTTTGATTTTGATCTAAGAGGTAATATATTTTTTTTTCAGTGCAATGACTATAATTTTTATGGGGATGCAAATGCTAAGTTCATGTTCTTATTTTGCTAAGTTGTGGAGTTGATTGATTTTAGGTTTCGTTAGTTTTTATGGGCTTGTATATAACTCTCTTGTCAAGATCAAATTTGCACACATCATATTAAGTTTGCAACAATGTTAGTTTGTAATTGTTTGTGGCAGCAGGAGTAGCAACAACTTTCTTGAAAATTATTTAAAAATGAATGTCTCTAACATAGCTTCTCCAATGGGTGTGATTTGTGCTTATTTTCTAGTTCTCTTATTGCTCATGAATGGATTGGCTAGTGCAAAATGTTCAAAGTTAGTGTCCCTTTTATTTCCTCAATCACTGTTGTTGATGTTTTTAGGCTTTCCTCCTTGACTTTGATTCAATGGCAGATAGCGAAGGGTATTTCTTTTAGAGGCAAGTCTGTTACCTCGATTTTGTCTTTATCAGTCTAGTAGAAGCCCAACCAAGGCTTAGTTAAATGCAATTTCAATGTTGCTTTGTTTGCCTCACTTAATCATGTGGGTTATGCTTGTATTCTAAGGGATGCGAATGGTTCTTTTATTGCAGAAACTAATGGTTTACTTGGGGCTTCCCTTGATCCAAGTAAAGTAGAGGCTTTGTCATGTACAGAAGCGCTCAGCTGGTTAACGGCTTTGCATGTCACATTTGTTGAAATTGAAATTGATTGCTTTCTATTGCAGTAGGCACTTAGTAGTTCTATCAATGATAGTCGTTGTTTATCTAAAAACTTTGTCAAATGCAATTTCATGTGAGTCACAGTCTAGTCAAGGAGTTTGGGAGTATGTTCTCCCTCCTTTCTTATCTGATGTTTTGTTTGCTGATTTAATAAATGAAACTTTTGTTTTCAAATGAAAAAAATAGCATAAAATAAGCTTTTTTAGGCTTTAAGCCGGGTTTAAAAGTTATTGAATTAGCCCAAAAGCTTAATTAATTGATTATTATTATTATTATTATTATTATTATTATTATTATTATTATTATTATTATTATTATTATTATTATTATTATTATTATTATTATTATTATTATTATTATTATTATTATTATTATTATTATTACTGCTACTACTACTACTATTACTACTACTATTACTATTACTATTACTATTATTATTATTATTATTATTATTATTATTATTATTATTATTATTATTATTATTATTATTATTATTATCATCATCATTATCATCATCATTATCATCATCATCATCATCATCTGCATATGTAAAATAGTATCGGAAACCCAATATAAACCAAAAAGCAACAAAAATAAAAAAGACAAACCATAGCAACTTGCTTAACACTCTACTCACCAATGACACAATATTGGTTAGAAAGAGACATAGAATCATCTTTTTCAACAACCTAATTGTCACGACCCAAAACAGGGGCCATGACCGGCGCTAGGGAACGGGAATTCTTTCGAATTCGGAACCCGTAGCAAGCCTAAAAATAAAATAAAGCATGCCATAATAACAATAAAAATATAATATGCAGCGGAAATAAAAATCATAATATCATTTTTCCATATCAACTGGATTTAAACAAAATCTCATCTCATCACATAGATGTATATAATCTTTATACAAATCCAGTTTCAATATAATACATCTCTTTAAAATAAAGTACATAAAATCCCATACTTTAATTCACAACTACTGCAGTGTCTAGATAAAATAAATAAGACTCAGGTAGACAATTTACATAAAGAAGCCGGGGCGAAAGAAATCCGGCGTATCGACCTGCTACTGAGGTCTGAGGAAGTTGACTCTCCTGAAAAATAGTCAACGGAGGGGAGTCAGACCTCACTGAGTGAATTACTATAATATATATACATACACACTAAGTGATAATGCATACAGTCAATAATACATGTCTAATATGTATATATACAGGCAAATTCATACAGATGCAGAAAAATCATTTTTATATATTTTATCTGAAAATCATCTTTTATGAAGGATCACATAGAACCCTAGAATATCGCAACCTCAGAAAATAGTGTTAAACAACACTCTGGCCATACAGGCTCACTTATACCAAATATATCCACTTAATCCAATTAGACATTAGACTGGCCCCGAGACACTAAGTCAACCGAGCTCCAGCAGTCTGACTGCCAGTGTGATTGGCCCCGAGACACTTGGTCAACCGAGCTCCAGCAATCACACCCAAACCACATCTCACACATATCAATAATCATAATCAAATCAATATCCACAAATAGTTAGTAATATAGCCTAAAACTATAGGCGTACCGGTACGTACTCGGTCCTAGTGCTGCCCACTAGGTAGCACGTTCTATTGATATCCTTCATTAATAAATAATAAAACATTCATTCACAAATACATGATGCATGAATTTAAATAAATCAACAATATAAACCATATATATACTGGAAATATACCAAACATAAACCAGGTATATTTTGAGTATATATATGTCAAATAAATCCAATCAAATCATGAATTAAACTAAAAATATATTTAAAAACATTTTAAATATATTTTATTAACAAAACATGTATATAATTTATTATATACCAAAAATATACTTGAATATAAATCACATTATTTATGCATATTCAGTCAAAATAAAACATGCATTTTCTAAATCATGCATCCTAAGCATATATATATATAATATAGTAACTCACCTAATGCGCTCCACGAGACAGGTCCGACGGGCCTGGTCCACTAGCCCTCGGTCTCGGCGCAACTAAACAAGCAATAAACAACCGACATTAGAATAAACCTAACAGAAATCCTAGAATTCAATCTAGAGTATTAAATACAGAATCGAAAATTAGGGTTCGACTGGATATCACGTTTTACGAGAATTCTATCGAAAATCCGGCAGAACCTCCCCTGTAAAACGGACATCTCTCTACTCAAAAGAGTAGAGCCAACCCTGCAAAGAAACACACTTCGAAAAACGAGCTCAACGAAATCAAAATCCCACGGTCGGACTCCAGACTACCGACCGGGATCCACAACACAGAACAATTCAGAAAATACCAAAAATATCCTTAAATCACAGAAATACATTTTATAGGTAAA
Source organism: Mallotus nudiflorus (assembly GCA_947683625.1). NCBI lineage: Eukaryota > Viridiplantae > Streptophyta > Magnoliopsida > Malpighiales > Euphorbiaceae > Mallotus > Mallotus nudiflorus. The sequence continues at coordinate 368,877 of CANTUR010000111.1, read as the reverse complement.
AATTACATAATTGACCTTGAAACACTATAAAAACCGATTAAAACTCATTTTATTAGAAAAACCATATATTATATATATAATTGAAAATAATTCACGAAAAATAGTTTTAATTAGTTAAAAATACCAAATATTTTGTAGAAATCATTTTTATACCTTAAATAAATATTAAAACCAATTAAATTACATTTTTAGACAATTTAGGGTAAAATTACCAAAATACCCCTATATATATAAATATACTTAAATTACTTCAAAAACTCACCAAAAATCATACAATTACCCAAAATTAATTTCCTCAACATATTTATCAATAATATCAACATTTAAACTCAATTAACTAATTAATTTCCATTAAAAACACATTTAACCTAATTTTTCCAAAATCACCTAAACTTCAATAATTAAAAATAAATACTTAGAAATTCATAAAAATTCAAAATAAATTCCTATAATTCATTTCAACACCCAATTCAACCATAAACTCCAATTTCATAATTTAAATAATTAATCTCCGAAAATTAGAAAATAATATTAAAATATTCAAAAATACCCAAAAATCCAAACAATCTCCAAAAATTCTACAAAAATTCATACATGTAGATTAAGCTACTAGGAACAACATTTGTGAAGGAATTAAGCATGAATCAATCAAGAACAATTCGAAAAAAAATGAAAACCCTAATAGGCCGAATTTGACAAATCGAAAACTAAGCAATTCTAGACCATTTTAGCTCAAACCAAAGCTAGAATAACACTCACCGGAGCTCAAGGAGAAGAAAGAGACCGGTGGTGTCGAAAACGGTGGCCGGAGGAGGGAGAAACGGCGGTAGCTCGACTTTCGGCCTCTAAAGCTAATTCCGGCCAAAACTCGTCGGGAAAGGGGCTGCTGGCGGCGGGAAACGGCTGGAGGCGACGGTGGCAAGCCGAGAGGCACACCGACGGTGAAAGAACGGCAGTTGCAGCGGTGAGGGATGGTGGTCGGGCGTCGGGCGTGGGAAAGAAGAAGAAGAAGAAGAAGAAGAAAATGTCGGGGGCAATTGTGTAATTTGGCAAATTTTTTTGATTTTTAATGTATATATGTATATATATATATATATTATACTATATATTAAAATAATATTAAATTACACACATCAAATATACACCACACACATAAAATTATTAATATTTTAATAATTTATACTAAATAAAATTAATTAAATAACAATAAAACAATTAAATACTTAATAAAATATTAGGGAATTAATAAACCCTAAATAAATATACACACACCGACTTTATTTAATAATTTAAAAATATGTATGAGTTCATGCAAGTCCGTAAATACATTTAAAATAATTAATAATACATTGTTTACGTGAAAATTTCCCCGAAAATGAAAGTCCCGGGAAAATTTTACGTAAAACACTGTATATAAAACACAGTAATTAAAATAGGTTTAAAATACATATCAACTCATAAAAATATCGTATATATACATATTCAAAATTATTAATACTGCATATCCCGATACAGTATAAAAACATGTAAAAACACGGGATATTACAGTCTTCCCCCCTTACAGGAATTTGTCCCCAAATTCTGAAAAGATAAGATCAAGAAGGAAAGAGATACGGGTAAGAAGCTCGCATCTCAGCTTCAGTCTCCCACGTATGCTCTTCAACTCTGTCGCTACGCCATAAAACCTTGACCATCAGAATCTGCTTCGATCTCAACTGTCGAACTTGATAATCAACGATCGCCACAGGTTCTTCCACAAACGTCAAATCTTCATTCACTTCTACACTGTCAGGCTGCAACACGTGTGAAGGATCTGAGATATACTTCCTCAACATCGAGATATGAAATACTGGATGCACCTGTGACATACTCGGAGGCAAATCCAACCGATATGCAACAGTGCCAACTCTCTCCAGAATCTCAAACGGTCCAATGTATCTCGGTGCTAACTTACCCTTCCTTCCAAATCTCATCACACCCTTCATCGGAGATACCTTCAGAAAAACGAAATCTCCAACCTGAAACTCCACATCTCTGCGCCTAGGATCCGCATAACTCTTCTGTCTACTAACTGCGGTCTCTAATCTACGCTTGATCACGGTGACTTTCTCTGCAGCATCCTGAACCATCTCTGGTCCAGTCAAAGCTCTCTCACCAATCTCATCCCAACTCAACGGGGATCTACACTTCCTTCCATATAACGCCTCATATGGTGCCATGCCAATACTGCTATGGTAGCTGTTATTATATGCAAACTCAACAAGCGACAAATGATCATCCCAGCTACCTCCCAAATCCAAGACACACATCCTCAACATATCTTCCAGTGTCTGGATCATCCTCTCAGACTGACCATCTGTCTGAGGATGAAAAGCAGTACTGAAATCCAACCTAGTGCCCATCGCTTCCTGCAACTTCTGCCAAAAACGAGAAGTAAACACCGAACCTCTATCTGACACAATGGACACAGGTACTCCATGAAGGCACACAATATGCTTCACGTACAACTTCGCCAATCTAGCAACTGAATATGTGGCTTTCACAGGCAAGAAATGTGCAGACTTCATCAATCTGTCTACAATCACCCAGATGGAATCGTATCCATCCTTCGAACGAGGTAAACCGACCACAAAATCCATAGCTATCCTTTCCCACTTCCACTCGGGAATAGGAAGAGGCTGAAGCTTCCCAGAAGGCTTCTGATGTTCGGTTTTCACTTGCTGACACGTCAAGCACTTAGCAACATAATCAGCAACATCCTTCTTCAATCCATCCCACCAGTATAAATCTCTGATACTGTGGTACATCTTAGTAACACCTGGATGAACGCTGTAGGCTGTAGAATGTGCTTCCTCTAAAATCTCCTCTCTCAAATCATCCACATCAGGAACACACAATCTACCACTGATCCACAACACACCATCATCATCGAGTGTGAAATCAGTGAACTTCCCTGCTCTGACATTCTCTGCAAGCTCTTCTAGAATAGGATCTCGACTCTGAGCTGCTTTAATCCTATCCCTTAGCACAGATCGTACTTTAAACTGAGCTAACAGTCCACCTGATCTACTGATCTTCATCATCAGACCTTGATCCACCAACAAATGCAACTCCTGGATCAATGGTCTCCTCTCAACACCGATGTGAGCAAGACTACCTGAGGACTTCCTACTCAAGGCATCTGCTACAACATTAGCTTTACCCGGATGGTAAAGAATCTCGCAATCATAATCCTTCAATAGTTCCAACCATCGTCTCTGCCTCAGATTCAAATCTCGCTGCTGGAAAATGTACTTAAGGCTCTTGTGATCAGTAAATATCTCACAAGTCACCCCGTACAAATAATGTCTCCAAATCTTCAGAGCAAAGATCACTGCAGCCATCTCAAGATCATGTGTAGGATAGTTCTGCTCATGCTTCTTCAACTGTCTTGAAGCATAGGCTATCACCCTTCCATTCTGCATCAACACACAACCAAGACCAATTCTAGAGGCATCACAGTAAACTGTGAACTTATCCACACTATTAGGCAAAGCTAATACTGGCGCTGTGGTCAACTTCTCCTTCAACAATTGAAAACTATTCTCATAAGCTTCTGACCACTCGAATCTAACATTCTTCTGAGTCAAGCGAGTCATAGGGGCTGCTATCCTGGAAAAATCCTGCACAAACCGCCTATAATACCCGGCTAAACCCAGGAAACTCCGAATCTCAGTAACAGAAGTAGGTCTAGGCCACTCAGATACTGCCTCAACCTTCTGTGGATCAACCTGAATACCTTCTTTAGACACTACGTGTCCAAGAAAAGAAACACTCTCCATCCAGAAATCACACTTCGAGAATTTAGCATAAAGCTGATGATCTCTCAGTGTCTGTAGTACAATCCTCAAGTGATATACATGCTCTTCCATACTCCTCGAATATACTAGTATATCATCAATGAAGACTACCACAAACTGATCCACATACGGTCTGAATACTCTGTTCATCAGGTCCATAAAAGCTGCTGGTGCATTAGTCAAACCAAAAGACATCACCAGAAACTCATAATGACCATATCTAGTGCGGAACGCTGTCTTAGGAATATCGGATTCACTGATCCGTAGCTGATGATAACCCGACCTCAAGTCAACCTTAGAAAAGAATTGTGCACCCTGTAACTGATCAAATAAATCATCTATCCTCGGGAGAGGATACTTGCTCTTCACCGTCACCTTATTCAACTCTCTGTAGTCAATGCACAGTCTCAGGGTACCATCCTTCTTCTTCACAAACAGGACTGGTGCACCCCAAGGAGAAACACTAGGTCTAATAAAACCCTTCTCCAACAACTCTTGCAACTGCTCCTTCAACTCTCTCAACTCTGCAGGAGCCATACGATAGGGTGGCATAGATATAGGAGTAGTACCTGGTACCACATCTATACAGAACTCAATCTCTCTGTGAGGTGGTAAACCTGGTAACTCCTCGGGAAAAACATCAGGAAATTCACAAGCAACAGGAACATCTGTGAGTGACAACTTCTCCACTGACGTATCCCTAACCAATGCCAAATATCCCTGGCAACCTTTCCTCAACAACTTCCTAGCTGATATAGCAGAAATAAGATTCTGAGGTGCTGAACTCCTATCACCAACAAACTTAAATTCTACTTCACCAGGAATTCTGAAAATCACCTCCTTATTCCTGCAATCTACTACGGCAAAGTGCTGAGATAACCAATCCATTCCCAAAATAACATCAAACTCCATCACATCCAACAATATCAAATTAGCGGATAATTCTCTATCTCCCACGAGAACTGGACAACCAGAAAGAACAATATCGGCGTCCAAGGAATCGCTCAGAGGAGTGGCAACAGACAAAGGAAAAGCCATCCTCGAAGCTTGCCAACAAGATTTAGAAGCAAAAACGGGAGAAACAAACGAATGCATGGCACCCGGATCAAACAAAACCAAAGCATCCAGGTAACAAACAGAAAGAATACCTGCCACGACTGCACTAGATGCCTGAGCATCCTGCTGAGTCAGATGAAAAACTCTGGCCTGACCTCGACCTCCCTGCTGACTGGTAGAAGCCTGGCCAACGCCTCTGGCACCTCCTCTAGTACCTCTACCACGACTCTGCTGTGGAACAAACTGAGTAGAACTCTGATGCTGGGCTGGTGGCAACTGAAATGGCACGGGCGCTGCACTAGCAATCGACTGCTGTGGGAATCGCGGAATCTGCTGCTGCTGATATCCGGAATAAGGACACGATCTGGCAAAATGTCCTGTCTGTCCGCATCTGAAGCATGTCAGTGGTGTCAGATAACACGGTCCCTGATGGACTCTACCACAAGTCTGACAAACACTGGCCGCTGATCCAGAACTACGACCACTGCTGCTGCTCGAAGCACCTGACCCAAATCTGAACGATCTACGCTGACCTCCACGGCCATGTCTACTGCTCCGATGCACTCGCTGCTGCTGTCTCTGACTCTGTTGAGTCGAACCTCGCTGCTGACTACTCGAACCAACATGAAAACTCGAATACGGAGTAGCCTGCGATCCACTCGACTGAACTCCCAACTGGTAATAATCAGGCATCGCTCCCTACCTAACTAACCTCAGCTCGATCTCCTTAGCTAGCTCAATCACGGACTCCAGAGTAAGACCTGCTGTAGGCATACCAGCAAAAGCTGAACCCAACCCAGTAACATACGTAGTAACAGCGAAATACTGATCTCGCATCAGATCCTCAGCATATCTACCCAGACGAAGAAACTCTCGGGTATACTCCTCTACAGATCGATCTCCACGAGAAATACTAGTCAAACGAAGACGATAGCTCAAACGAAGAGGCTCTGGACAAAATCTCCTCATGAATCGCTCTCGAAACTGAGCCCAGGTCATCGTCATCATATAGGGCTGGATCATCTGAATGAACCAATCCAAGGCTGGTCCCTCGACAGACAACTCAACGATCATGATCCGCTGGTACTCGGTATGAGCAGTCCGAGTCCTAGTCTCAATCGCATGCAGAAAATCTAAAGGATCAGAAGTCCCATCAAAAGCAATCCTGCCAACTCTGGCATAGAACAAAGCTGCCTCAGGGTCAGACATACCCTGCTGATAGGCAGGCTGAACAAGCTGAACAACTGGAGGAACAGGAACATCAAACTCAGGCTCAATAGGCTCCTCGTCCTGTAACTCTCTCTGCTTACGGCGACCTGCCGCTCCTCGAGGTCTACCTCTGCCACGACCTCTACGCCTAACTGGCGGCTCAGGAGGTAAAACCTCGTCCTGAAAAGACTCATCATCCTCGGCCTCAACGACCGGTGGAGCGACACGCGCTCGCCTCCTTATTCTGAAAAGACAAACGGAAAGATTCAGACAAAATAAACAACGGAGGAATAACGCTAAAAACTACAGCAAGGAATACTCATCAAGACATACTCGAACCTAATACACTGCAGTAGTCCAACAGAAAACACAACTTTAAAACTAGGGCCACAACTCACATAACTAAGCCCTGACACAGAACTCCACTCTGATACGAACTTCGCTCTGATACCAACTTTGTCACGACCCAAAACAGGGGCCATGACCGGCGCTAGGGAACGGGAATTCTTTCGAATCCGGAACCCGTAGCAAGCCTAAAAATAAAATAAAGCATGCCATAATAATAATAAAAATATAATATGCAGCGGAAATAAAAATCATAATATCATTTTTCCATATCAACTAGATTTAAACAAAATCTCATCTCATCACATAGATGTATATAATCTTTATACAAATCCAGTTTCAATATAATACATCTCTTTAAAATAAAGTACATAAAATCCCATACTTTAATTCACAACTACTGCAGTGTCTAGATAAAATAAATAAGACTCAGGTAGACAATTTACATAAAGAAGCCGGGGCGAAAGAAATCCGGCGTATCGACCTGCTACTGAGGTCTGAGGAAGTTGACTCTCCTGAAAAATAGTCAACGGAGGGGAGTCAGACCTCACTGAGTGAATTACTATAATATATATACATACACACTAAGTGATAATGCATACAGTCAATAATACATGTCTAATATGTATATATACAGGCAAATTCATACAGATGCAGAAAAATCATTTTTATATATTTTATCTGAAAATCATCTTTTATGAAGGATCACATAGAACCCTAGAATATCGCAACCTCAGAAAATAGTGTTAAACAACACTCTGGCCATACAGGCTCACTTATACCAAATATATCCACTTAATCCAATTAGACATTAGACTGGCCCCGAGACACTAAGTCAACCGAGCTCCAGCAGTCTGACTGCCAGTGTGATTGGCCCCGAGACACTTGGTCAACCGAGCTCCAGCAATCACACCCAAACCACATCTCACACATATCAATAATCATAATCAAATCAATATCCACAAATAGTTAGTAATATAGCCTAAAACTATAGGCGTACCGGTACGTACTCGGTCCTAGTGCTGCCCACTAGGTAGCACGTTCTATTGATATCCTTCATTAATAAATAATAAAACATTCATTCACAAATACATGATGCATGAATTTAAATAAATCAACAATATAAACCATATATATACTGGAAATATACCAAACATAAACCAGGTATATTTTGAGTATATATATGTCAAATAAATCCAATCAAATCATGAATTAAACTAAAAATATATTTAAAAACATTTTAAATATATTTTATTAACAAAACATGTATATAATTTATTATATACCAAAAATATACTTGAATATAAATCACATTATTTATGCATATTCAGTCAAAATAAAACATGCATTTTCTAAATCATGCATCCTAAGCATATATATATAATATAGTAACTCACCTAATGCGCTCCACGAGACAGGTCCGACGGGCCTGGTCCACTAGCCCTCGGTCTCGGCGCAACTAAACAAGCAATAAACAACCGACATTAGAATAAACCTAACAGAAATCCTAGAATTCAATCTAGAGTATTAAATACAGAATCGAAAATTAGGGTTCGACTGGATATCACGTTTTACGAGAATTCTATCGAAAATCCGGCAGAACCTCCCCTGTAAAACGGACATCTCTCTACTCAAAAGAGTAGAGCCGACCCTGCAAAGAAACACACTTCGAAAAACGAGCTCAACGAAATCAAAATCCCACGGTCGGACTCCAGACTACCGACCGGGATCCACAACACAGAACAATTCAGAAAATACCAAAAATATCCTTAAATCACAGAAATACATTTTATAGGTAAAAATTACATAATTGACCTTGAAACACTATAAAAACCGATTTAAAACTCATTTTATTAGAAAAACCATATATTATATATATAATTGAAAATAATTCACGAAAAATAGTTTTAATTAGTTAAAAATACCAAATATTTTGTAGAAATCATTTTTATACCTTAAATAAATATTAAAACCAATTAAATTACATTTTTAGACAATTTAGGGTAAAATTACCAAAATACCCCTATATATATAAATATACTTAAATTACTTCAAAAACTCACCAAAAATCATAAAATTACCCAAAATTAATTTCCTCAACATATTTATCAATAATATCAACATTTAAACTCAATTAACTAATTAATTTCCATTAAAAACACATTTAACCTAATTTTTCCAAAATCACCTAAACTTCAATAATTAAAAATAAATACTTAGAAATTCATAAAAATTCCAAATAAATTCCTATAATTCATTTCAACACCCAATTCAACCATAAACTCCAATTTCATAATTTAAATAATTAATCTCCGAAAATTAGAAAATAATATTAAAATATTCAAAAATACCCAAAAATCCAAACAATCTCCAAAAATTCTACAAAAATTCATACATGTAGATTAAGCTACTAGGAACAACATTTGTGAAGGAATTAAGCATGAATCAATCAAGAACAATTCGAAAAAAACGAAAAACCTAATAGGCCGAATTTGACAAATCGAAAACTAAGCAATTCTAGACCATTTTAGCTCAAACCAAAGCTAGAATAACACTCACCGGAGCTCAAGGAGAAGAAAGAGACCGGGTGGTGTCGAAAACGGTGGCCGGAGGAGGGAGAAACGGCGGTAGCTCGACTTTCGGCCTCTAAAGCTAATTCCGGCCAAAAACTCGTCGGGAAAGGGGCTGCTGGCGGCGGGAAACGGCTGGAGGCGACGGTGGCAAGCCGAGAGGCACACCGACGGTGAAAGAACGGCAGTTGCAGCGGTGAGGGATGGTGGTCGGGCGTCGGGCGTGGGAAAGAAGAAGAAGAAGAAGAAGAAGAAAATGTCGGGGGCAATTGTGTAATTTGGCAAATTTTTTTGATTTTTAATGTATATATGTATATATATATATATATTATACTATATATTAAAATAATATTAAATTACACACATCAAATATACACCACACACATTAAAATTATTAATATTTTAATAATTTATACTAAATAAAATTAATTAAATAACAATAAAACAATTAAATACTTAATAAAATATTAGGGAATTAATAAACCCTAAATAAATATACACACACTGACTTTATTTAATAATTTAAAAATATGTATGAGTTCATGCAAGTCCGTAAATACATTTAAAATAATTAATAATACATTGTTTACGTGAAAATTTCCCCGAAAAATGAAAGTCCCAGGAAAATTTTACGTAAAACACTGTATATAAAACACAGTAATTAAAATAGGTTTAAAATACATATCAACTCATAAAAATATCGTATATATACATATTCAAAATTATTAATACTGCATATCCCGATACAGTATAAAAACATGTAAAAACACGGGATATTACACTAATCAAACAAAAAAAAAAGTTATCCATAAACAAAATACAAAAAAAAAAAAACATACATCTTCACTCAAACGACAAGCAACTTTTATAGTAGAGTAAATAACATTGAAAAAAGATTATCAACATCATCAAGTACATTCTCCTCACCCTAAAAAATAAAACAACACATTAAAAGCAAAATTAGAAATCAAAAACAAAATAAAAAAAGATACAAAATTAGTATATATAAAAAAAAGACACGCCAAATTATTATCCTTCAATACTTTCTCACCATTTTTAACATAACTATTTTTAATATTGGAATTAAAACCAACATTCTCAAACAATTTCTTATCACCCTTAAAGAAAAAACACAAAACAAAGTATTAAAAACCAAACAGAAACAAAAAATGTACAAAAATAATAAAACAAAACATACCCTAACAAAATCATTTAACTCATATCACCACCACCAACAGTTTCAAGAAACTCTAAATTATAAGTACCCTTTTCACAACCAACAACATCTCTTAAATCAGAACTAGAAGCATCAAAAGTACATCCACCTTTCCTTGTACTTTTAAAACAAGATAAAAAAACCAAAAGTAAACCAAAAAACAACAAAATTAAATACATGCTACCTAATAAAAAAATACTTAAACTCATCACCACCACCACCAAAAGTTTTCAACGAAGTCTGAATTATAATCACCCTTTTCACAATTAGCAACATCTCTTAAATCAAAACTAGAAGTACTAAACGTACATTCACCTTTCCCTGCACTTTTAAATAAAACCAGAAACTAAAAATAAACTAAAAAGCAACAAAATTAAATACATTCTTCGAAAAAAATATAAAATAAAATCAGAAAAAATGAATTGGAAACCAAAAATTAACTAAAATGATACAAAAAAAAAAAAAAAGAATCAGAAACCAAAAGGATACAAAAAAATGAATTTTTATGATTGTTATCTATTTAATTTAACTTTATCAATTCATGTGTGAATTTGACTAAATCATTTCTTATATATTATGCACTGAATACATAATATTGCATAATAGAACTAAAAATCTCATATACATTAAAAAAAAAACTAAAATCAGAAAAATTAATTAGAAACCAAAAAGATACAAAAAATGAATCAAAAGCCAAAAATAAAAAATAAAACCAACATAAATTAATATAAAAAAAACACACCAAATTAGAACCTTTCAACATTTCATCATCATCAACACCATTTTTAATAGAAATATCATTAATGTTGGAATTAAAACCAACATCCTTAGATTATTTCTTTTCACCCTTTAAAAAAACATAAAACAAAGTATTAGAAACCAGACAAAAACCAACATGGTTCAAAAATAATAAAACAAAACATATCCAAACAAAAATCCTTTAACTCATCATCATCACCACCACCACCACCAACAGTATCAACAAACTCTGAATCATAAGAACCATTTTCACAACTATTAACATCTCCTAAATCAGAACTAGAAGCACCAAATGTACATTCACATTTCCTAGCACTTTTAAAATAAGATAAAAAAAACTAAAAGTAAACCAAAGAGTGATAAATTAAAAACATGCTTCCTAATAAAAGAATAGAGTTGTGGGGGTATTGATTCTTATACCTCTCATATTATAAACAAGTGTTCTACCATCTAACCTACACCCATCTTCATCTTTTGTTTACTAACACATTATTAAATTATGTTATGATCTGTCTTGGGATTTGTTATTCAATTTGAAGTTATAAGACATTATTTTGTATCTTACAAACATATTGGACTGCTTGAAACCTTAAAAATGTTAAAATTATATTTTTTGTCCTTGAAATATATTGATAAAATTGATTCTATTTTAGAATCATTAGAACTTTAAATTGTAAATTTATTTTCCTTACCCAAAGTTCTATTATTGTTTTTTAGAAATAATCATGTTGATTCAATAATAGTGAATGTTATATCTTTTATAGATTAAAAACTTGAATAATCAATTATGTACAGAAAATGTGTTTCATGTGGGTTGCTTGTATTTGGCCATCAAATTCTATGTATTCTTATACTCTACTTAAGGAATTTATGAAATAAAATCCTAAAAAATATATCAGCTAATGCTTCACTAATGAAAAAAAGACAAAAAATTAAGGAAAATAATTTTTTTTTTTAAAAAAAGAGAAATAAGAGAGATATAAAAAAAATAAACAGAAAATAAAAATAAAAAATAAAGGAAGTACAAAAATTAAAAAAGATTAAAAAAATAAGATTAAAAGATTAAAAAAAATTTATAAGAAAAGAGAAAAAGAAAAAAAGAAAGTGAAAATAAAAATAAAAAAGAATGAAAGAAAAAAGAAGAGAAGGAGAAAAATATAAAATAAAAATTTATAAAAGGTAAAAAATAAAAAAATAATAAAAATAAAAAGAAAGGAATAAAACCCGTTAAAAAATAAAAAAAATAGAAAAATGAAAGAGAAATAAAAAAAATATGAATGCATTTTCTAAAATGTAAAAGGTATTCTTATAATTATGATAGTATAGATTTGTAAAAAATTAAAATTTAGAACATTTTTATTGACAACATTTAAAAATGAGATATTTTTATAAATGTTCATATATATATATATATATATATATATATATATATATATATATATATGCAGAAAATTAATTAATTACAATTAAATAATTTTACGATCATGAACAATATATTTTTTCTTGAAAATTGACTTATTTATTTAAGAAATTTTTATAAGAAGTGGGTTTATGAAAGCCAATACTCACATATAACAAAATCCATAAAAAAGATAGGATGTATATTCTGTTTCAAAATTTTCCTTTTTGTTTTTTGGGTAATTAATGTATTACCAAAAAAAAAAGATAGAATTGATTGATTTTTTTTTTTTGGGATTTTAACAAAAATGCCCAAAAAAAATATAAGGCATTAACATCAAATGCCCTTTGTTTTCATTAATTTACACGCATGTACTTTTCCTCTAAATATTTTCACGCGTACCCTGAAAACGCCGCTCTTCCAGTTTCGCCTTTCTTCTTCTCTATTTTATTTTATTTTATTTTTATTCACCCTCTCCTTCACTCACCCCGTTGCCTCTGCATCTTCTTCTCTATGCGATTTCTCCCTTCGATTTTACAAGAGCATAATTCGATGAAACAAATTTCTTTTTTTTTTTTCGTATCTTCTTCTTGCAATCTAACAGGTTTCTTCTTCTTCTTCTTCAATTTATTTTTCCATAATTTGATTGTATTTATTGATCGAATCGTGGAGTTAATTTTGTGCAAGGTCGTGGTTCGAGAGACGGCAAGAACAAGAACAAAAACGAAACTTTAATCTAATGGGTTTATGGGTTTTGTAGAAATTTGAAAGCTCAATTACCGTTCCTTTTCTCACATTCCTTTTTTTTTTTTTTTTTAATGGGGTTTTCTTTCCTATCAATTCTAACTTTGTTATTTAGTTGTTGGGTTCATTTCAGTGGATTTTGATTTGTGAGAATGGTTTTTATAAAGTATAATAATTTTAAGGAGAGGGTTTGATAGATTGTATTGATTAAGGTCTTGTATTATGTTTATGGTTTGGGGACTGTTGCGTTTTGCATTTGCTGTAATTGTGATCTCTTTTGATTTTTACCCATCTCTCTATTTGTTTTTTTTTTCTTTTATCTGTGTTTGATTATGTGTTGGAGATATAAAATTGGTTTGCTGTTGTTGTTATTATATGGGTTACCTGTGCAAAATTCACCCAGGTTGATTTTTTATTTAAATTTTGTTACCAAGTGGTGATTATTTGAATATTGTATTTTCTTGGCCTTTTGTGAGATGTTTGCTGTAACATTTTACTTGGTTTAGTTAGGGGAAATGGATTTTTTTGTTTGGTTGGACGGGGTAATGGAGTTCAAACGTGTTGGCTGCGCATGTATTTCTTGAAATAAATTTGAATCTGGGGCTATCTCGGCAACAGAAATTAATTAATTTGAATCTTTCAGGACCTAATCAGTTGCAAGCTAGTTATACAATTGACAAGATTCACAAGACATCAAAATTTCAGCAAATGGCGGCTGCTGATGGTGTTCAAGAACCATGTAAATGGTCATCTCATGAAATGAAGAAGCAAAAGCACGAGCAAAACGATGAAGATACAGAGCAAAGTGAATAACATAGCGAGCAAAGCAATATTGTGTTGTGTTGTGTTGTGTTGAGCTTTCACCTCCTGAGCCATGACTAGAGTTTGCCAAAAAAACTCAAGTCACCTCCATAAAGCCCAAATGCTTGCTATGGGCCCTCTCTCATGAGCACTAAGTTTTTTATTTTTTTTTTGAACAAAACTCTACTGGCACTAAGTTGATTGACCTTTTATTGCGTGTACTTAGTAGCAGATGACGTGCATGCTAGTATGGGGTTGCTGGAAATTGAAGCATCTGAGTACAAAATTTTTTATAAAAGCTAGCTTGTTATTTGCTAATATTTTTAGGAAATGAATGGTAGCCGTTTCTTTCCATTTAATAATTTTTTTTTCTTTTTTTTGGCCAAAAAATATTTTTTTTTCTTGAACTTTATGAATAGTCAAAAATTTAACTTTCAGTTTATCAAAATCTATTGGTTCATGAGAAGCTTAAATTTGCTTAAATAAAATCTCGGATTTGAGTTATATATACGCAAGTTAACAATAACAATAAAGTATGGAATTAGAGAGATATATGTAATATACAATGTTTGATGACATTGGAGTTGGGTTTGTACAGAGGTAGAAAAGGAAGTGAATAGTAAATGCATAATGTTGGATGATGTCTCCATAGTAGATATATTTCTTGGTGTATCACTGGCTTCTTTTTGAATATTGTTGACCAAGCATGGTTAACACCTGTTCCTTGTTAACAATAATATACTGTTTTAAACAATTCTTATTTTAATTAAAATTTTACAAAGTAATAAGAATGATACTTAAAAAAATATATATTATTTGAATATTATTTATATATGATACAATCAATAGTATATTATCTAAATATTATAATTATCTGAAATTCAAAACAATGTATTATTTGAATATTATAGGAATCTGAAGTTCAAAATAATATCCAAAACTCAAAATAGTATATTATCTTAATATTATAAAAATATGAAACTCAAAATAATATTTGAAAATCAAAAAAGTATATTATCTGAATATTATAAGAATTTGAAACTCAAAACAGTATTTTAAACTTAAAATAGTATCTAAAAATTAAAAATAATATCTGAAACTCATAAATATAGTACATTTTATTAATATTTGTATATGATACAATTAAAATAATATATTTTCTGAATATTATACGTATCCGAAACTTAAAACAATATATAAAACTCAAAACAATATCTGAAAATTAAAAATGGTATATCAAACTCATAAATATAATATATTTTTCGAATATTATTTGTATATGATATAATTAAAAATAGTATATTTTTTGCATATTATTCGTATTTGAAACTGAAAATAGTATTTGAAACTCAAAATAATATATGAATATGATAATTTGAGTAAGTATTTATTGTTGGAAAAATAATATCAAACTAATATATATATATATATATATATATATATATATATATATATATATATATATATATATATATATATATATATATATATACCCAAAACCAAGACTAAAAACAAAAATAAAAATAAAAATAAAACATAAGAAAAAAAGAAAAAGAAAAAGAAATAAAAATAAAAAGAGATAAAATTTTAAAAAAAAATATAAGGATAAAAAAAATAAAGGTAATAGAGAATAAGAAAAAAAATAAGAAGAAAATAAAAATTAAAAAAAAATAAGGATAACAGGAAATATAAAAAAAATAAAATAAATAAAAAAGAAAAATAAGGAATGAAAATGAATAAAAATAGAAAGAGATAAAATTAAAAAAAATAAATATAAGGATAAAATGAAAAATAAAAATAACAGAAAATAAAAAAATAAGGAAAAAATTAAAAAAAGAAGAGATGAGAAGTGAAAAATAAATAAAATAAATAAATAAAGAAAAAATAAAAATAAGAAGGAAAAGGAAAAAAACAAAAAAGAGAAAAAAAAAAAGAATAGAAAAAATAAATAAAATGGATACTCTTGAAAATAAAATAAAAAATAAGACAATCGTGAAACTAAAAAGGACATTTATATAATTTATATAAAAAGTAAGATAAAAAAAATGTAAACAAGATAGAAAATATATATAATTATGTAAATTTCTCTATTTTTTTTTTCTTTGATACAGCTCAAGAATCCATTGTCACTCTTATTACATGTGTGATTGGAGAGCAGATACAGCCACTGCTTGCAAGAAACATAATATAACGTAACTACAAACCAAAATTTCATTCACATTTTCCTGCCACAGTTAAACCTGAGCCTTGACACAAAGTGAAGGTTTCCTTCTCTCCAAAAATTTGATTCATATTAGTACTTATTTTCGTTATATATGATGCCTTATTATGTATTTATATTTGTTATGATGTTTTAAGGTTTGATCCAGTTTTACTTTACTACTAGTAAAGTTGGGAAAAATCAGAATGATATTTTATTTGAGATGAATAATAACTAAACAAAATAATATGTCACCTTTTTATAAAATTGTGTATAGAAAATTTAAAAATATAAAGTAAAATTACAATTAAAAAGGTTGCGTGGCAATATAATATGATAATTTTTATTAAACTGAACTATGTTGTGACAATTTTAATATGCCATGTTAGTTAAATTAACTGAAATAAATTAAAATTAATATTTTATAAATAAAAAATACAAATTAAAGTTAGAAAAATAAAATGACATTTAGTATAAAATTCTGGAACGAAATTAACTCGCTACTTGGACAACAATAATACATATATGAAGCCCTTTATTGGAGTACACTACTAGCTAGCTGCAGGTTTTACACAGCACGTATATAATGGTGAGTCATAAAAGCATTGACAACCACTTCCTGATAAAGCCACCATTAGCATGGCCAAGAGATTGTTTGTTCGTTTATCAAGGCTTTGCATGGATGCTTTAGCTAGCTACCAAGAGTCCCATCATGGGTGCTACTTCTTAACTGTGGACACATAAAATGGCTTGTACTTCTCATCTTGCAATGTTATTTTGGCGAAGTTTCCTTCTGCAGATGACTAAATTGCATAAGAAAGACCATTCCAGCTATTCTCAAGACTAAGCAAATCACCTTTAGGATAAAGTTTGCCAAAAAATTTTCGACTAATTTGTCTTCAATATATTTAAATCTTGCAGCTTCTAAAATCATTTGGATGATAACAAGAAGATTAGGAGCGATATCGATACTGGTATCACTACTATATTTAACAAGTTGGGAAATGGCATTATTCAATTGAGAGATCCCCGGTGCCACTTTCTCTCTGGATACCTTTGCATTATACAAATCTTGGTAGCCTTCACCATATGGAAGTTTACCTTTAGCTGTGCCGGAGAAGAGGTCAAACTTTTTATCTAATGCAGCAGCATTAACATCATTGAAGAAGTATGATTTTTGTCCAACTTTAAAACCAAGAGCATATGCATTGACCACATCCAATGCTATATTGTTGTGGTGAATTTTGAACTTGTAAGTGTCACTAAAGTAAACCTTTTGTCACTTGGTGAGTGGCAATTTAGAAGTAGGCAACACTGGTATTGAGTAACTCACAACATTACTTTTGGGTGTATCCCGCAGCTTTTTGATGAAGTTACTATATTCTGTAGCATCATAATTTCCTGCATCGAAATTCACTTCTGGTTAGCTTACAATTAGCTCTTCTTGATAGCTTGCTGTTAAGGGTGCAGCTCTAGCCCATCCGAACACAACAGTCATGCAAAGCCATGTTGCCACCACTGTCCACAGCTTGCTCATCTTTCTCTCCA
Source organism: Mallotus nudiflorus (assembly GCA_947683625.1). Taxonomy (NCBI): domain Eukaryota; kingdom Viridiplantae; phylum Streptophyta; class Magnoliopsida; order Malpighiales; family Euphorbiaceae; genus Mallotus; species Mallotus nudiflorus. The sequence continues at coordinate 351,191 of CANTUR010000111.1, read as the reverse complement.
TTAACTAGCAATCCACTGCAAAAAATTTTCTTTTTTTTTACCTGGCCGAAGAAAGAAAAAGATTAGCATATGAATTTGTTAAATTTATTACGTTTTTCATGTGAAATTAGGGTATCACTCACATATATGTTCTTATTCTACCAAAAATAACTTTAATTACTTTGGTGGGAGAACTTTTTTTTTTTAAATTACTATTATTTAAAGTTTACTAAACTCTTGTTGATTCAATGTAATCTCTATAAAATTATAAGAACAATACAAATCTCTCAGTAACTTATTTAATGCATGCTGTATACATTATAACTTAAATTCAAGATGATTTTTAACAAAACATCTATAAGAATTACTCTAAATGATAATTCTAGTTAATGTGCTTCCTTCTAATTTGTTGTTGGTTTACAGGATTGAAATTTAGAAGAGTTGTAGGCCAAAGTTATTACTAAATAACAAAAAAAAAAAATTATGTAGAGAGAATTTATCTATTAAATAAAACATTAAGCTTCTCATTACTTACAAAAATTAACCGATAAGGAAGCGAGCAAGATATGGTTTTTAGCATCCATAGACCATAGTCATCTCCATTTTATAGGGGAATGTTTCCTCATTTTCTATTTTTTTAAATTATTTATTTTAATTCATTCATGTTCCAATTTGCATCTACACTTATAATTAATTATATCCAAAGATCTATGCAATCAACCTATGTAAAATGTAAATAACCGTTGCATTATAATTAATATATTTTGATTTAAGTGATAAAAAATTTAAATTCAAACAGTTTTGAATTTATATTTTATATATAGAAAATAAAGGTTATGAAAATTTTATTTATCTTTCATGTAAAGTAAAAGTTCCTCTTGCTCGTTTGAAATAATAAGAGTTTATATAATTATCTTAAATTATGTTGGACCACTTCATTATTCTTTGACAATGATTTACGTACAGGTGGTACATGGACATTGACAATGTAAATTATTAGTGTCGAGAAAAAAAAAAAATCCTAGTCAAATAAGGAAGTGATAGGATATGTAGAGAGAATTTATCTATTAAATAAAACATTAAAGCTTCTTATTACTTACAAAAGTTAACCGATGAGGAAGTGACAGGATTGTGCGGCACGGTGGCAAAGCTCTTTCCTCCATTTTCACTGGCTGACGGTCGGAATTTTGTTGTGCCCTTTGTCAGCCATTATGAATGGTGGACTGAGGTAACGACAAAACTACCAATTTGGAGAGCTTTTTATGGGTAACTGGTCCGCAGGACTGTAAATTAATATTTATTTTAGAAAGATTCTATAATTATTTTATTTTTAACTACTTTATTTTTATTTTGTATTTATCACTATAAGATTAAAATATTTTTATCATTCAATAATAATTATAAATAAAGTAAAATTTACTTATTTAAAAATAAAATTAATTATAGAATTTATTTTTATTTTATTTAATTAATTAAAAATATAAAAAAATGAAATTATTTGATTCAGTAGAAACTATAAATTTCGTAGAGTATTTTTAAATTTAGTAATAGAAAATTTAAATTAATTTAATAATTTTTAGAAAATATAAATTCATTTTCAAATTTCAACTTTTTTATATTAACTTTCTAATATATTTTAAGTTTGAAAATAAAAAAAAATTGCTTATCAATTTACTATTATAGATGGTGAAATTATATAAAAAAATAATTTTAAAAAATCACTTTGTCATACTAAATGGGAAAAAGCCGGGGGATTGCACTTGACAATCTATTTTTTAAAAGATTCGTACCACCATTGAAAGCATCATATTAAATGTTTAACTGACAGAAATATAATACATTTGTGTATATTACAAATTTAAGTATAATATATGTGCAGTAAGGAAAATAAAATTCTTCTGTTTTTCTAATATTTTAAAAATATTTATAAAAAATTTTCAATGTTTAGATATTTTTAATTTAGATTAAAAAAATTCTTTTCAATGTCGACAACAAATGAAACCTTTATTGAATTTTAATTTTTTTTACTAGTAAATAAATTAATATCATCATAAACGAATTTAATTGGTAAAAATTTACCACAAGCTAGCTATATCATATTTTATATCTTTTATATTGAGGAGTGTAAGAAGATGAGCAATCACCCACCTTCTCCTTAATTTATTAGTCGGTGAATTATTATTCACTTCATGTAATTTTCTTTATGATACAATTTCATCCATAGATTTAAAATTTATATTATTTTTTTATTTTACATAATTATGTTATTTACCATTTCGTTAAACTTTCTATCAGAATTACGAACCCACCTCCCAAGTAAGACTACTCAATCTCTGCCAAAAAACCTGTCTCCAAAGCAAGCCTCCTCCATTATAGGACCATTAATAGGAGATAATAAAAATTTTATTATTTCATTAGTTTAAATTTCACCTGGCATGATTAATTGAAAGATTTGTAAAATCATATGATAAAGTTTGAAGACCAAGGGTGGTTTTATTTATCACATTAGATCTACACATACACCGATGATCTTCATAAATGAAACAAAATAACATAAAACAGTACCATCGCAGCAACTGTGACTGGCCATATGATGCCATTTATTTAAATCATATATAGTTGCGAGTTTTAAGCAACTGATGAGAAGAACTTGTAGATGAGGTATTTAGTGGTAGTGCTTTCAGTGGAGTCTTTAGCTAGCAAGAGACCCATCTTGCTGCTTACGTCCTCAACTATTGACACACTATAAACATTATTATCCTCATCTTGCAAGAATATTGGATCAAATTCTTCATTTGATGACGCTTGAATTGCAGTTGAGAGTATACTCCAAGTATCCTGAAGGCTGATAACGTCAACTCTTGGAGCAAATCCTGCAATGAAATTGTCAACCAATTTGTTCTCAACATATGGTAATTTTGCATATTTTGAAACCATCTGCATCATAATTAGAAGTGAAGAAGCAATGTATAGCTGCACAACTGCAGCACTCAATTGTGAGGTTCCTAGTGTCACTTATTCTCTGTCTGCTCCAGCAACCAGCAAACCTGTGTAGCTACCACCAAATGGAAGCTTGGTTTTTGTTATTTCCTCAAAATGTGGAGAGCTATAAATATCATCAGAAACATCTCTAAAGAAGTAGGAGTTTTGATCATTAACGCTAAAAGCAACCACATTTGCGTTGATTACAACTGCTGCAATTTTCGGGATACGACCGCCATAATCGATATTGATCAGAACAAACATCTCATCACTAGTGACAGGCACTTGGCTGGGCAACACTGGTATGTTATTGTTAACAGTGCCACTTTGTAATCTCTGTCGCAATTGGGTCACAAAGGCCTAGTAGGTATTCACATCGTCACTGTCTGCGCTATAATACAGTCTTGTAGCTTGCAAGTCATCTCCAATCCAAAATTTAAAAATGCTGCAAATTTTACTCCAAAACAAGGCTACTGCAATAAATTTACTCAAATTTATTATTTCATTTTTATCTTTAAAAAGAATATTCTTCATATATTCTTATTCAATATCAATATTATATTATTTATATATTTTATATATTATATCCATAATTTATTCGTACCATATATACCTAATTATTTATTTATAATAAAATTTATTATTTGAATATATTTTAATAATAAATAATATTATTTAAGTAAAAAATTAATATTATTTAAGTGAAAATATTAATATTATTTAAGTAAAAAAAATTAAATCAATTTTATATGCATTTGGTAATAATATGATAAATATAATACAAATTTAGACTAAACTGAACAAAGTTATTTGGATTATATTGAAACAAATGATAAAAAATAATTGTTATTGAAATTAAAAAAAAATACAAATGCCTTAAGTGTTTTATTCATAATATATTCCCACTTTTAAGAAACTAACTAGAGAATTATTTTCTATTTTCATTTTTCAATTTCCAAAGAAAATGAAAATTCATTTTCATAAAAAATTTGTAAAACATGTTTACTTGTTAGAATTTGAAAACTATTTTCTACTTTTTGAAAACAAACTAATGTGTTTACTTTGTTTTCATTTACAACTTGTTTTTATTTTTGAAAATTGAAAATGTATTTATTTTTTACCATATAAAACTTATTTTATATGTCTGAACATATAAAAATATATTTAATTTAATAAATAAAAATAAAATTTAAATTGTAAATTTTTAGAATATTAAATTGCAAAGTCATAATCATATTTGTCTTGCATTCTTAAAACATTCTACCTAAATATTTTGATGATTTTTTCAACTGTATATCAATATGATTGTAATTAATAAAACTATATATAATGATTATCCCAAAACCTAATTATTGTTCCTAGTCCAAACAACAACGATTTGTAGGGAGAACCAATCATCTCCCACTATAAATGGTGCCATAATCATGTATAATCCCACTTTCGAGGATGGATCATAAATTGAACAAAATAATCTCTTGCACATTATATCAGTCAGTTGCATCAACAATTCTCTCTACTTGTAGTAACTACACTAATCAAAAGTTAATTGTATAGACTAAGCAGTTCATATGCCCCAGTCTCAATAAAATTCTTCGCATTATCCCATGCATGACCTGCTATGTTCAGGAAAGAGCCATAAGAATGCTAGAGACTGTTCCAAACATCAGTATGATAACCATAACTTTAACCCCAAGTAGAGGATGTCCTGTATAGTGGCCCAAAATTCAGAATAGAAAACCTGTAAGTGATAGAAAAAAATTCAATATATGCTTCTTGACCTATCACATAAACATGAATAAGAAGGACAACTGTATTTAAGAAAACTGAGATACATTAAAATGTACAGTAAATAGGTTCCTCAAGTTGCAAGGTAATGTACCAACATAATTAGCTACCAAGATCTTATACAAAATAACTAGAATCAAAATGAAAAGCACCTTTTGGTTAAAAAATAAAAAATAAAAAAATAAAAATAAAAAGCACCTTAGGAACAAGTCCATAACCAAGAAAGAAAGAGGGATAAGTACCAGATTTGCAATCACTGCAAGATTTCTAGGATCGTCTTCAGGCATTCCCTACTCTACTTTGCCAACAAGATCAACCCCAACATTGATTAACATTGATTATGTGTTAAATGTAATACTTTTCAGGTTGGTTTAATGCATATTTATAAGTGTTTATTATTTTATTTTTATTAGAATTCTTATTTTATTTTTATTTGTTTTATCATTAATTTCTTTATGAATTTTTTTTTTATTATGCTTTGAAATATATATATATATATATATATATATATATATATATATATATATATATATATATATATATATATATACTGTTGGGTTTCGTGATTAAAAAACGCAGCGGAAATTAAAATTTTTAATCACAAATCCTAAACCGAATCCAAGTAATTCAATTAATTGATTTAAAATTAGGTTTTTCAAATCTTACCACAAACGTAGAAGAGACAAGATTTTTGGAAGGCAAAGAAGAGGTTCACTCCAATGACACCTTACCTTGAGCTTTTGATTTTGGTAGTTCGGATCAAGATGTTTCCAAAAGAATCCATCCTCCACAAGCGTCCATACGAACAACCCTTGATTAAAATGAAAGACTTTATGTGCTACCACTTCTCTTGATTTCTCACAAATAAAGAACAAAAACATTATGTGTTTTAGTTTTTCTAAGAGGAGAAAAATGAATTTTTAGTGGCTAATGATTGAGTTAGTGAAACCCTAAAGAATATAACATATTTATAGACCTCTAATTATGGTTTCACTTACCAAAAAAAACTTTTTAGTAATTTCTCAATTATTATTGTTCTGATTTTATTTAAAATTAAATCAGAAATAATATTCTATTTATTTAAGATAACCTTTACCTTAAATAAATAAATAAACTATTTATTTATTTTCACAGAGCATATTTGGGCTTCTCAAACTCATATCCGTTTTTGGGCATGTTCTAAGTGTGTGACCCTATAGGTTCATATGACGTTGGCAGTGGGGTTTAAATATCTATTTAGGCCTACAAGTCATAAGTGGCCTCTAGCAAAACATTATGACTACCCAAGTCATGTGAAGTCAATAATCCGACATAAACTAATTTATAATAAATATTGTAATCCCTTTGTCACATGATATCTTGATTGAATATAAGGCATAGTTTTTGTCATTTATACTATCTAGAATGTTCCCACCTAATTAGGGGTCCACTATCCCCCTAAATAGGAACACATGGACAAGGGAGAAGACAGATCCGTCCAAGGAACTACCTCAAAGAGGAATCCTAACCGAAGAAGGAACACTCTCCTACAAAGATTATGATTCACTGATCCATAAGGAATCTCATTCCTCCCAGGTTTCAGTATTGCTATATATAGAACCCTATACCCCTCATAAGGGGACATCTCATTCACACACATTTAAGCTATCTCACCTCCTCCTTGCTTCTATTCTCTAACTTAGGCATCAGAGTGTGTGTGGGGATTCCCCTTACCTCTCACCTTACCCCTTGTTTCATGCTTTACAGGACGTCTAGCCTAGGAGTTCCGAAGATTAGTTATCAAGTGGTGCCGTCTGTAGGAACTCCTTGGGAAAAGCCATTCATTTACTTGTTAAGCTAAAGACACCTTCACTATGACTTCTAGCCCACTTTCAGCCCAAATTCCTGAGGCCAGCACCAACCCTTCTGCACCTATCCTTTTGATTGACCTTTCAAACCCTTTCCCAGCAATAATACCACCACCCAGCTTGCAGCATATTGGAGTCTCATCCGGACATGTACCTTCACTTTCGAAAAACACCCCGAGATACCCGTCCTTGGGTAAAGATCTCCCGTATTACACTCCGCTGCAGCACCATTGATCAATACCCTCAATACCTTTTCCAAGCCTATTAGAAACGCCAATAATAACCACTCCAAACCTAAACACCGTAACCCAAACACTCGGCTTTGACCAAGTAAGCAAAAAGGCCATGATAAAAAATATTCAGGCATAAATAGCCTTAATGCAACAACAGCTAAGCGTTATAATACAGAGCGGGCATACTGAATCGGCTCCAAATAATGATAATATAGCACCCCGACAAGCCCCAAGGACGAGCACAGGGAAGGGTAAAGCACCAGAAGGGGAGTGTAGTTCGTCCATCCCAGCTCTTGATGATTTAAAATTAGCGCAGAAGGTTGAGGAAGCAATTAACAAAGGCTGGACTAGACCTAGAAAGGAAGAAGAATGGGTGATGGATAGTAGAACTCCATTTGTCAGTAGAATAATTCAAACGGAGATTCCTATAAGTTTAGAATCCTGCAGCTTGATCAGTACGATGGGGCAGGAGACCCTATCAGTCATATATCGGCTTTCCGGACAAAGATGCTGCTCCAGAATGTGAACGATAGAATCATGTGCAGAGTCTTCCCAAGTATACTCACGAAGAGCACCCAAAAATGGTTTCATTGGCTCCCGGAGAATTCTGTCACTTCTTTTGAGGACCTAGCAGAGCAGTTTCATATCAGATTCAATATACCTCCTGCAAAAAACATCAATGACCTGCGGATGTGCCGATAGGAGGCTGATGAATCTCTATGAAGTTACCTTGATCGTTTCAATAAAACAGCTATGCAAATTGAGCACCTCGTTGATGAAGTTGCCATAGATGCTTTGAAAAATGGCACCAAACTCGGAAAGCTAAAAGACAAATTAATTATAAAGAGCCGAATACCTTTGCAGAGGCAATGGCGATAGCGGTCTGGATGATAAAGATGGACGAAGATAGGAGGATGCTTCGGGAAGAAGATAGGCCATCGATCAAGGATGAACGACCAAAACAGAGATGAGTAAGCTTCCCAAAAACAAATTTCAGAACTCCGACAGATAGATGACAGGGAAGCGGACATATATACACCCCTAAACACCTCTCGATCCAGGATCCTCATGTGGATCAAGCAGAATCGAGTGGAGATTACACCGGCCAAGAGAATCAGCCCAATCCAAAGATTTACTCATGACAGAAGCTAGTACTGCGAGTACCACAAAGAGTATGACCAAAACACAAAAGGCTGCAGAGAACTGAAGAGTGCCATAGAAAAACTGGTGCAGCAGGGAAAGCTTGATAATTTCACTGACACGTCGAGGGGACGCAGAAACCCAGAAAACCATGACCATGACAAAGCTGAGGCAAAGAAAGCTAGGAAAGAACCAATTGGGACGATCAACATGATTGTAGGAGGAGAAAACACCAAGAAACGGTTAAAGCACAATAGAGGAGAAAAAATGATACTTAGGAAAAGCGATAGCGTTTTCAACCTGGAAGACAATTTGCATATACATCACCCTCACTGCAATGCCCTGGTGATAACTGCATGCATAAATAAGTATCGGGTCAAAAGGCTACTGGTCGATAATGGGAGTGCTATCAATGTTTTATCTTAGAATGCGTACAAAGCTATGGGTGGCTCCATCACCAACTTAATGGCCATCCAGATTCCCATCACTAGTTTTTATGGGGGAACGGTGCAACTAATGGGGATTGTCAATCTGGACCTAGAATTCGGAAACCAAGAGGATGAGGAAATAAAAATTGTCCGGACTCCATTCAATGTGGTAGACATACCACTAGCCTATAATGGGATAATAGGACAACCGGTACTTTACGAAGCAGATTCAGTCACCAGCATCCGACAATTAACCATGAAAATTCCAGTCAAGAAGGGGACCCTTACTATTAGGGGAGATCAGCAAATGGCCAGACAATGCTATCAGATGACCATGAAGTCTCTAGTGGAGGCTTTTCATTTAGAGGCATGGGAAATTGAGAAGTAAGGTGCTAACCCACAACCGATGGAAGACATAGAGACATTACGAATCAAGGGAGGAAAGTCCGTGAAAATTGGCAATGCCCTTGATCTGAACATCAAAGACACAATAAGGGACGTCCTCACCAGACACTCTGAGGATTTTTCTTCTCAAGCCTCTGAGATCATCGGCATGGACCCGCGGGTTACCTGTCACTACCTAAACATCAAACCATGAGCTAAGCCAGTAGCACAGAAGAAAAGAACTTTTGCCTACGAAAGACAAAAGATCATTGCCGAGGAAATGGCAAAGCTATTGGCAGTCGGGTTCATTAAAGAGATTACTCACCCGGACTGGGTAGCCAATGTGGTACTCGTTAAAAAAGCAAATGGGAAATACAAAATATGTGTAGACTACACTGACCTCAACCGAGCATGCCTTAAAGACAGCTACCCATTACCAACGATTGATTAGCTCATTGATTCCACTGCTAGCCATGGCTTATACAGCTTCGTAGATGCTACCCAAGGTTATCACCAGATCCTTAAGAAAGAAGATCATGAGAAAACGTCTTTCGTCACGCATGAAGGGTTGTACTGCTACAAAGTGATGCCCTTCGAACTGAAAAATGTTAGAGCCACGTACCAAAAAATGATGAACCAAGTCCTCCAGAGCCAGATTGGAACCAGCATAGAGGTATATATGGATGACATCATCATTAAAAGCAAGCACCTGGAGCATCACCCAACAGACATGGATCGAGTCCTCTAGTTACTAAGCCAATCCAGGATCTTGAATCATGATAAATGCATCTTTGGAGTCCAGGCAGGCAAGTTCCTAGGGTTCATGATTTCTCACCGAGGTATTGAAGCCAACACAGAAAAAATGGAAGTCGTACTCAATATGGCGGCACCGAAGAGCATCCGCGATATACAAAAGCTAAATGGTAGAATAACCGCACTGGGGCATTTTATTTCTTGCTCGGCTAGGCAATGTCTACCATTGTTTCAAGCTCTCAAAAGTTCTAGTAAGTTTTAGTGGTTTGCTGATTGCTAGGCAGCATTTGAAGAAATTAAAAGATTATTGTCTTCCCCACCATTAATCAGTCGTCCGATACCGAATAAGACCTTATACTTATACCTTTTGATTGGTCGAGAATGCATTGCTTTAGTACTAGTAAGGGAAGAGGGAAGCCAGCAAAGCCCTATTTACTATGTCAGTAAGATGCTCCGAGGACCTGAAGTTCGATACCCCATACTAGACAAGTTAGCCTTAGCTGTGGTTCATGCTTCTCAAAAGCTTCGGCACTACTTATAAGCTCACCATATTGTAGTCCAATCCCATTTCCCATTGTAAAAAATATTATAGAGACCAAAGACTTCAGGCAGGCTAGTGCAATGGTCGGTCTTACTCAACGAGTTTGATATTGATTACGAGCCCCGGCAGCAGATGAAAGACCAGGCATTAGCAGATTTTGTACAAGAAATGGCTCTGAAAGATATAGCCTTGACCAAGATACTAGAATGGAAGCTCTATGTTGATGGAGCATCCTCAGCTCAGGGTTTTAGCACGGGAATAATCCTCAAGGGGCCGTATAAAGTTCATATCCAGTACACAGTCCGCATAGAGTATAATGCCACCAATAATGTAGTCAAATACGAAGCACTCATCACAGGTTTGAAGCTAGCCACTGAAGTCAGGGCCGAACACCTCATCATACACTCAGATTCCCAACTAGTAGTTAACCAAGTCAACGGAGCATTTCAAGTCAAAGATACCTGCATTGCTAAGTACGTAGACAAAGCCAGGCGACTTTTACAACACATCGAGCAAGACGGAGGCCAATGGAAGATTATCCAAATTCCCAGGGAAGATAACAATGAGGTCGATTACCTTACTAAATCTGCAGTCGAGAACAGTTAAGCATTTAAGGATATGAATTTCACTAAATCACTAACCAGTCCCAACACAAAGGACACTGAAGTTTTTAGAACATAAGTAGTCTCGGAATGGATACAACCCATAATCCAATATCTTGAGCATGGCACACTCCCAGAAGATAAGTTGCAAGCTCAGAAGCTCAAGGCCAAAGCAGCCCACTATTCCGTCCACCAAGGGGAGCTCTACCAAAAATCCCTATCGCACCCCTGGTCAAAGTGTGTTTCCCTGGAGGAGGGAAATTACATACTCCGAGAAATCCATAAAGGAATCTGCGGTGCACATGAGTCCTACTATTCGCTCACTAGAAAGGCTTTGCTCCAAGGGTATTACTGGCCCACCATGTCCAAGGATGCCTAGCAGCTAGCACAATCATGTCCCTAGTGCCAGCATTATGCCTGACTTAGCCATAAATCTTCTAGGCCTCTGCATCCCATCAGCAGCCCTTAGCCTTTTGCCATGTGGGGGATGGAAAACTTGGGTCCTTTTCCTCCCTCTACCTCGTAGAAAAAGTTCTTAATCGTGGCCATTGACAATTTTATGAAATGGATAAAAGCAGAAGCAGTCCCAACCATCACAAAAGCCCGGATATAGCACTTTTTCTAGAAGGAGATCATTTGTAGATTTGGCATCCCCCACACTTCAATTACAGACAACGATAAATAGTTTGACAACCATAAGTTTAGAAGTTTCTACACGGACCTTGGAATCAAACTGCGCTTTACCTCAGTAGCTCACCTGTAGATGAACGGATAAACTAAGGTCACCAACAGAATCCTCATGCAAGGGTTAAAGAAAAGACTCGACAAAAAGAAAGGGAACTAGGTCGAAGAGCTAAACAACGTAATTTGGGCCTACAGAACCACACCCCAATCGTCCATTGGCGAAACACCATTCAGACTGACTTATGGCATGGATGCAGTAATTCCAGTGGAGGTTGGGTCCCTAAGTTATCGGGTAAGCCAAGACCTTGACCACGCTGTCAATAGCGTCGATGCACATATATGCCTTGATGTACTAGAGGAATGAAGAGAACAAGCGGCAGCAATGGCTGAGGCACATCGGCAAAGAATAACCTGGTACCACCATCTACATAAACCAATAGAGAATTTTAGGACGGGTGACTGGGTACTCAGAAGAGCAGATATTGGCAAAGGAACCTCGGGCACCGATAAATTAGGTCTAAATTGGGAAGGCCCGTATCAGATCTCAAAATGCACAACAAAGAGGGCGTACATACTAAGAGAAAGAGGAGGCAGAGAACTACCGAGGTTCTAGAACTCAGACTCTCTCAGGAAATATTATTAGTAATCTTGTACTTAAATACCCAATATGATTCAATAATAAAAAGTATCTTCATTGATAAAGAATGTCTTTACACATGATTGGTTCCAAAAAAAAAAGATAGAAGATACATATCAACCTATACATATCTACTCTAGTATTTGAACATCCGAACCCCCAGTCCCAGAAATTAAGGGGGAAACAACATCGATAGCCTCTGGATGCTCGCCAAACCTAGTTATAACAATGGCCTCTTCAGACTCCCTCATAGGAAAGGAACCAGCTTTTCGACGGGCATCCTCCTCCGCAGTAAGCTTGGCCAGATCAGCTAGAGTTATCCGATCTAAGGCCCCCAAGTCCAATCCTAAGTCTTGAGAGAGCAGGATCCTTTTGCACTCAGCCTGGTACGCCTTGAGAAACCCCCCCACCATGCTTTGATATGCCTTCTTAGCGTTCGCACAAGATTTCTCAAGCTCCACCAGCCTCCTATGAATCTTAGCAATCTGAAGATCCTGCTCCTCAATCCTCCTTGTCAGTTGGGCCTAGCTATGTTCCAATTCAGAAACCTTTTTCTGATTCACCTCCGCATCAGATTTGGCCTACGCATATCTTGTATGGCAGTGCTCCAGAGCTGCCTTGGCGCTATCCAGTTTTTTCTCAAAATCTATAGCTATCGTCCCCACCTCAATTTCCTTTAAGTTGTACTGGCTTTTCAAGTAGAAGTACTGATCCTTCGCCAGCAACAAGGCCTGAGTCATCTGCCAAAAATAACCAGGCAACTTAGTCAAAAATCCATTACAATAGTTGTATCAAGTAGCAGAAACTCCTTTACCTCCAGCGACTAGCCGATCATGGAATCTAGCAATCCATCCGGTCCTTCCTCCGACCAACGCTTCATGTCACCGGGTAACCGCAGCGACTCGGCGTACTGGTCCCATACTTAACTGTTGGAGATGCTCAAGGGCTTCATCTTTTTCAATATCCAGCCTCGTATATCCGGACAACCAGATAACCGGGGGCACTAGACATAAATCTCTACGTCCAGCCCCTTTGCATCTGACCCTGTGTCGATCAGCTGCCTTTTTCTTCTCCCGACCCACTCTGGTCGCTCACTTTCCATCGATGCCTTACCCTTAGGGTCGGCGGGAACAACCTCCAAAGCCAGAGGAGCCTCAGTTTCTAGGGAAGGAGAATTCCGGCCCTCCTCCACTGCAGTTGGCTCATCTACTAGGGAAATCCTACCTGTAAAATCAAAAAATTCAACCATCTATAGATGGAAAAATAAGACTATCAGACAAAACAAAGCTCAAACCAAAATAATCATACCAGGGGAATGGTTGCGACTCGAATAGACCCTCCACAGATACCTCCGGGATGCATCTTTCACAGATCAAGCTTCGATAAGTCCGTCTAGATGTAGCCGTAAAACAAACTCCATATCAGGATCGAAAAGTTTTGCTAAACAGGTCATTTTATGACACTCGTCTGACCACATCCTCCGGACATCCAGGAAGTCCGATTGATGCTCCACAATGAAAAAATAGTATTTCCACTTCTTATGGAGATCCAGAAGTTTAACAAAAAGTGAATGGTTGGGTACGGCCAAAAGGGAGAACATCAGCTCTCCCTTCTTCCTAGTCAGCCTATACAAATACCGGAGGACATCTAGATTGGGAACCCTACCCTCTTTATACATCAACTAGAGGAACCCGGTTAGTGTCCTATAACTATTCGGATGAAGCTGACCGGGAGCAATGTTATTCCTATTAAGAAAGTCTTTGACAAAGGGATCTAAGGGAAATTTCAAACCCCCCTTTAACTGGTTGAAGTACACTACTAATCTACTTAGCCCCGATAAAAGGGTATGAGCCCTAAACCTTCTATCTATAGTGTGGAGGGCATAATCAGCGGGGATGCAGAACTACCGCCGATACCACCCTAGTAATTCGCTATCTATATTGGACACAAAGAGGTCAGAGCTTATTTCTTCTCGGGGAGCCATAACAAAGAAAGGGACAAAAACCAAATGATAGAAAAGGGGCAAAAAGAGGAGGAAGAAAAGATGAAAAGAATCACCTGGTCACCTCAAGCAAGAATTATGGCAGAAAGGAATAGAAATAGTAGAGGCAGTAGAAATGCAGCAAAAATAGAATAAACAAGAGAAGAAAGTAAAATGTGCCAGTTAGCAAGCGCAACAATGTTTATAGAGACACGGAAGGACCTGAAAGCATGCCATTAACTACCCTCATTATTACTGCACTCCTCCCTAGGCCACCAAGGGCCTATTGGGAATGAAATAACCCATTAGGCGAGGAGTCACAATAATGGTTGTACGAGCATTTCATTTACTGACACATGAAATGACACATCAATCACGTGATCTCAAGAGTTGAAATAAAGCCACCATATGTTGGCCCACCCACATCTTCGAGTGGGCCGCTCCATCAAGCAACTTGGGAGACGTTTCAAGCATCACTCCCAGCCCATTCCGAACATGTAAGCCTTGTGCCCCTGAGCCGAGCATCTAAGTCTTGTTCACATAAGTCTAGTGACTGAAGCTGGCACCCTCAGGTCGCTTCCTTAGTACTGAGGTTCCGAGCATGTAAGCCTCGTGCCCCTGAGCCGAGCACCTAAAGTCTCATTCATATAAGTCCAATGACTGAAGCTGGCACCCTCAGGTCGCTTCCGTAGTACTGAGGTTCCGAACATGTAAGCCTCACACCCCTGAGCCGAGCACCTAAAGTCTCGTTCACATAAGTCTAGTGACTGAATTTGGCACCCTCAGGTCGCTTCCATAGTACTGAGGTTCCGAACATGTAAGCCTTGTGCCCTTAAGTCGAGCATCTAAGTCTCGTTCACATAAGTCTAGTGACTGAAGCTGGCACCCTCAGGTCACTTCTGTAGTACTGAGGTTCCAAGCATGAAAGCCTCGTGCCCCTAAGCTGAGCATCTACAAATCCAGTGATGACTGGTTCCATCTTGTTCTAAAATGGACGGGTTAATCTATTGCGGTGATCATACTCACTCATTAGGTACCCCAGTTCCACATATTACGATTCGATGACGACCAACCAAAATACTCGACACCAAGCTCTGCTTATTGTGACTAAGGTTGGCCACCTCAACTCACTTGCATCTTATAACCCATATAAAGGCATTTGCAACCTACTCGGACGCAACAAACATAAATATCCGAATACTCCCGAGGGGGGGGGACTCTTGATACTATCTAGAATGTTCCCACCTGATTAGGGGTCCTCTATCCCCCTAAATAGGAACACATGGACAAGGGAGAAGACATATCTATCCAAGGAACTACCTCAAAGAGGAATCCTAACCGAAGAAGGAACACTCTCCTATAAAGATTATGATTCACTGATCCATAAGGAATCCCATTCCTCCCAGGTTTCAGTATTGCTATATATAGAACCTTATATCCCTTATAAGGGGACATCTCATTCACACACATTTAAGCTATCTCACCTCCTCCCTGCTTCTATTCTCTAACTTAGGCATCGGAGTGTTTGTGGGGATTCCCCCCATCTCTCATCTTGCCCCCTATTTCGTGCTTTGCAGGACGTCTAGCCCAGGAGTTTTGGAGATTAGTTATCAGTCATCCTTATATAATTCAATCATATTATTTCTTGACTATAAGTAGACTGATAATGATAACTCTTTATCAATTCACTTTAGCATGACTATGCATTTTCCTCAGTCTATCTTATCAAGGGCTCTATAAATATCTTACTCAGATTAAATGAGGAACAAATTCCTTCTCAATCACTCACATTCCTCACATAACTCATTTCATATCCAACAACAATCTATTTAATCATCATATTTTAGATAATGTTAGATTGTGTCAAAATATATAATAGTTATGTAGAAATCCATGATGATTTCAGGGTTAAAGGACTAAATCAATATTATTATAATGAGAATTACTTATGTCAATTATCTATGTAGTATTCTCATGATGGATCAATCCAACACATTATTTCCCAAATAAGTACCTATGAGTTGACTTAATATCTCATATTGTTATGACTAGGTATAATTTGAATAGAACTCATATTTAATCTAAGGGTTTTACTATCAAGTCACATACTTGATGACCTTAGTAAGAATTTACTATTCAAGTAATTATCATAACACAAAATGATAATGAAAAATATCTCTTTATTAAATAAAATGATAAAGTCAAAACATGGTCATACATGATTGAACTATTGCATATCACTAACATATGCATACATACATACTTTAAAGTTTAATTAGTAAAGATGCAATGATGAAATGAGACATGCAATAATGAAAGAAGACATAATTATGAAACAATAAAAAAGAAGAAGAAAAAAATAAATAATGTGAGGAATGGATATAAAAGAGAAGGAGGCATTGCTCGGGAAGGAAGTTACTTACAAAAAAAAAAGAAATTTTATAAAAGGGAAGAAGTGAATGAGAAGAAAGAGATTGGTGGGAAAAGAGTCAGAATAAAAGAGTTTTATTTTCTCTTTAGTTGTTAAATATATTTCTTTATTGCATTTTCAGAATATTATGGTTGTGATGTGTAGCTAAATTTATTTATGTTGGGGATTGTTAAACTTATTTTAATTTAAGTTTATTCATATATTAGTTTTTCTTTTATACTGCATTAAGCATTCATTGGGCTTAATTATTTATGATTTGGTCATTCATAATTGATTTTTAATTATGGTTAATTATTGAGAAATATTAATCTTAAGAGATATATGAATGCTTGATTAATTGATTTAAGTCTATAGATAGCTTAAATTATTTTAATTTCAATTGGTTATACTTCATAATTTATTTACTAAATTTGATTAGGTTTTAATTTAATGAGAATTAGTTAAGGCCTTTTCAATTGATAGAAATAAATTAAGTAATTTTACTTGAGAAAGATTAATTATTACCTTTGAAACCCTAAGAATTGCAATAGAAAGAAAACTAATTTTTTGTGATCAGCTTAATTAAAATAAAGTGATACAATCCCTAACATTTATTCTATCATTTAATTATTAAAATTTAAGTTAATTGATTTTATTATTTAGTTTCATTTTGGCTATTAAAACTTAGCAATTATAATTCACTTAAAATTTGATTCTTACATAAGTTAAAAGTAAAATTAATAGTTGAACAAACATTCAATCATTATGGGATTGACTTTTACTTATTCTTTATTACTTGATGAACTTGTATGCTTGCGAGAACCAACCAAGTTTTCAGCGCTATTGTCGGGGATTGAATAAGTTTAACAATATAATTGGTTTTGTTTTATTTGATTTAAGCTATTTATATTTTAAATTTGGATAGTTATTTATTTATTTATTTTCTTTTATTATTTATTATTTATTTTATTTTAATTAATTGTTTTGGTGTATGCATAATACTCAAATAACAGTGACAAATCCTCTTATTTTTGTTCCAGAACTTACACGGTTTGAAAGAGAGAATATGAGGCATTCTTAAGAGAAATAAAGTGTCATGGTATAGTAATAAGCAGAAGAAAGAACACTTTTAGATTTTGGCATGCCAAGTCTAGATGGTACAAGGCAAAGTATTACTAGGCCAACAATCAACGCCAATAATTTTAAGATTAAACCAACTTTACTTCAAATGATTCAGTCAAGTGTTCAATTTTATGGCTTGACAAATGAAGACCCCAATGCTCATATTGCAAATTTTGTAGAAATCTGTGATACTTTTAAATATAATGGGGTGTTGGATGATGCAATTTGCTCAAGGCTCTTTCCATTCATCTTGAAGGATAGAGCTAAGGCATGGTTGAACTCATAGCCATTAGCTTCAATCACAATATAGGATTTATTGGCAAAAGCTTTTTCGCAAAATATTTTCCACCTTCAAAGATAGTAAAGATTATCAAAGATATCACCACCTTTCAATAATTTGACATGGAATCATTGAGTGATGCATGGGAGAGATTCAAAGAGTTGCTAAGAAACTGTCCTCATCACGGTTTGTCAAAGGATGTGCTCATCAGAACTTTTTATAATGGTATTACTGTTAGTGATATGCACTAGGTCAATCATTTGATTATGTATTGACTTTCTTATTTTATTAATAAAGAGGTATTTCATTATCATTTGATTTTATGATAATTATATGAATGGTTAATTCTTACTAAGGCCATCAAGTATGTGACTTGATAGTAAAACCCTTAGATTAAAATAAGAGTTCTATTCTAATTATCCCTAAGCCATTTATTAATTATATAAATATTAAAGTATTAAGGCTAGTATGATGTTGACTGATGGTTATGTTTTACTAATCATGAATATGAGATATTAAGTCAACTCATAGGTACATGATGAGAGATCATGTACTGGATTGACCCACTATGAGAATACTACATAGAATATTATCATAAGTATTTCTCATCATAGTAATTTTATTTCGGTCATTTGACCTTGAAATCATCATGGATTTCTACATAGCTATTTTATGTTTTGACACATTCTAACATTGTTTTTAACCAGACGATTAGATAGGATGTTGTTGGATATGAAATTAGTTATATGAGGAATGTGAGTGATTTAGAAGGAATTTATCCTTCATTAATATGAGAAAGATATTTATGGGCCCCTAGATAAGATAGACTAAAGGAAAATGTATGGCCATGCTGAAATGAATTGATAAAGAGTTATCATTTTCAGTCTACTTGGAATCAAGTTAGAATATTGAACTATATAAGGATGACATTCTATGCCTTATGTTTAATTAAGATATCATGTGATAAAGGGACGATAAAATTCACTGTAATTAGGTTAAGTTGGATTATTGACTTCATATGACTTGGGTAGTTATAATGTCTTACTAGAGGCCACTTATGACTTGTAGGCCTAAATAGAGATTTAGGCCCACTGCCAATGTTATGTGAACCTACAGAGTCACACACTTAGAACAAGCCCAAAGCGATTATGGGTTTAATAAGCCCAAAATAAACTCTATGAAAAAAAATAATTAAAGTGTTTTATTTATTTATTTAAGATAAATGTTATTTTAAATAAATAAATAAGATATTATTTCTGATTTGTTTTTAAAACAAAATCAGAATGTAATAAATGAAAATTACCAAAAAGGTTTTTGGTAAATGAAACCTTAATTTGGAGTCTATAAATATTTTATATTCTCTAGGATTTAATAGTTTTGTTTTCCCTGCCTCCAAAAATGGTTTTCTCTCTTCCTAGAAAACAAATATAGAGTTTTTCTTTTGTTCTTGATTTGTGAGACAATCAAGAAGGTTGCTAGCACACACTCCAATTCATTTTATGAAGGGCTATTCATGTGGATTCCTATAGAGGACGCATCCTTTTGGAGACTTTTTGATCCGAACAACCAAAGCAAAAAGCTCAAGGTAAGGTGTCACCAGTGTGAACCTCCTCTTATCCTTCCAGAAAATCTTGCCTCTTCTGCATTTTAGTGAGATTCTTGAAACTCTAGATTTAATCAAGTAGTCGAATTACATGGATCCAGGTTTGGGAATGTCATAAAATTTTAATTTTCCGCTACGTTTGTATCGCGAAACCCCAACAATTACTTGATCCAGTAGAGACACCATTGATCCAGTCGTTGGAGGTTCTTTGATGCGAAAAATAGTTGAGGCTACATTTGCAGTTTTAGAAGAGATGGTAAATAATAATTGTCTTTTGCCATTAAAGCTTCAAAATCCACCAAGGCAAGGAGGCAGAATCAGGGTAGACACAGTGACAACCCTTCAAGCTCAGATTGCTGCATTGATAAAACAACTTGACAACTTCACCAATAAAAATAATTCAGCCCCTTCAGGTGAAAGTTATAATTTATTGGGTTACTATAATAATGAATTTGGTGTTTTTAATGCAGTTATGATGGGAGATGGATACCAAGAGCAAGTCAACTTTATTGGGAATCAATTTCAAGGAAAACAGGGTAACAATCCAATCTTGAACACTTACAATTCAGGATGGAGGAATCACCCAAATTTTATTTTGGAATAATAATAACAATTTGGTTCCCCAAGGCTTTTAGAATAACATGACAAGGCAAGCACCTCCAAGTTTTCAACAACCTCATCAAGATCATATGGCCCCAATGGAAAATAAATTAGATAAATTTTTGGAGTCTATGTCCAACAAAATGAGCCATCAAGATGAAAATCAAAAGTGGATGGAAGTAAAATTTGATCAGATAGTTAAAAACCATTCATATTCAATTCACAATATTGAGGTATAGTTGGGTCAACTGGCTAATACATTAGCATAAAGAAATCAAGGGAATCTTCCAAGCAATACCGAAACAAATCCAAATGAGCAGCTGAAAGCAATTACACTTAGAAGCGATAAAGAGATAAGGTCAGGAGATGAGCTCAAGAAAGAAGAGGTGAAGACTCAAGAAAAGAAAATTCAAAATGGTGATAATGACTCTAAAGAAGGCAAAAAGCAATAAGTAAAGGACAGTGATGGGAAAGAGCAACTGTCTATGCCAAATTCATAGAAATATGAGACAAGGATGCCTTTTCCATAAAGATTAAAGAAGCCTAATGATGAAAAGAGGTTTGTTAAGTTTTTAAAGACTTTTAAAAAGCTTGAACTTAATATTCCTTTTGCTAATGCTCTTTTAGAGATGCCAGAATATAAGAAAGTATCTTAAGGATATTATCACCAACAAAAGGAGATGAGATGACAACCAGACTGTGGAATTAATAAAGACCTGTAGTTCCATTATCACTCGTAAAATACCAACTAAATTAAACGACCCATGGAGCTTTACTCTTCCTTGTGTAGTTAGTGTTCAAGAATTTCCTAGTTGTTTATGTGATTTAGGAGTAAGTATTAACATTATACCATTTTCTCTTTTTAGGAAATTACAACTTGGTGCGTTAACATCTACGAACATGACTTTGCAACTTATGGATCATTCTACAAAGAAACCATATGGGATCATTGACGATGTTTTGGTTAAGGTAGTTAAATTTAGTTTTCTTATGGATTTTGTAGTTTTGGATTTGGAAGAAGATAGTAAGTGTCATCTAATTCTTAGGAGACCATTTTTAAATACTAGGAGAGCCATTATAGATGTTCATGAAGGGAAAATCACTCTAAGGGTTGGTAATAAGAGTGTAGAATTTATGATGCCTAGGTTGATAAAATACCCAATAGAAGAGAAATTTTGCATGAGAGTGAAAGTTATATATGAGTGTATGAGGGAAGTGAATTTGAATAAAGAAATTCTTGACAAAAGTCTAGAGTATGAAGTAGATAGTGAACCCTTATAAGAAGTCACTTTTGTTAAACCTAAAATTTTAGTGCGTAGTGACAACCCTACTCCCCCATATGTTATTAAACCACCTAAATTAGAGCTTAAACTGTTGCCTACCCATTTGAGATATGCTTTCTTAGGGAAGGGAAACACTTTACCCATTATCATTTCCAATAAGATGTCCATTGAATAAGAAAAAAGGGTATGTGAAATAGTAAGAAATAGGGTGAAGTCAATTGGGTGGTAGATTTTAGACATTAAAGGAATTAGTCCTTTAATTGTTATGCACAAAACCCATATGGAAGAAGGGAGTAGAGTTGTCATAGAGAGACAAAAGCACTTAAATCTAAACATGAAAGAGGTGGTAAAAAAGGAGATTATCAAGTTGTTGGATGCAGGCATTATTTACCCAATTTTTAATAGTGAGTGGGTAAGCCCAGTGCAGTGTGTACCAAAAAACAGTGAAATGACTGTCATGAAAAATGAAGTAGGTGAGCTGATTTCAAAGAGGATGGCTAATGGGTGGAGAGTATATATCGATTACCGAAAATTGAACTCAACCACAAGGAATGACCATTTTCCTCTACCGTTTATTGACTAAATGTTGGACAGGATAGCAAGGTATGCATACTACTATTTCTTGGATTGTTATTTGGGCTACAACCAAATTTTTATTTTTCCAAATGATTAGGAGAAAACAACATTTGCATGCCCATATGGACCTTTTACTTACCGACGCATGCCTTTCGGATTGTGCAATGCACCAGTTACTTTTTAGAGATTTATGACAATAATTTTTTCTAATCTCATTGAGAACATCATGGAGGTATTTATGGATAATTTTTTTATTTTTAGTGATTCTTTTGAATTATGTTTGTCTAACCTTAACAAGGTTTTTAAAAGATGTGAAGAAGCTAACCTTATTCTTAACTAGTAAAAGTGTCATTTTATGGTAGAGAAAGGGATAGTCCTTCATTATAAAATTTCAAGTGGAGGGATCGAGGTAGATCAAGCTAAAATAGAGATTATTAAGAAGCTGCCACCTCTAACATCAATCAAAGGAGTTCAAGGATTTTTAGGACATACAGGTTTTTATAGGCATTTCATTAAAAAATTTTCTTTAATTGCTAAGCCTTTAACCCAATTGTTAGTTAAAGATGCTCCTTTTAATTTTAATAATGATTATTTAAATGCTTTTAACAGGTTGAAGGAGGCTTTCATTTCAGCACTAATTATTTCACCTTCGGATTGGACACTTCCTTTTGAGATCATGTGCGATGCAAGTGACCATGTAGTGGGTGCAATGCTTGGTTAGAGGAAAGAAAACAAGCTTCATGTCATATATTATACAAGTAGAACGCTTATAGAGGCCCAGTTGAATTACACCACAACTGACAAATAGATGTTGGCGGTGGTTTTTACTGTTGATAAATTCAAGTCATATTTACTTGGTTCAAAGGTTATTATTTTCAATGATTAAGCAATAAAATATCTCTTGGCTAAGAAGGATGCAAAACCACGTCTTATTCATTGGGTGTTACTTTTGTAAGAGTTTGACTTTGAGATAAAAAATAAGAAAGGTTTTGAGAATGTTGTAGCTGACCATTTGTCCAGATTAGAGGGTTATAAACAAATAAAGCAAGAAAAGGGTATCAATGATGAATTTCCTAATGCTTTATTGTTAACAGTTCAAAATTTTAGTGCTTTATGGTTTACAGACATTGTCAACTGTTTAACATATGGAGTGTTACCACTAGAATTCTCTTATCAACAAAGGAAGCATTTCCTTTATGATGTGAAGCACTATCTGTGGGAGGATCCATTTCTCTATAAGATTTATAAAGATGGGCTTATTAGAAGGTGTGTTCCTGAAATTGAAAAGTTAAAAATTTTGTCTCATTGTCATGATTCTGCATATGGTGGGCATTTTGGAGCAATAAAAACTCCTACAAATGTGTTGGAAAGTGGGTTTTTCTAGCCTACTTTATTCAAAGATACTAAGAAGTATATGGAACATTGTGATAAATGTCAAAGACGTGAGAATATCTCTAAGAGGAATGAAATGTGAGATGGAATGAGATTTATATATAGGGAGCGATTATACATAAACCTGTTTGGAGTAGTATTCCTTAGACTTGTAGTATTGCCTTAATTACGAGAGAAATAGACTTACTTTATAGAATAATCTCCACAATTAGGAATAAAATAGCTTCATTCCTAATTGAGGATGTAGTTTTCTCTTTCAGTTATCACTATTAAAAAAGTAAGGAAAAAAAGTGCTTTAACCAAGCTGCATACATTGGTTGATACAAAAAGCTATTTTAAATACACTTAAACAAGCTAACTAAACCATAATTACAGAAGTAAAACCATCGATGAACCTTCATGCTGAATAAAGATGAAACACTTTGAGACAATTCTTGGAAACTTAGAATAGTTGAGTGCATATAGCTGCTACTAGCTTTGCTCTCAACAGAAATCTCATACTTATGATTTTTGACTGTCACGACAGGGAAGAATAAGAGACAATATGGTTATTCATTATGTGATTACATAATCAAATTGGGAAAAGTCAAGATCATTTTTAGCTGATTGAATATTTGTCTATAGTATAGTAAACTGTTTGGCCCAGTTGTTTTGAAAGATAATCATGCTCTTGTCTGGGTTAAATCTTACTGGGCAGTTACTAATGCTTCCAAGCACTTGTTGCTTTATGGGGTCATATCTTGCTGCCTCTGAAACTATTTGAATGATAACTGGAAGGTCATTAGCATGCTCCCTGTAACCACAATTATAATCAAAAAGTCTAGAGGTAGCATCCTCAAGTGTATCTATTACCAAATTGAGATTCTGCCATTTCTTATATTGATGTGGATGAGGCAGCATTGAAGTTTATGGATGGATTTGATATAGTGGGTGTGCCCACTTGGGCTTTAAATGGACATTCGTGGCGACACCGATTAACTTACAAGACCCATAATATATCAAATTGAAGCTAACTCAAAGAGTTATAATGGGTGCTACACACTTTATTTGTAGCAATCCATCTTTAGGCCCAAATTCTTTTGTTTAGGGCCTTAAATTTGACTTTAAAGTTTGTCTCTTTTTTTAGAGTTTTTTTTATTTTTTGTTTTTTTGGTTTTAAGGTTTTTCCTTAGGCACTATTTATTTGCATCTTTGAGTTGTTTTCATACAGTTTTTGATGAATTAAAATAAATTACAGATGTAATTCTCCCAATTCCCCTAGTATTCTTTGAATCAACAGGGTTTGGTTTATTATTTTTGAGTATTCTTAGAATCAATGAATTCAATTCTCTCTCTCAACGCTTCCGCTACATCATATCTGTAACTCTTTCAAGTTCACTATAGGAACTACGATGTCCAATTCATTGCATAACTATGTTTGCATACAGATTTGATGTTGCATTTAAAGTATCAACAGAGAAGTATCCTCGATTACTGACAAGATAACTAACTACATTCACATTGGTGACATCAATAACTAGTGTAATGAGTTTACTTTCAGAATTTATGAGTTGAACTAAAATATAGTGTTGAGAAACATGTATCGAGGATAGTTGGCGCAACATTGGAAAAGCCTGGATCTGCTGTTCACCTACCAATCGAGCTTGCAATAATTCTATAAATTCCTAGTAACTTTTAGGAGTAACATCTATAGTAGTAAAGCTTAGGATAAACTTGTGATGCTTGGGAGCTAATACTAATGGTGGGGATGACCAAGTTTGATATGATTGGATGCTAATCCAGCAAACCCATATTGACAACATGTTATAAGAAAACTTCATCATTATTAGATTAGGCAGTTTAAGGAAGGGGATGTTTTTTTTTTTTTTTTTTTGGGAAAAGCTAAGGAGATTGTTAGATGTTTAGAGAAAGGGAAATGGGGCAGCTATGATGCACGGACAATTCAATAAAGGGTGGGAATTTTTGCACTCCGCCTATTGATATTTGCACTCTATTTTTGCCTTTTTAGAATTATAAATTACATAACTATCCTCTATTGAAACTTTTTATTCTGTTATTAATTACAATTACTGAACAATCAATTTTTTTTTTCATTTTCCTTCCAAATTCATTGTTTGATGTTTAACATTGTAAAATTACTTGTAATTGAATATTTTTTTTGCATTAATAAAATTCAATATGGTTAGTTTTTTTTTTTTTTTTTTTTTTTTAAGAACTCTTTAACTTTTAACTTATATATATTGATTGTCAAATTCTTTAACTTTTAACTTATGTTGATTGTCAAATTTGCACAAATTATAGTAAATAATATATCTTTTATTTTTTATGAAGAGGTTTTTTTTTTTTAATATTATATGCATATAATTTTATTTTTTATTTATTAATTTTTTTTATTTCTATCATCATTTTTTAAAAAAATAATTTAAAACTCAAATTATGTGATTAAAAAAATCATTATAAAAATTCAAAAAAAAATTATCATATAAAAAGTATTCATGAATTCAATGAATAGAACTAAAATCAATTTACATGTAATTTAGATCAAATATATCCCAGAAAATACTCTAATTAAACTATACTACAAAAAGTCAATTTTAAAAAAATATAGTACTTACTTTTTTATTAGTAATATGTTATAACACTTGTCTTAAAAATTAAAATTATAACAATTTTTTATATGATAAATTATCATTAAATTTTTAGAATATATGTTTTTAATCTTATAATTTGATTTTTATATTATTTTTTAAAAAAATATGATAAGAAAAGTAAAAATAAAATAATGTGCATATGATATTAAAAAAATGTTCATAAAAGTAAAAATTAAAAAATTGTTCATAAATATTGAAGAAAGATTGTCATTTTTTTTTTTATAATTCATGCAAGTTTTATAATTGTCTTAAATTAAAAAGTAATGAATGCTTATAAAAAAAGTAATTGACTATGCTAATTTTTTTAATGAAAAAAAAAAGATGTAAGCTTAGGCACAATTAGTTTTATAATTCAAAACATTAGATAAAAAAAAATTAAAAAGAGTATAATTTGAGAATAGCAGTTAATGAAAAAAAAACATTTTAAACTAAACGTAATGATGTAACCTAAAATTTCAAAAAATAAAAGAAGTGAAAAAACAAATAGATGAAGTACAAAAATCCCCTTCCATCAATAAATAGGTGTTTTCCTACGTCACAAACATTTCTATATGATAATCTTTAAGAAATTCTCGGGACTGTTTTGGTAAATTTTAAAAATTAGGACTTCCATTTTATATTTAGGTGGCATAATCTCCCATATTTATTAAAAAGTTACATTTTTTTTAGTTTTTTCTAAATAAGAAAAAAATAAAATTTAAAATGAAGTTAGTATTTTTCTTAACTAAATAAAATTATTAATAATTATATTATTAGTTGGTAGTAATAAATAACTTTTTCAATATTATTATATAAAAATTATATTTATATATTTTTAATATTTAGTTATTGTATTCTATATATTTAATATTTATATGTTTCCTTTTCATTTCGTGCAATTTTAGAAGACGTCAATAAGAAAATTAAGAATAAAAATGCTAATGAAGTAAAAGATTTTATAAATTGATAAATAAAATTGCTAATAGATATTGTGAATAAATTTTTTATATTTTAATTTTAGTGTATTGTTATTATTATTTTTTAACTTTAGGTATAATAAAATAGAAAATGGGCTATTTATTATTGAAAATTTTTTATGATTAATAATGTTATTGCTATGTTCAAATAATAAGATGACATGAAAATTTGTTGATATTAGAGTTATAAAAGAGTTTTTTACTTATAAATTTTGTTATCATTTTTTTATATTTCAAAATTACTTTTTGTGATAATGAATACGGCTAATCATAAAAAATAGATTTTGGATTATATACACTCACTGATCTCCATATTGTTTTTATATTTATAAATCTATCTCAATATTTTTAATATTTATAAATTGATCATAGTATCCTATATCCTATATTTTCTGAAAAAAAAAAAAAAAAGTCATTTTTCTAGATTTATGTTCTCATTTTTCATTTCCTTACATATGTGTCCGTGCTATTTAGGTGGACAACGATGATCGGGAAGGAAAATTTCCTTTTTGCTATTACTACTATTTCAAGCATAGGACCAGACCAATTATTCTGTGGTTTTTATATTGTTCACATTGATAGTGAGTCCATTAGATTTTCAATATTTCTATGCCCCTTTTTATTTCTTCAGGAAGATTTCATTGATCAAAGTAAAATTTTACAAGTGATGCATAAAGTGTAAAAATTTCTAACTCTAAAACTTGCAAATAGATCAAATAAAGTCAATTTTAATAATAAGAATCTATCCAAATTTCAACAAGCTGTAATATAAAAATATCACATGATGTAAAACACCAATACTTCTCTTTTATGGTTAAATTTCTCATCACTAGCCCCTTAACTAATCTAATCATTTAGCTAAAATACACTATTAATGGATTTTATTTACGAGTATCAGTAAGCTTGTACATCATAACTAATACTATTTTTATTATATTCAATCGTTATGGTTATTATTTTATTTTTAACGTTCTTTTTTAACTTTTTAAACATTAGGTTGCAATTTTAAAATTATTTTACCATTGAAAATGATTTCTAAAACTATACAAGAAGTCTTCGAGAAGAATTACATCATAAGTCTTCAAGATTTGTTGTTCTCATCTAATAAATAATTATCAAAATAGATGTGATTTAGTTTTGAAAAAAAAATTATAATTAACATATTTAAATTATTAAAACAAACATTTTTTTAATAAATAATAAAAATTTCAAATGTTGGACAGAGGCTTTATCGTGACTTTTGATGTCTCCAAATATTTTACAATACTACATAGAAGACATCAAGAGGAAACTATTGGAAGTTCTTCCTAATTAGCCTAATTCTACTCTTCCTAATTAGCCTATTTATTCACTTTCCTTACTTGTATATCCTCATTGATTCATGTTTCTTCATTAGGAAGATTGATTTTCTTCTTGATTAGTTGTTCGTCCCTTGATTGTAGGGATTTGTAGAACCATTGTACAATATAAGTTCTCTCTTTTGCATCAATAAAATACAAGCCATTAACAAAAATTTATATGGTATCAGAGCAGGCTGTTTGGGGCAGATTCTTTACCATGGCTGAATAAACAAATAAAGTCCTTAAACTTGCACAAACTCAGTTGTTGCATTTTAAACCCGCAAGTGCACAGTTGTGCTTGCAATAGAAATATATCATTCCCTCAGAGACTGTATATTGATTACTAACAATTTTTACTTACGATCTTAGCTAGTAAATTGAATAATTTAGTAAGATTTAAAAATTTAAATAATAGAAATTTAATTAAAAGTAAAATCAAATATTTGTAAACATGGCTTAGATTTAGTTTCACTATTCCAATCCAATCATGAACACATTATTTAAGTAAAAATCTTGAATTCAGTTAAGGATAATTGCTCTAAAATACTTAAAAACTCTCTCAAGTTCAATTAAGAATGTAAGGATTAAAATCTAACATACTCTCTTGATTAATATTTCAATCCTAGCTGATTAAGATTTTTAGTAATTAATTTGTATTGTTGTGACTTCCCGTAGAGCTCGCCTACTCTTGCGATCAAGTGATCTAAGTTCTAAGTGTCTTAAGCGAATGAATTCCCCTAACTCTCATTGACAAATTCATCCATAAACATGAAATCAAACAGGTCTGGAATGATAACAAGATAAATATTGCAACATAAAGAATTAACTAAAATTCAAATTAAATATAAAACTTGTGTTCAAATCATGTCATGGAATATCTATTCCTAACCAAGACTTTGAAAGAAAACTTACTCACACATGGCTATGATGAAATCCATAACAAAAAAATAATAATAAAAAGATGAAGATAAAGAAGAAAATAAAAATAAGCTCTTAGTCTCTGTTGATTTTTATCTAGCTGCCTCCTTATCTCTGTGACTCCTCTCCCTTGTGTTCCTCAGAAAAGGTGTTTATTCCTTATATAATGCTAGGGTATGAAAAAAGTCCTCTTTGATTTCTAATTCCTTTTAATTTTTGAAATAGGAAAATTCTGCCTTCATGACACGACTTTAAAGCATGACCAAGCTTTACTCAAATAAAATTGTGAATTTACTCAATATATAACACAACATCCAACACATGTAGGTTCATTAGTTGTGCTTCATTCTGGGTCATAATTCTTCACTCGCACAACATGTGCATGTCATGACATTGTTTTATTGACATTCAAATGTAGATAGCTTCTTCATGACTCATGTATGGCTTGGACGTGGCTTTCCTCTTTTGTTGCTTTATCACACGACATGTGTATGCCATGTCATGTAAAAATATGTCAACACCTAAAGCATTCTAGACCCATTAGACATAAATCACAAAAACCAATTAAAACTTAAATAAAACCTCCCAAATATACAATATATAATATGAATCCTAAATAAATACTAACTCATACAAAATTTCCTAATTAAACCCAAAAATTACTTAAATTAATTTATTCCTTATTTAGAATTTATTAAAGTTCAACTCTAAAACATGTAAATGATAAACATATCAAATTCCCCCACACTAAAGATTTACTTATCCTCAAGCAAAAACTAAAATTTGAAAATATTAAACTCAAATAACAACTAGGGACATACAGCTTCCAAGACATGAAATCTTAATAACACTGAGATCACAACATGTTTACTAAAGAAGATAATTAAACACAAACAATATATATGAATAATTTACTAATTAAAATCTAAGCACGCAACCTTTTGAAATCAAGTGAGCATAAATCTAGAAAAGAAACATTAAGGATTGCAACCTCTTATTATTATTATTATTATTTATAGTTATGAATGCGTTTTATGCTCCATTTTGCTATTTTTATTTTTCTCTCGATTCAAATCCTTCCACTCTAAGTGATCCCCCGCCATTCTCGTATTACTAAGCGTGGATACCGTTAAGTGTGTCGTATGGATACTCATTGATGAATGTACCTAAATGACTTGGGTATCACTACTTTCAAACAAAGGAGATGTGTGCTATGCTTTTCGGGACCTGTAAAAAATGGTGGCTATGCAATACCATAGTAGAATATGAGTCTTGCAGTCTGATAATAGTAGGGAGTATCTTAACTCGGCTCTTAATGAATTTTGCCATGAGCATGGCATTTGCCACCAAACATCCTGCTCTAGCACTCCCTAATAAAATGGTATAGCCAAATGAAAGAATCAATAGTTATTGAAAGTCATCCGAGCATCATTATTTGACATGAATGTTCCTCAAGAATACTGGGGAGAGACTGTTCGATCTATTACGTATCTCATACCAGAATCCATTAAGAGTACTTGATTTCAAAATGCCTCTTCAGAAACTTTAGGAACTTGTCACATCTCCACCGAATCTTTGGATGTTGGGCATATGTTCATCAGCAACTTAGCAAATTAGATCCTCAAGCTATTCGATGTATATTTTTTGGCTATGCAGATCTATAAAAGGGATATCAGTGTTATGATCCAAATGCAAAGAAGATGTATGTAACTCGGGATGTTTAGTTCCATGAAAATGCTCCTTTCTTCACCCAATCCAAGTGCTCTCTTTAAGGGGAGAGAATTCCAAGCATTTTTTAAGATAGCACTATGAGTGGTCTAAATATTTTGAGTATCTTTAAAGATAGCACTCTGAGTGGTCTAAATGTTTCGAGTATCTTAGATGTTGTAAGCATCTCACCTGGACAGAAATATGATGTTTTGAGTTTTTTGAGTATCTCATATGTTCTGAGTATCTCACTTGGATAGATATCTAATGTTTTGAGTGGTCCGAGCATCTCATCTGGATGGATGATTGATGATAATCTGAATATCTTGCTCATACCTGAAATAAATCAAGATAGTATGTCTTTTTAGAGCAAACTAGAAGCTAAAGAAACTTCGGATGTGCACAATAAGGTAAACTCATCTCCCTTGGTAACTCTAAATACTGAGCCTTGTTATCCTTCTAGAATCAATAGAGGGTTTCCTAAAAAATAATATGATTTGAACCTTCATACTAAACCTAAGTATCCTATCAACAATCTCATATCAACTGACTGTTGGTCTAAATCTCATGCATATACTATGAATCAATTATCTACTGTATCTATTCTGAGTAATGTGCATGAGGCTTTAACAAATCTGGATTGGAAGAAAGCCATGAATGATGAAATGGAGGCACTGCATAAGAATTGCATATGGGGTCTTATTCCACTACCTGAAGGAAAGAAAATAGTGGGGTGCAAGTGGATATTCACTATCAAACTCAATCCAGATGGAAGCATTAATCAATATAAAGCTCAGTTAGTAGTAAAGGGATATACTCAAAAGTATGGAATTAATTATGAAGATACATTTGCCCCAGTAGCAAAAATAAACACCGTTCGAATTCTTATTTCCTTAGCTGCCAACCTGAATTGGCCGCTATGGCAATTTGAAGTGAATAATGCTTTTTTGAATGGAACCATAGATGAAGAAGTGTATATGGATCCACCAATCCAAACAAGATGTACTAATTGAGTATGCAAACTAAAAAGGGCATTGTATGGACTTAAGCAATCACCTCGAGTATGGTTTGGATGACTCTTAACTTTTATGAGAAAGTTCAATTATAGGCAAAGTGATGCTGATTATACACTATTCATCGAACATAAGTTAGGTAAAATCAGCACTTTGATTGAATATATTGATGATATGGTGGTCATTGGAAATTATCCGAGTGATACAACAATGTTGCAAAAACAGTTAGCAGTCGAGTTTGAACTTAAAGATTTAGGTAACTTGAAGTGTTTTTTGGGGATTGAAGTTATAAGATTAGCTTAAGGGATTTCCCTATGCCAACGAAAATATGTAATGGACCTATTAACAGAAACAGGCATGCTTAATTGTAAACCAGTAAAGACTCCAATTAAAGTCTTCCATGGACTATCAATCGAGATCAAGTGCCAACTGCTAAAGATCAATATCAAAGACTGGTGATTTACTTATCTCATACTCAGTCGAACATTGCTTATGCAGTAAGTATTGTCTGGAGAAGACTTTATATATCTTAAGTAAATATTTGTATACAATTAGGAATAAATTTTTTTACTTAGGATGTTATTTTATTCCTAATTAGGATGTGACTAGGATTCCTATATTTATATATAAGGGTTGTAACATCTCTTATGAATATATGAAAACATATTTCCTTTGAATTTATTTTTCTCTAAATTTTATTCTTCATTTATTACAACTTTTGCTCCAATTTTATTTTATTACTAGTAAAGTTTGGTAAAATGAACTAAAAATGAGAGGAAAGATATTTTATTTGAATAAAAAGATCAACGATAAAATACAAGAAGTGCATGTCCTTTTAAGATTGAGTTTTATTTTTTAACGAAAATTGAATTTTTGATGAATTTACCATTGTTGAAGGAAAAGTAGATTTTTTTTGTTTGAACCACTGATATTTAAAATTTATTGAATTTTAACTAATTTTGATTGGATTTGAATAGAATTACATGAGTAGTAAAGGTTTCATAAAAACTAATTTAATGTGAAGATAGAAGTAATTAATTTGGGATTTCATTGTAGGTTCTTACTGAATTTTTTTAAAGTATGCTTTAATATTGTTGGAAAGAAAAAATGTTTTAATAATATTTAGTTTATTAAAATAGATTGCAAAATGAAAATTTTCCTTCACGACAACTTCAGCACAAAATTTGGGCCAGTTTTAATTATATTGAACAAGTAATTGAGTAATTTAATATAATAAATTAACTTTTGGGTCAATTGTGTAACGGTTATATAAGTTCAAGGGAAAATTGCAATTTAATGGTTATATAAGTTCAAGGGCAAATTGCAATTTAAGCTGAATAAGGATGGTAACATCGTACTTTATGTTCCACAACTTTTCAACTTTTTTTATTAAGTTCACTATATATATAATCCCTATACTTTTATTTTTATCTTCATTGAGTCCTTATACATTTTTTTATATATTGAATCCCTCCATTAAGATTCCAGTTCTAGTATTTTAACATTATATCTAATTTAGTCCTTGTAAAATATATAATTGACTCCCTATATTTTTAAATTTTACAAAATAAATCCTCAAAAGTTTCATTTTTTACTAGTTAAATCCTTTTTGACTTTCTCTCTTAATTAGTAAAATCTTAAAAGTCATATTCTTTCGTTAATTTTCTTCTCAAATAGTTAATACATAGGTCATTTATTTATAATAAAGTTCTATTAATAAAAGATACATATAATATTTTAAAATAATTTAAAAATATGTATAATAGAATTCCAAATTAAATATAGATGATATATATATATATATATATATATATATATATATATATATATATATATATATATAATCTATTTTTATATAAAATATTTTAATTATCATCAACATTTATATACCTAATTAATACATTTGTAATTTCATTAATTTTTCACTAAAGTAACCTAATAAAAATATTAAGAATCTAAAACATTATTTTTAATTATTATTTTTTTATCTAATTTACCTTTAAGTACTCTAATTATAATTTGAAATTTTTAATTTGGTGAATTAAGATTTCTATATAAATCATTTGCTTATAAAAATGTTATAAATATTTTCATATTTTTGTTAATTGATAGATATATTTAATAAATAAAAGCATTTATATCTTAATTATGTTCATGAATTATTGTATCTTTAAGGTCACATGAATTATAAAATATTTGGTTAATAAAAAAAATTGGTTAATATAGTTTCTTATTTATTAAATCTTTATATTTTAATTAATGATGATCTAAAATTTAAATTGGTTCAAAAGTTGTATTAGTTACATATTTAATTAGAATTTTAAATTAGTGAAATAAAAAATTTATTAATTTTCTATACAAATAATAACGAGCTAGAATATTCTTGAATAAAAAATATAAAATTTTTTGTCATTTATATATTTTAATTAAATTTGTATTATACATATTTTTAAAAATCATACCCAATTTTATCAATAGAAATTTATTAGAAATTGATAATCTATATTTTTAACTAGATAAAAAAAAAGAATATGTATTTTAAGATTTTAACAATCAATTTAAAAAATTTAAAAATAAGGATTTGATTGACTAAAATTAAAAATTGTAAGGATTTAAGTATTATAATTTAAAATTATAGGGATTCAATTATATATTTCGTAAGGACTAAATTGGATATAGTATTAAAAATAGGAACTCAAATTTTGACAGAAAGATTCAATGTATAAAAAAAATAAAAGTATAAGGATTTAATGAAGAAGAAAATAAAAGTATAAGGTCATATAAAGCAAAATTGAAAGATAGAGATTTAATGAAAAAAGTCAAAAAGTTAAGGGATCTAAAGTACGACTTTTGCAATAAGGATTAACAGAACACCTTTATATTGCTCAAGGGTCTAACAAAAACACAGAAAGGATAAATAATTACATACTAGGCAGCTAGTTGGACAATATATATATATATATATATATATATATATATATATATATGTGTGTGTGTGTGTGTGTGTGTGTGTGATGTCATTTATCAGAGTATATACTACAAGCTAGTGGCATGTTTTACACAACACAAAACATGTATAGTAGAGTAATCAAATTAAGCATTGACCAAGAGGTTATTTGTTTGTTAATCAAGGCTTTGCATGGATGCTTTAGCTAGCTAGCAAGAGTCCCATCTTGGGTTCTACTTCTTTAACTATTGACACATAATATATCTTGTAGTTCTCATCTTTCAACGCATGTTTTTTGGAAAGTTTCCATATGTAGCTGACTGGATTGCAGAGGAAAGATCACCCTAACTATTCTCAAGAGTAAGCAAGTCCCCTTTCGGATAAAGATCTTTTTAAAAATTTTTGACCAATTTGCCTTCGATATATTTAAATCTTTTAGCTTTTGAAATCATTTGGATAATAATAAGAAGATTAGGAGCAATATCGATACCAGTATCAGTACTATATTTAATAAGTTGGGAGATGACACTATTCAACTGGGAGATTCCTAATGGTATTTTCTCTCTGTTTGCCTTTACATTATGCAAAGCTTGGTAGCTACCACTATATGGAAGTTTACATTTGGCTATGCCGGAGAAGAGATCAAACTTTTTATCTAATACAGCAACACTAACATCATTGAAGAAGTAGGATTTTTGTCCAACTTCAAAACTAAGAACATATGCGTTGACCAAGAACCCGAGATGGACATTTAAAACCAATCACCAAACAAATTGCTTAGTTTAATTAATTTTTACTATAATATCCTTATATTTGCAAGTATAATATCTCGATTTTTTAAATAATTTTAAACTGCATCAGGATATGTAGTGTTAATAATTTTTATATATATATTTATGATTATTTTATGAGTGTGCCATTTATTAAAGTTATATTTAATTATTTTAAGTTATTTTAAGAGATTTACGTAAAATTTTCTTGAGGTTTACATTTTTGGAAAAATAAAATTTAAATAATTATTTATTTAATTATGCTAGCTCGTTTAGTTAAATTATATGTTATCATGCATGATTATATTTGCATATTAACATATATATCTATACATGCATATATATATAATTAAAATTTTAGGGTTTATTATTATTATTTAATTATGTGTATATTGTATAGTTTTTATTATTATTAACATGTGATGTATATATATGTATATGTATATGTTTATTAATTTGTGGTGTGTAATTTTTCTAAATATAATATTAATATATTCTAATAATAAAATGTTAAAGTTATATATATATATATATATATATAGTTTGATAAATTTACAAAAACTACCCTCCCATTTTTCTCTCAAACCCGACACCCTCCCTTCACCCTCACTGTCCATTTTCTGTTCGGCCACCTACCATCAGTGTGCCTCCCGGTGTGCCACCATTGTCCCCAGCTAGCTCCGCCGCCAGCGGCGCCTTTGAAGCTTGATTTGGTTGAAAAATCGAAAATCATCACCATCGCCGTTCAAGCTGATTCCGGCCACCTCCATCGACACCGCTGGTCTCATTCTTTTCCTTGAGCTCCGGTGAGTGTGTTTCTAAGCTTGGTTTCACTTGGTTTGATTTAGATTTTGGTGGTGAGCTTGATTTCTAATTCGGCCATTTTTGTTTCTCTAATTTTTGGAACTTCGATCTTTGATATTCAAGTTAAATTCCTTCACAAAATTTGATTCTACTAGCTCAATCTACACTCTGGAATTTTTGGAATTTATTTTAATTTTTGTGAATTTTTGATTATTTTATTAATATTTTCTAATTTTTGAAAATTAATTAATTAAATTATGAAATTGTATTTTATGGTGTTTATAGGTGTTGAAATGAATTTTAGAAATTTATTTGTAATTTTTGTGAATTTTATATATTTATTTTGAATTTATTTAGTTTATGTAATTTTGAGAAAATAAGGTTAATTATGTGTTTTAGTAACATTAATTGGTTAATTGAGTATATTTATTGATATTATTGAATTATATGTTGAAAATTTTAATTTTGAGTAATTATACTATTCTTGGTGAATTTTTGATTAATTTTAGGGAATTTACGAAACTAGGGGTATTTTGGTAATTTAATACTAAATTGGCTAAAAATGTAATTAAATTGGTTTTAATAGTTATTTAAGGTATAAAAATGATATCTACAAATTATTTAGTATTTTAACTAATTAAAACTATTTTTCGTAAATTATTTTCAAATTATATATAATATATGATTTTTCTAAATAAATGGGTTTTTATTGATTTTTAGTAAGTTTTAGGGTTATTTATGTAATTTGGATTTATAAAATGTATTTTGATCAATATTTACGAATTTATTGAGAATTACCGATTTTAATAATATTTTATTAAAAATTAGGATTTTTGTATATTTATCGATGAAATAAATATTTTTAGCGTTTAAATATTTAAATTTGCTATATTTTGAGTATTAAAGGGCATTTTTAGTATTTCTAGCATTTTAAATGTATTCTGTAAATTGTGAACCTCGGTCGGTGAACTGTAATTTGGAGTCCAACTGAGGGGTTATGAATTGTGTTATTTCAAAGTGTATTTCTTTACAGGACCAGCTCTACTCTTTGAGTAGAGAGATGTTCGTTTTACAGAGAAAATTCTGTCGGATTTTCAGTAGAATTCTCATAAAATGTGATGTCCGATCGAATTCTTATTTTGATTCTGTGTCTAGATTCTAGATCGAGTCTTTAGAATTTCTGCTAGAATTATTTTGATTCCCTGTTATCGTTTGTTTGTTTAGTTGCGCCGAGACCGAGGCCTAGTAGACCGAGACCGAGGCCTAGTAGACCAAGCCCGTCGGACCAGTCTCGAGAAACGCAATAACAATGAGTTGTTATTTTATATATATATGTTTTAGGGTGCATGTTTTAGAAATGTATGTTTTCATTGTATAAAATATGCATATATAGTTTAATCATTACTTAGGTTTATTTCAGTATATTTTCGATATATTTCCAAATTATATGTATGTTTTATTATGAATTTATACTTAAATTGTTTTAAGTATATTTATAGTTTATTTCTAGTTTATTTTGTAACTATATTGGATTTACTTGACGTATATATACTCGAAATATATCTTGTTTGCTTTTGGTATATTTCTAGTATATATATTGTTTATGTTACTATTTTATTCAATTTCATGCATCATTTATTTATGAATGTATGTTTTATATATTAATGAAGGATATTAATAGAACGTGCTACCTAGTGGGCAGCACTAGGACCGAGTACGTACCGGTACGCTGATAGCATTTAGGCTTTATTATTAACCATTTATGGATATTGATCGGATTGATTTGATTTGATGTGTGATATAATTTGGGAGTGTGATTGCTAGAGCTCGGTTGACTAAGTGTCTCGGGGCCAGTCTACTGTCCAAATGGAATAAGTGATTTATTTGGAATAAGTGAGCCTATATGGCTAGAGTGTGGTCTAACACTGTTTGAGGTTGCGGATTTCTAGGGTTCTATTTGATCCTTCATAAATAGTGATTTTCAGTAAAAATGTATAAAATGATTTTGTTGTATCTATGTGTATTTGCTTGTATATATATATATATATACTTATTATATATACACTGTTGATTGTGTGCATTGCCATTTAGTATGCATGCATATATATTATAACAATTCACTCAATGAGGTCTGACTCCCCTCTGTTGGCTATTTTTTAGGAGAGTCATCATCTTCAAACCTCAGTAGCAGACCCATACACTGGATTTCTTCCGTCCCGGCTTCGCTATGTAAACTGCTTATCTGAGTTTTATTTTATAATCTAGATACTCCAGTAGTTGTAAACAGTTGTGGGGTTTATGTATTATATTTGTGTCAGTTATGTATTTTAAAGATTTGAATTGGATTTGTATTAAAGGATTATTTATATATATGAGATGAGGATGTTCATCTAACTTTATTGACAGATTATTATTTTATTTTTATTTATGATTTTATTCCCGTTGCAAATATTTTATTTATGTCATTATGATTATTGCATGTTTTATTTTATTTTTTTAGGCTTGTTACGGGTTCTGGATTTGAAAGAATTCCCGTTCCCTAGTGCCGGTCATGGCCCCTGTTTTGGGTCGTGACAGCAAGAGGATTCCAAATTAATCTCTTATAAAAGTTTAGTATTGTACATGCGTTACATTTAGAGAATAAGAACTTTTAAAGTACTACGTATTTTTTAAATAGTGAAATACTATTTATGAATAGTAAAATATATATTTATGAATAGTAAAATACTTTTTATAAATAGTAAAATACGTACAAAAATATTGGATAATATAAATATTACATTTTTAAATATGGCGTAACCATAAATGTTTTACAACACTTATATAACAATCTTAAGAAATAAAAGAACAAGCCTATTCTAACGAGGATGTCGGCCAACCTTATTATAAAACTTCTATTCATACTTACTTAACTTTGTCCACCAATTATCAGGCCCTGCTATCTGAAAATATTTATAAAACAAAGTAAAATTAGTATAGAAATATTTAATGAATAGATGTTACAAGCAGAAAATAGTTTAGCTAAATTAAATATAATAAACGTCTCAAATTAAAATAATAAAGCATTTATAATCTAATCTTCATTCACTCAAAATGTCCAATTCAATCTTGTTTTCAAACATATTCAAAGTTTAGTCAATTGAAGCATATGCCTTTGTAGATATCAATACAAACTTTCATTTGTATTAACCACCCTTATAACAAGCATCATAACTTGGCCATAACAAATAGGCCATCACAAGCTCACTCTCTAGACACACTTAAAGACTAACCCTTCAACTACATTAGCATAGAATGACCCTTCTTCCTTCACCATCTTGCAATCAAGTGCTCCGTTGTTTATTGCGCAACAACAATCATCACAATCTTAAATGTACATATCATGCCTCAACACATTCTCATATCTCGCATAGGGTGGTAATACACAAAACCAAATATCATTTTTATCAAATAATTAATTAAAACAATTCCATCACATAAATAGTTCAATAGAGTATTCAAAATCAAACCGCTTTTCATCATAATTCAAAGGAATGAAATCAAGATGATTATAATCTCATTTAAATCATTGAATATCCAAAATAATCTCAAATCATATTACCAAAACAAGCTAACTTATTTAACTTGTAAATTGAAACCTTAAAAGCTTGAAATTAAAACATATAATTCAAGTATCAGCAAGGCTGAATTGAAACCACTCTGAAACATCAATTCAAGTTCATTAAAAAAATTTAAATTATTAATTTATTGCTATTACAAAAAGATGTAAAGGGCTTGAATATCTACTCACCAAAATAGCCTATAAACACACAAATCCAGTTCACCGAATTTACTTAACTTGCACCTGCACTTCCCTTGCCTTTTCTAGCACTTAACACATGCAATTTATTTATAAATCATCAATATAACAATCTCATATACTAACCTAATGGTGCAACCCCCAAAATATATGTAAAATATGCAAATTAACTTAACTCTACAAACTAGCATTATTAACTCTACAATGACTATTTTTAGGCCTAAATTAGATAAATCACTATGACCTATAGAAAATGAATTTTAACCACCAATTTTAACCAGACCTAGATATTTGTCTCTAGTATTTTCAAGAAAATTTTCATTTCCATTCAATAATTACAAATAAAATTATAAAAGTTGTATTCCAAGAAGTTCAATCACTGAGATAGATTGAGCAATAAAAACTACATGTTTGTTAGACCATTATTAAAATATAATTAGATTCTTATCAAATCTATAAACTTTTAAATAACTCTTTCAAGGTTTTTAGAATCAAACTAAACTCAATTTTGAGTTTTCTAGCTCAAGTTATGCCAAAAGTATCTCAACTAGTTTTAATTCATGAACTCTATAAACTTACTTCACATAATCAAAATGACTGTTTTCCTAGCTGAATTTGAAAAATTATTGGGACTTATAAAAAATTAATTTTGAGCTGCACTTCTAATCAGTCTTAGATATACATGTCTAGAATATGTTATAAAAATTTCACACAAATTGGACACCCACAAATACAGTTATATATAACGAATTATAATCAACTCAAAGAAACTGATAGAGTAAGCAATAAATTTTTTTCTCTTATTACCCTAATATAGAGACTGAATCAAATCAAGCTCAAAGCAAATAAATTTTAGATAATTCTTTAAAGGTTCTAGATCATCAAATAACACTTAATTTGGAGTTCTCTAGATCAAGATATGATGAAATTACAAAGACTAATAAAGCAAACTTATCAAAGCCGAATTCTACAACTTAAGAATCCTAAATTAAATTAACCAAAATACTAAAATTACTTACTAAATTAATCACCAAAATCATTTAGGTTGAAGATTATAGCCTTAATTGTACTTTAGATCTGCAATTTTGCTTGAAAAATCACTTTTATAAGATGAAATGAATCAGCCTTTTTTTTTTTCTTTTTTTTTAAGTGTGTTTCTTTCTTTCTCTTTTTTTTTTCTTCCCTTCCTATGACTGCTCTAAACAATCATGATGCAAGAAGAAGATATACCAAAAAAATAATTAAATAATATGTAAAATACTCTTTTTGGTCCTTAATGAAACATTTAAGTTACCTATAAATCCTCAAACTTCCAAATGTTTCAATCTTGGCCAATCATTGTTTCAATTTGAGTTTTCATTTTTTGTTAACATTAAAGTTTTTATCCTTTACATCAATTTAATCTTGTATGTTTATTATTATCAATATTTTATTTATTTTGAGTGTTACTAAATTAAAAAATTCTCTCTCTTTAATCGAGTATAAGTCATGGTTCAACCCAAAACACTAGCTTAACTATATACACTAGCTTATACTTAAATTTAATCAATAGATATGTAAATGCAACATATAATGAATGCAAATATACTTAGAATTAGGGTATGAGTGTGACATCTAATGTTTTTGTTATGGTGAATTTTGAACTTGTAAGTGTCACTAAAATAAACCTTTTGTCACTAGTGAGTGGCAATTTAGAAGTAGGCAACACTGGTATTGAGTAACTCACAACATTACTTTTCAATGTATTTCGTAACTTTTTGATGAAGTTACTATATTCAGTTGCCTACATCGATATTCACTTATGGGTAGCTTACAATTAGCTCTTCTTCATAGCTTGCAGTTAAGGGTGCAACTCTAGCCCATCCGAACACAACAGTCATACAAATCCATGTGGCCACGATGTTCGATAGCTTGCTCATCTATCTCTCCATTACTAATAATTGACTGCACAATTTTTTCTTGAACTTGTCAAAGAAATAAAAACGATTAGCATATGTATTTGTTAAATTTATTACATTTTTCATATGAAATTAGGGTATAACACATATATATGTTCTTATTTTACCAAAAAAAAAAATTAATTACTTTGTTGCAAGAACAGTTTTTTTTTTAAATTATTAATATTTAAAGTTCAGTGAACTTTTACTAATCCAATTTAACCTTTATAGGATCAAGAATAATAAAAGTCTTTTAATAACTCATTTAATGCATGCTACATACACTATAACTCGAAATTCAAGATTAATTTCTAACAAAACATCTATAAAATTACTCTAAATGATAATTCTAGTTAATATGCTTCCTTCTAATTTGTTGTTGGTTTACAGGATTGAAATTTATAAGAGATGTAGACCAAAGTTATTACTAAATAACAAACGAAAAAATATATATGTAGAGAGAATTTATCTATAAAATAAAAAAATTAAGCTTCTTTTTACTTACAAGAATTAAACCGATGGGGAAGCGAGCAAGACATGGTTTTTAGCATCCATTGTCATCTCATTTTTATAGGGCAATGTTTCTTCATTTTCTACTTTTTTTAATTATTTATTTTAATTCATTCATGTACCAATTTGCATCTACACTTGTAATTAATTATATCCAAAGTTCTATTCAATCATGCTATATATATATATATATATATATATATATATATATATATATATATATATATAATGCAAATAATTCTTGCATTATAATCAATTAATGTATTTAGATTCAAGTGCATAAAAAATTTCAATTTAAAATGTTTTAAATTATATTTTATATAAAAAAATAAAAGTTATGAAAATTTTATCTTTCACGAAATCTATTTCGATTTTGAAATAATCAGAATTTATATAATTATTAGAAATTATGTTGGACTACTTCATTATTCTTCGAGAATGATTTACGTTGCCAATGTAAATTATAAGTGTACGGAAAAAATTCCTTGTCAAATAAGGAAGTAATAGGATTGTGCGGCACTGTGCAAGGCTCCTTCCGCCATTTTCACTGGCTAACGGTCGGAATTTTGTTGTTTCCTTGTCAGCCATAATGAATGGTGGACTGAGGTAACGACAAAACTACCAATTTGGAGAACTTTCATAGGTAACTAGTCGGCAAGACTGTAAATTAATATTTATTTTACGGAGATTTTATAATTATTTTATTTTTTAACTACATTATTTTTATTTTGTATTTATCAGATAAGAATTTTTTTATTGTAAAACTTACTTTGCTAAAAATAAAATTAATTATGTAATGTACTTTTATTTTATTTAATTATTTTAAAATAAAAATAAAAGTGAAATAATTTGATTCTGTAGAGACTATAAATTTAGTAGAATAATTTTTAATTTAGTAATAGAAAATATAAATTAATTTAATATTTTTTTTAGAAAATATAAATTCATTTTTAAATTTTAACTTTTTTATATTAACTTTTTGAATATATTTTAAGTTTGAAAAATAAAGAAAGTTTCTTATCACTTTACTATTATAAATTGAGAAATTATATAAAAAATTAATTTTAAAAAATCACTTTGTTATACTAAATGGGAGAAAGCCCGAGGGAATGCACTTGACCATCTATTTTTTAAAAGATTCATACCTCCATTTAAGGCATCATAGTAAATCTTTAACTGATAGAAATATAATACATTTGTGTATATTAAACCGTAATATATGTGCAGTAAGAAAAATAAAATTCTCTTATTTTTTAATATTTTTGGAATATTTATAAAAAAAATTCAATGTTTAGTTTTTTTTAATGTAGATTAAAAAATTGTTTGCAATGTCAACCATAAATCAGACATTTATTGAATTTTATTTTTTTACAAGTAAATAAATTAATATCACCATAAACGAATTTAATAGGCAAAAATTTTCCACAAGCTAGCTATATCATATTTTATATATTTTATATTGAGGAGTGTAAGAAGGTGATCAATTACCCATCTTCTCCTTAATTTATTATTGGGAGAATTACTATTCACTTCATCTAGTTTTCTTTAATATACTATTTGATTCATGATAGTTAAAATTTATATATTTTTTATTTTGCATAATTATATTATTTACCATTCTCATTAAGCTTTGTATCAGAATTCAAAACCCACCTCCCAAGTAAGACTACTCAATCTCTGCCAAAAAAACCCGTCTCCAAAGCAAGCCTTCTCTCTTACAAGACCATTAATAGGAGGAGATAATAAAAATTTTATTATTTTATTAGTTTAAATTTTACCTAGCATGATTAATTGAAAGATTTGTAAAATCATATTACAAAGTTTGAAGACAAAGGGTTGTTTTATTTATCA
The DNA here is from genome assembly GCA_947683625.1 of Mallotus nudiflorus. Taxonomy (NCBI): domain Eukaryota; kingdom Viridiplantae; phylum Streptophyta; class Magnoliopsida; order Malpighiales; family Euphorbiaceae; genus Mallotus; species Mallotus nudiflorus. The sequence continues at coordinate 306,746 of CANTUR010000111.1, read as the reverse complement.
CATTAGATCTACACACATACATCAATGATCTTCATAAATCAATCATAATAGCATAAAATAGTACTATCGTAGCAACTGTAACTGGCCATATGATGCCCTTTATTTAAATCACTTATAGCTGCGAGTTTTAAGCAACTGATTAGACGAACTTGTAGATGAGGTCTTTAGTAGTAGTGTTTTCAGTGGAATCTTTAGCTAGCAAGAGACCCATCTTGCCGCTTACGTCCTCAACTGTTGACACATTCTAAACATTATTATCTTCATCTTGCAAGAATATTGGGTCAAATTCTTCATTTGCTGATGTTTGAATTGCAGCTGAGAGTATACTCCAAGTATCCCGAAGGCTGATAACGTCACCTCTTGGAGCGAATCCTGCAATGAAATTGTCAACCAATTTGTTCTCAACATATGCCAATTTTGCAGATTCTGAAACCATTTGCATCATAATTAGAAGTGAAGAAGCAATATTTGTTCCTATAGTGTTGCTAAGATAATTGTATAGCTGCACAACTGTTGCACTCAATTGTGAGGTTCCTAGTGTCACTTGTTCTATGTTTGCTCCAGCAACCTGCGTAGCTACCACCAAATGGAAGCTTGGTTTTTGTTATTTCCTCAAAATGTGGAGAGCTATAAATATCATTAGAAACATCTCTAAAAAAGTAGGAGTTTTGATCATTAATGCTAAAAGCAACAACATTTGCGTTGATTACATCTACTGCAGTTTTCGGGATAAGACCGCCAAAATCGATATTGATCAAAACAAACCTCTCATCACTAGTGATAGGCACTTGGCTAGACAACACTGGTATGTTATTGTTAACAGTGCCACTTTGTAATCTCTGTCGCAATTGGGTTACAAAGGCCTTGTAATTATTCACATCGCCATTGCCAGCGCTGTGATACAGAGTCTTGTAGCTTGCAAGTCATCCCCAATTCAAAACATAAAAATGTAGCAAATTTTACTTCAAAATGCATCTACTATAAATTTTCTCCACCCATTACTTCATTTTCATCTCCAAAAGAAATATTTTCCGTATATTCTTATCCAATACTAATAATATATTATCCAATACTAATACTAATAATATATTATTACATCATAGTTTATTCAATATTTACCGTATAAACCTACATATTTATTTATACTAAAATTTATTATTTTTTTGAATATATTTTAAAAATAAATTATATATGATAAAATAAATTATATATTTTAATAATAAATAATATTTTTTAAGTAAAAATTAATATTATTTAAGTGAAAATATTAATATTATTTAAGTAAAAAAATTAAATGAAATTTATATACATTTGGTAATAATATGATAACTATAATATAAATTTGGACTAAATTTAACAAAGTTATTTGGATTATATTGAAACAAATGATAAAAAATAATTGTTATTGAAATTAAAAAAATACAAATGCCTCAAGTGTTTTATTCAGAATATATTTCCGCTTTTAAGAAATTAACCAGAGAATTATTTTCTATTTTCATTTTTTCAATTTTCAAAAAAAAAAATTTCATTTTCATAAAAAATTAGTAAAATATGTTTACTTGTTAGAAATTGAAAACTATTTTCCATTTTTTGAAAACAAACTAATGTGTTTACTTTGTTTTCATCAACAACTTGTTTTTCATTTTTAAAAATTGAAAATGTATTTACTTGTTACCATGTAAAACTTGTTTTATATGCTTGAACACATAAAAATATATTTAATTTAATAAATAAAAAATATTTTTTAAATTGTAAATTTTTAAAATATTAAATTGTAAAGTCAGAACCATATTTGCCTCGCATTCTTAAAACATTCTACCTAAATATTTTGATGATTTTTTCAATTGTATATCAATATGGTTGTAATTAATAAAATTATATATAATGATTATCCCAAAACCTACTTATTGTTCCTAGTCCAAACAACAATGATTTATAGGGAGAACCAATCATCTCCCACTATAGATGGTGCCATAATCATGTATAATCCCACTTTCGAGGATGGATCATATAACCTCTTGCACATTATATCAGTCAGTTGCATCAACCATTCTCTCTACCTATAGTAACTACACTAATCAAAAGTTAATAGTATATACTAAGCAGATCATATGCCCCAGTCTCAATATACTTCTTCGTATTATCCCATGCACCACCTGCTTTGTTCAGGAAAAGTGCTATAAGAATGCCAGAGATTGTTCCAAACATTAGCATGACAACCACAACTTTAACCCCGAGCAGAGGATGTCCTATATAGTGGCCCAAAATTTGGAATAGAAAACCTGCAAGTGATAGAAAAAAATTCAATATATGCTTCTTGACCTATCATATAAACATGAATAAGAAGGACAACTGTATTTAAGAGAACTAAGACACATTAAAATGTATAGTAAATAGGTTCCTCAAGTTGCAAGGTAATGTACCAACATAATTAGCTGCCAATATCATATACAAAATAACTAGAATCAAAATAAAAAGCACCTTTTGGTAAAGAAAAAAATAATAAAATAAAATAAAAAGCACCTTAGGAACAAGTCCATAACCAAGAAAGAAAGAGGGATAAGTACCAAATCTGTAATCACTGCAGGATTTCTAGGATCATCTTCAGGTATTCTCTGCTCTACTTTGCCAATAAGATCAACCCCAACATCAACAGCTTTTGTATATATTCCACCACCCAATTGAGCAAGCAGTGCAACAAAAGAAGCTCTAAAGCCATATCCCACAAGAAGAAGAGGTACTGGAAGAGAAAAAAAGTACTAAGCAATTAAAATAGAAAAGGAGACTAGCAGCGCATGACACAAAACGCAACATTCTTGATGATCACAAAAATGCATAATTAATTAATTAATTACTTATCACACACACACAATAATATCAACTAAAAATTAAAATGTAAAAAAAGTGTCAATTAGCAACATGTTTAGCACCTAATTTTCAATTTTTTTTTAGAATAATCCAATTCATTAAGAAAAGGAACAACAAGGAAAGCACATAGGCTAACCAAACCAGAGAAGACTGAACCAAAATTGGGGCACTGCTAAAAAATAACCAGCCGAATAGAGACTACTACAACTCAGCAACCACAAACAGAATAGCAAAAGGAAAAATCAAGACAAGAATTAAAGAATAAAAAAAACAGCATGAGTGATACATTGATCAAAACAAGAAAATTATATCAAACCCATATGAAAATTGTAGTCAACTACCAAATCCAAAAAATGAAATTAAAGCACACGGAAGCACAAACATAAAAAATACCCATAACCAAATCAAACACAAAATTAGAAATCAACCCATAATTGCACAAGCAATAAAACCAAATTAAACAAGCAACAAAGAGGAACCCACCATCAGTAGCAGCAAGAGTGCAGAGATAGCAATAACAGCAGTAGCATCGTAGTAGCAATTGGTTCTGAGTACAGATATAGAGCAATAGGAAGGAAGAAGGGCTTGAAAAAAAAAGTTGGAAAGACATAAGGCTTGAAAGAAATTGAAAAGATGCCCTAACAGTTAAAAAGGGTATGTTTTCATTTGAAAACACGAAGTTTTCACTTTATAATTTGAACAAGGAAAATTTTAGAAAACAAAAAAAACTTGTTTTCCAATTTTCTTTTAAAATTGTGAAAATAGTGAAAACACTTTTTAAATAAGATTATGAAAACACCTAAAATAAATACAAAATTTTATTTTTTATTTTCATTTTGAAAATTTTCCAGAAAACTAAAATAATTTTCTATAAGTAAACATAGCCTATAAATTTGTTCTTTTCTATAATTTGGAGTGAGTTTTTGCAATTTGATAATAAGAAATCCCTTTTCTTCCAAATTTTGGCATTCTTTTAATTGTTGAATTTGATTTATATTTTTTAGTATTTTGTGTGATTCAACATGATATAAAAGAGTGATTTCTGATATTCATGTGTGAATCAACATGTCTCATTATTTATCCTTTAGTTTATAGCTTCCGCTATGTCATGGTTTAGTCTGCAAACTTTGATCAGCTCTCCTCGAGCTACTGCTCATCACAGTACTTCCCCATAAAACTCAGTCGATGATCGCTGGCTAGCTCCCCAAATCAACACTTGGAATTAACACAGATGCATCATTCCTCAAGGAAACTAATAAGAGCAAATCTACTTTTGTATGCAGAGACCACAATGATCAAATTATTCATATAGCTTCTAGTGTCATCTTAGCCACTCTGCTATTCAGCCAGAAATCATGGCAATTTATGGAGTAAAATTCTCAGAGTTGTACCCATCTACTTCCATTATTATTGAATCTAACTGCCAAATGGTTGTGAAGATACTGAATGGTGATGTTACAAGCATTCCTTGGGAGGTAGTTTCTATTGCTGAAGATATCAAGCTTGCTCTTCGTTGCAGGAATCAAATTCAGATTGTTTTCATTCCTCACACGACAAACAAAGTAGCGAATTGGTTAACTAGGAATGACTCTAGTTTGATAATGTCTTCATGTTCTTTTAATGTTCATCTACAGCTCCTGGAACTCATACTATTGGACTCAAATCGTACTTCTTCTGTTTTTGCTTTCCAATATACTTTCTCCTTTGTTAAAAAAAAAAAAAAAAGATTTGGCATGTTGTTCTTCATATTGATCTGTGTATGTAGTAAATAAAAAAGGGTTTTTGAAAAAAGGCCAATCAGAACAGGGGAAAATGACCGAATCATTAGCATTGAACATGAAGTTCCAATAAAAAGCCCTGAACTAGTCCAAACAAAAAAACAAGAAGAAATGATAGTTGCTGAGAAGTAAGGAGAGACTACAACAGGGAAACAACGGAAATGAAATGTATTCTTATTTCCCTGTTACTGTCTCTATCAATTAACATATTTTCTTTATTCTCAGTCCCTTGAATATCTAAAAAAAAACATTAACATATATTTAGCATTGTGTAGTCATTAAAAAAAAAAAGCTTATTCAATTTCATTCTTGTTTTTAAAAAGTTTAATTAAAATAGAACGTTTATAATATTGACTAAAATTAAATCAAATTATTGTAAGAATGTTTTGATAAATAAAATCATTCTTATTCCTTATTTGGAGCAATCATAGACAAAGCTCAATAAAGTTATAAAATCACGAGCTTCTATTTGTTAGATGGCTATAAGCCATCAGGGATCGCCAGACTTAATTTAATTTTAATTCCTATAAAATATAGGGATGAAGATTCTAAGTGTTTTATTCAGAATATATTCCCAAATTTAAGAAACTAAAATAGATGTAAATTCAAGAATTTGATTCCAGCACCACTACCTGCAAATTTTTCTTGCTAATAACTTTATAGTTTACATCTCAAAAAAAAAAAAAAAAAAGAGATGTTCACAGTTTACTAGTGAAAAATGCTTATTATAAGGAGAATTATGAGTTATACGACAAAAACAATCACTTTTGTTGAATAAATCATTCACTATGAGAAAAATATTTTCAATGGAGGATAAAAAAATTGAAGTTTTTTTGGAATCCTGAAATGAGTTCCCAAGTCCACCTATAGGATATATAAATGATCACTAAATTTTTTATTAATTTATAATTTGATTACAAACTTTAATTTAATTTTTTTAATTACTTTACTTTATTTTTTTAATATAGAAATATCCTAGTATTTTTTAACTAAATTTGAGAATGTGGCAATCAGTATCACCATATTTTATGCTGCTTTTTCATCTTGTTGAGTAGTATCTGTCATTCTAAAATTTATTCCATTTTTCATATTAATTATTGACAAACTCCACCATGTAAAAATATAGCATAGAATATGGTCATTGTGGTTAGGAACATAAGTTAAAGTTATATAGCTAAAAAACTAAAAACCAGCATACTAAAGTTGTGGTATCAAATTATAATAAAGTACCATACAATTTACCCACCTATTTATGAATGTATGTGATATTCCATGTCGGTATCCTATTCTAATAAGATTTATATTTCCCTAAAAAAAGAGGGTTACTTGAATAAGAGGAAAGCTTACTAAGAAAGTCTATTTCAATTAGGAAAATTAACTACAAAGGAAATCTATCTCTCTCCTAAACAAGAAAATCTTACAAGACTAAGGAATCATATTCCTAAAAATCCTATAAATACATCTCATGTCATTCATTCTATTCTCACAATGTCATTCTCATCTCCACATTCTCATCATACAACATCACCAAGACATCATTCTATCATTCCATCATCACATCATCCAAGCAATCACTATTTATTCCCTATTATATTATGCCAATTTGCTTTATTATATTTTTCTTCATATAATTACTAACTTAAGTTTCAGAGTGTTTATGAGGGAGACCCCACCCCTTTACCCGTTCTCCTTGTTGATGCAGGTTCCACAAGCAAAAATATCAATTTGAAGTTATTAAGTGGTGCTGTTAGGGTTATTAATCACGACCACATGGTTAAAAGTCAAATTGCATCAACAACACATATTATGGAGAGACCTTCTGATGTAGTGCAAGCTTTGAGAAAGAATTGAGTTTGTTGATTCTAAGAATACCCAAATTCAATAGTCCAAAACTCTATTGATTCAAAGAATTTCAGAAGAATTGGAATAATTACATTTGTAATTTATTTTAATTTATCAAAAACTATCCCAAAACAACTAAAAGAGGCAAATAAATAGTGCCTAGGGAAAAACCCTAAAACCTAAAAAGGAAAAGACAAAAACTCCAAAAAAAAGAACATAAACTTTAAAGTAAAATTTGAAGGCCTAAACAAAGGAATTTGGGCCCGAAGATGGGCTGTTATAGATGAAGTGTGTAGCACTCATTATAACTCTCTGAGTCATCTTTGATTTGATATATTATGGGCCTCATGGGTCAACCGATGCCACCATGAACGTCCATTTGAAACCCAAGTGCGCAAGCCCACTCTATCAAATCCATCCATAAACTTTAATGTTGCCTCATCCACATCATTAGATCTACACATACATTGATGATCTTTATAAATCAAGCATAATAATATAAAACAATACCATCATAACAACTATAATTGGCCATATGATGCCCTTTATTTAAATCATATATAACTGCGAGTTTTAAGTAACTGATGAGAACTTGTAGATGAGGTCTTTAGTAGTAGTGCTCTTGGTGGAGTCTTTAGCTAGTAAGAGACCCATCTTGCCTTTTACGTCTTCATCTATTGACACATTGCAAACATTATGGTCCCCATCTTGTAAGAATATTGGATCAAATTCTCCATTTACTGACGCTTGAATTGCAATAGAGAGTATACTTCAAGTATCTTAAAGGTTGATAAAGTCACCTCGTGGAGCATATCCTACAATGAAATTATCAATAAATTTGTTCTCAGTATATGCTAATTTTGCAGACTCTGAAACCATCTGCATCACAATTAGAAGTGCATCAACAATGTCTATTCTTGTAGGACTACTAGGATAATTATAAAGCTGCACAACTGTAATATTCAATTGTGAGGTTCCCAGTGCCATGGTGTCTCTATATACTCCAACAACTTGCAAGCTTATGTAGCTACCACCTATTGTATAACTAGTCTTTATTATTAGTTAGTCTCTTGTAACTAATTGTACAACAGTTAATTCTCTACAGTACTGTCATTTCTACAACATGTCAGTCTTGTATATATATACACTCTTATAAACTATGATAAGATGAGAGCCGGTTATTACTTTTCCTAAATTTTCTTCTTTCTCTCTTATTTTTTTTCTTTATGATATCAGAGCTCAAACCCTTCAATCATCTTAAAACCTAATTTTTTTCATGGCTTTACCTTCTACTTCTTCTCCTTCCTCTAGTCATACTCTGGTGCCATCTCTGACTTAAACTATGGCTAATTCAATTGCTTCTCTTCACGTTTTTCAAGTCACTTTGCATCCTTTTTCTTTTTATTTAATTGTGTTAATTACTCCTATTAGAGGACTCTTGTTCTTTGTACTACTAGCGCACATTGTCTAGATGAATTTCTTTTTAGTACCATTGCCTTACCACCATAATTTATTTCTTGATCCTTACTGTTATTCTTTAGATGCGTTATGATAAATTTCTTCTGAGATGGCTTTTGTCTTCAATTTCTAAGTCCATGTTAGGACATATTAATCATTGTGCTAAGGCTGCTAATGTATGGCTTACTCTTGAACATAATTTTCAAACTACAAGCAGAGCTAAGGTTTGACAATTACAGTCATTGCCACAAAGCACTAAGAAAGGATCTCTTTCTGTTGAAGATTATGTTCTTAAGATGCATAGTATTATAAATAATTTTTCTTTTGCTGGCTAATTAATCATTGATGAGGATTTAATTTTATATATTCTTAGTGGTCTTGGTCCTGAATATGAATCAATTTTTATCAATTTACTGACAAACTTAAATTTGCAGGAAGTGTAATTCTATTTTCATACATAATAGTTACGCTTTGAGCAACATCAATATTCTCTCTCTATTTATTTCTCTGTAGCTCCAAGTGCTAATGTCGTTTATAGAATAGGAGGTTATTTTAATCGAGGCAATTTTCAATCTAGTAAAGGCGGATATGCCAATCATGGTGGTTGTTTACTAATGGTGGTTGTTCTAGCCAAGGCATAATTTGTCAATTATGTAACAAGGCAAGACATATTTTTGCCAAATGCTTTAAGCATTTTAATGTTAATTTTCATGGTGTTTAGTACTCTACTCCTCAAGTACATGTTACTCAATCATCAAAACATTCTCTATCATCTCCAGCACTTCTACCCACTTCAACACAGGATGATGATTGGTATATTGATAGTGGAGCTACTAATTATGTCACTACTGATTTTGGTAATCTTTCACTCCATTCTGCTAGCTACAAAGGAAAGGATAACCTTATAATAGATCATGGATCTAAACTTGCAATTTTACATGTTGGTAATGCAGTATATGCTTCTACTTCTCTTAAACATCCTTTATTTCTTAAACATATCTTGATTGTTCCCAATATTACTAAAAATCTCATAAGCATTTCTCAATTCACGAAAGATAATAATGTTCTAATTAAATTTTATGCCGATAAATGCTTGGCAAAGGACAAGAACACTTTGAGAGTATTGTTGGAGGGGGTGCTTAAAGAAGGCTTATATCAATTACACCTTTCCGAGTTTAATTCTTCTTATAAGTCAAAGATTTTGGCATCTCTATATCATAGTTTTCCTCATTTTTTTTTCTGTGTCTACCACTAGTGGTAGTTCATATTGTAATTTTATTTATGTTCCTAAGTCTAATATTATTACTACTATAATTGAGTCAAATGTATCTCATTTAGCTCAAGCTGTTGTTGTGCCTTCTTGTAATTCTCATTCTAATATCAATAAAACTCATAGTAATGTTGTATTGTGACATCACAGATTGGGTCATCCATCCTCTTTTGTTTTACATTTTGTTCTTAAGAGTATTCACATTCCTTTTGTGACACCTGTTAAGGATGTCATGCATACATTGCATGCATGTGACTAATAAATAATATTTCTATTAAAATCAAATTTTAGTTTATGAGTCAATATATATAAAAGAATAATTATATAAATATCATATAACACACACCACAAAAGCTCACAACGTTAAGCAATTCACATTTTTCCTTATGCTATTTATATACAACATAGTGGCCTTTTCACAAAATATGAAAATTTACTAGGCATGTTACATTCTATATAACTAAAGACTTGTTGACCCACCTGACACAATGCTAGTGCAATTGATGCAAATGTTTCTTCAAGATAGACTACAGTTCTTCTAGTCTTGAAAAATAATACAGAGGAGTGAGTTTGCAACTCAGTAAATAATTAACATAATATCCATTGAAAAATAACTTATTCAAGCATGTAATATTATCAAGTATTAATCCATTCAATATTTAACTATACATTTATAATATGTACATAGTCATAGTATTATAATATTTTCTTTTCGACAGTAATGAACTTATGAATTATATATATATATAATCATAATTTCTTTTCAATTATTCAAGGATCCCTATAAGCACACAACCCATCATAATTTGGTACCAAATATTTCTTAAGCCTTATTATGACATTTCAAAGGGATTCCTTAACGCACATAGCATTGCCTCATTCACAAGTAACAGTGCATTCTCATACTCATCCAACCATATTTCTTATATTTTAATATACATCACATACCACTCCATTAAATAATTAACATTCTCATAATACATAAGAACAATAATATACCCAAGATATACCATAAATTTACCATATTTTAATATGGCATATTTGATAGTGTAAACTTAAAAAGACAAAAAAAATTCCACACTATGAATATCAAAGTTATATTTTTCAGATTAATATCATTATAAATCTAAATTAATAAAATGAGAAACAATAAAAAAAAACCCACCATGGTCATTCTACCATAAAAAGGCTAAGCTACAAAACGTATTGCTCAAATTAACCATCAAGACAATAAAATTAAGTTTTCTCTATTTCTATCAATTTTGTAAGTAACGTCTCCAAGTTTTTATAGGATCAAACAAAACCCCATTTGGATTTATAAAACTCTAGATATGAGTCCAATAAGTATTCTATGCTTATATAAACAAGATACCCGAAATCAACAACCATCATTCATAAGTACAACCTCTTTCATATGTACAATCTCATCTAAAAAATAATCAACCATCAACACAATAATAAGAAACTATCATATATTAATTATAACACATATGACTGAAGCTTTCTTGCTCAAGATATGATCAAAACAATATGACTGAAAAACTACATCCTTAGAACCTAAATTTGTCATCTTATAAACCCTAACTTAATTCAACCAAAAATATTAAAATTCTTACCAAATAAAAATTTAAGGTGTTAAAGATGAAGATTGTGGTCTAGAATAAATTTCTAAACTTTTAATTTACTTTAAAATTCAACTATTTTTTTTAAAAGATAAAGAAAAAGAAGAAGCCAATTTTTTCTTCCTTCCTTCTTCCCTTTTCTATCTGGATGATAACTTTTTTTTTTTGTCCTAATCTTATCTTCTTCCATAATTCACTCCTCCTTATGTTTTTTTAACCAATAAAATATTGCCACATATGTTAATTCTAGCAAAAATCAACCTAACCAATTTAAGTCCTATACATACATACATACATACATATATACATACATACATACATATATATATATATATATATATATATATATATATATATATATATATATAGATTTGCCATTAATCAATTTAAACTCTTAACTTTCTAATTCTAGTTATGGATTCAATTGTAAACATTTATAATCTTCTCCTATGTAACATTGGAATTAATATCATACTTATCTCATGCATTTTCTCATGTTTATATGATATGCATTATGCAAATAAATGCAAATGCATTATGTGGGCATTACATTTCTCTCTACCTTAGGATATTTCCAGAAATTAAATGTGACTCACCAATCTTAAAAAAAAAGTTAGGGTATTGAATTTTTATGTCCTTTTCCATTTCCCATGTAGCTTTTTTTAGAGAATTCTGACTCTATTTAATCTTTACTATTAAAATTTCTTTATCATGTAGTTTCTTTATCTGTCTGTTAATAATTTCAACTAGTTGTTTTTTATACTTTAAATCTTATGTCAATTGTATTTCTGACTCTTGTACTACATGGTTAGGGTTATATCTATATCTTATTAACATAGAAACATGGAACACATAATGTATCTAAGATAATTATAGTGGTAGTGCTAATTTGTATGTTAAAGGACTAACTCTTTCCAATATCTCATAAAGGCCCATGAACCTAGGACTTAATTTTCCTTACCTGTTGAATCGTATAATGTCCTTTCATTTTGATACTTTTAAGAACACTTTTTCACCCACATCTTACTCCATCTCTCTTCTATGTTTATCCATATGACTCTTTTATTTGTCTTGTGCAGCCTTAACCTTTAAACACTTTTTTACTATTTGAATCTTGTCCATAGTTTCTTATATCAATTCAAGACCTTTTAATTGTCGTAACCCTTCAATATTCCAATAAACAAGACTTCTACATTTTCTGCCATATAAAGCTTTATATGGAGCCATACCAATACTTGAATTATAACTGTTATTGTAAGCAAATTTAATTACAGGTCAATTCTCATCCCAGTTCCTTTTAAATTCAAGCATACAAGCTCTTAGCATATCTTCTAATGTTTGAATTGTCCTCTTTGATTGTCCATTTGTCTGAGGGTGGAACACTATATTGAAATATAGCTTTGTTCAAAAAGCTCTTTGTAAATTTTCCTAAAAATGAGATGTAAATTGTGGATCTCTATCTGACACAATTGATATTGGCACACCATGTAGTCTTACAATTTCTGATATATATATTCTAGACAATTGTCCAGTGAATCACTTTGTTGCACAGGTAGAAAATGAGTTGATTTGGTAAGTCGATCATAATTACCCATATGGTATTATGCTTCTTAAAGGTTCGAGGAAATCCAAGAATAAAGTCTATCGTTACTTTTTCCTATTTCCACTTCGGAATAGACAGTGGATGAAGTTCACCAACTAGTGCCTAATGTTTAGCTTTTACTTGTTGACATGTCAAACATTTTGCTATATATTCGACTGTATGATTCTTCATTGCTGGCCATCAATAAAAAGGTCATAAATCCCTATACATTTTAGTGCTTCAAGGATGCATTGCATATGGTGCATAATGGGCTTCATTCAAAATTTCTTCTTTTATTTCTCTTATATTTGGAACATAAATACATCCATTAATTAACAATGCAAACTATTCATTCTTTCTTTGTTGCACCCTATCCTTCTTATTTCTTAAATATGGACCACTCATATGCTTTTCTTAAATTTTACTCTCTAATAAGGGCTTGACATGCATACTTGCAACAAGTATATCACCGTGAAATACAAATTCTACATGTAATGTTCTAAGCTCTACCAATGACTTTATTGCCTGACAAGTCATTCCAGTATTTCTCTCAATGGCTTTCTAACTTAAAACATCATCAACTCTATTATCTTTTCCTTGATGGTAATCTATGGTACAATCATAATCCTTTATCAACTTCATCCACCTTCTTTGTCTCAAATTCAACTCCTTTTGTATTGGAATATATTTCAGACCTTTGTGGTCAATGAAAATCTAAAATGTTTCTCCATACAGAATGTGCCCCCATATTTTAAGAGCATGGACAATTGTTGCTAATTCTAGATCATAAGATGAATAATTCAATTAATAACTCTTTAGCTGTCTAGAAGCATAAACAATAACTTTTCCATTTTCCATTAACACACATCCTAATCCATGCTATGATACATCTATAAAAATTGCATATCCACCATTGTCTAATGGAAAAGTTAGAACCAGTGTAGAAATTCGTCTTTTCTTCAATTCTTCAAAATTTTCTCATACTTAGCATCCCATTTAAACATCACATTCTTCTTCAAAAAATTCATTAATGGTTAGCAATAATTGAAAATCCTTCAATAAATCTTCTATAACATCCAGCCAATCCTAAAAAACTTTATACCTCTAATACATTTTTAAAGGATTCCTACTCTTTTGTAGCTGTAATCTTTGAAGGATCAGGTTGTACACCATTTTTAGAAACAATATGCCACAAGAATGCAATCTTTTCTAGCCAAAACTCATATTTACTGAATTTTGCATAAAGCTACTTTTTTTTTCAAAATTTATAATACTATTCTCAAATGTTCTTCATGATGCTTTCAAGTTTTAGAATAAATTAATATATCATCAATAAACATAATAACAAATTAATCGAAATACATCTGGAATATTTTTTTCATTAAGGATATAAAAGCAGTAGCTGTATTTGTTAGTCCAAATCACATAATAACAAATTTATAATGCCCATATCGTGTTCTAAATGCAGTCTTTGGTAGATGCCTCTACAATTCATAATGCCCATATCGTGTTCTAAATGCCTCTACAATTCTCAATTGCCAATGTCTATACCTTAAATCAATTTTGAAAAATACAATTGCTCCTTTTAACTAGCCTAACAAGTCATCAATCCATGGCATAGGATATTTGTTCTTTATGGTAACTCGATTTAACTGCCTATAATTAATACACAATCTCAAACTACCATCCTTCTTTTGTATAAATAACACCAGAGCTTCCTATGGCGATGTACTCGGTCTAGTAAGCCCTTTTTCCAATAGTTCTTTCAACTGCTTCTTTAATTCTTTCAACTCTAAAGGTGCTATTTTATATGGTGAATTTGATATTATTGCTACCTCAAGTATAGTTTCTATCTCAAAATTAGTCTCTCAATGTGGAGGTAAACCTGGTAAATCCTCTAGAAATACATTTGTAAATTCCTTCACTACTTGAACATCTATCACTCCTTGACAAACTTTAGATACGTCTACCACATTAGCCAAATAAGCTTCACACCCCCCCCCCCCTCCTTTTAATCAAATGGAAAGCAGTAGTAGCTAAAATTAAACAAATTGGGATAATTTTTCTTTCACCTATAAAACTATTTTTCTTTGTTTTAAGGTCTTTATTACTACTTTTGTTTGATAATGTACTATAGCATGATTTTTAAATAACCAATACATTCCCGAAATAACATCAAATTCCTTAATTTTTACCATAATTAGATCTACATGTAGTGTATTCCCATTTATTACCATAAGACAAAATTTGATAACCCTATTTACAATGATAGTACCCCTATCAGGCATTGATACATAAATACTACACCCTATTGTTTATATATTGTTATGGTTTTTCAATGCAAATTCATATAAAGTAAATGAACATGTTGATCTTGGATTAATTAATGTATAAACATCAAAACCATAGATAGAGGTTATGCCAGTCACAACATCAGATGCAGAAGGTGCTTCCTATCTTGTCATTGCATATACTCTAGCTTAGGGCAATGATTGTTGAGGTTGGCCTATCTATCTAACCTACACCATGTTATAACCTCCTCCTCATCCCATTCCTCTACCTCTTCCTCTACTCACTCCTCCCTAAGTCATATTTTCACTTATACTACTCCGCACTATAACCTGACTCTTACTGGCTTGGTTTTTACTCCAACAATCTCTGGCTATATGCCTTGGCTTACCACAATAATAACAAAGTATCTTCCTTAGTCCCTAACACTCTATACTGTGAAACCTACAATCATGACCCAAACCAAGAGTCATGACTGGTGCTAGGGAACGAGAATTTTTTTGAATCCAAAACTCATAGCAAGACTTAAAAATAAAAATGCATGCAATAAACAAATAAAAATACACAAGAATTAAAACCTTAATCAATATAAAAATAAATACTTAAATGTCATATCATAATAAAAATATTCATACAATATTCAGATACAAATCTCAAAAACCAAACAACACACTACTAAAATAATAACACTACTATTGCAGTCTTTATAGCACAATAAAAGTTTAGATAATAATAAAATTACATAATCTAGCCAGGGCTGAAAAAGACCAACGAAGACGTCTACTATTGAGGTCTGACAAATCTCTTGTAAAAAAAAGTACTAAGGGGGATCAGACCTCACTGAGTGAATTATTATATTATATATATATGAAACCTAAATCATATACAATCAAGCATCAGTTTATATATATAAATATATATATATATACTAAAATAAATATTTAATAATAATATAATAAAAGTCATCAAAATCCATAAATATCAATAAAAAAACCACAATATAATATATTTAAATATAAAAAACATCAAATATAATTATTTTCACATTAATTAAATAAAATCTCAAATAAATTATATAATATTAATAAAAATCCGATTTTTCAATTATTTAACATAAAATAGTAAAATTCACAAGTAATTATTCAAATAGATTTCATATATAATAAAAATAGTTAAAAACTTATTTAATCACAAAAATAGTATATAAAATTATTATTTGAATATATTTTCGAGAATTAGTATTAATTAGTTAAAAATAGTAAATTATTTTAAAAATACTTATTATTCCAAAATCACTTAAAAAATACTAATTAACTATAATTCCATTTAAAACACAAAATTCACCAATTTATATTAATTTTTCTAAAAATTAATTTTTCATATAAACCTTCAAAAATTCATAATAAATAATTGGGATAGAATTTCAATACACTTCCTTCATAAACTATATTCTAAATAAATCAAACAATTTATTAAAAATAAAAGAACTTTCCGACGAGGGTCACTAATAGTAATAATAATGATAATAACAACAAATAATAACCCTAATAATACTAGTAATAACAAATAATAATAACAATAATAATAATAATAACAACAACAATAACAACAACAACAACAACAACAACGACAACAACAACAACAATAACAACAATAACACTAACAAATGCATAAAATAATACTACTAACTTCTAAATAAATTCTTTACGTAAATAAAATATTTAATGTAAAATAATGAATATTAATCATAAATAATGATAATATATAAATAAAATTTAAAATATTATTAACACTGCATATTTGAAAATGCATTTTTATAATTTAAAATAAAGGGTCATTACAATCTCCCCCCTTTACGAAAATTTGTCTTTGAATTTTCCAATAAAAGCACAAACAACAAAATTTCATCAAGGAAAGAGGTAAGGATAGGCCACTTACATCTCAGCTTCTGTCTCCCAAGTGAGGTTCTTCATGTTATTGCTTCGCCACAACACCTTGACCTTCAAAATGTACTTTAAATGCAATTGATGAACTTGATAATCCACTATTGCAACTGGCTCCTCCTCGTACGACAGGTCTTTAATTTACTTCCATGCTCTCAGGTTGTAACACGTGCGAAGGGTCTGAAATATACTTCCTTAACATTGAGATATGGAACACTGGATGCACTTGAGATAAATTCTGAGGCAAAGCCAACCGATATGCAACCATGCCCACTCTCTCCAGAATCTCAAACGATCCAATATATCTCAGTGCTAATTTCCCTTTCTTACCAAACCTCATCACACCCTTCATCGAAGACACCTTCAGAAACATATAGTCTCCAATATGGAACTCTACATCTTTGTGTCTTGGATCCACATAGCTCTTCTGTCTGCTAATTATGATCTTTAATCTCCTTCTTATCATAGCAACCTTCTTTGTTGCATCCTAAACCATCTCTACAATTTCTTTCATACAAAGCTTTATACTGTGTCATCCTAATACGACTATGGTAGCTGTTATTAAATGAAAACTCTACAAGCAGCAAATGATCATCCCAGCTACCTCCAAGATCCAATACACACATCCTTAACATATCTTCAAGTATTTGGATCATCCTCTCAAATTGACCATCTGTCTGAGGATGAAAAGTAGTACTAAAATCAAGCCTAGTGGTCATTGCTTCTTGCAACTTTTGCCAAAATTGAGAGGTGAACATTAAATCTTTATAAGATACAATAGGAACAGGTACTCCATTAAGGTACACAATATGCTTAACATACAACTTAGCCAACTTAGCTACATAATAAGTGGCCTTAATTGGCAAGAAATTAGCAGACTTGGTTAACCTATCCACAATCACCCAAATGGAATTGTATCCATCCTTCAAATGAGGTAACCCAACCACAAAATCCATAACAATTCTCTCCCATTTCCACTCAGGAATAGGAAGAGGTTGAAGCTTCCTAAAAGGCTTTTGATGCTTAGCTTTCACCTGCTAACATGTCAAGCATTTAGAAACATAATCAAATACATCCTTCATTAATCCATCCCACCAGTATAAGTCTCTGATGTTATGGTACATCTTAGTAAAACTTGGATGTACACTATAGGTTATAGAATGTGCTTCCTCAAGGATCTCCTCTCTCAAATTATCCACATCATGCATGCATAATCTACCATTGATCCATAAAATACCTTCATCATCAAGTGTGAAATCAATGAACTTCCCTACACGAACATTCTCCTCAAGCTCTGTTAGAATAGGATCTTGGCCTTAAGCTACCTTAATCCTATCTCCTAATACTAATCAAACTCTGAACTGAGCTACCAATCCACCTGATCTGCTAATATTCATCATCAGACCTTAATTCACCAACTTATGTAACTCTCAGATCAAAGGTCTCCTCTCCACACTAATGTGTGCAAGACTACCAAAGGACTTCCTACTCAAGGCATCTGCCACCATATTAGCCTTGCCTAGATGATAAAGAATATCACAGTCATACTCCTTCAGGAGTTCTAACCATATCCTCTACTTCAAGTTTAGATCTCTCTGCTGAAAAATGTACTTAAGGCTTTTGTGATCTTTAAAAATCTCACAAGTCACCCCATATAGATAATGTCTCCAAATCTTGAGTGCAAAGATCATTGCAGCCATCTCTAGGTCGTGAGTAGGATATTCTATTCATGCTTCTTTAACTAACTCAAAGCATAAGCTATTACCCTACCATTATGCATTAACACAACCTAGGCTTACTATAGAGGCATCACAATACACAGTGAACTTATCTTCTCCATTAGGCAAAGCCAAAACTAGAGTTGTGCTCAACTTCTCCTTTAGTAGCTAAAAACTATTCTCATAAGCATCTGACCACTCAAACATCACATTTTTCTGAGTTAGGTGAGTCATAGAAGCTATAATTTTAGAGAAATCCTGTAAAAATCTCCTATAATACCCAACCAAACCCAAAACACTCTAAATCTTTATGACTATCATCGACCTGAGCCAATCAAACACTACCACTATCTTTTATATATCAGCCTAAATACCATCTTTAGACTCCATGTGCCCAAGGAATGCAACACTCTCCAATTAGAAATCACACTTTAAGAATTTAACATAAAGTTGATGTTCTCTTAGTGTTTGTAGTACTGTCCTCAAGTGACATACGTGCTCTTACATACTCTTTAAATACACCAGTATATCATCAATAAAGACTACCACAAACTGATCCACATATGGTATGAATACCCTATTCATCAGATATAGAAAAGTAGTTGGTGCATTAGTTAACCCAAAGGACATCACCAGAAACTTATAATGGCCATATCAACTGCGAAATGCTATTTTAGGAACATCAGCTTCACTGATCTGTAACTGATGATAACTCAACTTTAAGTTAATCTTGGAAAAGAACTGTGCACCCTGAAGTTGATCAAACATATCATCTATCCTCGGGAGAGGATAGTTGTTCTTCACTGTCACCTTATTTAGCTCTTTATAATCTATGCACTGTCTTAGTGTACCATCCTTTTTCTTCATAAACAAGACCGATGCACCCCAAGGAGAAACACTAGGTCTAATGAAACCTTTGTTTAGAAAATCCTACAACTGCTTTGTTAACTCCTTCAACTCTGTAGGAGCCATTGTGTAAGGTAGCATTAAAATAGGAGTAATCCTGGAACCACATCTATACATAATTTGATCTCTTTGTGAGGTGGTAAACCTGGTAACTCCTCAAGAAAAATATTAGGAAACTCACAAGCAACAAGAACATTTGTTAGTGACAACTTCTCCACTGAAGTATCCATGACAAGTGCCAAGTATCCTTGACAACCTTTCCTTAGCATCTTCCTAGCCATAATAGTGGAGATGAGATTTTGAGGTGCAGAAGTCTTATCACCCACAAACTTAAAAATACAATTAGGAATTTAAAAACATATTCTTACACTTTATTTTTTTTATAAGAAAAAGATGATAAAAATTTAATGTGTCAAATTTATTTTATATAGATCTAAAAGTAATTTTTAAAAATGCAATTAGGTTATTTCAAATAAAATTGGACAATTTATAGAATTAAAGAAGTAAATTGAAATGACTTTCAAAGTAAAATTCAATTGTGCTTAAAAATTCAAAATAAAACTGACGGTTTTCCCTAAAAAAATTAGGAATTTTTTTTTTTATTCTCCATGAAATAGAGGATAAACAAAAGGGAAAAATCATCCGTTTAAAAGATTACTTTTAGGTTCCTATAAAATAAATTTGGTACTTACTAATTTTTTATCCTCTTTTTCCTATATATATAAGAAGATATTTTTAAATTCTAATTTTGTTACTCTTAACATAAATTCAAAAATTAATTTTTAACTAGTATCATATATTCTTAATTTTCACTAAATCCTTAAATTTTTATTTTAAAAATTACTTAACTTTCAACTACATTATTTAGAAATTTTTTTAATTGAGGTAAAAAAAGAAGTATTGGATAAAAAAAGGGAGAATTTAGAGACTAAAAATATTAGTCAATAATATAAAAAATATTTTTTTAAAATATGAAACAATTAAAAAATTAAAATTTTATTATTATTTATAGTGATAGTTAAAGTACTTACTTTGTTTATTTTTATTTTTTAATAACAGTTTATATAATAAATTGATTCAAAAGTTATCACTTTTTTCTTGTTATTTTAAATTGATACATTAAAAAAATTAAATTTTTATGTAAGAATTTAAATTTAAATTTTTAAATCTATTTAAAAAAAACTAAAATTAAAACTTGAAAATATTTTTTTTTCAATTTTTATTCTTCTCAAAAAGGAATTTTTAGAATTGCAATTAGATAATTTACAAGCATCTAAAAGTAATTTTTATTCTATAGGGATTTAAAAGTAATTTATAAAACTATAATTAGATCTTTTAAATAAAATTTGATACAATTTATAAAGTTTAAGGAGTGAATTGAAATGACTTTAAAATTATGATTTAATTGATAACTGACCTAAAATTGAGAATAGATCAAATCATTTTTCCTAAAAAAAAAAAAATGAAGAGGCTATTTTGATGAAATCATACCCCACAAACATTACTATTTATGTTGTATGTGGAGATATTAATACTTTTCCTTTATAAAAATACAAGAATTTCTTACTAACTATCATTAATATCAATTGGTAGAAATATACACAATAACATTAAATTAATTATTGATAGATTTTGAAGTCAAATTCTAATATATATAGCGACATTAAATTAATTATTAAAATTTTTTTACTGATCTTATGATATTATCTAAATTAAACCGAATTAGTTAAAATTCAATATACTTTAAATTTATACAAAAAAATTATTCCTTCACACCAACTTCATTTATTTCACATGCCCATAAATTAATGGTTTTAATAGTGTCTTCAAATCGTTGTACTTTTTTTTTTTAACAATTGGGAGGTTAAAAAGAAATGAGAATCAAACTTATAACTTTATCTTATAGTGTTCATCACTTAAATTACTAGACTATAAAAGAATGACATACTACTAGTTTGTTATTATCAACAAAATTTAGAAAAAAAAAAAAAGCAGATGATTTGGGCATAAAAATTTAAAAACTAAGCTTGTCCATTGTGAAATAAATAAATAATTAATAAGATTTTTCTGAACCAAATTCATTTTTACTTTATGCATTCAACCTTGTTAGAATTAAAAGTTTTATGTTGAATTCAAGTTTTGTTGCTAGCTCTCAAAAATCTCATTTAGCATTTTTAGAATTAAAAATCCCTCCTAGTCCTGAGATTGCTTTGCAGAATTAAGATTAAGCACTATATATATATATTATACCGAAAAGACGTTACATCTCACGACATCATAGTTCACTACAGGAAAAAAATTTTTAGGGGCAATTCTAATGCTGCCTCCAATAATAATTGATGTTCATTTTTTATTTTTTTAAAATTTAATATATATATATATATATATATATATATATATATATATATATATATATATATATAGCACACCAAAAAGGACGTTGCGCCTTGCGATGTTACAGGTCCACTACAAGACAAAAAAATCTAGAGACAATTTTAATACTGCCTTCAATAATAATTAATGTTTATTTTTTATTATCTTTTTAAAAATTTATTTTTTTTAAATATTGTTTTTGGAATCTAAATTCTAAGGCCAATGGATAAACCTATCAAAAAAAATTTAAAATATTTTTAGCTTGAAAATAATTTTCTTTTTTTAATAATCTAATTAAAAAAATCCTAAAATATATTATTAACTTTTGTCCGGATCCACAAAAAACTATAACTCTAACGAGATGCCACGTAAGTCATTTCCCGTGTCTATAATGGGCCACCTCGATCATTCATATTTGACAATAATTCATGGGGGAAGTGCTAAACTGATAAAGATCCTAACTAAAAAAACAAAATCAAAAGAACAAAACGTTAATCTACACTTGTTCACGTTTGCCAAATTAACCTATTTGGTTCCGAACTCTTGGCATTATGCAAATTATTGTACTGCTAGAAAGAGAATGCCAAAAGTTAAGCAGTCAAACGTTAAAAAAAATTAACATTAAAAAATGATTAAAATACAAACACTACTGTAAAAATTAGGAGAGAATTAAAAATTCTAACTAAAACTAACTAAGATCTAATTAAATCTAACCAATTTCTGCTAAAATACTTAATAAAAAAATCTACTAAACCACTTGATAAAGGGAAAAAAAAAAAAGGCATAAACAGCATTTATCAACTATACTATAAATTCCGCTTGGACCACTTGTATGAACACTGTTGTTTGACAGTGAATTAATTATGGGGGACGTGCCAAAATCATATTTGTCATGAAGCTTGCATATATTATACACTTTATAGGGCTAATTTTCACTCGTACTATCCGTTTTCCTAATCAAGTCTCATCAACATTTATTTTGTCGCTCAGAATAGCGGTGGCTGCGGGTTGGTTTGGAACCTGAATCAGCTTTGAATTGGCCCGTTTCTTAATTGGTTAGGAATCAAACTGAATTGTAATCGAGCTAAATTGAATCTAGAATCATATTTTTTCAGTTTGAGATCTGTCCAAAAATTTTTAAACTGTAAACAGATAGTTCCAAATAGAATGAATATATATATATATATTAGATTTTATTTTTTAAGACACAATTATTTAATTTTATTTTTATATATAATTAATTATTTAATGAAAAGATTAGAAAATAAATATAAAATAAATAATTTTGATAAAATAAATATTATACATTATTTATAGAAATTTATATATAATTTATATATAAATCAAGTGTTAATGTGATAATATGACATTCAAATAATTAAATGTCTATCACTAAGGTAATAAATTAGAACACGCACCCATATATATATAAAGGGGTCTCAAATGTATATATATGAAACAACATATACATTATCATATTTTTTTTTAGTTTGAGGTCGGTTTAAAATTTTTTAAACCGTAAACAGACAATTCTGAACATAATATATATATATATATATATATATATATATATATATATATATATATATATATTAGATTTTATTTTTTAAGAACAATCATTTAATTTTATTTTTATATATAACCAATTATTTAATAAAAAGATTAGAGAATAAATATAGAAAAAATAATTTTGATAAAATAAATATTATACATTATTTACAAAAAAAATAGAAATTTATATATAAATCAAGTATTAATGTGACAATATGGCATTCAAATAATCAAATGTCTATAACTAAGGTAATAAATTAAAACATATATATATATATATATATATATATATATATATATATATATATAAAGGGGCCTCAAATGTATATATATGAAGCAACATACACATCAAGTTTAGTTTATTACCTAACATCTCATTTATTATTAATTAAATATATTAATATTGTTGATGATATGCAAGAGAATAAAATTGACTTAATTTTATAAAAATTAATATTATTAATGAAAAATAAATTGTTAAATTATTTTAAAACGATTCCACTACTTAATATTATAATATTTTAAATTACTTAAATATAATTATTACAATATTTTAAATTCCTTAAATATAATTATAAAATTAAAAATAAGAACAAAATTTAGAACAAAATCTAGTTCCAAACTAAATTTGAGTTTGAAATTGGAATCAAAACCGACCAGTTTCGAACTAAAACTCAAACCATCCTATATATAATTTAAATTCAGTTTCAAAAACTTTCAAATCAAATTATCATATTCTGAATCGGAGCCACTCCCTAGCTCTGAATCATCTCATGACCTTTAATTTTTATCACAAATAAAATGCGAACATTTATTCTACGGCCAACACTAATAATGTTGCACTCGTGTGGAAGATGACGTAATTAACAAAAGTACCACGTGTCTCATTAATTGTTTCTCATCTTTTAATGCTTAAGATACATTAGATCGAAATTAAAAAAAAAGTATAATAATTATAGATATAATTATTAATAAAGTAATAATTATATATGTAATAATTAAAATGTTAACATTGTTTGACAAATAAGAATAACTGATAAATTACAATATAGAATTTTTTAAGGAAAAAATTATATAATTAATTAAATATTTAAAAATTATAAAAACAAATAAATAAATAACCATTTAAAATTTTGAATATTTATATAATTATTTAAATAATATATGTATATACATTTTAAAAAGTAACATAAATATTATAATAACAATTTAAATCGATTCGTATATTTTTTTATAAATTTGATTAGTAGCTTCTTGATAAAAAAAAAGTTGAAGTAATCTGATCAGGGTAGAGAAATTAAAAAATAATAATAATAAAGAAGTACTCTGTTAAAAGTATATTTTTGTTATTACATGTATTTAACTTAATTTCAACTAAATTAATAAATATATATATAAATGGACATAATCATTAAGAATGTTAAATATTAATCATTGGCTTTTAAAGTTTACCATAAGGGTAAATGAATTTAATGTATTAAAAGAGTAATATTTAACCTCTTTAAGCCCTCAAACTAAATATATTTTTATTTTTCTCTTTTTCTTTTTAACTTTCTCCTAATTTATATTATTTCTACACTTTCTAAATACTCATTTTCAACCAATAAAATATTAAAAAGACAAATATACATTTAATCAATTCAAACTATCAATAAAAAAGTATTTTTATTTTTTCTCTAAATTTAAAAATAATTATTTTTAAAAAATTAAAAAAAATTCTGAATTTATGATCGTCTCCAATCAAGACCTAATAAACTTTTAAAAATTCTGAAACTAAAATTACAACAATAAATAAGAATACAATAATAGTAATTCATTAGTTTGAGACATTTTTTTTAAATCAACCCAAAAACTCAAAGTATTAATTAGGTGAAAATAAAATAAAATCATGATTAATTGCTTTGGTTGATTTCTAAATGTCATAGTTATTTTAAATTAATATGATACTAATGTTAATTTTTTTCAAGTGCGGAAAAATTTGAATATTTATCAATAGAATCTCGAATTTGAATTTTATATATGAAAAAATAAATGTTGAAAAAATTTTATTCTACTTATTGAGTCAATAATTTAGTACATAGAGATTAGATTAAAAAATAAGCTCATTAACATAATCTATTTATTTGAATAAAATAGAATTAGCATCAATTTTTTAAAAATATGTATTTTAATGCCAGAGCCGGAAAGAGAAGTTGTTGCATTTTCAGAGTTTCTCAAAGCTTTGTTCAAATCAATGAAAAAAGGCTAATCAACCACATATTGGCCCTTATCACCACCATGGTAAAGAGCAAAAAATCATCACAAACATGCTATTGGAAGAAATTATCAGGTAAAGAAAAGAAATAAACATATAATAATATTTATATTTACATGAATTAGTGGGCAATTATTTCTTCGAACAGTTTTTTCTTCAATATACTATATATATATATATATATATATATATATATATATATATGATTGGTTCATTAAGTTCATATACTATTGTTTGAAAACATTACTAGTTTTATTTATCATCACATGAGCTACACATTGATCTTCAAGAAATCAAACATCAGGACATTTTTAGCAAATATATGGACAACACTAGCATGTGATGCCCTTTATTTTAATAGTACAGTAGATAGATGCCATGCATTTAGCTGCGAATTTTAAACAGCGGAGCTTAAGTTTTTGATAAGGTTTCTAGTAGCTGTTTCAGTGGAATCTTTGGCTAGCAGAAGTCCCATAGTATTTCCTACTTGGGCAAGAGTAGACATCTCGAGTATATTATAATCATTATCTTGCACGTATATTGTAGGAAAGTTTCCAGCTACAGATGTCTGAATTGCAGCCGATAGGATCCTCCAAGTATCCTCGAAGCTGATAATGGCACCCTTTGGAACCAAACCTGTGGTGTAATTGGCAGCCAGTATATACTCAACGTATGCTGATCGTGCAGCCTCGGAGATCATTTGGATAATAACTAGAAGAGAAGAAGCGATATTTGTTCCTGCGGGGCTGCTGGGATAATTATAAAGTTGAACAACTGCGGCATTTAATGGTTTGTCTCCGAGTGTTACCTTGTTTCTGTATGCTCTAGCAACCTGCAAACCTGTGTAGCTACCACCATATGGAAGTTGTGTTTTGTTTGTTTCTTCAAAGATTGGAGAGTTATATATTTCATCAGAAACATCTCTAAAGAAGTAGGAATTTTTATCATTAACGCTTAAACCAATCACATTTGCATTGATTGCATCTACTGCTATTTTCGGGATAAGACCTCCAGAATCGATGTCGATCAAAACAAACCTATCGTCACTATCGACAGGCACTTGGCTACGTAACACTGGTATGCAATGGCTAACATTGCCACTCTTCAGTGCTTCTCGTAACTGGTTCACGAATTCCTTGTAGGTAGAGACGTCGTGACTGTCTGCGCTAAAATACACATTGTGGTAGATTGCTGTTATGCGCACAAAGACGACAGTCCAGCAAACAAAAAATGTTGCCACCACAATATCCACCTTCATATTTTCCTTTGTTATCAGCTGTTTGTCGTTTTTTTTTTCTTCAAATTCTTCTGGGTACCTGTCAAAATACTGAAAATGCATGTGCTTGCTTATCATTATTTAGATCATTTGAGAACTTGAAACTTTCCATACATAAGCAAAAATTTTGTTAATATGGTTATTAATGAACTTCGAGTTCATTAGTTATATATATTTCAAAGATCAAGCAACCAAAGGAAAAAAAAAACAGAAACGTATAAAGGGCAAGCTTTTGATTACTTACAAGCTTAGGAGGTGAGGATTAAGAAGAGATGGTTTGTAACATTGATATATCATGCCCTTTTATAGGGGAACCATCCGGGCTAAATACATCCATGGTCATTTAATTTTACACTCAGTTGAAATTTGAATATTAAATTTCAATTTATTTCTTTTTAATCGGCTAACTTTGATTTGTTTTAAAAATGATACTGTTAAAAGTTTTTATTTCTCTAAATTTCTCTTAAAAATCATTTTAATCATTTATCCCTTTATCTTTTTAATTTAGTCCAAAAATTTAAAATTTTTTTCTATTTCTAAGCTTTGATATCCCTCATTATGAGTTTGCTCTTATTAAGCAGAATTAAAATAATCTTCAAAATTTTTCTTATTTTTGATAAATATATAAAAAATATGGACTTATTTATAAATAAATTTTAAATTTTAAGTTAAAATAGTAATTTTATATTATTCAAGTATCAATTTTTTTTAGTAATTACTGTAAAATTATATAGAAGTTTGATATCTAAAAAAATATAAATAAAAAATTAATAATTGAATTGAAATAAAATTAAAATTTGGTTCTCTCCCATGCATTTTATCGTAACCATCCTATTTTCTAACTTAATTTTTTCATTTTATGTTTTCATTTCACATTGCACTATGTTTTAATTAATTATATTCAATCAAAGCTCTACACATTATCCAAACAAACATGCTGACAACGTTTTCTTCTACAAACATTTTTTATACGTGTGCATGTTTTATTTATTTATTTATTTTTTTAAAAAGTGCATGTGATCGGTTAAGGTTTAAAAGTTATCTACTAGTGTAAGTTGACCTTGATTGTAAGTTGATCTTGATTATACATGATTATCTTTTGACACGTGTTAGGTAATTGTGTATATATCATATATAAGACTGATGATATAGTTAGCGGCCGGTGGATTTCCTTTTTTTTTTTTTTACCAAACTGTTCCCATGTAATCAGAGACAATTTATTTTTGTTGTTCATTTTTGTCGAATCACACACCCCCACTTCCCTTTCTTTTAATTCCTGCTTCTATAGCGGCCCGCAACAAGAATCATTTTTTGATTTTTTAATGATTCATGATCCCTTCCTGCCCAAATTCATCACAAGCTAATATTTACACTATATTTTATGAATTTCATTTAGCGTAAGGATGAAAGTTTTCAATGTGTCATTTTATTTTTTTTTAAATTAGTTTCGACTTACCAAAATTTTTGAACTTTTGAAAACAGTTCAAATAGGCTTTTTTTTTTTTTTTTTTACAATAACTTAACAAAAGCTAAGTTTTAGTTTCTAGAACTATGAAAGATATAAAAAATTCCTTAATCTTTTATTTTAATACAGCTAAACCTTAAATATTATTAAAATTCAAAATATTTATTTTCAATTAATATTTTATTATAAAATTTATTTTAAATTTTAAAATTATTTTTAAAAGTTCAATTATTTTTTTAAGATTATTGGTAAAATCTATCATGAGGTCTTTAAATTTATCGAATTTTTAACTTTAGGTCTCCTAAAATTTCATTTTATATATCTAGATTCTCGAACTTAATGGATTTAAAATTTTAAACTCTCCTATTATTTTTTAACAAAAACTATTTCTTTTTTATCTCTGAAGTTTTATATTTCTAATATTCATACCATTTTTTATCATTTAATACTTATATCACTTTTAAAAACATTTCACTAATAAAAAATAAATTTAATTATTTTAATTTATAATATTTTAAATTAAAAACATAAATTTTTATATATTTTTAAATAATCACAAATTTTAAAAGTAAATAAACAAGTTAATATTAATATAAAAAAAATAAAACTTCTATTTTTCAAAATAAAATATTAAGATGAAAAATAACACTATAATAAAAAGAGATTTTAATAAAAAATATTTTATAATTCTTCAAAATTTAAATTTTATACTTTCAATATATTTTTTAGTTTTTTTTACAAAATTTTAATTAAATTATTGTGATTAAGCTTTTATAATATAACTTTTATAAATAGTGAATACTAAGGCATGCATGTATGTCACAAAAAAAAAATGGTGATAGATTTTTCAACCAACTCAAATTTTTTATAACCATTATTTTAACCTTCATTTTTTTTATCATGCTTTTTGGGTACATGAAAAAAATTATATTATAAAAAATTTATTCACAATAATTGAAAATATTGTGATTATTATTATTATTGTTATTATTATTATTATTATTATTATTATTATTATAGCATTAAATTTTTATTTATTTTTAAAATATTAAAAATTAAAATAAGTAAATTTATTTTTTACTGGTGAGAAAATTTTAAAAGTGATATAAGTGTTAAAAAGTAAAAAATGATATCAATGTTAGAAACATAAAACTTTAAGGACCAAAAAGAAATAATTTGTGTTAAAAAATTAATAGAAGAGTTTTAAACTTCAAATACGTGAAGTTTAAGAGACTAAAAATAGAAAACAAAACTTTAGAGACTTAAAGCTAAAAAGCTGATAAATTTAGGGGCCTCAGAATGGGTTTTACCAAAATTATTTTATACACAAAAATAATTTATTTTAAAAAAATGCAATATTATAAATTTTTAATAAATTCTACACTTTAATGGCTAAATAAAATTTTATTAAAAAATTATTAAACTTTATTTGGCTAATTAAATTTTATTTACAAAAACTATTAAATTTAAGTTGATTGGAAAGATTAATAAATTATTTTTAACCAATAAAATTTTATTAAGAAAAATTAATAAATTTTATTTGGCTAGTAAAATCTTATTTAGAAAATTATTAAATTTCATTGACCAATAAAATTTTATTTGGAGAAATTATTAAATTTTATTTGGCCAATAAAACGTTAATTTATCATAAAAAATTATTATAGAGCATTTTTTAATAAAAAAAAAAATTTTGATTCATATAATAATGTTAACAAGAATCAAAATTTTTACACTATAAGATAATTTTCAAAATATGTATATATTCTCTAAAATAATTCATATTAGTAATTTTTCTTGCAATAATTTTTACATTATGAAATGAATTTGGCAAATAATTTTATGTTTTAAATAATTTTTAAATAATAAATTCTGTAAAATAAATTATTTTCTTAAAAAATAATTTTGGACTCCAAAATAAATTCTAAAATAAAATATTAATTAATAAAAATAAATGAATATTTTGAATTTTAAAAATATTTATTTTTAAATTGTATTAAAATAAAAGATTAAGAGATTTTTTGTACTTTTTGTAGTTTCAGAAACTAAAATTTAACTTTTGTTAAGTTTTTTTTTAAAAAAGGGGCTTATTTGAGTCATTTTTAAAAGTTGAGGGGCTTCAATGAGTTGATACTAATTTTAAGGTGCTATATGCTCTTCTCACATAAGTTGAAGGGCTTTTTGCACCTTTTGCTTGATATATAATAGAATACTTATATCTTTATAATGTGATATATTTTTAGGATAAATATTCTCAGATAGAATATGTCCGAGTCCTTTTGAATAGAAAGGATATTTTAATAAATTTATGTAAAATTATGAGACAAGTGAAAAATAGAAAATGTGCAATACCAATAATGCTGTTGATGAAGATTTTGTAAAGCATAGTGCTAAACAACAAGAATCTAGTTTTTTTTGTTAAAAAAAGTAGTTATGTCATATTAGGTGGAGAATAAACGCTATTTATGAAAAATTACAGAAATGTAATATTAATAACATCTTTTTAAAAAAATTTGGAATGAATGACCACATATGAATAATAAATGTGAAATTAAAAATTGATACACTCTACACGCTAATCAAAACAAGTTTTAAGTATGAGGAAGAAAGAGGAGGGAGAGAGAAATAAATTAACGGAAATTGATGGTTGTGGCCCCATATGCAGTACGTTTTTTTTACCTTCTTTGGTTTAACCCATGGAAATACTATAATACATGCACATACATATCATATGTTATATTTATTTTAAATTTTTTATCTGTTTAAAAAATATAATTCTTTTATTAAATATTAAAAAAAGAGTTAATTGATTATTCAAATTGATGCATGTTTACTATTAAAATTTTTAACATTTTAAAATAATAAACTTGAAATATTAAAAAATTTGATATAATTGATATTTTAGAATGAAAAAATTACAACGATTTGTTGGATGATTTTTAGTTAGCAGTATTATAACTATTATTTTTATTTTTGAAATGTAAACTTATTAAATTTTTATGTTGAGTATATATATATATATATATATATATATATATATATATATATATATATTGTCATAAGCTGAACTCAAAGAACACATGACCGGTTAACAAAAATCTGTAGTAAGCCTTCATAAAATTTTCACAATAAAATTCTTACTTTCAAAAAAAATATTTAATGAAAATCCGGTAGATATTTATTTGTACCAAGAACAAACCAGACTTGTAAAACAAGAAAATACACTCCCAAATGATTTTTCCAACTATCACCACATCACAGTACTCCAATAGTCCATACCAAATCCACAAATATATATATATATATATCTTCAACACGATAAAATTCATAATATAAGGTAATATTAAAATAACAAATCTCAATACAAAGTATTCAAGTTATTTAACTAATTACTGCGATATCTAAAATTTAAATACATAATACTTTAATTAAACAACCCACACAAAGCAGCCGGTGAGGAATGAGTCCGCGTAAAGTAAAAGGACTAAGTAGAGACTCTTGAAATCTTGAAAAATAATTAAGGGGAGTTAGACTTCACTAAGTGAATTAATATTATAAAATGCATGTTAAATTTTAAAATACTTTTTTTTAAAACCCTTAAATCCATCAAATAAATAAATATTGAAAATCCCTGTATTTTTTAAAAATTTTGTTCTATAAAATATCTTTCCCAAAATTCCATAAAATCTCTTTATACAAAATCCATCATTTGAAAATTTCATATAAATCAAACTCTTTAACAGAAATCATGGTAGAACCTAAAACTCAATCCACTAATGATGTCTCGAGAGAATAAATTCAACCGAGTTACATTTCAACTCTAGCCTAAGAGAATAAACTCAACTGAGCTCAATTTATATCACCACTGTCTGAGAGATCATGCTCCACTGAGTTTAATCCATATCACTGCCCAAGAGTACAAGCTCCATCAAGTCAAATCCATATATATCAGAAACAAGACAAAAACTAGCACACACATGATTCTAGTGACACCTACTAGGTAGCATGTTTTACCTTTTATATGCTTATCTCATATATAAAATAAAATAATAACCACACTCCTTAACTTAAAATAAAATAAAATAAATAATCATGCTTGCTAGAAAATTCATAAGCATAATTAAATAAATGTATATACATATTCAACTTTATAATTATATTTATAGCATAAAATTCTCATTTTTATATAACATCAATGAAACATTTTAACTCATAGGTGGAGCGCGCTAGCCAACACATGCTCAACTGCTTACGCTTTGTATCTCATGCTTCTGAACTCTCTAAAATAAATTATACTTATTTAAAACATGCTTTTATAATGAATAAAATTCATAGAAATTTTTCCAAAATTCTGGAAAATTATTAAAACCACAAAATTTATAAAATGAACTTAGAAATATTCTAAATGTGACTTTTGAGGCTAAAAGAATTTATCTCTAACAATTCATCAATTTTAATGGAAATTATGGAATTTCCACTATAACTTTTCTTGAATTTATTTCTCAAAATTTGTACAGAACTTGACTAAACTCTATTTACAGAAATTGATCACCATAATTTATACTATTTATTAAAAATAGTTTCATGTATTTATCTTGGAGTCGACACTATTCATCTACTAGAGTTTGGGTGGGACCCACTGGACCCTTACCAGAAACACAATACCCGAATAAAAAAATTATACCAAAATGTTTCTAATAATTATTAGATCACAAAAATAGCCTCATATACACCAAAAACAACATAGAATTTCACAAATCAAAAAGTAAAGAAAATTAACAAAAATAGTCGCCAAATATTTTATAGACATAGATCAAATGTAAGGTTGGTACCTATAGACTCTTGATGACAGGAAGGACGCAATAGAGGCAACCCTATGGCTTGAAATCCATTGGAATAGTACCAAAATGTCAGAGGAAGGCCAACTATTCAACAAATTTTTGGGCACTTTCTTGCAAAATAAAAATTATGACAAGGTAGAAGCGATTGAGATGAATCTACCACTCAAATTTGATGTCAATCGGAGTTTGTTTAGGTATTAAACGAAAAAAATAAAAAATTTGGTATCAAATGGAAATTTGCCACTCAAAGCACTCTTTGTAATAACCCTAATTTTTACATTATTTTAATATATAATGAGATATACAGTGTTAATAAATTAAAAAGTTAAATTTAATTATTTTACTATTTTGTGATTAATCATTATTATTTTATGTTTAATTAGATTTTCTACCTAAATGATTTATTTTGAAATTTATTATTTTGAACATTTAATTTGCGTTGTTTATATTTACTATTTTCAAATAGTATTATTTTAATAACATTAGTTATGTGCATTATTATTAATATTATTATTTTTAATAAATTACATTAAGGGTATTATCATTATTATTTAGTGTTATTTTTTGTTAATGTATGTGTATATTTGTGTGTGTGCCTATGTATATGTGTGATTATATATATATATATATACAAACTAAAAACGCAGAAAACCTATTGTAATTACCTTCTTCCTCTCGCACGTCATGATCCTTGCTTGTCGGTGTGCCTCTCGCCGCTCCGTTGCTGGACAGCCAACCTCCTCCCTTCAACCTTCATCGCCATCACCTGCTCTTCCCTCTCTGGTCGCCGGTTTTATAGAAATGGCAGCAGCAATCGTGGATAGCTCCTCATCGTTTCTTCCTTTTTCAGCCACCATTCCTTGTGTTTCCGGTGCCATTTGATTCCTTAAGCTCCAAGGAGTCTGAGCTTGGTTTAAGTTCAATCTTTGTCATTTGTGAGTTTTGATGATATTTTTTATTTTGACCATAGGGTTTTCCATTTTTTTTCCTGGTTGATCTTGAATGACTCACATAATCCACCTTAACAAAAGTTGTTCCTAGAAACTTAATCTACCTCTACATATTTTTATTATGATTTTTAGAATTTATTTGTATTTTTGTTAATTTTTTGTTATTTTAATATTATTTAATTAATTTTTGTAAATAAATTATTTAAATTATGAATTTGTTGATTTGGTGATATTATGAGTTGATATTAATTTTAGAGTAAAGAAAATAATTTTTGGGATTATTATATAATTTTTAATAATTTTTATAGTTTATGTAAATATTGAAATATTAGGTTAAATATGTTTTTTTGTTGAAATTATTGTTTAATAATGTGTTTTAGTTAATATTAGTATTATATATGTTGATAAAATAATTTTAATGATTTTATATGATTTTTGTAGAATTTTTGAGTGATATTAGTATTATTATGTATATTTTGAATTATTAGGGTAATTGTGAGTTTTTGTTAAATTTATAGTTAAATAATATGTTTTAGTTGATTTTATAATTATTTAAGGTAATAAAATGATTTTTATAAATTATTTACTATTTTAAACTAATTAATACCAATTTTCAAAAATTATTTTCAAATAATATATTATATATTATTTTGGTAATAAAATGGGTTTTTATAACTTTTTTGTTATATATTTGGGTTCATTAAGTTATTTAGATTTATAAAATGAATTATTATTATTTTATGTGTAATCATTGGAAAATTGAATTTTTAATAATATTATATTATTATTTAGGACTTTTATTTAATTATCGCGAAATTAAGTATATTTAGTGTTTTAGTGTTAAATATGTAATATTTTTATATTTTGAGGATATTTATCGAATTTATTGATTTTTAATATATTTATTATATTATTTGGATTTTTGGTGAATTGTGAACCTTAGTTGGGGAATTATGAAGTTCGGGGTCCCAATGGAGGGTTGTGTGAATTCCTTGATTTGAAGTATGTTTTCTTGTAAGACCGACTTTACTTTTAGTAGAGAGATGTCCATTTTACAGAGAAGGCTTTGCCGAATTTTCAGTAGAATTTTCGTAAAACGTGACATCGGGTCGATTTTAAAATTTGTGTCTGTCTGTATTCCGTATTCTTAGATTGAGTCTCTCTAGAAGTTTAAGTTAGAATTATCTTGATTTTCATTATTATTTTATTTTTTTTAGTTGCACTGAGACCGAGATCTAGTGGACTGAGTCCATCGAACAAGTCTCGAGGAGCGCAAACTGTTATTTTATATATACATCACACTTAGATTGCATGTTTTAGAATATACATGTTTTGAATTGTATTTATTCATAAATTTGTTTATTGAATGTTTAGTATATTTTAGGTATATTTTTAGTATATTTCTAAATAAATACATTTTATATTATTGATTTATACTTAAATTGTTTTTAAGTATATTATTGGTATATTTCATGGTTGATTTGAATTTATTTAACATATATATACTCAAAATATACTTAGTTTATTTTAGGTATATTTCTTGTATATATATGGTTTATTTGCTATTATGAATGTCATTCTACATTATTTGTTTTTCTAGTATGAATGTTTTATTTTAAATGAAGGATATCGATAGAACGTGCTACCTAGTGGGCAACACTAAGACCATATACATACTAGTGCGATAGATTTAGGGTTGAGTGAGAATCATTTGTGGTATTATGATTTAATTAAGACGGATTGATTGATTGATTGATTTGATATATAATATGATTGACAGTGTGGTTGCTGGAGCTCGGTTGACCTAGTGTTTCAGGGCCAATCACACTGATAGTCAGACTGCTGGAGCTCGGTTGACTTAGTGTCTCGGGGCTAGTTTACTGTCCATATGGAATAAGTGAATTTATTTGGAATTAAGTGAGCCTGTATGGCTAGAGTGATGTTATTGTTGATTGAGGTTGTGATTTAATAGGGTTCTAGATCCTTCATAAACATATTTTTTTTTAGTATTTATATATAAAGTGATTTTCAGCATCTGTGTGAAATGCTTGTATATATATTTATTATATAAGGATGATTGATTACATTTGACATATAGGAAATGCATGTATATATATTATAATAATTCACTCAGTAAGGTATGACTCCCCTCAGTTGATTTTTAAGAAGATTATTCTTCTTCAAACCTTAGCAGTAGGCCTATCCGTCGAATTTCTTTAGCCCCGACTATTTTATGTAAACTACTTACTTGATTTTATATTGTACTCTAGAAAATTGTAGTAGTGAGTTATATTTAGTTTTTATTGTATGTTGGTTGTAATTCAGAGGCCTTTCTCAGAATATTGTATTAATATATTTTATTTTATGATATGACAGAGTTTATTTTCATTATATTGATTTGAGATTTTAATTATGATGCATATTTTATTTATTTATTGCATGTTTTTATTTTTAAGGCTTGCTATGAGTTTCGAATTTGAAAGAATTCTTGTTCCTTAGCACTGGTCATGACTCTCGATTTGGGTCGTGACACTCTTCCTCATGTCAATTGTGCTCTTCATAACGCTACTTCCTCCTTTAAATAAAAGGTGATGGTTTCTCTTTTTTCTATAATATATATATATATATATATATATATATATATATATATATATATATATATATATATATATATATATAAGATAACAATATTAGTAATGAAAAACAATAAATAATAATAATAATGACAACAATATTACTAATAATAAAAATAAAATAATATTAATATTAATAAAAATAAAAATTCGAGTTATTACATCATTTCCTCTTAAGAAAATTCGTCCTCTAATTTTACATCAATATTGAAACAAGTAGGGCTATCGGCTCTGCATATCGACCTCTGTCTCCTAAGTGCAATCTTTTATTGTATAGTTGCTCCACAATACCTTCACCATAGGTATTTCTTTAATGCGAAGTTGATGACTTTGTCAATCCACAATTGTCATTGGATACTCTTCATATGTCAAATCCTTGCTAAGCTCCACTATTTATGGTTGGAGAATGTGAGAGGGATAAAAAATGTACTTCCTCAATATGGATACATGAAATACTAGATGAATTCGTGATAGTTCTAGTGGTAATACTAGTATGTAAGCCACATCACCAACTCTTGAACAAATCTCAAAGGGTCCAAAATATCTTAGAGCTAATTTGCTCTTCTTACCAAATCTCATTGCTCCCTTCGTTGGAGACACCTTAAGAATTACCATGTCTCTAACATAATATGATCCATCTTTTTCCTTAGGATCAATATAGCTTTTTTGCCTATTGAAAGCTATATTTAACCTTTGTTGGATGATTAGAATATTTTCTATAGTTACTGCACTAATTTTGAAGTTACTTGCACTAATTTTGGATCAGTTAGTTGCCTCTCACCCACTTCTTAACACAAGGGTGATATACACTTTCGTATATATAAGTCTTCATATGGAGCCATTTTAATGCTTGTATAATAACTATTATTATATGCAAATTCAATCAATGGCCAGTGTAAATCCCATTGACCACTAAAATATGTAACACACATTTGCAACATATCCTCAAAAGTCTGAATGGTCCTTTCTAACTGACCATTAGTTTTAAGATAGAAAGTTATACTAAAATTAAATCTTATGCCTAGAGCATTGTGCAATTCTTGCCAAAAGACAGGTGTAAAAGTTGCTCCTTTGTTCGACACTATACTATTTGACACCCTATATAGATAGAAAATTCAGTTAATATACAATCTAGTTAGCTTATCTATAGTATAAGTCTTTTTAATTGGTAAAAAATGAGCTGACTTGGTCAACTTATTAACTATCACCCATATGGCATCACAAACATTAAATGTTTGAGGCAACCTAAAAATAAAGTCCATCACAATCATGTCCTACTTCCACTCGAGAATGGATAATCGCTACAGTAATCCTAAGGGTCTCTAATGTTCTAACTTCACTTACTGATAAGTGAGACACCTAGACACAAAATCGACAATGTCTTTTTTCATCCTATTCTACCAATATATATCTTTTAAATCATGATACATCTTGGTAGAACCTGGATGAACATTATAAGCAGAAAAATGAACTTCTCCTATGATTTCCTTCCTTAGCTGATTCACATTTGGCACACAAAGCCTAGTACCCAAATATAGCACATTTTTGCTATCAATTACAAAATCTTGAGACTGAACCTACTTAACTTGTCATTATTCTCTGCAACTGTGGGTCTCTTCTTTGAGCTGCTTTAACTCTATTCAAGTACACTGATCGTACCCTGAATTAAGCTAAAATACATTTATTGGTCACCTTCCACTTCAACCTTCAATAAATTAACTCATGCAATTATTTAATTATTAGCCTCTTTTTTGTGCTAATGTGAGCAAAACTTCCTACTGACTTTCTACTCAATGCATCAGCTACCACATTAGCCTTACCTGAATGGTGTAGAATAGAATAATTGTAATCTTTCAAAAGTTCCATCCATCTTCTTTATCTCAAGTTCAAATCTCTTTACTGAAAAATGTACTTCAAGCTCTTGTGATTGATGTATATTTCATAAGTTACATCATACAAAGTAATGCCTCCAAACCTTCAATGCAAACACTACTACTGCCATTTCTAAATTATGAGTAGGATAGTTTTGTTCATGCTTCTTTAATTGACATGAAGCATAAGCAACCACTCTTCCATTCTGCATCAATACATAACTTAATCCTACTCGAGAAGCATCACAATATATGGTATACCCTTCACCTCCCAAAAGTAACGTTAATACTGGAGCTGAAGTCAACCTATCTTTGAGCATCTAAAAGTGCTCCTCACACTTGTCTGTCCATACAAACTTAACATTCTTTTGAGTTAATATTGTTAAAGGTGCGGCTATCTTGGAGAAATCTTTCATAAATCTCCTATAGTAGCTTGCTAAACCTAGAAAACTCATCACTTTAGTGACTGTTTAAGGTCTTAGCCATTATATAATGGCTTCAATCTTTTTAGGATCCACTTGTATGCCATCTTTGGATACTACATGGCCTAAGAATGCCACTTGATCTAACCAAAATTCATATTTTAAGAACTTGGCATACAATTGATGCTCCCTTAAAGTTTGAAGCACCATTCTTAAATGTATAGCATAATCCTCTTCACTTTTAGAATACATTAAGATATCATCAATAAACACTATTTTAAAGCAGTCTAAGAATGGCCTAAATACTCAATTCATCAAGTTTATAAAGGCTATTAGAGCATTAGTCAATCCAAAGGATATCACCAAAAAATTCATAATGGTCATATCTTGTCCAAAATGTAGGCTTGGGTATATATCCAATTCTAATTCTCAACTGATGATACCCTGACCTTAGGTCAATATTGGAAAAACATAGAGCTCCTTGACATTAATCAAACAAGTGTCAATTCTTGGAAGAGGATACTTATTCTTGATGGTGACTTTGTTCAACTGTGTATAGTTGATATAAAGTCACAAACTACCATCTTTCTTTTTCACAAACAACACTAGTTCACCCCAAAGACATGTGCTAGGTCTAATCAAACCTTTATCAAGCAATTATTGTAACTACTCTTTAAGCTCTTTCTGTTAGTGATATGCACTAGGTCAATCATTTACGATTATGTATTGACTTTCTTATTTTATCAATAAAGAGGTATTTCATTATCATTTGATTTTATGATAATTATATGAATGGTTAATTCTTACTAAGGCCATCAAGTATGTGACTTGATAGTAAAACCCTTAAATTAAAATAAGAGTTCTATTCTAATTATCCCTAGTCATTTATTCATTATATATAAATATTAAAGTATTAAGGCTAGTATGAAGTTGACTGATGGTTATGTTTTACTAATCATGAATATGAGATATTAAGTCAACTCATAAGTACATGATGAGAGATCATTTACTGGATTGACCCACTATGAAAATACTACATAGATTATTGTCATAAGTATTTCTCATCATAGTAATTTTATTTTGGTCCTTTGACCTTGAAATCATCATGGATTTCTACATAGCTATTTTATGTTTTGACACATTCTAACATTGTCTTTAACCAGATGATTAAATAGGATGTTGTTGGATATGAAATTAGTTATATGAGGAATGTGAGTGATTTAGAAGGGATTTATTCCTCATTAATATGAGAAAGATATCTATGGGCCCCTTGATGAGATAGACTGAAGGAAAAATTAATGGCCATGTTGAAATGAATTGATAAAGAGTTATCATTTTTAGTCTACTTGGAATCAAGTCATAATATCGAACTATATAAGGATGACATTCTATGCCTTATGTTCAATTAAGATATCATGTGATAAAGGGACGATAAAATTAATTGTAATTAGGTTATGTCGGATTATTGACTTCACATGACTTGGGTAGTCATAATGTCTTGCTAAAGGCCGCTTATGACTTATAGGCCTAAATAGAGATTTAGGCCCACTACCAATGTTATGTGAACCTACAAGGTCACACACTTAGAAAAAGCCCAAAACGAATATGGGTTTAATAAGCCCAAAAATAAACTCTATGGAAATAAATAATTAAAGTGTTATATTTATTTATTTAAGATAAATGTTATTTTAAATAAATAAATAAGATATTATTTCTGATTTATTTTTAAACAAAATCAGAATATAATAAATGGAAATTACCAAAAGGTTATTGGTAGGTGAAACCCTAATTTGGAGTCTATAAATATGTTATATTCTCTAGGGTTTCACATACTTGTGTTTCCTGCCTCCAAATTCATTTTCTTTCTTCTTAGAAAACAAAGACAGAGTTTTTCTTTTATTCTTGATTTGTGAGACAATTAAGGAGGTTGCTAGCACACACATTCCAATTCATTTTGTGAAGGGCTATTAGTGTGGATACCTATAGAGGATGTATCCTTTTGAAGACGTCTTGATCTGAATAACTAATGCAAAAGGCTCGAGGTAAGGTGTCACCGGTGTGAACCTCCTCTCATCCTTCCAGAAAATCTTGCCTCTTCTACGTTTTGGTGAGATTCTTGAAATCCTAGATTTAATCAAGTAGTCGAATTACATGGATCTAGGTTTGGGAATGTGATAAATTTTTAATTTTTCTGCTGTGTTTGTATCACGAAATCCAACAGTGGTATCAGAGCCACTTGTAATTCGATTAATTGATTTTGTGTATATGTGATATATGTTAGGGTTTATGATTCATTTTGAAAAGCATTTTCAAAATTATCAAAAAGGGTTTTGATTTGTTGTGTGATAATTCTTAGTAATCTATTTGAAAACGGAATTAAAACATTAATTTGATTAATGTTTATAATGGTTTAATATGATTAAACTAAAATCAGTTTTTGATTTTATTAATTCAGAATGTTGTTTCATAAAAGAAAAATGAATTCAGTATGTTGTTTTACTGAAAATGAATTCTATATGATGTTTTCATGAAAAATGAATTAATTATAATGTTTTATTAATGTGATTTAATGAAACCAAAATTCTATTTTCGAAAAACCTAATCACTTAAGGATATATATCTATTATGTATTCTGTTTTGATTAATATGATTAATTGAAATAACATATTTATTTTCTGTTTTAATTAGGAAAATCATTTTCTATTTTGATTAGGAAAATCATTTTTGATTAAATCTGAAACATAAATTTTGTGATTATATAAATTATGTGTTAAGGGCAATATGTTTAAATGTTAAATAGATTATGCAGAATGGATATGTTTTATACAGATTCGTTCAGGTTGTAATTTTGATTATAGAAATTAGGGTTTTTTTAATGGATGTGTCTGTATAAAAAAATTAATTATTTTGATCTGTTTTGAATGGATTTTTTAGACTGTAAAATGTTTACAGAAAGTGATGTTTTTAGGCAATAACTGATTCAGTGATATGATTACAAAAATTGGTTAGTTACTTCCTTGATGCAAATTAGGGTTTTAAAGGTGGCTGTTTTAATTGAGCATTTTTATCTATTTTGAACAAATTGATTTTATAGTAATTTGATTACAAAAATTCATTAATGTTCATAAATTTGAAAGGCAATTCACCGAAGAGCTAAGGTAAAGTGTTTACCGTCGGCGGCCTGTCAGGGGCGCTGCCCCTTGGACCTCGCCAAGGGACAATGCCCCTTGGAACCCCACTAAGGGCACTATCCCTAGGACCCTGCAAGGGGCGCTGCCCCTTGACCCCAAAAGAATTGTCACATTATTTTATTTTTAACATAATAATTGAATTTAATAACTAAATAGATTATTATGTTATACATGTTTGTTGTTTTATGAATGGTGCATAGCATGACCCTTAGACCAATGTGATTAGATTTTATATTTTATGGGTTGTAATTTTAAATACGGCTTACGAGTCATTTTTGTTTTGTTGTATTTATTTTATTAGAATAGTGTA
This sequence comes from Mallotus nudiflorus, assembly GCA_947683625.1. Lineage (NCBI taxonomy): Eukaryota > Viridiplantae > Streptophyta > Magnoliopsida > Malpighiales > Euphorbiaceae > Mallotus > Mallotus nudiflorus. The sequence goes on along the minus strand of CANTUR010000111.1, from coordinate 264,336 downwards.
GAATAAATTACAATAATTTTTGTAATTAGATTCAGTGATATGATTACAAAAATTGGTTAGTTACTTCCTTGATGCAAATTAGGGTTTTAAAGGTGGCTGTTTTAATTGAGCATTTTTATCTATTTTGAACAAATTGATTTTATAGTAATTTGATTACAAAAATTCATTAATGTTCATAAATTTGAAAGGCAATTCACCGAAGAGCTAAGGTAAAGTGTTTACCGTCGGCGGCCCGTCAGGGGCGCTGCCCCTTGGACCTCGCCAAGGGACAATGCCCCTTGGAACCCCACTAAGGGCACTATCCCTAGGACCCTGCAAGGGGCGCTGCCCCTTGACCCCAAAAGAATTGTCACATTATTTTATTTTTAACATAATAATTGAATTTAATAACTAAATAGATTATTATGTTATACATGTTTGTTGTTTTATGAATGGTGCATAGCATGACCCTTAGACCAATGTGATTAGATTTTATATTTTATGGGTTGTAATTTTAAATATGGCTTACGAGTCATTTTTGTTTTGTTGTATTTATTTTATTAGAATAGTGTAGAATAAATTACAATAATTTTTGTAAATCAAGACCCATGGTGCAATTCAAGTTGGAGGCCTAGGATGGAGATCCAAGGTGGGAACCAAAGAAGGAGATCCATGGTAAAAGATGGAGATCCAAGTTGGAGGCTCAATTTGTAATTGTAATATGACCTAGGTTTGACCTTTGATCTTCATATTGGTTTATGAAGATCAACTTAGATCTGGACCATGCTATGTCACATTTATTTTTGTTGTTATGTATGTGATGCCATGTATGTGATGCCATATGATGCCATGCAATACAACATAATAATAACTAAATAAGATTAAATAAAGACGAACCCTCATTTAATATTAAGTCATTATAATGCCTTCCATAAGTTCAACACTTGTTAAGCCTTAGATTATTATATATAAGCTTGCCAAAGTAGGGTGTATAAATTTATCTAGGGAAGGCAAGTTGGATAATGGTGCTATCCAAACGTTTGATATGGTTTGACTTAACTAGGTTATCAAAATAGTTTTGGACCTAGGGCATTAGATGGGATTTTTAGCCATGACATGTGATGTCAAATCCCATACCATCCAAGAGTTACATGCGATGTAATTGATAAGAGTTGTTTACCTAAATAACCATATTTTAGGTGATGAGCCAAAGCTCACTTAGAGTATAGTGAAATATGGATCTTGGCCCACTAAAATTTGTAAAATTAACTTAGAGGGTTATTGATTTGAGTAAATTTAGTTGGATTTTTTATTATGCTTCATACATATTTAATAAAATACTGAATGGACTTTGCATATATTTATTGTAGATAATGACTTCAAACACTACACCTACCATGTCACTACGATCGATCCTTGAGAAGGATAAGCTCAATGGAACTAACTTTCTTGACTAGTACAAAAACCTAAGAATTGTTCTTAGGCATGAGAGAAAGGAATACATCCTTGATCAACCCATCCCTAAGGAACCAGCTGCCAATGCTCATAGAGCATAAAGGGATGCTTATACCAAGCATCTCAATGATTCTACTGATGTCACTTGTGTTATGCTTGGATGTTTGGACTCTGAGCTACAAAAGCAGCTGATGGAAATAGAGGCTTATACTATGATAGGCCATCTTAAGGAAATGTTCCAAGAGAAAACTAGAATTGAAAGGTTCAATACCATCAGGGCATTTCTTTCCTGCAAGCTAACTACTGGCGGCTCTATCAGTCCTCATGTTCTCAAGATGAAGGGTCATCTTGATCACTTGGACAAGCTTAGTCTCAAGATTGAACAAGAACTGGCTGTGGATATTGTTCTCCAATCTTTGCCTGAAGCTTATGATAGCTTCATTATGAATTTCAATATGCATAGTATGGAGAAGACTATTTTAGAATTGCATGGGATGTTAAAAACTGCTAAAAAGAACATCAAGAGTAACACTAAGGATGTTCTCATGGTCAATAAGCGAAAGGGGATGAAAAGGGTTGGAAAGGGCAAGGGCAAGGTTCTTAAAGGCTTTCAGAAGCCCAAGCCAAAGCCTAAGCCCAAATCTAAAGCTGAACCCAAAGTAAAAGAAGGAATTTTCTTTTTCTGTAATGAGCCAGGCCATTGGCAAGCTCTATTTGGATGATTTGAAGAAGAAAAAGGGTGGTGAGACTACCTCTTCAGGTATTTATGTTATAGAATTAAATTTATCTGCTTCTAATTCTGATTCTTGGGTATTAGATACAGGATCAGGATCTCACATTTGTACAAATGTGCAGGGTCTAAAAAGGAGTAGATTATTGGCAAGAGGTGAAGTGTACCTACGAGTTGGCAATGGAGCAAGAGTTGTTGCTTTAGCTGTAGGAACTTATGAGTTACCTTTGCCTAGTGGACTTGTTTTATCTTTAGAAAATTATTATTATATACCTACTATGCGTAGGAATATTATATCTGTTTCTTGTTTGGACAAGAAAGGGTTTGAATTTATTATTAAGAATAATAAATGCAGTATTTATCAGGATAACATTTTCTATGGATATGCTCTATGCATTAGTGGACTTTATGTTTTAGATGCTGAAGACACTAATGAAATTCCAATCTATAACATAGATACAAAGAAGTCTAAATCTAATGATTTAAACTCAACCTATCTCTGGCATTGTTGTTTAGGCCATATAAATGAGAAACACATTTCAAAACTACACCAAAATGGGCTTTTAAATTCATTTAATTATGAATCATTTAATACATATGAATCTTGTTTACTTGGAAAAATGACTAAAATACCTTTTACTGGACAAAGTGAGAGGGCTAATGACTTATTGGGCTTAATACATTATGATGTATATGGACCATTAAGCTCAATTGCTAGAGGAGGTTTTCAGTACTTCATAACTTTCACAGATGATTTTAGTAGATATGGTTATCTCTATCTAATGAAACATAAATCTGAATCTTTTGAAAAGTTCAAAATTTTCAAGAATGAAGTACAAAATCAACTTGGTAAAAATATTAAAACATTAAGATCTAATTGAGGTGGTGAATATTTAAACCAAGAATTTATATATCATCTTAGAGATTGTGGGATTGTTTCATAATTGACTCCTCCAGGTACACCACAATGGAATGGTGTGTCTGAACACAGAAATTGGACTCTATTGGATATGGTTTGATCTATGATGAGTCAATCTGATCTTTTAATCTCTTTTTAGGGATATGCTTTAGAAACTGCTGCATTCATTTTGAATAGAGTTCCATCGAAGGTAGTTGAAAAGACACTATATGAGATATGGACTGGAAAAACTCCCAGTTTGTCTTTTCTAAAGATTTGGGGATGTAATGCTTTTGTCAAGCCTCAAATCTTAGATAAACTAGAACCCAAATTTGAAAAATGCCTTTTTGTGGGATATCCTAAAGAAACTAAAGGATATTACTTCAACAATGCGTTTGAGAAAAAAGTGTTTGTGTCTCGGAATGGTGTATTTTTGGAAAGAGAGTTTATTTCCAACGGAACCAGTGGGAGCATAGTGCAACTTGAAGAAATTCAAGGCCCACAAAATAATGTTGTACCTAATATAGAACCACAACTGAATCAACAAGAAGTTGTTGAGCCTGCATAAGTACTAGAAGGCCCAAGGAGGTCTGGTAGGACACGTCAAATCCCTATGAGATATGGATTTCTCATAATTGGTGATAATGATGTGTTAATTATGGATCAAAATAAGCCCACATCCTATTAAGAGGCCATAAATAGTTCTGACTCTGAGAAATGGCTTGAAGCCATGAGATAAAAAATGCAATCCATGTATGATAATCAAGTATGGACCTTGATTGAACCAAATGATGGTTTAAAAACTATTGGGTGCAAATGGGTTTTCAAAAAGAAAACTGACATGGATGGCAATGTGCATACCTTTAAGGCAAGACTGGTTGCAAAAGGTTTCAAACAAGCACATGGTATAAACTATGATGAAACCTTTTCACCAGTGGCTATGCTAAAATCTATTTGAATTCTCCTTGCCATAGCTGCATACTATGACTATGAAATATGGAAAATGGATGTCAAAACAACATTTCTTAATGGAAACTTACTTGAGGATGTGTACATGACATAGCTAGAGGGTTTTGTTAGTCCTGAGAATTCTAGAAAGGTATGAAAGCTTCAAAGGTCCATTTATGGGTTGAAGCAAGCATCTCGGAGTTGGAATCTTTATTTTGATGAAGCAGTCAAAGAATTTGGCTTCATTAAAAATGAAGATGAACCTTGTGTATACAAGAAAGTTAGTGGGAGTGCTATTATGTTTTTAGTGTTGTATGTGGATGACATACTACTCATTGGAAATGATATCCCTATTTTACAAAATGTTAAATCATGGTTAGGGAATTGTTTCTCAATGAGAGACTTAGGTGAAGTTGCTTATATATTAGGCATCAAGATCTATAGAGATAGATTTAAAAGGCTTATTGGCCTAAGTCAAAGCACTTATATTGATAAGGTATTGAACATGTTTAATATGCAAGATTCCAAGAAAGGATTCTTGCCAATGTCGCATGGCATTAGTCTCAGCAAGACTCAGTGTCCTATGAAACAAGATGAGCGAGACCGTATGAATAAGATTCCATATGCTTATGATATTGGATCTATCATGTATGCAATGTTGTGTACTTGACCTGATGTTTCATATGCCTTAAGCATAACAAGCAGATACCAGTCAGACCCAAGTGAAAGTCACTGGACAGTAGTTAAAAATATCCTTAAGTACTTGAGAAGAACTAAGGATGCATTTTTACTGTATGGTGGTCAGGAAGATGAGCTAGTTGTAAATGGTTACACAGATGCTAGCTTCCAAACTAACAAGGATGATTTTTAACCATAGTCAGGATATGTGTTTTGTTTGAATGGAGGTATAGTGAGCTGGAGGAGTTCCAAGTAAGACACCGTTGCTGATTCTACAACAGAAGCTGAGTACATAGCTGCCTCAGAAGCAGCTAAAGAGGCTGTTTGGATCAAGAAGTTCATAATTGGACTTGGTGTCATTCCTAGTATATCAGATCCAGTGAACTTGTATTGTGACAATAATGGAGCTATAGGCCAAGCTAAGGAGCCCAGATCATATCAGAGATCCAAACACATACTCCGGCGCTATCATCTCATTCGAGAAATCATTAAGAGAGGAGACGTCGAGATATGCAGAGTACCTACAAATGATAATGTTGCTGATCCACTGACGAAGGCTCTTCCACAACCTAAACATGAGAGTCATACTAGGTTAATGAGTATTCGATACGATGTTGATTGGGCCTAGTGCAAGTGGGAGATTGTTAGTGATATGCACTAGGTCAATCATTTGTGATTATGTATTGACTTTCTTATTTTATTAATAAAGAGGTATTTTATTATCATTTGATTTTTGATAATTATATGAATGGTCAATTCTTACTAAGGCCATCAAGTATATGACTTGATAGTAAAACCCTTAAATTAAAATAAGAGTTATATTCTAATTATCCTTAGCCATTTATTCATTATATATAAATATTAAAGTATTAAGGCTAGTATGAAGTTAACTGATGGTTATGTTTTACTAATCATGAATATGAGATATTAAGTCAACTTATAGGTACATGATGAGAGATCATCTACTGGATTGACCCACTATGAAAATACTACATAGATTATTGTCATAAGTATTTCTTATCACAGTAATTTTATTTTGGTCCTTTGACCTTGAAATCATCATGGATTTCTACATAGCTATTTTATGTTTTGACACATTCTAACATTGTCTTTAACCGGATGATTAAATAGGATGTTGTTGGATATGAAATTAGTTATGTGAGGAATGTGAGTGATTTAGAAGGGATTTATTCCTCATTAATATGAGAAAGATATCTATGGGCCCCTTGATGAGATAGACTGAAGGCAAAATGCATGGCCATGCTGAAATGAATTGATAAAGAGTTATCATTTTTAGTCTACTTGGAATCAAGTCATAATATTGAACTATATAAGGATGACATTCTATGCCTTATGTTCAATTAAGATATTATGTGATAAAGGGACGATGAAATTCATTATAATTAGGTTATGTCAGATTATTGAATTCACATGACTTGGATAGTCATAATGTCTTACTAGAGGCCGCTTATGACTTGTAGGCCGAAATAGAGATTTAAGCCCACTACCAATGTTATGTGAACCTACAGGGTTAGACACTTAGAAAAAGCCCAAAACGAATATGGGTTTAATAAGCCCAAAAATAAACTCTGTGAAAATAAATAATTAAAGTGTTTTATTTATTTATTTAAGATAATTGTTATTTTAAATAAATAAATAAGATATTATTTTTAATTTATTTTTAAACAAAATTAGAATATAATAAATGGAAATTACCAAAAGGTCATTGGTAGGTGAAACCCTAATTTGGAGTCTATAAATATATTATATTCTCTAGGGTTTCATATACTTATTTTTCCTGCCTCCAAATTTGTTTTCTTTCTTCTTAGAAAACAAAGACAGAGTTTTTCTTTTGTTATTGATTTGTGAGACAATCAAGGAGGTTGCTAGCACACACATTCTAATTCATTTTGTGAAGGGCTGTTCATGTGGATACCTATAGAGGACTCATCCTTTTGGAGACGTCTTAATCCAAATAACCAAAGCAAAAGGCTCGAGGTAAGGTGTCACCGGTGTGAACCTCCTCTCATCCTTCTAAAAAATCTTGCCTCTTCTGCATTTTGGTGAGATTCTTGAAATCCTAGATTTAATCTTATCTAGGTTTGGGAATGTGATAAATTTTTAATTTTTCCGCTGCGTTTGTATCACGAAACCCAACACTTTTAACTTTGCAGGTGCCATCCTATAAGATGGCATAAAGATAGGATTTGTAATAGGTACAATATTAATACATAATTTTATTTCTCCTTTCAGTAGCAAGCCTGGTAATTCTTCATGAAAAACATCAGGAAACTTGCACAACACTGGCATGTTCTTAACTGCTCTTTTATATGTCTTTATATCTCGAACCAAAAGTAGATAGCATTGACATTGTATTCTAGACATCTTTCTAGCTGTGATTATAGAGATGAGATTCTGAGGCATTGAACTCTTATTGCCTATGCATTGAAATTCCATATCATTGAAAATTCTGAAAATCACTTCTTTCTCTCGACAGTCCAATGTAGCATAGTGTTGAGCTAACTAATCCATTCCCAAAATGATATTAAAATAAATTACATCCAAAAGGATAAAATCTGTAAAATAACTCTCTAAACTTTGGTCCTCAAGTTAGATGCCAATATATAATGGACCTAATATTGTAACATATAGCCCTACCACTCTTCTTTTATGTTGCATCATATCCATGACATGATGTGACAGTCTGAAGAACTCATAAATGTATTTCTCCATTGATCGATCACCTTTAATTATGTAAAACAATCGTCATATGCAATTGCCCCTCATTAAAGGTGGATAAAAATAATTTAAAATCGCTCTTTAAACTCCAACCATATCATGGTAGTCATAAATGGCTGGATTGGCTACATAAACCAGTTTTAAGCTACAACTCAAACTGATAGCTTCACAATCATTATCCTTTAATAGTCCATATATCATATTATGGTCCTGGCTTTAATAGTATTTATGAAATCCAATGCATCTCCTGTACCATTAAGTAGGACTCTCTTAATCCTAGAATATAAAAGCTGTACATCAACATTTGATGTCTCCTAATTCCTCTATTGAAGCATTTGCTGAAAAATTAGAATGCTTTGTTAAGTGCTACTAAGCCCTCATCAATCCTTGCTACTCCATCAACAAATGCAATAAGTTCTAAAAGAATCATTGCTTTAATCTTATTTCATTAATCTTAATTAATTAATTAAACTCTTTAATCAATAATTAGATTAATAAATAGAGATTTGGTAAAACCTTTGAGGTGTAATTTACTAGGTTCATGTCCAATTCGCAATAAGAAGATAATATCAACACTTGATATTATTTGAAACTCCTTTCAAGTCAAAATATGAAAATCCCAATTATTCACATTTAGTTCTCATAAGTTGTAAGTGAACCCTATCATCGATATCATAACTACGTAATTAAAAATGAATATTTTTATTAATTCACATGAACCCTTTAGTCATAATTACTGTGCACTAAAATCCTTTCATTAGAAGATCCTAATATAGTCTAGAGTCAAGGATTAGTCAAACTCTAATAACTATATTATATGACATCATCGCAAGTTTTATCTCTTGATTAAAACATAACAACTACTATAAACTTTTTCTAGTAGTAACTCTTTCAGATTATTTTGTTTGTCTTGGCCAGGAACTCTTTCATTAAGAAAAGACTTAGATAACATAAGATCTTATCCCAGTTCACTCCAGGTAATGAATTCCATCTTGGTTGAACACACATTCTACATTTAACTGACTAGAGCCACCACATTTCGTATTCCTATGTGTGAATAATACAATTATGTAAGCAATAATAAACTCTAACCTCTTAAATGTGGACGATTGTGTCACCTTAGGTGAAAGGACTATATGCATCATTATGACCTAGATTATGATCATTGACAATAAGTGAATATCCATGCAATCACATATCTAGCGTCATTGTTCAATCCACCCATCACATGAGTATCCATATGTCTATTCTGATATCTCATATTAAGTAGCATGAGACTCACTGTCTCACACTATTAGTATTACATACTAATTAAGGAAAATAGATAGAGATGATATTTTAATTAATATTATCCAAATATTAATTATACGACTATAAACATTTTATAGCATATGTACTAAATAAGTTTGTAACTCATATTATCAACTCTTGATAATAAATTTATTTAACATAATGATAAATGGTAAATACTCAAATAAACAAACAATTTATTTAAATGAACATTATATTACCATTTGAGATAATTTACAATGTCATTATATTTTACTAGAATGACACTATGGTACATCTATGCTAACACTAAAAGCATTACAAACTGTGTTATTACAAAAAGAACGGATTGAATCCCACCAAAGCAAAGAAGAAACATATGCACTATGCTTTGCCAAAACATCAGTAATAGAGTTCCATTCTCTATAAATATATGACACTCTAAAATTCATCCATGAGAGATACTGAAGACAAGAAAACCATCGGTGAGGTAAAACCCAAGGCACATGTGTCGTTTTCCTGCAAAAGGCATTAACAACGAATCGAATCTGACTCAAGCGAAAGATAATGCCAACCCTTTGTCTAAGCCACTTCCACTACGTATATTGCAACACTTAGCTAATTTTTATATGATTTAATTTAAACAATATCTTAGGATGTAATATTCAAAATTTACTTCGTTGATTTGTAAAATTAATTTTTATCAAGTAATAACTACTTCTATCATATAGTCTAGTAATTAAAGTATTTGATCTTTCTATTAATAATAAATTAAGGTGGTTTGGTTTCTATTTTCTTTTTTAGTTTAGCTTGATTCTGAAACTCTTCTTTTGTTTAGTTTTATAAAGGGGTTTTTTCATCATTTGAGAGTTTTTCTTAAGTGGTTTTTGCCTCATAATTAATAAAATTAAACTTTTTGCTTATAAAAGAAAATGTCCATTTAAAACGGATGGTAAAATATTATGTTATGAAATCAAGACATTTGATTGAGGCTATGGTTCAAACCCTAATCCTCTAGTTCTCATGCCTTATGGATTTATCATTAGACCAGTTGTTCAAAACAAAAAAAATTATTAAGAGTAAACAATATTTTAAGTTCAAGTGGTCATGTGTATATCACATTAAATTAATTATTAATTTTTTTTTATAATTTTATCTAAATTAATTTAAATTAACTAGAGTTTAAAACACTCCATAAGTACTAGTGGTTCATTCTTTTTGAAAAGAAATATGCCACCACTAATGGAGATGGAATTAGTTATTTATTAGTTTATTTACATATTAGTTCATTTATTTTACTAAGACAAAATAAATTTGCTTGAGCATGTGAAATTTGTGTGTTTATATGAATTCTTAAGCTTTTAAGTCCCTATAGGATCAGACAATGATGTGATTCTGTTTGGAAGGAAATATACCACCAATGGTGAGAATTTATTATATTTTTGAAATAATCGAGAATATTATATCAAAATAAATAATATAAAAATCCAACATAAACGGGCATATTTGAGTTTAATAACAAAATTAAATAAGTTAGGTAAATTTATAAAATCTTGAATTTCTTGCTTCATAAGATTGTACAGACTATCTTCATTTTCGTCGTGTTTTAATTCAAGCATCAAAGGGAGTTGCTGATTTAGGAATGAGACAAATTAAAAAAAAAATACACGCTTCTTAATTACTGTTGTAATTTTAGTTTAAATTTTTTTTAAAAGTTTATGGTGTTGGTGGAAATGATCATAACTTTAGAAAAAATATTTAATTTTTTAAAAAGTAATTAAATTTTTTTGGTAGATTTAAAGGGAAAAAAAAAAAAAAAACTTTGTATTGATTGAATTGAATGTCCATTTGTCTTTTTAAGATTTTAAAATGATTCTGAGCTGTAAAATGAAAATCGGCGACGATGATGAGATTTGATTAGTACGAGTGAAAATTACCCCTAGGCACGTGAAATAAGTCTCTAATATATGGAAGCTTTTTATGACAAATATGATTTCCTTTATGATAAATATGATTTTGGCACGTCCCCCATAATTCACTGTCAAAGAGGAGTATTAAATTCTTGTTAGTTGATAAGTGCTATACTTCTCGTCCCAATGATTTTTTTTTTTAAACTATTACTAAGCTTTAATTTTTAATACTATAAAAGAGAAAAAAAGAGTGTACAGATTTCAATTATACTTTTTTTAAATTAAATATTTATATTTTTATCAATTGTATTATTAGTTGGAATAAATTATACTTTAATTAGTTGTAGTCATAATTTTAATTTTTTTTTTTATAATTGGAGAGTGAAACAGTAAAAAAAGTTAAATCTCTTTCTTATAAGGGTATCAATCATCCTACCACAGGGTTTGTTTTAATATTTGCATTTTAATCATTTTGAATGTTAAATTTTTTCTATCATCAACTGCTTAACTTGTGTGGCATTCTCGACACGAGTCTTACAATAATTTGCATAATGCCAAGAGCTATGGGTTCGGGCAAACGTGAAGCAAGTGTGGATTAAAGTTTTATTCTTTTGTTTTTGTTTTTGTTTTTGTTACATCGGAAATAATTGTTTTTGTTTCATTTAATCATTAGTACTGACCAGAAATCATATGATAAAATTAATCACATGCATGGAATCAAATATACTACTATTTTGATAAAATTAAAAGAAATAAACTGTGTTTATTGGTATAAGAAAATTTGATAACTACTATTTTAATTTAGATGTATTTTTTTTTCTTTTTTGATTTTTTTTAAAAATCATCATCATTTTCTTTATTGATTGGAATTAATTTTTTATCTACAAAATTTTAAAAAAATGTCTTTCCAGTATCGATACATGCTTTTATTCCAAATAATTTGCAGAGATGGCCTTGGTACATTTTGAGGTATCTCTATATAGAAACATATTGAACACACGCAAACATAAACATTCTCACATGTCCACGTAACCTAGAATATAAATGATAAAAAATTTTAATATATTTTTTTAAGAAAATAAATTCAAACCTGGTTTGTGTAAGAATAAATAAGTATACATAAAAAAAAAAAAAACAAAAATATATAATAAGGTAACGTTGCCTTATAGAAAAGAGATGACTATGAATGCCAAAAAAAAGAGATGACTATGAATGCCAAAAATAAACTTTTGCGCTCTTATGTTCTTGCAAGTTAAATGTTTCAAGTTAATAGATAACAATTTCATCATATGATAACAATTTAATACTTCTGTATTAATTTCGCTTCACAACACTTCTAAATATATATATACACATAAAGTAGAATTGGATTTGGTTTAGAAAAATCTAATTAATTATTTATATATTTCAAAATGGATAAGCTCAATTCTCAAATTTTTATGCCGAAATTGCCGGCTCTTGGTTTTTTTTTTCTTTCTAAATTTTATTGATAATAACAAATTAGTAGTACAATGACTTGAAGACACTATCAAAACTGTTAATTTGTTTGTATAATATGCCAATATATAATATATAGGCATGTGAAATAAATGTAGTTATTGTGAAAGGAATAGATTTTTGTGTTTTTTATGTAAATCATTGACATTTTAAATTCTATTTAATCTTATACTAATTTAATTTAACTTGGACAGTATTATAAGGGTAATAAAGATTTCTTAATAACTAATTTAATATGACTATATATATTAAAATTTGAACTCAAAATTTAGTCTAAATGAAACAATTTTATGTCAACTGATACTAACGATTGTTGATTATAAATTCTTATATTTTTATAAAGGAAAAGTATTCATAAGCCCTTGTGATATAATTATAAATTAAAGAAATAACTAATTATTTATTTAAAATGAAGAGGCGTCGCCTCTAACCATGGATGCAATGGGGCGTTGCCTTAAAGTAAAGGGGCATTGCCTCTTTACAAAGAGGTTTTGTCTCTATAAATTAAAAATGGGCTCAACAATATGGGCTTAGCTAAAATAGTAAAAAATTATAATAAACTATGTAAAAACTATGCAAATGCAATCAAAATTCACATAAAATTTTAACTAATATACTAAATTTTAACTAACAAAATACACATAAATACTTCCGTCATTCTTTTGATGAAGTGGTTGAAAAATAAACAAATTCAGAACACAAAAATCTAATTATATGAACAGTAAAAAATATGCATGAAACTAAACTCATGTAAAATTTTGACTAACATACGAAACGGGAGTGAACAAAATAGATGGATATGTTTGTGTCATTCTTCTAATGAAATGGCCAAAAGGAAAACACAATTTTGAGAAAAAAATGTTTTTTATAATGAATAGTGACACAGGTGAAAGCAAAGTGGTGACGCCGGTGAAAGCAAAGTGGTGACGCCTCATCAAAGAGGCGTCGCCTCATTTTAAAGAGACGATGCCTCTACAATGAGGCATTGCTTGAGTTGCATAGAATGGATTCAAGTTCAGACAGAGTTCTAGTTTCTAACTTAAAAACCATCTGATTTAAACTATGGAAGAAAAAAACAAAGATCGTACATAAAATATAAAAGCAATATTCAAAAATAAAGATTCTTACTAAGATGAGTTTGATTTTCCAAAAATGTTTAGCCCCAGAAGTCTGGATTTGATTTCTGCACTTATCAAGATACAAGATCAGCTTTCTCCTCCAAATCTCTTCCTCTCCTTTGTTTTTCTTTGCAGTTAATTTTTTTTAGCTCTCTTTGTTTGTTCCCTCCTCTTTTTATTTTTATTTTTTTTCATTCTAACCCATTCCCTTATATCCTTCTCAATCTCCTCCCTCTCTCCAATCAATCCCTTAATTTCCTTTCTTTTCTCTCTAATCTCCTTTTTTTGCAATCAATCCATCTTTTCTCCTCTTTTTTTCTCAAAAGTTTAAAATACCAGGCTATCTATAGCATGTGCACCACTTGAAGTTGTCTTTACTACACCCTTTTTTTTACAGGGCCTCTTCACTTTGCATCGCCTCTTTGATAGCCTGATGGGCTATTATAGAGGTGTCGTCTTGATAAGCCTGATGGGCTTTTAGGCCTGAATGGGTTCTTAAGTCTCCCAGGCTTAGTTTAGGGCTTATAAAAGAAGAATTGGGCTTAGATCCATTTTTGAGAGTTCTGAGTTGTTCTTTCGCATCTAATGCTCATTCAATTTCATCATTGGGCTTCTATTTTAGGCATACTAAACCAAGGGTGTTCACAGTTGTCCCCCTTAGTTTTTTGAAAAATCAAATTTCTAGAAATTAATTTTTCAAAAAAGTAACACAAACACAAAAACATTGAGGGATAAGAATGACATACTTGACCTTCGAGCTTCGTTTAGGCTATCAGCCTCAAGAATTCAAACCCGAGAGGTCAAAATTTTATTTGAAATGTGACCGTAATCCTTAGGTTTTCCTGTCTTGATCAGCCACTCATTATAATTTGGTATGATTCCTAAGTTTTTATAGCTCAAGAAGTCACTCAGTAAAGGAGATGAAAACATGACCATGATCCTCGATTTTTCTTTGCCCAATAAGCCACTCATTACAATTTAGCACGATTCCCAAGTTTTTCTGGCTCGAGAAGTGACTTAATAGAAGAAGATGAAAATGTGACTGTGATCCTTGGGTTTTCTTGGCCCAATTAGCCACTCATTATAGCTTGACATGATTCCTAAGTTTTCTGGTTTAAAAAGTCATTTAGTAGAGGAGATAAAAATGTAACCGTGTTCCTCGAGTTTTCCCAGCCGGATCAGTTACTCATTATAGTTTGTGGTGATTCCTATGTTTTCTTAGCTCGAGAAGTAACTCAGTAGCAGAGATAAAAATGTAACCATGTTCCTTAGGTTTTCCTAGCTCAATTAGTTACTCATTATAGTTTGTCGTGATTCTTAAGTTTTCTTGGCTTGAGAAGTCACTTAGTAAAGGAAGATGCACTTTGAGGATTCAAACCTGACTAGACACTATTTTAAAAAAAAATGCAATTCAGGGAATCAAACTTAACCAGACACTCCTTCTACTGTACACTTTAAGGATTCAAACCCGACTAGACACTTCTTCTGCCACACACTTTAGGGATTCAAACCCGACCATACGCTTTCTCTATCACGCACTTTAGGGATTCAAACTTGATCAAGCGCTTCTTTTATCATGCACTTTAGGGATTCAAACCAGACCAGATGCCTCTTTCTTTCTGATGCTTCGATTAAAATATCTTTAATTCTCAAACATTAATTTTAGGGTACATTAGGGAGGTGAAATAAAAGTTTTTTTTTGCTCACTATAGAGTATATTTCTGTTGCATATGACACAATAATGGAAGGTAATAATTATACCTTTTTTCTACATGTACACATACTCTCATAATTATACCTTGCTCTCGAGTGTTAGCTAGCTGCTCTCAAGTGTCAGCTTACTGCTCTCGAGGTCAAGGGTAAGGAAGAGGAGGATGACATGAGTGATGCTGAGGAGGAAGAGCCAACTGATGAGCATACTGAAGATAACAATGATGATGATGGAGTTGATCCTAGAGATGATGAGTAGAGGGATATCCCTGAGTGAGGCCTTCTAGCATAAGATCATTTGTTTGGAGGCATTTTTGTTATCTTAAACTATTGATATGTTACTTTTTAAATTAACTTTTGCTTTATCATTTTCATATTTTACCCTGGATGAATAATGCACATTTAAATTCAAATTTTAATAAGATTTTGAATATATCAAGGGATTTTTGTTGCTGAAATGCTTTTCTCTCAAATGTTCATGTACTGTACAATCATTTTGCAGAAACATAAAGATAGGTTTCACCTATTGGAGAGGTGTCACCTCTTTATAGAGGCATTATCTTTTTGTGAAGAGGCGACTGTCTCTACAGGTCGAGTCTGCAACTACTTAAATCCCTAGCTCTCCTTTAAAATCTCTAATTTCTCATTCACGTGAATTCTTTTTACACTCTCTTTAGATAGCATCCTATCCTCCCAACATGACTGAAAGAAGCTTGAAACAACTATAACCAATTTTAAAAAGCCTGGTGGTGGATCATGGGCTAAATTAGAGCCATTTCACTTGTCCATTTTTTGATATTTTCATACTAGGAAGATTAATTTCCCCTTTCTCCATGTTATTGCTCAATTCTAGGATTCTCAGAAGCATGTCTTTAGATTCAATACATTAGAGTTATGCCACTGTTAGAGGAATTTGAACCTATCTTGGGCTTTAAAATGGATTCTACTTGTCATATTGCAATTCCTTTAGTTGAAACCCTAGATTTACACTCCATCCAATACCAAATGGCTAGGCTATTCAACCTTTCCCCTCAATCTTAACTTTGCCATATCTTTGGTAATGAGATTCTGATGAGCTCTTTTCTTAAAGCTATCGTGACTATAGATAACAAGGAGGTTTTACTGGCTTCAGATGATTACTCTTAGCTTATATGCTCAATTTCTGCTGGTTTCCCCTTCTGGCAACTGTGACTCAAAAGTTCTTCACATTATGGATCAAGTAGAGGTTGGCCTAAGCCCTTGTCCTCTTATCCTGGTAGAGACCATCATTGGGCTCAATAACTTCTCTAAAACTAGGCGATTCTCAAGGAGTCCCCTACTGTTGGAGATGAGCTTATTTTCTTTTTTCACTCATTATTTCTTACCATTTTTACCTATTCATTTTTCCCATAGGCATGGTTTTATGAAAAGTTAAGGTAGCTCAAACCTTCTAAAGACATTGCATATTATAAAGCCAAACATTACTATACTAGGAGACTTTAACCTATTATAAAGGATGTTTAGAGCTAGTTGTTTACATTCCCTGACACTTTGATTCAATGGATGTTCCCATGGTGGAGTTGTAGTACGCGACCATTCAATCCTATACCTATTGTGTTCCATTAGTTAGTCTCCACTTTGCCACTTTATATAATCCCGCTCGACTTTGCAGGCAATATGGGTAGAAATAATTGATTGTGGAGCTAGTATGAATTTGAGCTAGGGCCCCTTTGTCAAAATTTTATGGATAAAATAGTCGCTACTTTGCCTCATAGATTCACTTAAAGGTTCATTGACTACAATAGAGATTAGTTAACTAATGTTCAGTACAAGGCATGGATCTAGTTACAATAAACAAAGAAGGATGAATTCATAAAAAATAAAAGGATAAGGGCATTGCAGGCATTGAGTACTCAAGGTGTTCAAAAGAAAAGCAAGCATTATTAGTTTATGAAAATTAGTCTTTATTTTCTTTTTGTTGGATGGAATTTCCTTTTTAGTTAAATAGTATGTAATAAGCATTTAATGCAACATTCAACTATAATAAAGGTAATCCATTCCATTTAAATTAAGTATAAAGTGACTATACATCCTACTTCTTACATATCTTTTGTCATTAATTGGCTTACCCTTGTAAGTTTTCTAATTAATTATTTTTTCTCTCTCTTGCTCTCCCATTTTATATGTCTTTTACTTTTGCCTAGATTGCCCTTTTAGGTTTTGTATCCAGCAGAACTTTATAAAAAGTATTTCTTAAGCTTATCTAGGTTAATGGGCTCTTTGAACTCATTTCCTTCCAAATCAGATCGAATAGTAGTGCCGTTAGAAAATAGCTTCTTTACTTGATACGGACCTTCCCTGTTCAGCTTGGACTTTCCTCGTGGATCCATCATGATGGGCCTAGTAAGCTTCAAGACCAAGTCACCCTCTTTGATTTTGCCTCACTTAATCTTTTTATTATAAGCTTAGGCTATCCTTTTCTGATACAACCGAAAGTGATACATGACTTTCATTCTCTTTTCATCTAGCAGCATCAACTGTGCCAATCAGCTTTCAACCCATTGATACTTAGGGATTTTAGAATCCAAGAGAACCCTTAATGATTGAATCTCAACCTCAACTAGCAACACAACTTCACACCCATACATTAGAGAGTATGGAGTAGCTCCTATTGATGTTCTAGCAGTAGTCCTATATCCCCATAATACGAATTGTAGGTAGCTTGCCCAGTCTTTATAATTCTCCAGTATCTTGGCTAGGATCCTCTTCACATTTATATTTACTACTTCCACTGCTCCATTTGCCTCTAGTCTATAAAGAGAGGATCTATGATGCTCAATCTTATATTCCTCCAACAAAGTGGCCGTTTCTGCCCTAAACTAAATACCATTATCAATGATCACATTGTGAAGTAACCCATAATTGAAAATTATATTTTTTTCTATTAACCTTGCCATTGGTTTTGCCTTAATAGTCATGAATGATTATGTTTTAACCCACTTAGAGAAGTGGTCGATTGCCACTATAATATAGTGATGACCGTAAGATGCCTTCAGCCTTATCTCTTTAATGATACAATTCCCCAGAATATAAATGGCTAAGGAGAGGTCAATCCTTGAAGTTCTATAGAAGGAAAATGGCTCACATCACTATACACTTGGCAATTATGGAATTTCTTCATATATTTCACATAATATGCTTCCATGGTTAGCTAGAAATATCCTTCATGAGTTATTTTCTTAGCAAGGACTGTTCCATACATGTGTGTTCTGCATACACCCTTGTGAACTGGTTCCATGATCTTCCATGCCTCATTCTTATAAACACATCTCAAATGCACTCAAATTGGCACTCTATTGTATAGCATCACATTATGATTGATGAATTGTTGAGATAACATCCTCAACAATACTCTTTCTTTTCTATCAGCATCATTAGGGAGTCATTCTATCTCGAGATACTGCTATAGATCATGGAACCATGGCTTTTCTGTGGGGTTAATCAAATATTATTTTGATCTCCTTATAGTAGGGAGTCCGAGACTTTACTAGAATAAAAGGCTTCATTTCCACCTATTTTCCTCCTTCCCTTGTTAAAACTAGAGTAGCCAAAGAAGTTGCCATATGATTCTCTTCCAGTGGCAAGTGCATGAACCTGTATTGGGTAAAAGATAGTAGAATCATGGCTGAGTAGTTCCAGTACAATCTCAACTCACTTCCCATTCATCAAAGACCTATTTCACTACTAGCATCGAGTCTCTATATACTGTGACCTCTTTTGCCCTCACATTTCAGAGTGCTTCCAGACCAAAGATGCAGGCTTCATATTCATCTTGATTATTATGACTTTAAATTTGAATTTCTTTGCCATTAGAATCATTTTTCCTTATGGTGAAACTAGAATCACACCAATGTTTGCCCCTCTGCTATTAAATGCTCTATCAAAGTACATTTTCCATGTTTGGATCTCTATTGCCCCTAGGTGCTCATCCAAAAATTCTAATTCCTATTCTTGTCCATCATTTACTGGATTCTGAGCCAAGAAGTCCGCCTATAGCTCTCCCTTTTATCACCTTTTTTACCATATAGTCTATGTCGAATTCGGTAAGTAGAACTAACCATTTGGCTAATTTTCCTATAAGTGATGGAGTCTGCTGGATATATCTGAGAGGATTATGCTTAGAGATTGCCTAGATTCTGTAAGATTGAAAGTAATAATGGAGCTTCTTTGTCACCCAAATTACAACCAAGCAAGTTCTTTTCTACTAGACTGTAATTAGCTTCATAGGGTAGAAGCTTTTTACTTAGATAATACACATCATTCTTAACCCTTCCTTCTCCTTTTTAAGCTAGCATTGCACTAATCCTATGCTTCTCTATTGCCAAATAGAGAATCAAAGGCTTACTTAGTCTTAGCTGTTACAAGATTGGAGGGTTCATTAAATAGCTCTTAATAATTTCAAAACCTTATTGACATTTGTCATCCCAGATAACCGGTTGATTCTTCTTTAAGAGCTTAAACATTGACTCATAGATGGAAGTTAGCTTGGAAATGAATCTACTGATGTATTGCAATCATTGAATGAACCCTCTGACCTCTTTCTCATTCTTCAGTGCAAGCATTTCTTTGATTGCCCTCACTTTATCCAGATCCACCTTTATACCTCTTCGGCTGACTATATGCCCTAGCAGCTTTTTAGATGTTACCCTAAAAACACATTTCTTTGGGTTCAACTTGAGGTTATATTCTTAAGCTCTTGCCAGGAACTTGTCTAGAGCTTTAAAGTGTCCTTCTCTGGTTTGAGACTTTATCATCATGTCATCCATGTACACCTCTATCTCCTTACGAATCATGTCATGCCATAATGTAGTAGTCATCCTGTAGATGACAAGGTTTAGCGTGCATCTAAGATTTTAGCAACTGCGACATTGTTTAAGCTCAGGGCTCTAAAGAACATACTAACCATTGTCATAAAGACATGGCGTAGAGATGAGGAGTTGGCACCCAGGGTAATAACTGGGACAAATCATTTTGGTGGTACTCGATTCTCTAAAAGAAAGCTAGCACCACAACTAGGAGATTTTGGAAATGGAATACTAACATCTTTCAGTCTTGTGTTCATTTTGAAGTACTTTACAAATTACTATCTTATTCTCTAATTACATGCAATTTTATTTAAACCCTAATTAAACATCCATTTAACCTAAAGGCAACAAATCATAAAATTACATGTAAAAATGCATACAAAAGACAGCATCCCTATGTCTAAACTAGATTAATTTTATTAATTAAAGTTAACTAATTTTGCATTTTTTTTATTTACAAGTGAAAATGGACTAAACGTAGTCCTACATTTTAATTGAATTAATGAGCCTAAATCTAATTGTTTTAATTAACTAAGTAAACTTATTAATTTTTAAGAAAAATAGAAATAAATTAGTGGGCTTAATTCTACTTAATTTTAAATTAGATGATGTGATCCTAAATCTATTTATTTTAAAAAAAATGCTTTAATAGGCTAAGCTAAGTCTAAAAAATTTTAATTAAACTAAAAATGGGCCTAAGTCTAAATTAATCTAATTGGGCCCAAATTAATTTTAAAATTAATTAACACTAAAAATCCATTTTAAGACTGTTTATAATATTGGTTAATCCTACTATGGGCGTGGGGCCCAAAAGGCATAAGAACAAAAAACAAAACCCAATTCAACAAACATACCAAAAATAAATTAAAATAACAATTTGTACGTGATTTTTCTAAGAAACCCTAATTCAATTTCATACAACCCTAAAATTAATATACTATTATTATTGATTTTAATTAAAATTTACCAAATTGAGCCTGGATTACTAATCAATTTTTAGTGCAGAAAATTAAAATTCCATTAATTTCCTTCTATCGGGGCTATTACAAACTACAGTGTAGGAAATTAAAGAAAATTAATTACAACCCAGCAAAAGCAATGAACAATATATTGCAAAAAATAATAAACCCTAACCTTAAATTCTACAGGGATTTCAGAAAATTTAGTTCATGGTATCCCATGGATTTTTCAATGTAGCCTTTGCTAAAATCTCACATCACCAACCTCACATCCAGAGCACCACAAAACACCAATAAGAAAAAGAAAAAAAATAACAAAAGATTTAATAAGTAATGGCTCAATCAATAAATAAAATAAAGAAATCAAATCAAAATAAAATAAAAAGAATAGAAAAAAGAGTAGGGGATGCTGTACAAATACTATTTGAATGTCCCTCAGCTTGGGATTGCCACCATTTTGAGATTGACTCTATTGTTTTTTCTTGATTTTCTGGACTTCAAAAGCAAAGAACTGATTTCCCGAAGGTTTGAAAATGAAAAAAAAATGAATAGCTAAGGTGTGTGGCTTTCTACATAGTAAAGAAAATAACTAGGGTTTTTTCGTAGCTGTTTCTTTCATCCCCCTTTATAGGCTCTTCCTCTCAGCTTTTAAAGCCTGGCCTAGCAACCTCCAACCCTTGTGATCATGTAGGGACGTTGTGCAATATTGAGAGCTTCCCTACACAATATTGGGAGTGGGAGCAGGAGTCTCAGGAGTCTGGTTTTTTTTTTTAACTTTCAAAATCTAGATAAAAAGATGAGTGATAAAGTTTTGAAAAAAATCAAAGACTCACACACGTATGGACATGTGGTGTCTTTGACCAATGAAAAAATAAAAAAATGTTGAAAAAATTAATTTTCAGCTTAAAAAATCAATTTTTAGCGAAAATCGACATTCTAGAATGTTGACCTATGTTCATAATGCCGATTGGAATTAATGAAATAAAATAATAAAAAATGTGATCAGCTGACATTTAATGCTGACCAATATTAACTGCTGGCCGATCACATTTTTATTATTTTATTTTATTTTATTTATTTTTTATTTTTTAAATTACAAAAAAAGGTCCTTGGAAGTTTATAATTTTTGTAATCAGATCCTTAAAAGCCAATTTTGCAATTAAATCCACAAAATGTAGCAATTTAGTTCTTTAAATTATGAAACTCAACACCAAAGATCAATTCTCAATTTGATTTTCATCATAAGGGCTTTCGTTGTACTGTGCACAATTGCATCCCGAAATTGGATGCTTATAGTTGCCCCCCTTTGTCACTATTTGCTTGACAAATTACGGTAAGAAATAGTGGTGCACAATTTTGAAAGAAAGAATTAGGGTACTTTATTGTATCCTAATTTTCATGTTGATGCTTAAATTATTAAGCAATTTTAAGCAGGATGCCATGTTTAATATGTTTCACTATATTTCCTATGGAAAGTCTAGTGAAACTTATGCATTTTGCTATATTCCCCGTGGGACGTTTGGCGATTCGTGATTTGAAAACATGCTATAATTCCTATGGAATGTTTAGCAACAATACCGTAACTACTGTGTAGTGTTTGGAAAATTGCACTATATTCCCTTTGGGATGTCTAATGAAATATATGCAAATGAGTTTTGCTATATTTTTAATATAATGCAAATATACATAGTTATTTAGGCTAGTTAAGGTTTATTTTCATTTCATTTCATAATGCTTTATGTGTTTTTTAAGTTATTGAATTAATTTTTTTTACTTATTTCATCATTAAGACCCATTATGTAAGTTTTATGTATGATTTATGGCTTAAATGTGCTTTAGAAGACAATTGAAGTTGATTGGAGTCAAGCTTGGATCATAAGGAATGGTGAAGAGTCATCACCATATGTATAAGTCATCACCAAGAGTCTTTGTGATGAGTCATCACCCCTTGATGAGTCATCACACTCATTTCTTGCTAAAGGGTTGCAACTTTTCTCGGTTTGAGCAATTTTTATATTTTCGCCATAACTCTGTATATAGACATTCAAATTAGGCAATTCAAGTTGCCCTAGAAAGATAATAGAATTCTTTGCAACTTTCATGATGAAACTTTTTAGAGATAAAGTCATCTAGATGGACAAAAATTCCCTTGAAGTTATAGATTCTACAAAGGGGGGGTGACCTTTGATGTCAACTGGTGCCTTTCCAAGTTCAATCCTATTCTCGTCACTTCCAGTAGCTTCCAAGTCTGATATATGCGTTATTTCTAGACTGAGAAAAAAAGACAAAGGAAAATAGGACAACAAAAAGAAGATTAGAGAGAGACATATGAATCAATAGAGTGTTTTAGAAATATTAGTATCTTTTATTTTTAAGAGTCATTGTAAAAACACTTGAAGAAGACAAAACCAAGTGCAAGAGAAGATGTTACACTTGATGTTGTAAGTAGATGTCTTTTGAGTAAGTTGTGTACATTTATGTTTGCTCCTCATTTGCATTCATTCAGAAAGAATACATCAAAAAAATATATATTTGAATAAATGTCTAAAAATGCCATGAGAAGAGTGAGTTGATGTGTCTGCTTAACATTGTCTCAAGGTTGCTTTTGCTTCTAGGAAATCATAAGTTTGGAGAATAACTATTTTGGTTAAATAACTTGGTTAGAACTTTGAATTTATGTTCTTGATTTCATTCTTAGTAAATTGAGATAAATTGGTTAATTTATTGCTCATGCTATAAACTTGCTTATTTTATTATTATGGAGCATTGAAGTTTGATTGATTAATTATCTTTTATAGCCTCTTTCATCTTTTAGATAAATTGGTTAATTTATTCCAGCAGCTTCCAAGTCTGATATATGCATCATTTCTAGCTTGAGAAAAAATGAAAAAAAGGAAAATAGGATAACAAAAAGAAGATTAAAGAGAGACATATGAATTAATATAGTGTTTTAGAAATATTACTATCTTTTATTTTTAAGGGTCATTGTAAAAACACTTGAAGAAGACAAAACCAAGTGTAAGAGAAGATCATCCTAAGTATCAAGGATCCTTTAAAAGACATAGAAGGGAGTTTTACTTATTCAATTCTTTATCTTTTTATCTTCCTTTCTATGTTGAATTTGGTCTTCTTTTGTTGCTTCTTAATCATGTATCTAGGCTAAGTCTTTTGTATAGGAATTATAATGATGCATTAAATAAGAACTACATTTTTATCCTATATCTTTCATGATTTAATTTCAATTAGTGCTTATTTGTGTTATGTATGCTTGATCACCATATGTAACTTGTCAATCAAATTATCACTAACGAGAGTTGGGGTAATTTGATGGAAAGTGATTGAGATTACTTAAGAGTTGGGGTAATTTTTTTGGTAATCATAAAGGGAATTCATCTTAAAGAGACATAATTAGTATAATATGCTTTATGGTTTTCTCCTATCTCTGCAATACAATGAGAGTGCTTGTAGACTCTAAGAGGAAATACCTTTAATCAACAATAAGAGTTGCTTTTAAAGACTATAGACTAATTTCCAATCAATATGTTTTATGATAACTATGTTTAAAGTGCTTGTTTGATTTTGATTTGTGATTCTCCTATATATATATATATATGTATATATATATATATATATATATATATATATATATATTATTTGTCTTATTATTTTAGTAATTAGTTAATGTTTAGATTTCTTTATTTTTTAGTCATTATTTCTATTATTCTAGTTTATTTTACCTATCCATCTGAGTATCTATTATGTTAATACAAGATTTACCCTAAGTCCCTAGTGTTTAACACCCTACTTGCTCTATACTAAGTCTTAGAGACTAGGGTATACAATTCCACCTGCATCAATTTCCTATAGGACGTTTAGCATTTCATGATTTGAGAACATGCTATAGCTCCTGTGGAACATCTAGCAATAATACCATAACCCTTGTGTAGCATTTGGTAGATCAAAAGATTTGAAAATTCATGTTATAATTACTTTATAGCATATTGAATTTGAAATTCTTACTATGACTACTGGGTAGTGCATAACGAAATAATCTAAAATTTTTGTTATAACTACTAGGTAGCATATAACAAAACAGATTTAAAAATCCTTGACAAAAAATGATGATGCATGTAAAATGCAAAAATCAAATTCTATAATTATATTTTGTATTCTGCGCTTAATAGAGGATCCAAAATTTTAATATAGACACAATTAATGATAATTCATTAATTGATGACATGAGTTAAATGAATTAATTAGGAATTAAATCCTAATCAAGATGCAATTATGGATGAAATTGCAAAGAAAAAGTTAATTTTGAATGCATGCATAGTCAAGGGACCAAAATGGATATTTTCCATTTATAAGAAGCTTCCCTCTTTTTTTTTTTGATTCTATTCTTTCATTTCCCTCTCCATTTCTTCTTTTTTTTCTTCTTTTGATTTCTTGCTCATCCAAGTTTCGATTCATGATCCGTCATATCCTATGGCTAACCCACAATATAGGCTACATAGAGGAGCAGAGATTCCAGCTGACCTAGCAATTGTGCCTCTCCATTTTTCGTAAAATAACCTTGGACTTTGAGAGGGTTCTACTATACTTCCTTTGACTCTCCTTCACCTTTATAGGTGCACAGATGTGGGCAATGGGGTAAGACTTCCTCATTTCTATTTATTTCTGCAAAAATTTATTCATATAGTTAGTAATCAAATTTAGTTTCAGAATGCAAACTAGTGTGTATATTGTTGAAATTATATTTAAAATCACTCAAAAAATGCATGAAAATTTTAAATTTAACCCAAAAACATAAGATTTTAGTTGAATGGCTGACCGAAGGTCTGAAAATCCGAGTCGGAAGTCCAAAAATTGGTCAGCATTCTAATTTGCCAATCGAAATTTATTTATTCATTATTTTATTTTATTTATTTATTTATCCTTAAAATCCTTCTAGTGACAGATGAAATTCATGGGCTATTTTTACATAGCTTGTGAATTATTTCACGGGCTACTGGAGAATGTAGCATAGCTGGTATGGGCCTCCGGGTTTAGATGATTTATTGCTAGGCTTGTAATAGCTTTAGGGAGGTTGCATCGCCATTCTTTATTTGCACTGATTGAGTGTTGGATGGACACCACCCACACGTTCCATACTCATATAGGCAAGTTAACTATTTTGCCTATGAGTTTTTCTGCAATCACCATGATTGCTTTTGGAGGGACTCCCATTTCCTTTGTATCAGCTACTATAGTCCTCCTGAGCATGCGCGGAGTTAGTATGTATGAAATTTGATCGGGTTCATTCCTTCATGGAAGAATTGGAAAAATGTTCTTCTTTCATCGTTAGTTGAGGGATTCAGACATCTGCCCACTACTAGTCCCTACCAAATTTCTCAGAAGGCAAGGTGTCTCCTTCTCATACTGCTAGGCATGACTATTTTCTATAAGACTGGTCATGAGGTCAGCATTGCTTTACTCAACCCCCTTTGTGACTTAGATCGAGTTACTACCCTTGATTGGGGATCTACTAGCTTATCTTTACTACAGACTGGATATCGTCTATAGAGGTGCTATCATGACGTATGGATTTTGGCACATCCTGCATGTATGTTCTTCTTTTTCTTCTTTTTTTTCACTAGTTTATATTTTTCTTTTTCAGATTTGGAGTATAAAGATCGGGTTGATCCAGGGTTTTGATCCTATCAGCTTCGACAAGAGTCTTCCTTTAATGCAGAGATGGGGTTCTTCCTATCTTTCCAATGTTAGGAACACTCTGCAAACTTATCACGATCAGCTGAACACTATCAAGTGGCACTTAGTAGGAAAACAAAAGCATTAGTATTTCATGATTTAATGTAAGTTAAGCTTAATAACATGATTTTGGAAATTAAATCTAATTGGCTGGAGGGAGCAGATGACATCCAGAGGTATGATTTCATGGTTGCTGCAATACGACTCGAGAATATGAGGATTCTGCTCCTTAGTTATGGCTGCTAGATGTGGTATTTGGGAGAGCAGGTGTATTGGTGGCATTCTGGACCTTCCCAAAGCCATATTCCCTATGTTGTTCCTCTCTCAATTTGATACAGTTCTCATCTAATTGATCTTAATAAAGAAATCTCGATAAGAGAAAGGGAAGAAGATGATGTGACAGTATTGGCTAATTCACCAAATCAAAGAAATGTGAACCTAACAGAGGACATGGAACAAACTGAGTAGGCCAAGAGTATAACTAAGGCTATAAGTCAAATACAGATGATGATGAAGGAAAAGGGCATGGATGCTCCTTTGGATTATACCAATTTGAATATAGAAAGAGAAGATAAACTACTACCTTAGAAGTTTAAATTCCTTGACATGAAGAAGTATTCCAGCAACAAAGATCCCTATTTGCATATAAAGCAATATGTGATTTAAGCCACCGAGCTAACTAAGGCTCAAATCATCAAGTAGTTCCCTATGTCATTAGAAGGTGCACTAATCCACTAGTACTATGCTTTGGAACCACACATTCAGTTTGATTGGAATGAGCTGTGTGTTGCTTTTGTCAAGCAATGCAACCTCAATTTTCAATTAGAGGTGTCTATGAGGGATTTGCAAAACACCAAGCAAAGGTTTAATGAGTCCTTCACTGACTATCTAACCCGTTAGAGAGGGAAATTATCCCAAATAAGACATAGGCCTGCCGTGTCAGACCAACTAGTATTGGCAATAAAAGGGTGTGTTATAGCACTGTCTAAAAAATTAAGGGATTTAGGAATCTACAATTTCAAAGATTTATATGGATTTGGGGAGAGTCAGAATTAGCCCAAAAGAAAAGGTTCTTTAGAGGGAGATCTAGGGCAAAGAGGGAGCCAGTTTAAGCAGTAATGTCCAAATTAATACCTTTAGGTCACTAAGTAGTAATTTGCAGATTAATGCTATTAGATAACCTTAAAGATTCTTCAATTTAGGGCAGCCTTTATCCAAAGTTCTCGAGAAATTAATCAAGAAAAACCTTCTATGACCTTTACCTTCTCAGTAACCTATACTAAGTGCCACCACAAAACTTTTCTATAAATTCCATCAAACCATTGGGCATGACACTGATAATTGTGCTCAATTGAAACATGAAATCCAAAATTTGATCGATGCAGGAAAAATCTCCGACGTAAAGATAAGAAAACCAAACACCCAAAATAACCCTTTACCCAATTATTGAAACGTGCCACCACTTAACCCACCTATCCTAATGATTAACATCGAACTAATAGAAGAACAAGTCTTAAGCTCTTTTGTTGATGCCATTCCTTATCCACTAAAGCTTGAACCTAAAAATCCAAACCAAAACAAACAACCTATGGAGTGTGTTGCGCATGTATTATACATCTAAAGCTTTAATGATGAAGATGAAGGGATAATTGATTTGTGGGATAATGAGCAATGTGGATTAAGCTAATCTATAAGTAAGGTTGAGGAAAAGAGGAAAGAAGTTGAAACTACTATACGTGAACCAGAAAAGGAAGTGCTGATAGGAAAAGGGAAGGAAGTGATGAAAGACTAATGAACCATCGCCATTGTTTGGGAGTTACTTATGCACTCTAGGGACTATCAAGAAGCACTGGTTCTTGCACTAGATTAGAAAAATATCTCTATAAGCTACACCCATGATTAGATGATTAATTCCTTAATAGAAACCTCCCAAGTTGCCATAATATTTTCTGATGACGATTTGCCAATAGAAGGGAGGGCTCACCATAAAGCCCTGTTCATCAAAGCTGAAGTGAAGGGAAAGATGACCTATTGTGTTGTGGTAGATAATGGTTATGCCATTAATGTTTGTCCATTAAAAGTTCTACTGAATCTAGGGTTGACTGCAGTAGACCTAAAATCCTTTAAGGTAGTCATCAAGGCTTACAATGATACAAAAATGGCTGTTGAGGGAACCTTCATAGCCTTGGTGAAGATAGGATCCATTGAGGCTTAGGTTGATCTGTATGTAATAGATATTCCTTTGACCTTCACTATCCTACTGGGAAGGCTAGGGTTCCATCCTTTAGGTGATGTGCCTTCCACCATTTGCTAGAAAATTAAATTTTCATAAGAAGGTAGGGTTATTACCATCTCTGCAAAGACTAAAGCTACCATGGTTTCCCTAAAGCTAGCCCCTAAGGAAATAGCCATAAGCTTGAGTTTTGAAGTGTGTGTAATTTATGAAGATGAAATAGACAAGAGGGTTCTTAAGATGATGCTCTATATGGAGTTTATGCTCAGTATGGGATTAGGAAAAGACCAAAGTAGACCTTCAAGGTTTTTTAAGCACATGACACCCATTTTAAAGCATAGGGTAAGGTTTGAAAGGATTGAAGGTTCTAAAGAGAAAATTCACACCTGGAATTAATAAGAGAAAGAAAAAGAAGATATTGTACTTAAAAAGAAGTACTTATGGGAAACCTTTGTAAGAGAAGGCACCAGATGCCCATATGATAGAACTTCAGAACCTCTTTTGATGGCCAGAGCAGTTATTCCTGGGTTTGGGATCTTTATTAAGTTTATGAATAGAATGAAGAAAGCTGCTATTGAGGAGGTCCCTGTAGATGAATTGGTGCCAGTTGAGGAAGGATATGAGGAGAACATAGTTGCTTCAAAGGTAAAGGATGCTGATGATCAGGATAAGGAACTGGATTTCAAAGCCTATGTCCTAAACTCCACCATGGATATCTTTTATGATGATTTTGATGTCTATCTTACTTCTTTGTTTGAAACTTATGATATGTTGTTTTCAAAAGTGAATACAATGAAGTTTGAGTTTTCTTATTTATGTGATGTGTTTCCTAATGGTTATTATATTTGTGATGATCATTTCATGCATATATTTGACATTAATTCCATGTAAACTGAGTCATTAAATTTAGGCACAAATGATAACCTTAAAAATATATTGCTTACTTCCGGTCTAAATTATAATAAGAGAGAAAAAATGAAAGAAACATTAATAAAAAGACAGAAAGTATTTGCTTGGGGCTATGAAGATATGCCAGGATTCAATAGGGAAATCTTTAAGCACAAGATCCCTATATATCCTCACATATTATTGGTCAAGCAGAAGAAGAGGAGACTGAGGTCATAATGGGAATTTTTAGTTAAAAAAGAGGTTAAAAAGCAGCTAAGGGCAAAGTTCCTGAAGGTGGTAGAGGACACTTAATGGTTGGTGTACAAGGTTCCAGTCCCAAAGAAGGATGAGAGGGATAGAATGTGTGTGGATTATAGAGATTTGAATAAGACTTACTCGAAGGATGATTTCTTACTGCCACACATTGATATGTTGGTCGATAGAGCTGCTTCTAGTGCAATGTAATCTTTCATGGATAGTGTTCTTGGGATATAATCAGATCATTATGGCTTTAAGAGATAAGCTGAAGATGTCATTCATCACTGAATGGGGTATCTATTGCTATCAGGTAATGCCATTTGGATTAACGAATGTAAGGGCTACCTCTATTGCAGGATATGATCCATAAAGAAATAGAAGTGTATGTGGATGATATGATTATAAAGTCTACAACTAGAGAGGGGCACTTCAAGGGTTTAGATAAGTTTTTGGCAAGGAAAGAAAGGTACAATCTTAGATTGAACCCGAGGAAGTGTATTTTTGGGTTGACATCTGGTAAGCTGCTGGGACACATTATTAGTCAAAGGAGAATAGAAGTGGAGCAAGATAAGGTAAAGGTGATTAGGGAAATACCCACTCCAAAAAATGAAAAAGAAGTCAGAGGATTCATAGGGTGTTTATAGTACATTAGCCGGTTTATAGCTAAGTTGACTATTGTGTGTAAATTGATCTTTAAGATCTTAAAGAAGAATCAACTTGTGATATAGGACAACAAATTTCAATAAGCTTTTGAAGCCATTAAGCCTAATTTAATGAATTCCCTAGTCCTATAGCCACCAAAGCCGGGTAAGCCCTTAACCTTATATTTGGCAATTAAAGAGGATGCAATAGGGGCAATGCTAACTAAAGAAAATAAAGAGAGGATTGAACATATGGTGTATATTTGAGTAAGAAGCTCCTCTTATATGAAGCCAACTATAGAAGGAGCTCCTCCTGTATGAAGCCAATTATAGCTTAGTAGAGAAAACGTGTCTGTTTGTAATATGGGTGATGAAAATGCTTAGGCATTACTTTTAATCCTATAGGGTACAAGAGATTTCTAAACATGATCCCCTCAAATACCTTCAACAAACTCCCTCACTCATAGGAAAGTTTGCCAGATGGTTGGTGCTGTTCACTGAATTTAACATTGGTTATATGGTAAAAAAGGTAGTAAAAAGAAGGGCAATAGTAGACTTCTTGGCTCAAAATCCAGTAGTTGACGAATAAGAATGGGAGTTGGAATTTCCATATGAACATTTAAGGGTAATAGAGGTCTAGGTATGGAGAATTTACTTTGATGGAGTCATCAACAACAAAGGGGCCGATATTGGTATAATCCTAATCATGCCATAAGGGGAAATGATCCTAATGGCCCAAAAGCCTAACTTTGAAGTAACAAACAATCAAGTAGAGTATAAGGCATGCATCTTTGCTTAGGAAGCATTGTGTAGTGTGGGGGCAATGGACATTACCATGTATAGAGATTCAATGTTGGTAATTAAACAAGCCTCTAATAAGTGGGAAATGAAAGAGGATAGGCTATGTTCATATTAGGATTATTTGGCTACTATCTTATTATCTTTTACTCAGTGAAAATTTATTCATCTACTAAGAGAGTAGAACTAGATAGCTAATGTACTAGCCACTTTGGCTTCCATGTGGGAGGGTGGTAGACATACACAGGTTAGCCCTCTAAAATTGGCAAAATCTCAAATTCCTTATTATGAAGAGATAAGGTTGATGCCTGTAGATGACTCGAAGCATATGTAAAACTTTATATAGAAAAATATAATCTACAGATATAGGCTACTGCATCACCTTGTTACTAATAACGATGTTCAATTTTGGGTAGAGACGATTTCATTACTAAGAGATTACAAGATAGAACATCACAGATCATCTCCTTATAGGAAATAGGCAAATGGGGCTATAGAAGCTATAAATAAGAATATAAAGAGAATCTTGGATAAGATGATGGAAAATTATCAGGGTTTGGCAAATTGCTTATTGTTTGTAATATAGGGGTACTAGACTATTGCTAGAAATTTAACAAGGGCCACTTTATATTCCTTAGTATATAGGTGTGAAGCTATTTTACCAATAGAAGTTGAGGTTCTATCACTAAGGGTTCTCTTAGAGTCCAAGATCCTTGAGTACTAATGGGTGGGAAGTCAACTGGTGCAGCTGATATCGTTGGATGAAAAGAGGATGAAGGAAATTTATCATTCTCAACTGTATTAAGAAAGGATAGCCCAAGTTGACAATAAGAAGATCAAGCCAGGAAAGATCATGTAAGGAGACTTAGCGATGAAGCTTACGAAGCTAATTATGACTGATCTATGAGGGAAATTCAAGCCAAATTGGGAAGGTCCATATGTGGTGAAAAAGTTGTTCTCTAAGGGTATAGCCATCCTATCTAACATTGAAGGGAATGAATTCTAAGAGCTTATCAACCTAGACAAGCTCAAGAAATACTTTTTGTAAAAGTCTCGCTAGGGAGAAAACCTTGAAAAAGGCTGTATAAGCAAAAGTTAGAGACAAAAAAATGAAAAAATAAAAAAAGCCCTGTTGGATTGAAAACCTCGAAAAGGGTGGTCCAAGAAAAAGTTAAGGACATGTAAAAGGAGAGAGAGAGCTAAAAATGGTTAGTTGGAAAACTTGCAAGCGTAAGCCAATTAACAACAAGAGTTATGTTAGAAGTGAAATGTACATTACTATTGTGCTTAAAGTTAAATGAAATAGATTGCTCTAATTACTAATAAACATTGTGTTAAGTGTCTATTATAAAGTGTTTAAATGAAAAAGGAAACTCAATCTAACAAAAGAGAAATGATGACTAAATTCATGAACTAATTTTATTTTCTCCTCTTTTATTGAGTATCCCGCACCCTTAATGCTAGTAATTCACTTATTATTTTATTTCTAATAAATTTATCTTTTTTGTTTCATGTTGTAATTAAATCCATGCCTTGTAATGATTATCGATAGTCATATCCCCATAGTAATCTATGTTCCTTTGAATGATTCTCCAAGGCAAGGTAGCCATTAGGTTGTCTAGGAAGTTCTGTGTGAGGGGTCCTCACTTGAACTCGTGCACTAACTCCATTATTAGCTATTTTTTCCTATATTGGCAGCAAAGTCAGGTAGGATTGTAGCAAGTGGCAAAATAAAGGCTGTTGATAGGGACACAATAATTATAAGATCACACAGTCACATATTGTAACATCCACCATGGGCACATCCATTGAATCAGGGTATTAAGGAATGTGGATAGCTAGTCCTGGATGTTCTCTAGTATGGGATATAGTTTTCTAGTTCGATAATGCTTGGCATTATACCATGGGATACATTTTTCTGGTTCGGTAATGGTTAGCCCTATACCATGGTACATCTTGAGGAGGCTTGACTAATCTCAACTTTCCATGAAACCACATCTATAGGATTGATGGGGTAAATAAAAGGCTAGCAAGTCAGAAAATAAATGCTAGAAATTAAAAAACTTACTTCCAATAAGAACAGACTTCTAGAAAATTTCCTAGTCTTTATGAAATTATCCAGTCCAATTATAGTTTTCACTAGAATGAGGGGGAACAGATTAAGTCCTTCTTCCACTTGCTATAGAATATGGAAGAGTTTTGAATCATAGTTTCTTGATGGCGAGACAAGAAGGAATTAAGCATACAGGTAAAAGGCATCATCTAGGGCCAGTAAACTTCTCTCCTGTTTATGTTTGAAAAAATTTTAAGGAAGGGTTCTAATGCAATTTCCTAGCCAATAAGGTAGCGAGATGAAGACTAGGGTGGAAGATTGAATAGCCGAGACATCTAGTATTGAACTGAATATGAATATATGATTCTAAGTATAAGGATTGCAAGTTGGCATAAATAATCTATGCGACGACCTAGGAGGGCTTTAAAATCTTCTGGTAGGGGGCATAGTTCAACTGTATTAAACCAAAAAATGTGTTTTTAAGGATCCAAAATTGAGCTACTGTGTGGAGAAATGGGAAATTGATCCTTTTGGCATGAAGTGATATGAGAATTGATAGGTAAAATAGCTCTAGCTTAGCCCATGATGTGTTGTCTAATCCTTTTAATATCAACTGTAGCAGTTTAAGGCTTCTTTTGGTTATGATTCAAGTTAATAGGGATGTCTAGTGAGAGAAAATGGATGTGTAGGGGTGGAAATTACTGAGAATGAGGTTGAAGATTAAGATTTGGAGATTTAAAGGAGGAAATCAACTTGATGATGAAGCGATTGCCTCGTCGAAGGGGTGTTGCCTCATCACGAAGAGGCAATTGGCTCTTCAGCAAAAGGTCAAGAAGCGGTTGCCTCTTTGAAAGAAAATTATTGCATTTTCAATAGAAAGTTGTCGCTTATTTGATAATAATTAATAATCAACTACTGGGTTATAATTGTTTCAGCTTTTCTTTTAAGTTTGAAGAGCAGTAATGGGAAATAAAAGGGAACATTTATGTAATTATCGATGCTAAAATCTAGTACAAAAATGAAATTCATTATAATAAAGTCCAATTTTAGTAAGCATTCATTTAACAAAGAATAAAATATTCAAATGTCAGAAGTATAAAGTCAAAGAATAATAACAATAAAAAAGGTGACAATTCATAGACCCTAGTCTCTTAGCTATCAAACTCAATCCCCTCAGGGTCATCCCCTCCTCTGATGCTGCCATCACCACTGTCTTCATCATCATCATTATCATCCTTATTGATTTGTAGAATTTCAATCTACCACTCAAGGGTGGCAATTCTCCTTTGGTTGGCCTCATCACGATCTTGTTCAAGGAAACCACAGGTTAGTAAGTCATACAAGCATGCATACATATACGTGTAGGAAAGACTATTACCCTCCACTGTTGGGGTGACATCCAATATGTAATCCCTCTAGGTCTCAGTCATTTGGTACATGTATAGGCCTTACTCTAGAGGAATCTACATTGTTAAAAGAATTTTAGAACTAATAAATCTACAGCGAATGAATCAGGAGATAGGTTAAAAGTGAACTTATGTGAGTGGCATCCTTGAGAGTACATGCAGGTGTGAGCTCCTTGTCTAAAGTTAAGAACTGGAAAAATAACTCCTAAAGAGGAACCCAATAATAAGCTAGAGAATAAGGTGTGTGGATGAAACTAGCAGTAATAAACTGGGAGCTGAAAGTGGTAGGGGGTCCTATCTCCTCAACTGCAGTTGAAGTCCCCTCTCTGCTTGGGTCTAGATGGCATTTCTGAGGCTCCCTCTCCCACATGCGAGGTTTGGTAAGAGGAGTGGGTCTAGCCACTATAGCCTAAAAATAAGGGAAGATTATGTTAAGACATCATAATTTTGAATGGAAAGAGGAGTGTAAAATAAGTACCTGTGAAGTGGAGACAACAGTCAAGGGAACTATCTATAAGAGGTGGGTCTAGATGAACTCCATGTATTGGCTCTTGATCTAGACAGTGTGCTCCATAGTTGGTTCTTTAGTGATAGCCTAATCTTACTCAACCCCTTTTAACTCATGAGTCCACAATATGAACCTATGAGGGGAGTTGGGCACATGCCTCATGCTAGCTCCCTAGCTCCAGTATAAGATTCACTTATCGAGATACTAGACTCGATAGCTTGGCCCATAGAAGAGGACCTTCTTCTAAGCTAGTGGTATGGCATGAGTAATCTCCATATTCTATTTTCCCTCAAGGCCCCCATAAATTAGCCTGGATCTATAAAAAAGATATCAATAGGTAAATAAATGAAAATTTCAAAATTACTAACATGTAATATGGGATTTATAGGTACTGCATCCTGAGTTAGAGAGTTTAGATGCTATTGATGAATGTGTACTTAGGCCAGATGCCTCCTTAGAACACAACTATTGACCCACCTGTCAATGGCGGGAAAATCATCTGCCACTCACAACACACCAACAAGTAGCTCCAGCTCTAGGGCCCAAACCTATAAAGAAAAAGGACAATAGAAAACAATAAATAAATATTGAAATAACTTAAGAAGAAAGGGAGACAATATAGCATGCCAGAAGCCCCAAAATCTCTTGGCCCTATGAACCACCTCGGCCATGCTCTAGTACAAATAGACCAAGGCATAGCTGCCCCAATCATAGGAGGACAATCGATCCAAGTCTTGGAGAGGTAGCAGTAACATCATATCTATAAACCTGGTAGTATTAGTAAAGAAGTTGCTGCTAAGGAGATAAAGTAGGAAAGTTGTAGCACCTGGTTTATCTCACAGGGAGTGATCATCGTCGTAGCTCTATCCTGGGTATAAAAGCTCCGGATCCAGTTAAGCTTAAGAATATGGGTCGCTTTCATGTTTGACACTATACCTAGAAGATGCTTGATGTAAGCAACCTTTTCTGAAGTCAGGTAGTGAAGGCTCGTATTAAAAGGAATAGGATCTCTAACACATGTAATCCTAGAAATGGCAGCAAAAGAGACAGGGTCTAACTTGAGCTCCTTGAATGGAAGATGGAAGTTACGTGTCGTGTCAAAGCACGTCAACATTAATGCATGGAGCGAATGCTAGTTTGCTCGACCCTGCTCAGAGGGAAGTGAAAAAATGAAGTCGTCAAATCCAATGTCTTAGACTCAGTCCTTCTGGTCATCAATTAAATCATTAGAAAAGACTCGGGCCTTATGAAAGCTCCTAACACCTTTGAATTTTGTGCATCATGCTATAAAAGACAAAGAATAAGAAAAAGGGAAGTTAAATAAAATTCATATAAAGTGATCACTTTATTACTAAGAGGTGATCCTCTGTATGCTGATGAAGAGGTGATTGCCCTTTTTTATGAAGTGATAGCCTCATTGATGAGGCGATCACCTTAACGAAGAGGTGATTGACTTTACGCATCGAAGGGTAATGAACAATTTTTATAGTTTTTACCAAAAATTCATAAATGCATGGTTAATTAGCCTAGTTTTTTCTTATAAATAATAAATGGACACAAATGTAGTTTAACTCAATGTAATTTATAGGAAAATAAGAAGAGTTTAACTGCTAACCTCTCAAGACACTGATGAATAGTTATGGCTCCTCAAGTCTATAAGGAGATGGATTATATTACCCTTTGATAATCTAAGGCTACAAGGGGCATTTATAGAGAGCAAAATTTGGTCCTATTTAGAGGCGAGTGGTGTGCTCTCATCTTCCATTTTCAAAAGGTTAAGTTCATAGGAAGGAAAAAAAGAAAAGAAAAGAGAAAAGGAAAGGAAGGAAAGAAAAAGGAAAGAAGAAGAAAAGAAAGAAAGAAAGAAAAAAGGATGCTTTTATAGTAGGGTTGGTTAGGTTAGGTAAAAAAATGATGAATGAATGAATGAAAATGATGAAAGATGATGGTGATAAGATGAATGAAATAAAAATAATGATATAAAAGAATTTCTTTAGGTGCATCTCAAAAATTGAGATGGATGAAAGTTCTTTAATTAAGTTTTTAAGTTAAATAATACTTGGGCCGAGAAAACCCAAGTGTTAAAAGGCTCGTCTGGGTTGTATCCCTAAAGCTCA
Organism: Mallotus nudiflorus; assembly: GCA_947683625.1. Lineage (NCBI taxonomy): Eukaryota > Viridiplantae > Streptophyta > Magnoliopsida > Malpighiales > Euphorbiaceae > Mallotus > Mallotus nudiflorus. The sequence continues at coordinate 226,952 of CANTUR010000111.1, read as the reverse complement.
AAGTTGAAAGGGCTGCTTAGGTTATATCCTTAAAGCTTAAAGTTGAAAAACTCAGGTTGTAACTCTAAAGCTTAAAGTTAAAAGGGTTGTATCCCCGAAGCTAAAAGTTAAAAGGGATGCTCGGGTTATATCCTTAAAGCATGAATGAAAGGGTTGCTTGAGTTGTATCCCTAAAGATCAAGTTGAGAGGGCTATTCGGGTTGTATCCTTAAAACTCAAAGTTAAGAGGGCTGTTTGGTTGTATTCTTGAAGCTCAAGTTAAGAGGACTGTTCAGGTTGTATCCCCAAAGCTCAAGTTGAGAGGGCTATTCGGGTTGTATCCCTAAAGTCTGTGTTTGTGTGGAATGAAAATTAGGCCAAGAAAACCCAAAAGTCTTAGTTTCAGTTACATGATGACTGGGCTAGGAAAACTCGAGATTCTTGGTTTTAATTGAGTGACAATCGGGCTAGGAAAACTCGAGAGTCTTAGTTTTAGTCGAGTGAAGGTCGGGCTAAGAAAACCTGAGAGTTTTAGTTTCAGTTGAGTGACAATTGGGCTAAGAAAACCTAAGAGTCTTAGTTTTGGTCAAATGATAATCGGGCCAGGAAAACCTAAGAGTCTTACTTTCAATTGAGTGACAATCCGGCTAGGAAAACCCAAGAGTCATCATTTCAATTGAGTGATGATTAAACTAGGAAAACTCTGGAGTATGTATTTGGTTTATATAATTGAATCAGGCTAGGGAAACTCTAGGATGACCATTGTCAGACAAATGATCAAATATTAATGACTGGTTGATTGGGTTAGGAAAACCCAACGATCACAGTCATATTTCCAGATTAAAGAATCCACCTCCCCAATGAATCTCAAGGGTTGAGTACGTTGTTTATTAGTTTCTTATGTTGTGCATGTGAATTTTTAAAAAATTATCATTGCATGTATTTGTTTTTTTGAAAAATTAAGGAGCAAACTATAGAAATTCGATTCGATTGGCTTGTGATAGGGGGCCAACTATAGATGCTTGATTTAGCCAGCTCGCAATAGAGCCTGATGATGAGAAATGTAAGACTTAGTTGTAAGAAAGAAACCTTAAAATATTCTTAAAAATTGGCCCAAGGGCTAGAAACCAGTAAATAAGCCCAAAACCCTTTTAAAATTAGAAAAAATACCTAGGCCCATTGCAGGGCAGGCCAAAGAGGTGTATGCTTTTGTAGAGAAGTGATCGCCTCTAAAACAGCTACCAAAGAGGTGATTGGCTCATCATAAAAGTAGTGCCTCTATAGCAACCACTTACCTCTACATTAAATGCAGAGATGATCATGGTAACTAACATAATGGGCCCACTCACCTCTAGAACTTAGCATTAGGATTGAAAGATAACATTGGGAGAAGAAAAGGGCAGGAAAAGGCAATGATGAAGGATGGTAGTGGGGGTATAGGCTAGGAGTGAGAATAAAAGGAAAAGAGAGAGAGAGATAAAAGGATCTTTTTGCATTGATAAAAAGGAGGACTTAGCAAAAAAAAAATGAGTGGGAGGAGAGAGGAGGAGCCCTGGTAAAGAAGGAAGAACACTAAAAAGAAAAACTATAGAGGTTGATTAGCTTTGAGAAGGGGAAATTCTAGAGAAAACAAGCTTAAAGGGGGATTTATCTTAAAGAGGAAGGGGAAGACTTGCTTTCAAAGAGAGGATTAATACTTCAAAGAAATTTCTAAGGGCTAAACACATTTTCAAAGCTCACTTTTTAGTAAATTTCTTACCCCTTTTTGTTTACATGATTCATTTCTCAATTTTTCATATGCAATTTTCTTTATTTACTAGCTTTTTTATTCTTTCCTTTATGTTTATTATTTAGGATATGCATTGCTTCTTACTTGATTCATTGAATTCTAAGTGAGATTGTACATTAGACTAGCTTTTAGTAATAGATCTTTACTTGGACTGAAAGATTTATGAAGCGGGTCAAATTGTATACACTAGTCTCTAGGACTTAGCATATAGCAAGTCGGGTGTTGAACACTTAGGAATTTGAACTTTGTATTAACCGAATAGATACTCAAATAACTAGGCAAAGTAATATCAGGATAGTAATAGATAATGTAACAAATAAAAATAATTTAACTCATTTACTAATTATTAGAAATTTTTATAAGAAATTATAACAAAATATATGCATGAGAGAATTTACAATTTAGAATTAATAACAACTTTGAATATAATTATTATACAACAAGTTGATTGGAAATTAGTTTATAGTCTTTAAAAGCAATTCTTATTGTCAATTAAAGGTAATTCCTCTTAGTATCTACATTCATTCTTATGGAGATGCGGAGGTAAAAGAAAATCAACAAATATATTATACTAATTTTTTTATTCCTTTAATATGAATTCCTTGTCTCTAAGTGATATTCAATTCTCAAGTAATTTTAATTATTTATCCACCAAATTACTCCAATTCTCATTGTAAATAGTTTGATTAACAAGTTACATTTGATGATCAAGAAAAAATAACATAATTTGCACTAATTGAAATCAAATCATAAATAACAAAGGATAGAAATATAGTTTTTATTTAATTCTTCATTGTAATTCTCGCACAAAGACTTAGCCAAAATACATGATAAAGAAACAATAAGAGAAAATTAAACACAACATAGAAAGATGAATAAAGAAGCAATTAAGTGAATAAAACCCTTTACTATGTCTTCTAGAATTGCTTGATGTAGAATAATCCTCTCTTGCTTCTTGACCTTGTCTTCTTCAAATTAGTCTTTAAAACTAGAACTTCTTTTCAATGATTTCTAAGCTAAAACTTAGTAATAATACTTATTCATTCTCCCTTTAAAACAGAGCTAAACATATATATTTATAGGTTTATGAAGGCTGCAATTCATGCCTCTTTGAAAGGATGCAAGAATGAAGGGGTATGTTGAAAGGGTTTATTAGTGCCGACTCATCCCTATATGACAACTAATCACCAATTGCTTTTGTTATGAGTTGGCACCAAGTGACAAGTCAACAATCTTCAAGGCTCGATATATCAAGCTTCTGTGATGAGTCAACACCAAGTGATGAGTCATCATCAATACGCTCTGTCACTACTCATTCCCATGGTGATGACTCGACACTCCTTACTAAATCTCCAACTTGACTTCACAAGCTTCATACTTCATTCTAAATAATCCAAAGTCTTTTCCATGCACATTTTAAGCCTAAAAACATGTATAAAACACACAATCAACCATAAGAACAAAGTAAAAAAAGATAACACTTTTATGACTAAATAAACACAAAAATATATCAAAAAATCAAATGAAATTAAAACTAAACTACCCTAAAGAGCTATGGATATTTACATTATATCAAACTTCCCCACGCTTAGACCTTGCTTACCCTCAAGTAAAAAAATGATCCTTGTGGAAAAGTAAATAAAAATTTTCTTCTCCAAACAAATGTAGTCACCTTATTAAGTTATTTTAATCATGAAAGAAGTTAGAAAAGGATGATTCCATAATTAAACTTTCAATGCTCAACAATGATAAAACAAACAAGTTTCATAGCATAAGCAATAAGTTTACCAATTTATCTCAATTTACTAAGAATAAAATCAAGGATGCAAAGTCAAAGTTCTAACTAAGCTACTTAACCAAAATAGTCATTTTTCAAACTTAGGTTCTAGAAGCAAAAGCAACCATTGAGATAATGTTAAGCACACATAACAACTCACTTTTATCATATCTTTTTTAGAAATTTTTATTCTTAGACATGTAAATATATCTTTTGGATAAATTCTTTCTGAATGAATGCAACTAAGGAGCATACTTAATTACACATAACTTACTTGAAATACATCTACTTGTTATATTACACATCTTGATACAATGCAAATATGCATACTTATTTAGGGTATTTTAGTAGTTATTTTTAATTGATTTTAGTTATGATTGTGTGTTTTTAGTTATGAAAATGTTATTTTTTTGTCCAATTGGTTCATGGAAAATACTTTGGAATGATTTGAATGAAATGTGAAGTTTGCAAAGCAAGGGGAAGTCAATTCGAGTTCATGCCAAGTCGTCATCAATGGATCGAGTAGTCATAGAGACCCTTCATGCCAAGTCATCACCAGTGGATTGAGTCATGACTGAGAGCTTCCCTTGCCAAGAATTAAGTTGTGCTAAATCATAACAGAGCCTATCGATGCCGACTTGTGACTTGGTGTCGAGTCAGTCCAAGAAGGCCATCATTTTCTAGCTTTTTATAGTTTTTGTATTTCAGTTATAATTTCCCTTACAGACATCCAATTAAGGTGATTCAAGTTGTGTTAGAAAGATAACTCATAGGTCCAGAACTTTCATGAAGGGACTTTCTCAAGATAATGTCATTAAATGGATAAAAATTCCCTTGAAGTTACTATATTTGCATAGGGTTATGATCCTCCATGCCAAAGGGTGCTTTCCAATTGTAACTTCTTGTAACTACCTCTAAGGTCTATCTATACATCATTTATGACCTATAGAAAGGGGAATTCATCTAGAGGAATGGATGATTGAAAAAGATAACTTTGATTAATAGAAAATTAATACTTAGTTTCTTATTTTGGAGTTCACTTTTAGAAGACAAAGCCAACCAAGAAGAAAAGAATATCAATTTTGGCCAAGCAATATTAGAAGATATTTAAAGGGTTTTATTAACTCAATCTTTTCTTTTTTATATTTTATTTGATTATATTTTCATTGAATTAACCATGTATATTAGCTAAGTCTTTGAAGGAATTGCAATGATTGATTGAATAAGGATTATACATTTCTAACTTAGTTTAGTGATTTGATTTCAATTAGTGAAAATTTATGTTATGTATGCTTGATCACCATATATAACTTATGAATTGAATTATTTGCAATGAGTATTGAAGTAATTTGGTGGAAGAATATTTGAAGTCACTTAAGTATTGAATATCACTTGGAGACAAGGAATTCATCTTAAAGGAAGAAGCATTAATGTTATATGTTATTAGTTTTCTTTTATTTTTGGATGTTCATGAGAATGAGTGTAGTTACCATAAGAAAATACCTTTACCTGACAATGAGAATTGCATTTAAAGACTTTAGACTAATTTCTAATTAATAATATATAAGAACATTTACTTAATCCTTGTTTGACTAACATTATAATTCTCCTTTATATTCTTTGTTAAGAACTTGTAGTAATAATTAAAATAGTTAGTATTAGAGTAGTTATTTTTTAAAAAAATTCTTATTATCATTTTGATTATACTTTGCCTATCCATCTAATTATCTACTAGTTAATACAAGGTTGTTCCAAATTCCCGAGTGTTCGACACCCTACTTGCTCTATATTAAGTCCTAAAGACTAGGGTATTACAATTTGACCTGCTTCACATCTCTTTCCAAATGAATGTAACTAAGGAGAATACTCAATTATATATAACTTACTCAAGATGCATCACATGAAAAGCATTATTTACTTATTATTATTTTTAAGTCCTTATCCATTATTGAAAAGCAAGTTTCATATGTATTGTGGCTATAGTTTCCCTATGGATACTCAAATCTTTTAGAAAACCTAAGCTTAAATCTTTATGACTTCAACCTTGAGCATAGTTAGTAAGATGACTAAAGCATTCTTTAGATCTTAGAAATAATAAAAAGAGATAAAATGATAAACTTATAACTTGTACTAAATGAAACTTTAAACTTATATCAATTGAGCAATGAAAACTAATAATCCACATAACATAAAACTTAATCCTCAATCAAAATAAAAAGACTAATAAGATAACTACTTATTAAATAAAGGAGAAGAATGAAAGATAAAATAATACAAATTAGTAAAATATATCATAAATATAAACATAAAACACACAATATCCCAAATATATACTAAAGATGTACTAATAATATACTACTAATATCACTTCCCCCACACTTAAAATGACACATTGTCCCTAATGTGATAAAACCAAAAATAAGGAAAGGAAAGAAGTACTCCTTTAGTCATTTGTAGGGTCAAAGGTGGAGACTCGATATGATATTTGAAGTAAGCAAAAAATTAATTCAATTTGTACTTCATCTTTTATTACCTACCCAACAATTTGTTGGTTGTGAAACTCTATCTCATTGAGTTGACATTGTACAATAATGTGCGTATCTAAAATTCAATCCTAGATAGGAGGCTATGCACTTAAAGATCCACCGGCTTCCCATTGCATGGGATATGTTAGGAGAGGAACATCATCGAATGATGTATATTGGGGTAATTCGTCCTCCAGACTACTCTCCTCTACTACCTTTTGTTGAGGTTCCTCAACTGGTGGTGGTCTCTCAATACCTCAGAATGCAACATCCACCACTTCGCCTCTCATAAAAGCTTTCTTTGTAAAATAAGAACACTCAACAAATTAAGTATAGTTAGCAAGGTTAAGATTCAAAGCCATTGCAATAATAGTACTCACATGTCCATGAGTTAGAGGTGCATCTTTGTGTGAAGCACAAGTCAATAATTGGTTAAACATCCAATAAGTCTAAGAGACTTATTTCTTGTTATGAAAACAACACATTAAAAATAACTCTTTTGCAGAAATGTAATTGAACTTAGTTTTGTGGAAAATGACACATGTAAGGACTTTATATAACAATCAATATTTCAAATCCTTGATAAATATAGCCTTGCCTTTCCTAGAATTAAATAGTGTTTGCAAACCAGTTAGAAATGTCCAAAACTCATTCAATCTAAAAGAAGATGGGGGGATCACATAACCCATCCTTTTTAAAGCCAAAGACACATTGTATAAAATTATAATTAAGTTGATGTTTCTTCCATTGCATACAAAATTCTAGAATTTATGAGTCTAGAATTAACATCTAAGTAGTATAAAATTATGTAGTTAATTCCACATTGATATCATCATGTATATAAATAAACTTGTTAAGGCCACATTATGTCAACAATTGATTAAACGATTCAAGCATACCTACTTCATTTAGAAGAGAGTTAGGGATATACTTATAACCCGTTATTTCCCTAAACTTGATGGTTCTGAACTTGGCACCTTCTTAATGGGAAAGGATTGGAGATTTGGTTTGTATATTTATGAAAGGTCTTCTTCTTCCTTTTGTTGTTCCTCCTCAATGTGTGGTCTTTTGGAAGATGAACCTCTTGTCTTATCCATTTCAAGAATCTTACTTGATTAAAGTTAGAAGTGTAGAGATGTGGAGAGAGTAAGAGATGAGAATGGAAAATAAGAACAAAGAAAATAAGAAGAGAAAAAGGAAGTGATTTGGTTAGGGTTTATAATAAAAGGGAGATCCAAAATGAAAAATGTGTAAAGAAGAGAATATAAAGAAGAAAGAAAAAGGAAGAGAAGAGAGATATATATAGTAAAGAAGAAACAAAAATGTATTGGATATTAAATAAGAAAAAAGATATGAAAATGTATAGTCAAAAGGGTGTATATATAGGTGTAGTAGGGGTGTAAGAGAGTTGGTGTATATAGGATAGTGAAAAGGCATAGAGAATTGTGAAAAGGCATATAAGAATGTGAAAGGACTTGACTATTCTTAGAAAAGAAACAACTTTGCAATTCCAAAAGTTGTAGTTGGTTAGGGAATAAATAAAATAAAAAAATGAAATAATAATGAAAGATGAGTAACAAAGAAAACTAACTAAAGTATGGTTGTTAGAGGTGTGTGTGTGTATATATATATATATATATATATATATATATATATATATATATATATATACATATATATATATATGTCAAGGAGTTAGTGAGGAAGGCAAAATGAAGGCATGAGTCGGCACCATTGTGCCGACTCGACACTAACACATATTATGGTGAGTCATCCATATGTGACGACTTGTCACTTTACCTTTCTAGTATGAGTCGTCAACGTGTGATGACTTAGCACCTTACCTATCTATTATGAGTTATCAACGTGTGACGGCTCATCACCTTTCCTTAATAAAATAATGCTAAGATATGTGATCTAAAAATTAACAAAATGAATGACACAATAAAAGAAATTAATCTAAATTCAAAAGTAATATAATTAATAAAGCTAGTAAATGTAAAAATCTAACTAAACAAAATGAACTAAAATGAAATAATCATCAAATAAAAGCATGTAAATTAAGGACATATAATATAATTACGAAAATAAAAATGTGATAATCTTACCATGCTAAATTGAAAGGTCTATAACTTGACTGCACCTTGATTCAATTAGGGTGTAGATAGAGAGATCGAATGGCTTGGAGCAATTGCTTCACCGATCAAGTAAGGCTTAAGACGATGTCCATTTACCTTGAAGATTTCCCTATTTGCATTAGCAATATCAACTGCACCATGAGGATAAACTTTAATAACTATAAAAAGACTAGACCATCGTGACTTCAACTTTCTTGGAAATAACTTAAGTCTTGAATTATAAAGGAGAACAAAATAGTCCTCGTGGAATTCCTTCTTAGTTAAATGCTTATCATGCCACAACTTAGTACGATCTTTGTATAACTTTGCATTATCATAAGCATTCATTTTTAACTTATCCAATTCATTATGTTAAAGTAACGTCTTCCTACTAGCCTTCTACAAATTGAAATTCAAAGCCCTTGTTGTCTAATATGCTTTATGCTCTAGTTAAATTGGTAGATGACATGACTTCTCGTATACTAACTGATAAGGAGTAAGGTCAATTGGTGTTTTAAAAGCTATCCTAGATGCCCATAGGGCATCATCCAACTTTAATGCCCAATCCTTCCTTGAAGAAGTCACAGTTTTTTTTAAGAATCCATTTGATCTCTCTAATGCTCACTTTGATTACCCATTTTTTTATGGGTGATATGGAGTAGCAACCTTGTGTGTCACTCCATATTTCTTCAAAAGAGATTCTATTACATGATTGCAAAAAATATGAACCTCCATCACTTATCAATGCTCTAAGAGTGCCAAATCTTGGGAAAATAATTTTCTTAAGCATATTTTTAACAACCTTAGCATCATTAGTAATGGTTGATATTGCTTCAACCCACTTTGAAACATAATCTACCATGACCTTGTAGCATAAAGAACTAGGAAATAGGCCCATGAAATCTATACCTTAAACATCAAAGACCTCAACTTCAAGGATTCCTTTCAAAGGTATCTCATCTTTCTTAGTAATATTACACATTCTTTGACATCTATCATATTTCAGAACAAACTCTCTAGCATCTCTAAATAAAGTTGGCCACTAAAAACCAAATTATAGTACCTTAGATGCCATTTTTATTGCACCAAAGTGTCCTCTAACATCCAAGGAATGGCAATGTTTTAAACATCTTGAGCTTTATCTTGAGGAATGCATCTCCAAATCAACCCATCCACACATCTCTAGTAAAGCAAAGGTTCCTCCCAAGAGTAGAATTTAATATCATGCAAAAATTTCTTCCTTTGTCAATAATCTAACTCATAGGGAAGAACACCACTGATGAGATAGTTAGCAATATCCTTAAACCATGGAAGTTCCTTTGATGCCACACTTAATAGATGTTTATCATGAAATGTCTCATTAATTGGAACACCATCATCATTCCTCTTCAATCCATCTTGATCAAGCCTTGATAGGTGATCTGCAATAAGGTTCTCACTTCCCTTTTTATCTCTCACTTCCCAATCAAAATCTTGAACCACCAAAATCCACCATAGGAGTTTAGGTTTTGCATCTTTCTTGCTAAGAAGATACTTAAGAGTAACATGGTCTGAATAAATAATCACCTTTTGCCCCATAAGATATGCTCTAAACTTGTCAAATGCATAAAGAACAACAAGCATCTCCTTTTTCATAGTGGTGTAGTTGATCTGAGCATCATCAAGTAGTTTGTTAGCATAGTAAATCACATAAGGCTTGCCTTCCTTTCTTTGACCTAAAATAGCCTCCACCGCAAAATTACTTGCATCACACATGATTTTAAATGGCTGCTCTTAATTAGGTGGTTGCAAGATAGGTGCAAAAACAAGAGCTCCTTTCAAAGTTTTAAATGCATCAAACTCAAAAACAACATCCTTAGCAAGTGACTTACACAATGGATTTGCTGTCTTGGAAAAATCTTTGATAAATCTTCGATAGAAACCTGCATGTCGAAGGAAGCTCCTTATATCCTTAACATACTTTGGAGGTGGAAAATTATCAATTACTTCTATCTTTGCCTTATCAACTTTGATGCCTCTCTTTGAAACTGAATGACCAAGAACAATCCCTTCTTGTGCTATAAAATGACATTTTTCCTAATTCAAGACCAATCCTTGCTCAATACACCTATTAAGAACTTTAGAGAAATTGTCTAAAAAATTGGAAAAATTAGTACCATATACACTAAAGTCATCCATAAAAACCTTTACACAATTATTAAATAAATCACTAAATATTAAAAACATACATCTTTGGAAAGTTGTAGGTGCATTGCATAAACCAAGAGGCATCCATCTAAAAGCAAAAGTGTCGTATGGATATGTAAAGGTGGTTTTACCTTGATCCTTAGGATGAATAAGAATTTGATACAATCCACTTGACTTCTTCACTTGATGTAGTAGCTTTTGGTTCATCCTCTCTCCTTAAAGGTTCAAATCTTGATATGCAATGAGAAGGTTGATATGGAGTCACCTCTAAGATTTGCTCATTAACTTTTTACATCAGGTATGACTCCATAGGTTCTTGCTTCAAACATTCATAAATCACTTCTTCAATGCATTCATCAATAACATTAATAGAATCAATTCTACTTGCCATTCATATTGGTGTTACTTCATAATCTTCAGTACATCAAACTCTATACATTCATTATCCACCTCTAATGTGATCTTTCTTCTCTTCATATCAATAATTGCTCATGCTATCATAAAAAATGGTCTCCCAAAAAAAATTGGGATCTCAAGGTCTTCCTCTATCTCCAACATGATAAAGTCAGCTAGTATTACAAACTTCCCACTTTTGTTGGCACATTCTCTAGAATACCAAGTGGATATGTGATAGATTTTTTCGCCATGGAAAGACATATATTGGTAAGTTTGAGTTCTTCTAAATTAAGCCTTTTGTAAATAGATTAAGGCATAAGGCTAACACTAGCATCAATATCATATAAAGCTTTGTCAAAAGGTGTGCTTCCAATCACACAAGGAACCCTAAAGGAATCAGGATCCTTAAGCTTAGGTGGAGACTTAGAGTACATAGCATTGGATTCCTCAACAAGAGAAACTAAACCATAATCTTCAAGCTTGCTCTTATGGCTAACAATATCCTTCAAAAATTTACCCTAAGTTGGCATGTCTCTAATGGCATCCATAAATGGTATGGTGATAGTAATTTCCTTGAGATAGTTAAAGAATTTATCAAAATACTTGTCTAGGTTATGCCTTATGAACCTTTAAGGGAAAGGAAGATTTTTATCATCTACCTTTGGTTCATCATCCTTGGGTGGTATAGCATCTCCCTTATTACCTTTATTAGCATAGTCATCATCATTTGTACTCTTAACATCCACTTACTCAATCTCTACCTCATCTTCATCATCAACCAATTTCTTAAACTTTTTGAGATCCTTTTCGAGCTCCTTACCATTGTGCAAAGTAATTTCTTGGCCAGACTCTTTTTGTACATACTCTGGTTGATTAGGAAGCTTTCGCAAAGGTGTAGTGTTGGAGGAAGAGGCTTGTTGTGCAATTTGGTTTTCAAGGATACGATTATGAGTAGCAAGTTGTTCAAGTTTAGAGTTTAGCTACTTAAATTGCTCCTCATTTTATTTTTTTATGGTCATTTATTGGTTGATAAATTGCTCTATAAGAGTGTTAAGGGTAGGTTTAGGATGGGTAGGATTAAAGGTTTATTATTTCATGGGAAATCCAGGTGGGTTTTGAGGTTTGTTGTTTAGGTTATATAGAGGGTTTAATTGAGAGGATGGGTTTAACCTTGATCATCCAGGGTGGTTCCTCTAATGAGGGTTATAAGTGTTAGAATTCAACCCCATTCTATGGTTAAAACCTCCTTGCACATAGTTCACATCCGCATTTGTACATTCATTGCATTGAGAGTATGAATGAGATCCTTCACATAATTCACAAATAGCATTAATACTTTCTAAGGAATTATTTTGAGTTCTGCTTACCAAACTGGTAAGAGCATCTACTTTAGCATTCAACATTTTAATTATGTTAAGCTCCAAAACTCCTTTTGCTTTTTCCATAGTTGTTTCATCACCTATATACCCTTGAGATGCAAGTGCTTTAAGCAAAGTAATGGCTTCTCTAGCCATTTTATCCATCCATTTTCCACCAGAAGTTACATTCACAATATTTCTATTCTCTTCCCTCAACCCATTATAGAAGATTTGAGGAATCATCCAATCTAGTAAGCGATTGTGTGGACATTGCTTTTGGAGCTCCTTAAACCTCTTCCAAGCTAAATAGATTGTCTCACTTCCATTTTGCTTGAAAGTAGTGATCTAATTGTGAAACTTAGCTGTCTTATGTGGTGGGAAATATTTGTTTAGAAATGCTTGCTTTAATTGGTCCCAAGTTATGATTGATTCATATGGAAAAATAGCAAGCCAAAGTTGTGCTTTATCCCTGATCGAGAATGGAAATAGTCTGACCCTTATTGCATCATTTATTACACCATTGATCTTGAAAGTTGCACACACAATGAGAAAAGTTAATATGTGGGCATAAAGATCTTCTCCTTATAAGCCTCCAAACTGATTATTTTGCACCATTTGAATGATACTTGGCTTGATTTCAAAATTGTTATTAGGAATAGTTGGAGCCACAATCTCACCGAAACTACCCGAGATGTTGGGCATTGTAAATTTGCCTAACATTCTTCTTTCTGATTCAACCATGTTATTCAAATTCGGTTCGTTTACTCTTCTTTGCCTTTGTTCCCTGCATAGAGTACGTATAGTTAAATAAATCTTAGGATCAAAGTATAAATTATTATCACTAGTACTTCTAGTAAGCATGTTCAAATAAAAATTAACAATTAACAAATAAAAATATAAAAAAAATAAAAATAAGGCCTACAATAACCTTTCTCTACCCTAAGTTCATAAAAGTTATTTAAACAAATTCCCTAGCAACGGCGCCAAAATTTGAAGTGGGTCAAATTGTATACCCTAGTCTCTATGACTTAGCATAGAGCAAGTCGCGAGTCAAACACTCGGGAATTTGAACTTTATATTAACCAAATAGATACTCAAATAAATAGGCAAAGTAATATTAAGATAGTAATAGATAATGTAACAAACAAAATGAATTTAACTTGTTTACTAATTACTAGAAATTCTTATAAGAAATTATAACAAAATATATGCATGAGAGAATTTACAATTCAGAATTAATAAGAACTTTGAATATAATTATTATACAACATGTTGATTGGAAATTAGTTTATAGTCTTCAAAGCAATTCTCGTTGTCAATTGAAGGTAATTACTCTTAGTATCCACATTCATTCTCATGGAGATGAGGAGGTAAAAGAAAATCAATAAATATATTATACTAATTTTTTTATTCCTTTAAGATGAATTCCTTGTCTTTAAGTGATATTCAATTCTCAAGTAATTTCAATTATTTATCCACCAAATTACTCCAATTCTCATTGTAAATAGTTTGATTAACAAGTTACATTTGATGGTTAAGCAAAAGTAATATAATTTAAACTAATTGAAATCAAATCATAAATAACAAAGGATAGAAATATAGTTCTTATTTAATTCTTCATTGTAATTCTCATACAAAGACTTAGCCAAAATACATGATAAAGAAACAATAAGAGAAAATTAAACACAATATAGAAAGATGAATAAAGAGGCAATTGAGTGAATAAAACCCTTTGCTATGTCTTCTAGAATTGCTTTATGTAGAATAATCCTCTCTTGCTTCTTAACCTTATCTTCTTCAAATTAGTCTTTAAAACTAGAAATTCTTTTCAATGATTTCTAAACTAAAACTTAGTAATAATACTTGTTCATCATCCCTCCAAAATAGAGTCAACACACATATTTATAGGTTTTTAAAGGCTATAATTCATGCCTCTTTGAAAGGATGCAAGAATGAAAGGGTTTGTTGAAAGGGTGTATTAGTTTTGACTCATCCCTATGTGATGACTCATCACTAATTGCTTCTGTTATGAGACATCACTAAGTGATGAGTTGGTAATCTTCAAGGCTTGACATATCAAGCTTTTGTGATGAGTTGACACCAAGTGATGACTTGTCACCAATACTCTATGTCATGACTCGTTCCCATGGTAACGACTTAACACTCTTTACTAAATGTCCAAATTGACTTCACAAGCTTCATACTTCATTCTAAATAATCCCAAGTCCTTTCCATTCACAATTAAAGCCTAAAAACATATATAAAACACACAATCAACCATAAGAATAAAAAAAAAGATAACACTTGTATAACTAAATAAATACACAAATATAGCAAAAAATCAAATGAAATTAAAACTAAACTACCCTAAATAACTATGCATATTTGCATTATATCAATTTGTCATTTTGAGAGTTGTCTGAGACTGCTCAAAGGGGATCGCCTCATTGCACCATGAGGCGATTGCCTCATCACAGAGGTAATCGCTACTCTGACATGTCTTATGCGACCTTGTCTCCCATCCTTGTAAGATATGAAGAGCTTCTTTCTATGTATAGATCTTAGCATGTTCAAATTTATGTATAAGCACCTTATTATGTTTTTAAGTTAAGGGTTTAGAACTTATATTTTATGACTTTGACTTTCTTTATTTTTATTTAATTCATCAACTAATTTTATAGATTTCTATGCATGATTTTTACGTATTACGAAGAACTAACATTTTTCTTCTTGTAGGGATCCATTGATGATTTATGATCATCAATATTCCATCCATTATTTAGTTATTGAGAGGTTTTATCTATTTAGAGCAATTTATTTTTGGTTTATTTTTGGTATATTTCTTGTTTATTATGCTATTATTTGAGAAGGTGTTCTAATCCTTAATCCCTATCCCCCTTTCAGTATATTTCTTATTTATTATGCTATTACTTATGGTGAATGCTGGGACCAATCACATGAATTTAATTAATGTGAAAACATGGGCTTAACTATAAAATGCAATAATTGCTTGAAGGAAACTACAATTCACTTGATAATAAAGAAAGCATTGAATAATTAAGGGTAATAAATTACAAAACGTAAATGGAGGTCAACCACAAAGTTGGGTGGGCATTCAAATGCCTATACCTAGTTTCAGAACCTAATCTTTGATGATGGCTTTTGGGAACCTCCACGGGATCTAGTTACTGTATAGTCTATCCCGACTTTTATCTGGGAGGCGACTCCTTCTCTGAGTAGGCTTTATGACCTATTTCATATTTCCTAGTGGGCCTTGAGCCCATACAGTGCCATGGTCGATAAAACTTGGGTGTGCGCTAAACCTTGCTACCTATATTGGCTCTTCACCATCATTAATTGCTCATGTTCTCTTTGCTCTTAAAGCAGAATTTCTAGTTAAAGATGTTAGTCAACTCACTTATTTTCTTAGCATTCAAGTCCACTATCATGAGCAAGGTATTACCATTCATCAATTAAAGTATATTTTTGATCTTTTGAGTCAGGCAGGTCTTTAAAAGGCCAAAGGTTACTTAACACCGATGGCCATATCCCTTACTCTTAATAAAACTGATGGCAAGCAATTCACTCAACTTGAACTTTATGGCCAACTCATTAGTGCTCTGCAATAAATCACTTTGAAAAGACCTGATATAGCGTTCTCAGTAAATAATCTATGTTAGTTCATGCATTGTCCATTGAACCTTCATTGGCTAGACTTAAATGATTACTTTAATATTTCAAGCACACTATTCATTATGCTCTCTTCTTTACATAACACTCAACTATGAATCTTCATTGCTTTACTGATAGTGACTGCGGTGGCTGCCCCAATGACCAAAGATCCACCAATGGCTATACCATCTATTTTGGGAAGAATATTATTTCTTGGTGTGCCAAGAAGCAACCTACCATTGATCACTCCTCATCTGAAAGTAAGTATAAAGCCATAGCCAATGCTACAGTTGGGCTTCTTTAGATTCACCATCTCTTGTCTGAGTTTGGTATTTTAGTTTCCTCCCCAACTATTCTTTGGTGTGACAATGTTGGTGCCATCTACATGTCATCTAATCCTATTTTTCATGCACACATGAAGCACATTGAACTTGACTATCACTTTATGCATAAACAAGTACAAAATGACACTATTCAAGTTTTCTACCTCTCTACCAAAGACCAACTAGCTGATGTCTTCGCCAAACCATTGGTTGTTCAAAATTTTCAACACTTTGTCTCCAAGCTTCAGTTATTGCCCTCTACACAGCCATTGATTTGTGGGTGATGAGTTTGTTATTCTTGTCACACTTTTGTTGTTTATTATAACACAAACTCTTGTACAACTCTTTATATATTCATGTATGTAAACTATAATTAGACAAGAAAAAAAATTCAATATACAAGAAAACTTTCAGCTGCTCATTAATTTCTATACTCCTTGCTGCCCACCATGGAGTTGGAGCACATGCTTTTCCCCTGAAATGGAATTCTTTACAAGGAACACCATGTTTAGCATTCATTGACTTTTTTGGGTATCTATATATGTATTTAAAGCATGTTAAAATTAGTCAACTATCTTTTGGTTTAGGCCACTTTATTTTCCTTTATTTTTATTGTCTATTGGTGTAGCTTCCCAGGAACTGGATGCACTTGCACTTTTTGCGTGCAATTAGGATTGCAGTGTCCATGAGAGTAGGAATAGCTACTGATGCTACCACTACTTTACTTCTTTGAATACTTTCATAGCCTGCATTGCTTTTATTCTACATGAATTATTACAATGGAGGAAGTTTAGGGGAAAAAATTATGCATGTTTAGCATGCTTGCCAACTTCAAGAGGCAACTCTATGTCGATTTTGAGAGAGATGTCTAGAGCTTTCACTGAATGTGACAATACACCATTGCATATCAACATTTAACAATCTTTTAGTTCAAAGTTCTAAGTGGCTCAATAATTTTCATAACAGCACATGTGCCAAATTCGTTGCCAGCAATCATTATGAGCAAAAACTTTAAATACCAAACAATGCATTTTATGATGCAACCAATTGTATCATTTTTATTCCTTAAAGAAATAATATTAATGGCCATAGAAATGCATGGTGCTTTCCTTGTTGCAGTTGTACTTTCAAAAAGAATAAACTTTACTTCGTTCCTTCCCTTTTTCATTAACAGACCAAACAAAAAAGCTACTGGAGAGTGCTACTAATTTTACATGCTTCATCTTAGTTATTTTCTTTCATAATTTCATTTGTTTGCATGTATCTATTGTCGTTGTTAATTAGCAAAGAAAAGAGAAAGGCAAGGCCAGTTTTTTTTATTATATATGTTCGTTCTCTTTCTCGATGGGGGCTTAACTAATCCAAAGGAAAAATTTTGATAAACTCAACACCACTAATAAATAATTTAATATAATAAATATATTTTAATATTTAATTTTGATTCAAATTTTAATATTTAACTAAAATATAATTAGTTTAAAGATTCGGTTTGGTACCCTTTGTGTCTAGCCTGTGACTAGAGCGTGATCCTGGCTTAGTCATTATCATTATAATAAAAAAACATTGCATTTTGGTCCAATAACCTATGTATCTAGCCTCTGAATAGAGCGTGAGCTCAACACCGTGATTAGCACCATAATTATGCTACATTTGTTTTCATCTGGATTATGGTTTGTTTTATGATATAAGAATATTTCTAGTATTTTATTTTGCTATTGTTATGTAGATGGACACAACAGGTAATGTCAGTGGCTGTCTTATTGCTACTGGTGAACTTGTAACATAAAATATTTAGGTGGAAGCCAATAAAACTTCACAAGAGCATTATGGCAATACTGAGCAACAAACTATTGCTAAATTGACTAAGTCTAAAAAATGGAAGCAGACTGAAACCATATCAACTACTTGGGATTATTTTGAACAGGTTAAGGATAAGGAGGGTTTGATAAGAGCTAAATATATTTATTGTTCTAAGTCTTTTGGTGCTGATTCACGTAAGCAATATATTTTCTTAGGAACCATATTTTGTTTTGTAAAAAAAAATATCTCGTGATGTGTCTACGAGACAAGCACTTTTAATTTTGCAACTTGTTAATTCAACTGAAATAGAGGGTGCTGTGGGTTTGGTTGGGGCCTGGAAGTTTGATCAGGATGGTATAAGAAATTATATTACTAAAATGATTATTTTATATAAGCTACCTATTGGTTTTGTTTAAGGGGAGGGGTTTAGGAATCTTATCATTGTAGCCTACCCTCATTTTAAAATCCCATCTCACTAGACTATAAGTAGAGATATCTTTAACATCTATGTTGAAGAGAGATTGAAATTGAAGGAATTTTTCAAAATTGATTGTTAAAGAGTCTGTCTCACCATTGATACTTGGACTTCAAACCAAAAAATTAACTTCATATGCATCACTGCACATTTAATTGACTGAGAGTGGAATTTGAACAAGAAAATAATTTATTTTGTTCATGTTAATTCATATAGGGGTGAATACATTGTTAAGGCCTTAGAGAACTATCTCAATGAATAGGGGCATAAAAATGTATTCTCAGTCACTCTTGATAATGCATCTGGCAATGATACTACCATGCCCTTTTTTAAAAATAAGTTAATTCGGGTGCAAGTGTGGTGAGAGCAAAGTATGTTCATATGAAATATTGTGCTCATATACTGAATTTAGTTATGACAAAGGGCTTAAAGGATATACATGTCTTAGTTAAAAGCATCAGGGAGGTTGTGAGGTACATCAGAAATTCACCTATAAGGTTAAGAAAATTTAAAGAGTATTCTAAGTTTATTGGGAGGAATCTAAGGAAGGCAAATTTGACTTACTAAGATGGTGGAAGCTCAATACAAAGAGATTTCCATGTCTTTCATGTTTGGCTTATGATTTATTAGCTATTCCAGTTTTGACTATTGCCTTAGAATCAAATTTTAGCATAAGTGGAAGAGTGCTTTATATATTTAAGAGTTTTTTTAACTCCCACACTTGTTCAAGCCTTGATATGCACTTAAGACTGGCTTAAAAGGCCTAATCTAACATTCTTTATTGAAGAAAGCTTGGAAGATTTAAAAGCATTTAAAAAAAGTACATAAATTTAATTTACAATTTGCAAATCCATTTCTCCCTACTCAATATATTCTAATTTAATTTTTTTTATACTTCTTCATAGACCTCCCTTCTTTGGGCATTGGACCTTTTGTTGGCTCTCTAGTGCAAAAAATTAATAGACTTCTACCTCAGTTGTCTCACATTTTGCAAAGAAAATTCAATTACACAGTCTACCTTTTACTTCTTTAAATTGATTGTTTTATTCTTTCATTCTTCTGCCTGCCTTGAAATTGCATGTATCATGTGTTTATGTTGGTGGAAGCCTATCTGCTATCGTTCAAAACTATTTATATCTTGTTATTTATGTGGATGGAAGTCTAAAACTTGTTAGCAATGTGCATGCTCTATTGTGCCAATTTCTATGATATGCAGTATAATTAACATTAATTAAGTGATCTAACATATGACTAATTTTCCTGGAGTTGTTCAAATGAGTATTTACTAACTCTATTTAGAATGAGCAAGGTACAAGTTGTGTTAATAAGTGAATGATCACTTCACATGTCTGTTATAAACTTTTTATTAAGAAATTAGTGCCTCAGTTGTTGCACTTTCATGAATGAGGCAATGATGAAGCTTCTACTGAGTATTAAGATTTAAGTACTCCATGCAGTGTGTTTCTTGGTAGCAAATGGTTTGTAGTTTGTTGCTAGAAATTAAGATGTATTTCTTTTCAATTTAAAACAATTTACTCTGAGCCTCATACTTTCTTATTTTGTTTTTCAATTCTTTTGATACTATATAAGTTGAGTTTGATTGAATCCTTACTACTTACTACTTTATTTTACAGGAAATTTTTGTATGGTACTACTACTCAGTTAGTTCAAAGTCTGCCTATATTTTTTGTTACAAACTCAGTGATAAACACATGGCCTACTTATAAAATTCACTTACAGTAGCTACAAGCACCCAATTTCATAATGATAAAGTGTAAATATGACATAGGACTCCAATGATGAAAATATCATAAATAGGTCCTTAATACTTGAAGTTTGAAACCTCAAAAGCCTAAATGCATTTTTCAAAGGAAGGGTTTAATACTTTCAAGGACTAAATTGTAATACTTTTTAAGGACCTAATTGAAAATTTTAAATTCTTTCAAGGGTTTTCAATACTTTTTGTAATTGAAAATTTTAAATTTTTTCAAAGGTCTTTCAAAAATCTACAATTCTGATAAGAATTATACTATTTCGATTGGGCCCTACACTATTTTTTCAATTTTAATTTTTGAAAATGTTTCTCTTAAATTTTGATTAGCTAAAAATTTTGTAAAATTTATTTTTTAGATTTTCAGGAAATAAAGTCCTTTTAAAACTGGAACTCTTAAGTACATAGGATTAGGGTTTCTGGCTCTTAACCTATATAAGGATAGTTTAGGCTCTTGAAAAATGGGGGCTCTCTTGGGACTATCTCTGTTTTTTCTTTAAAAAAGTTCTCTCCATATTTTTCTTTGAAGCGGTACATAAAATATTTTTCTTTATATTTTATTTATTTTTGGAGCAAGAGCAATAGACTTTTGAAGAGGAGGACATCAGGTTTTGAAGATCCATTAAAAGCAACAGTGATTGATAACACTCTAAGGAACTAATCAATACTGCACCCATTCAATCATCCCTTCTTCTACCCTTTTCTTCTATTTTTATTTGATTATTTAGTTTGATTTTAATTTTATTTAATTTTTAATTCTATTTTATTTAAGCTTTAATCATTATTTATTTTGCTTTTGTGTTCATAATTATGGTGGGAGTAACCTAAGCTATGGAGTAGCATGTGACTGAACAAGAACAAAACTCATAAAGATCCATGGAATGCAATGGATTAAATTTTATATTTGAATGAAGTTTTTTTAAAAGTTTTATGTACTTATTTGCTATTATTTTGTTGGTTATTTTATTTTGTGTTTTTTTTAGGTTGTATTAGTTTTTATTCCTATTTGTAGTAGATCATTGTAATAGCCCCAATAGTGGGAATAATGGAATTTGGTGTGTGTGTGTTTGTGTGTTTTTTTGCTTTAATTTAATCAGTTAGTAAAATTAGTTATTCATGAATTTACTAATTTAATTAAGATTAAGTTTGATTAATTAAAATGCATCATTGGGCCCATAATTAATTAGATTTTAGGTTAGAGATAATTTAAGACCATTTAGTAAATTAGACATAGACTCACTTAATTTAATAAAATTAATTAGTCTTAGCCCATTAAATTAAAGCCCTTTTCATAACTTGTAGATTTAAAGATCACCTTAGAATTAAAACATATAGAATTAGGCCCTTTAGGCTCACTTATTAAAATGACATGTAGAGTTAGCTTATGTAATTAAAATCAATGTAGAGTAGAGTAACTTAAGGACTGTGATGAATGCATTGTTTACTTGTATATTTCATGACTAGTTTGCCTTGTAGTTAATTACTAGAATAAGGGTTTATATGAAATTGTATGTAAATAGAGGATAATATAGAAATTCGTAAAGTAATTCTAAAAGAATACAAGACTGAAAGAAGTTAGTATTCTGTATCCAAAATCCCTTGGTTGTGATGCTAGCTTTCTTTTATAGAATCGAGTACCACCTTTTCAACTTGTCCTAGTTATTACCATGGGTGGCGACTCCTCATCTCCACGCCATGTCTTTGTGACAGTGGTTAGTGTGTTTTCTAGAGCCTTGAGCTCAAACAATGTCGTGGTTGCTAAAATTTTGGACATGTACTAAACCTTACCATCTACAACAGCATTGGTGTATATTTTTTGAAGTGTATTTGCTGCTAATGGTAATAATTTTTTTTGTAGATTTTGTACAAGCTAATTCAATAGATAGGAGTTTGTATATTTTATTAAAGGGCTCAACCCTCATTAATTATATTTTTTGGACTTGGACGTGTATTTTTTGTAAAGGCTTTGACCCTTATAATATGTAAATGGGCTTCCTCCATATTTTATGGTAATTGGGTTTGGCGCAAATATTTTGTAAATGGGTTGTGCCCTTCTAATTTTATTGAATGTTTTTATTACATTATGGCCTAGTCCATAAAAGCCTAACTTGTAATAATCATCCGACTTAACCTGACTATTTTCAAAACCCAAACTAAAATAATTTTCAATCAATTTGGTCCAGTTTGGTTGGTATATTACTCCTTCTAAACCCACACAATTTTGCCCACTCGCCATTCGACCCGATGCATAACCTTACCTATGCCTGAAGCCGAGCCTAGGGGTGATAGCTTAGCTTGATAGAAAAAATTCACATCTCTTAAAATCTATTTGATTCAAATGAATTTCATAAAATTTCATAAAATGTATTTCAAATCTAAGTAAATATGTTTGGTTTAAATACAAAATTTATAAAATAATTTTTAATTTTTAATTTTGTGAAACTATTTGAAACTAAAGCATTTCTTATTAATAAAGTATAATTTGTTTAAATGAATTTAAATTCAATTGGAAATGAATTTCAGTTCGTATTCATTTGAAAATGAAATCAATTTCTTGGTGGAATTAAAGTAAACAAACAGTTAGTGTGTATTTGGTTCAAATGAATTCTATAAAATTTAATATAATTTATTTACATAATCATGGAGAGATAAAGAAATAGATGGAGCCCATCGCCTAGGTGTTACCCTTATAGAATATGTTAAATATAGAATATGTTATGTTAATATATTGTTAATATATATTACATATTGAAATATATTACTTTAATCATTTTAAACATTAATTTATATTAATTATAAATTCATAAATTACATATTAATTATATAATGTTAATTAAATATTATTAATTACATAAGTAAGGAGAAATGTAGAAATTTAGGGTTAGAAGTTTAGAGAACGGAGAACACATGATAGGAGAGGCGAGAGGGGAGAGTTGCCACAAATGAGAGAAGAAGTGATTAGGTTTAGGGTTTTTTTGTTTTGTTTTGTTTTTGTTTTTGTTTTTGTTTTTGTTTTTTGTTTTTTGTTTTTTGTTTTTTGTTTTTTTTTGAGAATGAGTGGCTTTTATAGTTTGGTTTCTAAGCTTAGTTTTTATTACATGAAATGACATTGAATTTTGCCGTTTTACCATATATATATTAAAAATATTAAAAAATAATTTTTTTTATATTGTATTTTTTGAAAATAGTCACCCTATTTTATTGATATGATAAAATTTATTTTTTAAAAAATATTAAGTATGTAAAATAAATTTTATTCAATGATATTTGAAGTAAATATAAACAAATTTATAGTTTTATTTTTTTCATCTCTTTTTTATGTTATATTTTGTTAATTTTTCAATTAAATTATTTGTTAGATAATTTTATATTTATTTTTAGATTCAAAATATTTTTAAATTTTTATTATGTGCTAATTACGGCCAAAACTAAGATGAAAAGGGACAACGAGAAACCACTACCTCTTTTTAATCAATTAAATTCTATTATCATCCTTTAAAAATTTATATATTTATTTTCTCCCACCAAAATTTAATTGATTGTCTTATACTTTTAATATAATAAAGTAAATATACGTACAATCTTTCAATTAAAAAATTTAAAAATTTTCCCTTTTAAGTTCGGACCCAATATTGGTGCTAATATCAATTTTTTTTTACTTTATTTAATTTTAATAGCATGAAATAGTTAATATCTATAAAATAATATCTATTAAATTTTAAAAAATAATTTTTTGCCAAGCGACAGATACCTTGGCTCACTCCACCACCACTATGAAATGGTATACAGAATTCATAAATACTCCTCTTCAGGATGTTTACATAGCCAATATTTAGCCTTTCTATTAATTAAACAATCAAATAATAATAAATTTTCTGCAACGGAATATACCACCAATAAGGGAGGAGGATGCATTAGTTCATTTATTTTGTTAAGACAAATTAAGTAAATTGGATTAATAAATGCTTATATGAGTACGTGAAATATGTATGTTTGTAATCTTAGAATTGATTCTTTCCTTAAAAAAAAAAAAGTTAGAATTGATTCTTATATAAGTTATTAAAGGCGTGGCTCCTCTTAAATTTATTTTTCCTCATATTTTTGTAGGTATACTATTAAATTAAAAAAACCTCATTAAAAATTAATTTGACGATGCATTTTCATTTTAAACAATGTCTATACATGATTACAAATAAAAATTATTATCAAAATAAAAATTTTAATTTATCTTTAACTGAAAAAATATATTATCTTTAATTAAATGAAATTGTGCTCTTATAGTCTAAAAAATATTTAATTTATTTTTCTAATTAATTGATTATATTATTGTAAAAACAAAAGTATATTATTAATATGTTTTTACCAAAAATATTTATTTTTCATTTGTTATGTACGACGACTGGTTAAATTTTAGATAAATAAAAAAAGTTTAATATGTCGTTGAAACAATCACATTGAAAATGCATGGAATGAAATTCAATAAATGTAGTCTGATACATCCGACTAATATTTATTCTAGGCTGTGATAAATGTTGGCAGGAAGGGATCATGAATCATCGTCAAAATTACTTAATGAAATGCACATCCATATGTCTTAAAAATATATCAAGTGATAATCAGCCTTTACACTAAACGAAATTGTCAGTTCTTAGGGAGTAGAGCTCGGATGTAACCCCGCATTGAAAACTTTCATCCTTACAAGAAATGAAATTCATAAAATATAGTGTATATAGCTTGTGATCGATAAATTTGGGCAGGATGGGATCATGAATCATTATCAAATATAAAATGAATCAAATATAGTCACGTATAATCGTAAACAAAGATGAACTTACACTAGTGGATAACTGTTAAATCTTAATTCATCACATGCACATCTATAATAAATGTTTATAAAAGAAAACGTTTTCAGCATGTTCGTTAGGATAATGTGTAGAGCTTTGATTGAATATAATGAAACAAGGTGCAATGTGAAATGAAAATATAAAATGAAAAAATTAAGGTAGAAAGGGGGATGGTTCCCCTATAAAAGGGCATGATTATCAATGTCACAAACCATCTCTTCTTAATCCTCAGCTCCTAAGCTTGGAAGTAATCGAAAGCTTGCAATTTTCATGTTTGTTTCTTTTCTTCTGTGGTTGCTTTATCTTTTGTTATTTTCAATATTTTGACAGGTACGCAGAAGAATTTAATTTGATAACAAAGGAAAATATGAAGGTGGATATTGTGGTGGCAACATGGTTCGTTTGCTGGATTTCTGTCTTTGTACCCTTAACATCAAGCTACAAGTGATTATGTATTAATAGTAGTAGTTTCTAAGTATGATTAGGGCATATTTTAAGTGTATTTTAGTCATTTTTTTTGGTGGAATTGGTTTGCTTTCATGTTTTGATTTATTTTTGTATAATGCAAGTGTCATTATGGATTTGGAAAGTTTTCAAGGCATTTTTGGAATGATTCATTGTCGCTATGGCAGCTGTTCTTTGAAATTAGCCTTCCAAGTTTGAAGATTGACATTTACTTGCTGTCACCATAACACATGAGTGAGTTATGGAAGAGGACACATGGTGGTATGAGTGAGATATGGGTGAAAAGAAGTAATTATGGGTGAGGAGATAAGCTCAAGTGGGCATAAGATATAGCAATTATGAAAGACGACATACTTGAGTAGGAAGAAAAAGAAGCAATTATGGAGGAGACATACTCAAGTAGGAGAAAATGCAAAAATTATGAGAGAAAAAGATAAGAGAAAAAAATAAAAAATAAAAAGGGAGAGAAGATATATAAAAAAGAGGAGGAGGTAACATGGCAGATAGACGTTGGGAGATAGAGAAAAAAAAGAAAAAAAGAGTGAAGAAGTAAAGAATAGAGAGGAAAAGAAGGCTAGAAGAATTTCTAACAAGAGTTAGAGATCAAGGGGTTTTTTCTTTCTCTCTTCTTCATTTTTCTAAGTTCTTAATGTATTTTATTTTTGAATGAGAGAACATGATGAATAATATGCTTAGTTAAATTTATTTATGTTAGGGATTGTTGAACTTAATTTAATTTAAGTTGATTAAGCTATTAGTCTTTCTTTTAATTTGCATTAAGCATTCATTAAGCTTAATTGTTTATGATTTGGCCATTTATAATTGATTTTTTTATTAAGGTTAATTATTGAAAAATATTAATCTTAAAAAGAGTATGAATGTTTGATTGATTGATTTAATTCTAGAGATAGCTTCAATTATTTTAATTTCAATTGGGTGTGCTTCATGATTTATTTAATAAACTTGATTAGGTTTTAATTTAATCAGAACAGGTTAAAACCTTTTAATTGATAGAAATAAATTAAATAATTTTCACTTGAGAAAGATTAATTGCTATCATTGAAACCCTAAGAATTATAATAAAAAGAAAGACTAATTTCTTGTGATTGGCTTAATTAAAATATGGTAATACAATGTCTAATATCATTCTCATCATTGCTTGTTAAAATTTAAATTAATTGATTTTATTCTTTAGTTTCATTTTGGTTGTTAAAAATTAGCACTTACATTTAATATTTGATTCTTAAATAAGTCAAAAATATAATTAATAGTTGGATAGACATTCAATTCTTGTGGGATCGACTTTTACTTATTCTATATTACTTGACGAACTTGTATGCTTGTGAGAGCTACGTAAGGTTTTTAATGCTGTTGTCGGGGATTGAATAAGTTTAAAAACATATTTGGTTATAGTTTTCTTGATTTAAGTTATTTTTCTTATAAATTTGAATATTCATTTATGCTTTCACTTATTGCGGGAATTATTATGGTGTATGTATAACACTCGAAGAGCAAGGATAGATCCTCTCATTTTTATTCCAGAACTTACATGGTTTGAAAGAGAGAATAGGAGGCATTTTGAAGAGGAATCAAGTACCATGTCAAAACAACAGGAAGAAGAAAAAACACTCTTGGATTTTGCCACGCTCGGTCTAGATGGTAC
Source organism: Mallotus nudiflorus (assembly GCA_947683625.1). Taxonomy (NCBI): domain Eukaryota; kingdom Viridiplantae; phylum Streptophyta; class Magnoliopsida; order Malpighiales; family Euphorbiaceae; genus Mallotus; species Mallotus nudiflorus. Next base: position 199,811 of record CANTUR010000111.1, on the reverse strand, counting down.
ATGACAAACATAAAATATTTTGAGATTAAACTAGCCTTACTTCAAATGATCCAGTCAAGCATTCAATTTTATGGCTTAGCAAATGAAGACCCCAATGCTCACATTGCTAATTTTTTAGAAATAAGTGATACTTGCAAGTGCAATAGGGTGTCAAATGATGCAATTCACTTGAGGCTCTTTTCATTCATATAAAAGGACAAAGCTAAAGCATGGTTGAACTTATAGCCATTGGCCTCTATCACTACATGGGATCTATTGGCAGAAGGTTTTTTGGCAAAATATTTCCCACCATCAAGAATGGCGAAGATTATTAAAGATATCACCACCTTTCATTAGTTTGACATGGAATCCTTGAGTGATGCTTGGGAGAGATTTAAGGAGTTCCTCATCATGGTTTGCCAAGGGATGTGCTCATAAGAACTTTCTACAATGGTGTTACCCGATCCACTAGAGACACCATTGAGGTAGTAGTTGGAGGTTCTTTGATGCAAAAAATAGTTGAGGCTACATTTTCACTTTTGGAAGATATGGAAACTAATAATTGTCAATGGCCATCAAAGTGTCAAAACCCACCAAAGTAAGGAGGCATAATTATGGTAAATGTAGTGACTTCTCTTCAGGCTCAAATCGTAGCACTTTCAAAGCAGTTGGGGGATCTGAACAATAAAACCACAGTGGGAGCAACAACTTAATAGTTTCCATATGAAATTTGCAATATAGTAGGGCACTTAATAAGAGAATGTGGATGTGGCAATAATGTTGTATACAGAGATGCAATTTTAGAGCAAGTCAACTTCATTGGGAACCAATTATAAGGAAAACAAGGTAATAATTCATTCTTGAATACTTACAATCTAGGATGGAGGAATCACTTAAATTTTTCTTGGAACAATAACCACAATTTAGTTCCCTACGGCTTTTGGAATAAAATGGCAAGGAAAGCACCTCCAGGTTTTCAATAACCCCCTTAAAATCGTATGGCCTCAATGGAAAATAAATTACATAAATTTTTGGAGGCTATGTCTAACAAAATGAGCCATCAAGATGAAAATCAGAAGCTGATGAGGCCAAATTTTATTAGATAGCCAAAAACCATTCATCTTTAATTCACAATATTAAGGTACAGTTGGGTTAGCTTGCTAATAGAGTAGCATAAAGAAATCAAGGGAATCTTCCAAGTAATAATGAAACAAATCCAAGGGAGTAGTTGAAAGCAATTACACTTCTAAGTGGTAAGGAGATAAGGTCAGGAGATGAGCTCAAGAAAGAAGTAGAGGAAACACAAAGCAAAGAAATTCAAAATGGTGATTATGACTCTAAGAAAGGCAAGGAGCAACATGCAAAGGACAATGATAGGAAAGAGCAACTACTTATGCCTAAGTCATAAAAATATAAAACAAGGATGCCTTTTCCACATATATTAAAGAAACCCAATGATCAAAAGAGGTTTGCTAAGTTTTTAAACACTTTTAAAAAGCTTGAACTTAATATTTTGTTTGCTAAAGTTCTTGCAGAAATGCCAATATTCACCAAGTTTCTTAGGGATATTATCACTAACAAGAGAAGATAGGAAGACAACCAAACTATGAAATTAATAAAACCTTATAGCTCTATCATCACTCATAAATTACCAACTAAATTAAAAGACCCAGGGAGCTTTACTCTTCCTTGTATAGTTGGTGCTCAAGAATTTCCTAGATGTTTATGTGATTTGGGTGCAAGTATTAACCTTACACCATTTTCTCTTTTTTAGAAATTAAAACTTAGTGAGTTGGCCCTTATAAACATGACTTTACAACTTGTAGATCATTTTACAATGAAACCACATGGGATCAGTGAGGATATTTTGGTTAAGATAGAAAAATTTATCTTTCCTATGGATTTTGTAGTTTTGGATTTTGAAGAGGATAGTAAGTGTCCTTTAATTATTAGCAGGCCGTTTTTAAATACTGGGAGAACTATCATAAAATTTTTATGAAAGGAAAATCACTTATAAGTTTAGTAATGAGAGTGTGGAGTTTGTGATGCCTCAATTAATGAAGTACCTAATTAAAGAGGAATTTTTCATGAGAATAGAAGTTGTAGACGAGTGTGTAAGGAATAAATAACTTTTTGAGGAAGTAGATAGTGAACCTTCAGAAGAATCCACTTTTGTTAAGCCTAAAATGTTAGTGCATAGTGACAACCCCACTCCTCCATCTATTGTAAAACCACCCAAATTAGAGCTTATAGTGGGTGGGTAAGCCTAGTGTAGTGTGTATCGAAGAACTATTATGGAAAATGAATTAGATGAGCTAATTTCATAGAGAATGGTTAATGGGTAGAAAGTATGTATTGATTATCAAAAATTAAACTCAACCACAAGGAAGGACACGTTTCCTCTCCCATTCATTGACCAAATATTGGAAAGGATAGCAGGGCATGCATACTACTATTTCTTGGATAGTTGTTCGGGTTATAACAAAATTTTTACTTTTTTAGAGGATCAGGAGAAAACATCATTCACATGCTCATATGGAACTTTTACTGACAAACACTTGCCTTTCAAACTATGTAACGCACCAACTACTTTTTAAAGATGTATGAAAATAATTTTTTTGATCTTATTAAGAACATCATGGAGGTATTTTATAGATGACTTCTCTATTTTTGGTGATTATTTTGAACCATGTTTGTCTAACCTTGACAAGATCTTAAAAAGATGTGAAGAAGCTAACTTTATTCTTAATTGGGAAAAGTGCCATTTTATGGTAGAAGAAGGGATAGTCCTTGGTCATAAGATTTTGAGTGTAGGGAATGAGGTAGATTGAGCTAAAACAAAAATTATAGAGAAGTTACCACCTCCAACAGCAGTCAAGGGAGTTTGACAATATCTAAGACATGCGAGTTTTTATAGGCATTTCATAAAAAGCTTTTCTTTGATTACTAAGCCTTTAACACACTTCTTTGTTAAAGATGCTCCTTTTATATTCATTGATGATTGTTTAAATGCTAGTGACCATGCTATAGGGCAATGCTTGCTCAGAGGAAAGACAAAAAGCTCCATGTCATATATTATACAAGTGGAACTCTTGCAGAGGCCTAGTTGAATTACACCATAACTGAGAAAGAAATGATTGTGTGGTTTTTGTTGGTGATAAATTTAGGTCATATTTACTTGGTGCAAAGGTTATTATTTTCACTAATCATGCATCAATAAAATTTCTTTTAGCTAAGAATGATGTAAAACCTCATCTTATCCATTGGGTGTTACTTTTACAAGAGTTTGACTTAGAGATCAAAGATAAGAAACGTTTTGAGAATGTTATAGCTGACCATTTGTCCATATTAGAGGGTTATGAACATGTGAGGCAAGAAGTGGATATCAATAATGAATTTCTTTATTCTTTGTTGTTAGCAGTTTAATAATTTAGTGCTTCATGGTTTGTAGACATCGCTAACTGCTTACCATGTGGAGTACTTCCTGAATTCTCTTATCAACAAAGGAAGCATTGCCTTTATAAAATGAAGCATTATCTATGGGAGGATCCATTTCTTTACAAGATTTATGGAGATGGTTTGATTAGAAGGTGTATTCCTACAATTGAAATGTTGGAAATTGTGTCTTATTGTCATGATTTTGCATATGGTGGGCATTTTAGAGCAACAAAAACTGCTATAAAAGAGTTAGAGAGTGGAATTTTCTAGCCTACTTTATTTAAAGATACTAAGGAGTATAAGAACACTGTGATAGATGTTAAAGATAAGGAAATATCTTCAGGAGGAATGAAATGCCACTCACATCAATTCAAGAAGTGGAAATGTTTAACATTTAGGGATTGGATTTTATAGGTCCCTTTCCATCATCTTTTAGGAACCAATATATCTTAGCTAGGGTAGATTATATGTCTAAGTGGGTGGAAGCCATTCCTTCACCAACATATGATACTAAAGTGGTCATAAGATTTTTTAAGAAATTGTTCCGTAGATTTGAAGTACCTCGAGCTTTGATTAGTGATAGACACTCACATTTTTGCAAAAAGTAGTTTAAGTCAATAATTAAAAGGCTTGGAGTTCACCATAGAGTTGCTAAGTCATATTACTCTCAAACCAGCGGTCAGGTGGAGGTCACCAACATGGAAATAAAGAAAATTTTAAAGAAAATAATGGACTCTTCGAGGAAAGATTGGGTGTCTAAATTAGAAAATGCTCTATAGGATATTGAATAGCATATAAAACTTCCACTTGGATGTCTCCTTATAGATTAGTCTTTGGGAAAGCTTGTCATTTGTTGATGGAGCTTGAACATCGAGCTTATTAAACTATTAAAGAGTTGAATTTTGACATGAAAGCGGCAAGTGAAAAATGAATGCTACAGCTTAATGAATTGGATGACCTTTAAGTTCAAGCATATGATAACACCAAACTCTTTAAGGAGAAAACAAAAAGGTTGCATGATGCTCATATTCTCAATAAGGAATTTAGAGTTAGTGATCTTGTTCTTCTATGTAATTCTAGACTAGAGTTGTTTCTGGGTAAGTTGAGATTGAGGTGGAGTGGTCTACTTAAGGTGCAACAACTCCTCTCTCATGGTGCATTAGAACTAGTCAATTTAAAAGGAGAGTGTTTTTTGAGTAAATGGACAGAGGTGAAAAGTGTATCAAGAAGGACTAATTCCTAAGGAGAAGGAAATTATTTTCCTTTGTTAACCTCAATGAACAATTTTGGTTTTGGTCATGCCAAAAACATAAAAAAAAATTAGCATTTTATTTTGTTTTATTTAGTGCTTGATATAAATTAGCATTTTATTTTATTTTATTCATTGCTTGATATTTTTCATTCTCCATTCTCCATTATTTATTTTTTTATTCATTGTTAATTTTTATCTTTCGAATTTAAGTTGTTTGGGAACAAATAAAAAATTTAATAATTAGGTGATTTGGAATTCTTGTAGGTGTAATGGTGATTTGAAGTGCAAAATTGGATATAAAATTGGTGATGTCAGTTGGTCATGCTCGAAGTGCTTATATGAATTGCAAATTTGTCAATTTGGCCTTAGTTGTTTGCCTAAGCTGCTTAAAACTTTCACAATTAACCACTTTTTATCATCTCTTTATTTTATTTTTTATTTTTTATTTTTATTATTCATTGTGTTTGTGTGATTTTTTTATAATGCTTAAGAATGTTTAATGAGTTTAGTAAAAAATATTTATGTATTTTCTTCTAGGTTTGAAAGCAAAATAAGTAATTCAAGATTGCATGTGTAGAATTTTCGATCACCAAAGTAGTAAAGCTGCTATCGTAGCTCTACTAACTTTAAAAAAATAATAAAAGAATAAAAATTTAAAGTAATAATTCTTTTTTTATGGCCCTACCTCTTCCTTTTCCCACCTTCACGTTTTCTTTTTTCATTTTAAATCCCTAAACACTCAAATTTTCCCTCTTTTCATTCTCATTCTCCTTTCATTTTTATTTTCTCTTTAAAATTGCTTGTTTTCCTTTTAAAATTGCTTATTTTCCTTTAAACTCTTTTCAATTTATTTTCAATTTCATTCTTCACTTTTCATTTCCCATTTATCGTTTCATTTTCTCACCATAATTCATTTTACTTTCTCTCTTTAATAATACCAAGAACAAAAAATGTAGGAAAGAGAGTTAGGAGTTCCATGGAAGGCACAAGCAAAGGGAAGTATGCAATTAAAGATGAAGAGGTAATTAACCTTGCCCAAGAGTATAGTGCTCCATTTCCCATTAAAACTCATAAAGAGGGTAAAATGTAAGCAATTCTTACCTCAAGAAAAATTTCCATTTACAAGTATTTTGAGAATGATATTTTGAGTAAATTAGGCATTAAGGACAATATATATATAGATTATGTGGTCGATTATGGTGGTCTAAATTTTTTTCTACAAAATTTAACACATACAAAGAAATAACTATTGAGTTATTAACCATTTTTCATTTTATTAAAGAGAGTGATAAGCATTTTGGATTTAGGTTGTTTGGTAAAGATCATTATGTGAATTATAATATTATGCATCAAGTGTTTGGTTTTCCTAAAAGTTGTATTTTTATCCCCCTTTAAAATTATGACCTTAAGGCTTTTTGGCATCAAATTTTAGGGCAAGATGATTTTAGGGGTGCACAAATTACACCTAATGGGTTAATTATTGATCATTAGTATTTAATCATTCACAAGTTTATACGCTATGCAATTTTTGGGAAAACTGAAGGAAATAAAGTGTCAAATCCAAAGTTATTCATGTTGTGGTGCATGTTCACCAAAACCAAATTCTCTACCACATATTTTATATTTCATAATTAATGGAATATTATGAAATCATCTTGTGCTATTATTTCTATGGGTCATATTATGGCCAGTTTTGCTTTGCATTTTACTACTTTTAATCCATCTACTACTAACATGTTCCTTATAAAAGCAAACACATTGCACCATTATCTTTTGCCTCATGCTAAGATTATCACAAGTTAAGATGAGTTATAGGCACTACATACTAGTAAATTCTACCATTTATGATGTACCACAGAAGATTGTGCATCGGTTCATATTCTACTGGTTGACACCATTAAAGATTAAGACAAGTTTACAAATGGCAATAATGGTTGGAAAAAAGTCTTGGCAAAGTTAGTAGCAATGGAGAAGAAAATCGATTGCCAATATGATGAGCTAGATTATTAGATTGATTTTCTAAAGAAAGAGATAGGCTGCTACAATTTTAAGCTCATGATGTATATTGAATTATTAGGATTAGAAGTACCTTGTCATCACTTCCATCTTTACCAAAATCATTGTCTTATGGGAGTTCTTCACTTTCTTTATTTCTTTAATTTTCTTGTTAGTGTTTATTTATTTTATGTGTCATATTTACGTTTCACTTTGAGGGCAATGTGAATTTTAAGTGTTGGGGGGTGCATTGTGCATAGGCATGACATTTAATTTGTGTGTTGTATTTTGCACTTAATATGTTTTGTTTTATTCTATTCTATTTTATTATATTGAGTTGCATCATTTTCATGCATGGGGGTAGGAATATGATCAATTTTCTCCATAAATTTGATGCTTCAACTTATTAATCTATTGAGATTGGCAAATTGGTATAGTTTTCTTGATTAGTTAATTAAATATCCATTTAACGTTTGACTTAAGGTTTTTAAGCATTTTGAGAAATTTATGGTAATGGACATACTTATATACTTTAATAAATCTATTGCTTACTCTCTTTTTGAATGTGTAAAAGTGCACAATTTAAAAGGAATTAAAGAAGTTGAGGGTTAGATAGTTTGAGTCATTAGAATTGACACTCAGTTTAAAAAATTGCTATTAAAGAAAGTTGAAATTTCTATTTAAATTTATAGATGCTCATTTACTTCAATACTCTTAAAATAGTATAAGTATCCTCAAAGGACTATTTAAAGGATTCAATGTTGAGTAGTATGGGAAAGGCAGGGCAATTGTGACTATTGGAGTATCCACATGCAAAATTATATAAAAAAGAAGGTTAAAAATATATCTTCTTTGTGTCTATAAAGGTAGTTCTAGTAAAACTGTTGTCTAACTTATTTCCTTTTTTTTATGAATCTTAATTTATATACATTTTTATATTAAATGAGAGAGTTTTCTATCCACTTGATAAATTTTATATATGTTCTTGATCATGAATTGCTTGTTTGGTTTTAATGATTTAAGTTTTATATTAAGTGGAGATTTTGTTAATAGGTCAAATTAAAATTGATTAATGTGCTAAATTATTATTATTGATATGTATTATTATTTTTTTTGCTTAACAATAAGCAAGAAGCTAAGTGTGGGGGGTATTTGATTATATATTAATAATAGTAGTTTTTAAGTATGTTTAGTGCATATTTTAAGTGTGTTTTAGTCATTGTTTAGTGCATATTTTAAGTGTGTTTTAGTCATTTTTTTTGTGGAATTGAATTGCTTTTCATGTTTTAGTTTATTTTTGTAGAATGCAAGTGTCATCACACATTTGGAAAGTTTTCAAGGCATTTTTGGAATGATTCACTATCATTATGGCATCTATCCTTCTAAAGCAGCCTTCCAAGCTTAAAGATAGATATTTACTTGTTGTCATCATGGCACATGGGTAAGTTATGGAAGAGGGGACATGGTGGTATGAGTGATATATTGGTGAAAAGAAGTAATTATAGGTAAGGAGACAAGCTCAAGTGGGGATAAAATATAGCAATTATAAAAGAAGACATACTTGAGTAGGAAGAAAAATAAGCAATTAGAGAGGAGACATACTCAAGTAGGAGCAAATTCAACAATTGTGAGAGAAAATGATAAAAGGAAAGAATAAAAAAATAATAAGGGAGAGAAGATATATAAAAAAGAGAAGGAGGCAATAAGGGAGATAGACATTAGGAGACAAAAATAAAAAAAAAGAAACAAAAAAGAGTGAAGAAGTAAAGAATAGAGAGGATAAGAAGGCTAGAAGAATTTCTAACAAGAGTTGGAGATAACGGGGTTTTTTCTTTCTCTCTTCTTTATTTTTCTAAGTTCTTAATATACTTTATTTTTGAATGTAAGAACATGATGAATAATATACTTAGCTAAATTTATTTATGTTATGGATTGTTGAACTTATTTTAATTTAAGTTGATTAAACTATTATCTTTCTTTTAATTTGCATTAAGAATTCATTAAGCTTAATTTTTTATGATTTAGCCATTCATAATTGGTTTTTTTTATTAATGTTAATTATTGAGAAATATTAATCTTAAAAGGAGTATCAATGTTTGATTAATAAATTTAAACTTAGAGATAGCTTAAATTATTTTAATTTCAACTAGGTGTGCTTCATGATTTATTTACTAAACTTGATTAAGTTTTAATTTAATGAGATTTAGCTAAAGCCTTTTCAATTGATAGAAATTAATTAAGTAATTTTTACTTGAGAAAGATTAATTACTATCATTAAAACCCTAAGAATTATAATAGAAATATAGACTAATTTCTTATGATTGACTTAATTAAAATATAATGATATGAACCCTAACATCATTCTCATCATTGCTTATTAAAATTGAAATTAATTGATTTTATTCTTTTGTTTCATTTTGGCTATTAAAAATTAGCAATTATAATTCATTTGATATTCGATTCTTAAAAAATTTAAAAATTTCAATCCTCATGGATCGACTTTCACTTATTCTATAATACTTAATGAACTCGTATGCTTGTAAGACTATGCATTTTAGCATAGATAGTAACAATATAACCACCTACAAGGCCTTTGTAATCCCATTATGAGCAACATTAAAGAGTGGCCATGTTTCCTATGGCATACCAGTGTTGCCTAGCCATGTGCTTGTCAATAGTGACAATAAATTTTATTGACCATTTGCATGATCAAACTCCTAGTTTTAATCTATGATAATCAATCTAATTTGCTTATGATTTCATTTAAGTGTGTAGAAAGTTGATCAATTATCAAGATTACTTGTTTAATGATTAGAGACAATGAAATACTTCTTAAAAGAGTGCTAATATACACTTTGATAAAGTATTTTAACCTATGCAAGTCCCCAATCTTTGATAAGTAATTATATATAAAAAATATGAAATTTTGGACTTATAGTGGTATACTCATGAGCACCTTACAAGCCCCTTACAAGTCGACCTTGTAAAGTGCCTCAAGAGCTCATTTTTACCAAAACACTTAGTGCTACTCACGAGATGTCCTCATGATCCGGAGGAGTAGTCCTCAGCTTATGAGGGTAGTCTTAACTACACTCAATAGATATTTTTTAATACAACAACCTTTAAATCGACACTCATGAGCCAGGGTTTGCTCCTCACAATTGTGAGTAGTGTACTGATAGAAATAAGTCTAAGATTATTCAAAAATCAACAAGAGACATTAAAGACAAAATCAATGCATCCAAAAATGATAATCTAAGTTGCTTATCTATATAATTAACCTTTAGAGTTCAAATGAAAGTTTAAGAAACTTTTTTATTCATTACACTCTCTTGAGCATTCAATTAAACTCCTAAAACTCTTTTCAATTCATTTTATTTTTGTATAACTCTTATGATAGTTGGTGAGTGTTAGTATAGATATTCTTCTTCTATTTTCTAGGTTTAGAAAATAGAAAGTGAAATTCTATTCTAAAGGATTTGGTTTAAGTGTTCAGCCATAAAAACACTTGGGAATATGGTTATTGAGTGAGCCTCAAACTCTTGTGTAATCTCAATCTTGTAAATAAGATTTTGTGAATTAAAAATCCTAACTTGGGATTATCAAGAATCCAAACTCTTTAAATTCTTTTGTTTATCATTCTTCCTTCTCTACACTCTTTCAATACTTACAAAGAATTCTTTTAATTTTGATTTATTGTTCTTTTACCTTATGCACCCCCATTAAGGAATTTTTATTTAGTATCAAATTTTTAATTTTATGAGCTTAATTGCTTGAATACAAGATCATAGGGAGTGAAATTCAAAACATATCCTCTCTAAGACCATTTTTTGATGGAAGTGACTATCCACAATGGAAATTCAAAATGGAACAATATCTTGATAGTGATTCTATTAACTTATGGGATGTTATTCTAGATGGTTAGGAACCTCTTAAAGCCAAAATTGATTATATAGAAGTGGTTCTCAAAAGAGGTTAATAGAATTAAACTCAAAAAAATGAGAATCATAAAAACAATAGAGCTATGATCATAGTACTCTCTTTTATGTCTAAAGAAGAAGGAGGCAAGGTACAACATTATCAATCTTTGAAAGAAGTATGGGAGAAACTTGAAAATCATTTTGAAAAAACTACTCAAGTGAGAAGCAAGAAGGTTTAACTCCACTTGTTTGAGTATAAACTCTTCAAAATGAAACCACAATAGTCAATTGAATAAATGACAAACCACTTCAATGATCTTTTCATAACCCTCAAGAAGCTTGGTAAACATTTTACCAAGAAAGAACTAAACAATAATATTTTGAGAATCCTACCTAAGAAGGATTGAGAATCTCGGGTTACTTTAATTGAGGAAGCTCAAGACCTCTCTATTCTCTCAACTAATGTGCTTATTGGAAAGCTCTCAATGCATGACCTTACAATCAAGCAAAAAGGAAAATAATAATAAGAAAAAGAAAAGAAGAAAAGCATAACACTAAAATCTTTATATGATGATAGTGAAGATGAAAGTCTTGAAAATTCTAGTGACGAAGATGGTAATGTTTCCATGCTTATAAGAAGCTTCAAGAAATTCTTGAGAAAGAAAAATTTCTTAAAAATTAGAGACTCTAATAAGAAGCATAAAGGAGAAAGCAAGAAGAACATCAAAGAGGTGACTTGCTATGAATGCAAAAAATTAGAACACATTAGAAGTGAGTGCCCTAAACTCAAATACAAAAACAAAGGAGAAAAGGATAAGAAGAAGGTCTTCAAAGCTACTTGGGATTACTCCTCTGAATTTAAAAAGGAAGATGAACAATATGAAGTGGCCAACCTTTGCTTTATGGCTTTGGAAGATGAAAAAGAGATACCATCTACTTCTAACTCTTCTTATAATGAGTATTGTGCTTATGATGAATATGATGTTGATGACGATATTGAGAGCTCTATTGTAAGCAAACTCTTACTTAAGTGCAAAAGCCTACTTTCTAAAAAGAAACATTATAAGCATGAATTAACTAGCTTAACTAAAAAATTTAAAAATTTAAGAAATAAATTTTCTAGTCTTGTTAAATCAAATGATAAGCTTGCTAATGATTTAAAATCTTCTAATTCCTTTGAAGAGCAACTCAAGAAAGCAAGTGATGAAAAGCATAAACTTTCTAATGAGTTAGTAGAGTTACAAAACTCCATATCCAAATTTTAAAAAGGAAAAGAGAGTTTAGATAATTTACTTGACTCTTAAAAACTTTATGGAAATACTTATGGAATTGGATATGCTAATGGAATGACCTCATCATCATCATCATCATATATTAAATTTTTTAAAGCATCATGCAATTCCATTCATTCTACCTCTAAATCGATTGGGTGTCAATCTTTCAAAGCTAATAAGTCTCATGTGTCAAATAATAAGGGGAAGTCTCATAAGACTCAATTCTATATGACATAAAAGGATAAGTCTTATACTAGAAAAGCATAACCCAAACATGTTTACATGTACACTAGACCCAACACTCATAAGCATATTAAAAAAATTTATCAAAATACACAATGCCATTGTTAATGCATAACTCAAACTATAACTCAAAATAATAGGAGACACACACCACCACAACATCAAAGGCATTTTTCATTTAATAAATAATCATATGCTCCTAGAAGAAATAAGTTTGCAAATTTTATATGTTCATATTGCATGATCAAAGGACACACCAATAATGTGCGCTTCTATAGAAGACTACATATGAATTTTCTTCCTTCAATTTTTTTTTTGAAACTAACCAACCTAGACTAAGAAAGGTTTGGGTTCAAAAGAACACTTAAATTATTTTGTGTTGGTGTACTTCAAATCCACAAGAACAAAAAGCAAGTGGTATCTTGATAATGGATATTCAAGGCATATGATAAGAGACAAGGAACAATTCAATAAGCTTAATGCAAAGGATGGAGGACTACTAATTTCTTCAATACATCATGTATTGTTTGTTCATGGTCTTAAACATAATTTGCTTACCATAAGTCATTTATGTGATATGGGAAATAAGGTGATGTTCTATCCTAAAAATTACTTTGTTAGTAATGTTGATGAAGGCAAAGTAATTTTTAGTGGTGAAAGAATAGACATTGTTTATGTTATTGATTTAAATAAAATTAATAAGAAAGACATCAAATGCTTAATGTCTATTTCCCATGACACATGGACATGGCATATAAGGTTAGGACTTGAGCTTTTAAATGATCTTTGTAAACATGAACTTGTGATTGCTTTACCTAAGCTTGATTTCACTAAGGATAAACCTTGTGATACTTGCCAAAAGTGAAAATAATTCAAGTCTTCATTTAAGTTCAAGAATGTATTTTCCACCTTTAGGCCACTTGAACTTATACATATGGAATGCACTATGCTTATGCATTAGTTGATGACTACTTTAGATATACTTAGGTGTGTTTTCTTGCTTATAAGAATGATGCATATAAAGCTTTTGAAAATTTCTTAAAAAGAGTTAAAAAGGGAAAAGATTTTTGTATTTCTTCTATTAGAAGTGATCATGGAATTGAATTTAAAAATAATTTTTTTATAACTTTTTATAACGAAAATGGTATTTCTTATACATTTTCTTCTCATATAACACCTCAACAAAAATGGGGTTGTTGAAAGGAAAAATAAAACTCTAGTGGAAATGGCTAGAGCAATGCTTCACGAGTATAATTTGCCTCTACACTTTTAAGTGAAAGCCATTAACACATCTTGTTATATTGTAAATAGAATTTTCAAAAGACTAATTTTAAATAAAACTTTTTATAAGGTTTGGAATAATAAAATACCCAAATCTCATATCTTAGAGTATTTGGATGCAAGTGCTTTATATTAAACACCAAGGATAATCTTGGAAAATTTGATTCTAAAGCTGATGAAGGAATTTTCCTAGGCTATTCCACTTATAGTAAGGCATATAGAGTCTTTAATAAAAAAACTCTAGTAGTTAAAGAATCAATGCATGTTGTATTTGATGAATCAAACTCACTTGATCCTAGAAAGGATGTTTATAGTGTTGATAATTTTATAGATGAGCTTGTAGATGCAAACACTCAAGAACAATGATAGCAAACTTTTGGAGCTAGAAGATCCCATAAAGAAGGATAATGATAATAAAAGTAGATACCTCAATCTACTTTTAAGAATGATCTTCCAAAGGATTAGCGATTCAAGAAAGCTCATCCTTAAGAACTCATCATAGGTGATACTAAAAAAGGGGCAACTACTATATCTAAACTATGAAGAAAGTTAGGCTAATAGCTAAAGGTTATAGTTAAGAAAAAGGCATTGATTATGATGAAACCTTCACCGTAGTTGCAAGGTTGTAACCTATTAGAATGCTACTTGCATTTGCATTATTCATAAATTTTAGACTTTAACAAATGGATGTTAAAAGTTGATTCTTAAATGGTTTCGTTAAAGTCAAGGTGTATGTTGAACAACCTCCTATTTTTGGAAGTTTTGATTTTCCTAATTATATATTTAAACTTTCAAAAGCATTGTATGGATTGAAATAAGCTGCAAAAGCTTAGTATGAAAGATTGAGTAACTTTCTTTTAGAAATTTTTTTTTTCTAAAGGAAAAGTTAACATAACTCTTTTCATAAAGAAATCCAACCATGATTTATTAATTGTTCAAATTTTTGTTGATGACATTATTTTTAGTGCTACTAACAATTGCTTATGTGAGGAATTTTCTAAGTTAATGCAATGAGAATTCAATATGAGTATGATGGGAGAAATAAAATTCTTCCTTATACTATAAATCAAGCAATGCAAAAATAGGACTTTCATTAATCAAACTAAATATGCTAGGGACATTCGTAAGAAATTTAGCATGGATGGAGCTAAATTAAGGAAGACTCCTATGAGTACCAACACTAAAATCAACACAAATGAGAATGTTAAATTGGTTGATGAAAAGAGATTTAGAGGTATGATTGGATCCTTTCTTTATTTAATCGCTAGTAGACCCGATATTACATTTGCTACTTATTTATGTGCTAGGTTTCAATCTAGTCATAAAAAGTCTTATTTGAATGCTATTAAAAGAATTTTCAAATATCTTTATGGCACAATGCATTTAGGAATTTAGTATCATAGGAATACATCCTTTGAATTAATTGTCTATTTAGATGCAGACTTTGCTGGTAGTTTACTAGATCGAAAAAGCACTTTCAGAACTTGTCAAATTTTAAGTAATTGCTTAGTTTCTTTGTTTAGCAAGAAACAAGTTTCAGTTGCCTTATCCATTGTTGAGGTAGAATATGTTGCAACTACTTGTTGTTCTTATAAATCTTATGGCAAAAGCAACAACTTAAGGACTATGGCATTGAACTTGATCACATTTCCATTAAATGTGACAATACAAGTGCTATAAACCTTAGCAAGAATCTGATTCAACATTCTAAAACTAAGCATATTGACATTGCAGACATCTTTACCAAGCCTCTTTGCGAGGAAAGATTAAATTTTATTAAACATGAGCTTAATATGATTGATGGTTCAAGCTTGTCACAATGAATTGATTGATTGCTAAATTGATGATTGGATTCATGTGTAATTATGTTTTTTTTTCTTTCACTTATCTTTGTTTTTTTTTTTTGTGTTTGATATCATTTAATAAATTCATGTTTAATTATGATTTTCTTTTATTTACTTTTGGTATCTGATACTTTATTATATTTATCCATAAAAATTCTTTTATGTTTAAACTTTATTTTAAATGTTTTTGTTATTTAATAACTAATTATTGAATTGTATTGAATTTATTGATTATTTAAATAACCAAATTTATTTCATATGAGGGTTTTCCATTTACATGATTTACTTATTTATTATATATATATATATATATACACACACACACATAATATAATTATTTCAAAAAATAATTTTTATTCTTGACTTTATTGCTTTTAATTGGATTTATGTTTAATAATTATAATAACATCTGATTTGGTTAAAATTAATCATGATTTGATATTTATTTGATGATTAGGTACTTAGATGTAACATTTTGAGCACTTAATTACATTTATTTTGAAAGTTCTTAGACCATTGTACATTTTTGTCATGAGTTGTTATAGTTCATGACCATTGCATTTCATTTTGTCTAGAGCTACTCATGAGTTGACTGCTCATGGACTGCTTGCAAGCAACGATATGATAGACGAAAAATCCTAATTTCATTAGGATTGCAAATTTTTTTACTCTTTATTACAATAAAATGGAAACCTATAATTTTTTATTATTTTTAGGACTTTCCTTTATTATTTTAACTCTAATTCTCCTATATAGAAACCTCTTTACACCTTACTTCCTCCTCACTTCTTTATTTTCAATCAAAATATTTTTAAATAAAATCTATCATATTTTCTCTCTTATCTTTCAAACTCTATGTGCATTATCCATGGCTCCTAAGAAGAAGATTACTCAAGATGTTATCCTCTAGAAGAGCTACTAAATATCAACCTAAAAAGCAACCTCCTCTCTCCTACACTTCAACTTAATTTAGGGAAAGGGTTACTCAATTCAAGGAAAGGAAAATTATTTCCTCAAAATTCTTATACCAAGCTACATTAGAAAAGATGGGATGCTATAATGAGGTTAGATCTTTGCTTGAGAATGTAGGTTTATCAGATTTTTCGTTCAATGCTTTTATTACGTATCCCTCTTTAGTCCATCAATTTCTTGCTTCCTATTGCTTAAGAATCCACCACTTCAATGAGCAAAATCCTATGAATAACATGAGATTTATATTGGGTGGGAGAGATAGATTCCTTACCTCACAAGAATTTAATGGTAT
Source organism: Mallotus nudiflorus (assembly GCA_947683625.1). NCBI lineage: Eukaryota > Viridiplantae > Streptophyta > Magnoliopsida > Malpighiales > Euphorbiaceae > Mallotus > Mallotus nudiflorus. The sequence continues at coordinate 183,321 of CANTUR010000111.1, read as the reverse complement.
CTTTAATTTAAGACAAGGGAATATAGTTTCTCTTATTTCTTCTTAGCTTCTTAATCCTTTTTAGACTTAACATGCTAAGCCTAATGCAAAACCATTTGAAGTGGGACATATAAAAGCATCTAATTTTGCTTCAAAATCTCTTTAGTATATGCATAGGTTTATTACCTATTCTATTCATTCTATAGGATTAAGTAATGAAGCTATTTCTTTTGATGACCTTTTCCTTATTAAAATGTCTTATTGAAGGCATAGATATTGATCTAGGAAGTTGGCTTCAATTGAGATTTTGGTTAGTTAGTGATAATGTTAGTCGTGCCTTATATGTATGGAGGCTTCATCACTAAAATAGCTCATTCCTTTAGGATGAACTTGAACACCAATCCATCTATTCCTCCTTCTTTCCTTAATGATAACCTCTTAAGAAACTCTAAATAATTCAGGCTTGTTAGAAATTCTTAAGTTTGGAAAGACAAAGTAAGAGATGAAGATGTTGATAAGGAGTTAGAACATGACTTAGAAGACATTTTAACACATAGACACTCATGGTCTTGAAGGTGTTCAAATTGAAGAAGCAATCCTTTAAGAGCATGTTCCTCCTTAATCACAAAGAAAAAATAGCAAGAGAAGCTTCCATTTCTCAAAGTGTCGATGATGAGCCTGTTTGGGTTGGTAGATTCGTTAATTGTCTCTCCATTATTGAATTGAACTTCAATTATAAATTTAATCAAGTGGATACTAGACTTGATCATTTTGAGCATAGGATAGATCATGTGGAGTATGACATTCATCAACTATATGCTCATCATAAAATCTAATGCATTGGGCCTCATCCTCTACCACCTCATCCTCCACAAGACTAGATTTTTTTATTATTTTTTATTAGTTTATGTTTAGTTTAATTACTATTTATTTTTAGTTTTTTTAAGCTTGTGTTGCTCATTTATGTCTTTTGTTTTTTTTATGTTTTCATTTACAATTGATATTCCAATATTATTGTAATTATATCCTTTTCATTAATATAATTTATATTTTGTTAAAATTTCCTTTTGCATTTTGATAAAGGAAAATAAATAATTGAGTCTGCATGTGTACTTAGTAAATTTCTTCTCTGGGAGAGAATTTTTTTTTGTTTTTTTAAAAAGATGTGTTTATGTTGGTAATATAACAATGTGATAGTGGAGAAAAATGTTTGAATTTATTTTACATAATTTTGTTCATGCATCAAAAGTCACATTGTAAGTATGGCTAGTTTTGTCATAGTTTAATAATCATGTTTTCATGATTTTATCCTTATAATAAAAAGCCTTATTTTACCTACTTTGTTTATGAGTGATAAAAGATTTGGTTTATCTTTGTTTTTATTGTTTTGCATTTTGGTCTTTTATTCCCTTTAGGATTTTTGGTTCATATAATTTTATTTCCCTTTATATCTCTCTCTTTCTTTTTGTCTTTGACAAAGGGAGAGAAGAGGCTATGGAGGATAATTGTGTTTGTGTATGATATGCTAAGTGTCACATGATCGTATGTTATTATTATTTTTATCTAAGCTCCATATGATCAAGTGATAATGAATGTACTATTTTTGTGATATATTGCATATATGTTTGAAATTATTTCCTTTATATTGTCTAAAATTTATTTAAATAATCATGTTATTATATTATTATTTTTTAATACATTTTCCATGTTAGGCCATGTTTCTTTTTATCCCTTATGTTAATTGTTATTTGTTTTTATTTTTTAACAAAAGGGGAATAAAGTATTAAATTTACATTTGTTATCATATTTATAAAAGGGGAGTAATAAAGAAATATATTTATATATAGGAGAAAATTTTTAAACCATTTTCAATTATTTTTGTAAGTCATCTCTTGTACAATTATTTGATATTCCTTATGTATGCTATGATAATTCAATTTATTTTATGCTCTGATACATGAATTTATGCATATATTAAGGGGGAAGAAAATATTTTCACATATTGCATCTATTTAATTTGAAAGAGTGAGCTATCTTGTATAATACGTACTTATTCATGTCATTGATTTTCAACACATACATGCTTTATTTATTATCTTATCAAATTTATTATCAAAGCCAAAGAAGGGGAGATTGATGACCATTTGCATGATCAAACTCCTAATTTTGATCTTTGACAATCAATCTAATTTGCTAAGGTTTTCATTTAAGTGTATAGGAAGTTGATTAATTAACAAAATTAATTATTAGTGATTGGAGACAATGAAATAATCCTTAAAAGAGTCTTAATATACATTTCGATGAAGTACCTCAACCTATGCAAGTCCCCGATCTTTGAAAAGCAATTATTTATAAAAAAGATATAATTTTGGACTTATAAGGAGCACCTCATGAGTTGACCTTGTACAATGCCCCAAGAGCTCATTTTTGCCAAAACACTCAGTGCTAGTCATGAGCTGCCCTCACGATTATAAGAAGCAATCCTCAGCTCATAAGGCAGTCCCAATAACACTTAATAGATATTTTTGAATAAAAAGGTCTTTAAACTAATACTCACGAGCCACGGTTTGCTCCTCATGACCACGAGCAGTGTTGTGACAAAAATAAGTCCAAGATGATGAAAAATCAATGAGAGACATTGAAGAAAAAATCAATGCATCCAACAACCATAATCTAAGTTGTTTATTTATATAAATAATCTCTGGAGTTCAATTGAAAGTTTAAGAAACTTGTTTACTCATTATACTCTCTTAAGCATTCAATTAAGTTCTCAAAGCTCTCTTCAATTCATTTTATTTTTGTATAACTCTTGTGAGAGTTCATGAATGTTAGAATATATATTATTCTGCTATTTTATGGGTTTAAAAAATGGGAAGTGTGACTTTATTCAAAAGGAATTGGTTTAAATGTTCAACCATCAAAACACTTAGGAATTTGGTTATTGAGTGAGCTTTGAAAACTCAAGTCGTAAGGTTGAAAGAGTGAGCCTCAAACTCTTGTGTAATCTCAATCTTGTGAATAAGATTATGTGAATTGAAAATCCTAACTTAGAGATAAGTTAGGTGGAGACATTGGATTGCTGAAAATCTAAACTTCTTAAATTCTTATGTTCATCATTCTTCCTTCTGTACATTCTTTTAATTCTTGCACAGAATTCTTTGAATTTTTAATTATTGTTCTTTTGCCTTATTTACCCCCTATAAGGCATTTTCATATTTTTTTTATTGATATTGATTCTTGAGGTCGTAATGTAATAATAACATTACATGTAAATCAACACAAATGTTATTGGTTTTAAAGTCGATGAAAAGTCCTACTTTTTTAAGGATATTTCTGATGCTATATATATTTGTTTAATTAATTTTTACATGGACCATACCATCTATTTATTATATTAATTAAATAAATGGCATCACATTTTAGTATGGTCCATGTAAAAATTCATGTCATTTAATTTATTCAGGATCAATATGTAGCTCATATGATGATAAATAAAATTACCCATGTTTTCAACCTTTATTGTATGATCTCATCTTGCAGTCTCCACAGGTTCAACCACATTATTGAGAAGGTTGGTAGGGATATAATCGAGTCGAGTTGAGCTAAACTGAACTGAGTTTTAGAATGCTTGGGCTTGGCTTGCCTAAAAAAAAGATCTGTTCAAGCTTGGTTCAAGCTCATCAGAATTATGATACATGGAGCTCGAGGTCGGGTTGAGCTTGATTGGAGTCGAACTTGAACTTGTTCTTGAACTAGGCTTATTTGTGCTCGGTTTTTACTTATTTGTTTGCTCATTCATAGGTCAATTGTTGGCTCATTAATGAGCTCATTTGTGACTAAAAATGGATATATATATATATATATATATATATATATATATATATATATATATATATATATATATATATATATAGTTCCAAAGTAATAAAATAAATAAACAATAATCCTACAGTCATCTAAGAACAAATATTATTACACTCATCCAAATCTAAAATATATAAAGAAGCATGAAAACATTAGCCTTAGGGATGGAAAACATCAATATTTGATCATAAACATCCAAATAGGAACATTTATTATTGTCACACTTGATTGATGATGAAACTAAAGAACGGGAGAACATAGTGCACATATCTAGAATCTCTGATTAGAAATTTAAATTCCCTTGAGATTGAAACAGAAATTAACAAAGAACAAAAAGGCTATGAGATGAAGTGAATCTAGAAATAAGAAGGTTGTGAGGTGACATAATTTATAACTCAAAGCAAAATAGAAACACAGGCAAAGAAAAAGCCTATATATATTTTAAAAAATAAGCTCTATAGCTTATAATAATTATTTGTTTGTATTCATTACTGAATATTATTTATTTATTTATTTTATGCCAATTATACCAAATATTTTCAAGAGAAAAGGATACTAAATCATGGGAGGTGGTGAGATGGAGGCTGCTTCAATAATCATAGGCAAGATGCAACAAACCATGAGAAGAAGAAGAATGAGATGAAGAATCAAGAGAAGAAGAAGAAGATGCTGATGATGGCAGTGAAGTGACAGTGAACAAAATCTACATCTAGTAGAGTCAGAGAAGAAAAAAGAGTAAAAATAAAGAAGATATCTAAGTGAAAATTTGTGGTAATAAAAAGAGTAAAGGAAGAGGAAGATATACCTTTCGTTAATGGTGTTGTGATGGCGGTGAGGACAGTTAATCATTTTTAACCCCATTTACTTAATATTTATAATAATATACATTAAAATTATGTAATTTATTTAATACTAACCATTGATATTAATACTAATTTATGTTACAAATATGTAATTTTTCTTACAATTACATTGTGTAGTTAAAATTATTATAAATAAATAAATAATAATATTCGATAAATTTTTATATTTATTTAAAATTATTCTTAATACGCATTACAATTAAATGATACTAAAATTATATAAATGAGTATGCTCACGAGCTTGTTCATGAGCTTTCTAAATGAGCCTGTTCACGAGCTTATTCATAAGCCTATCCACGAACATCTTAAACGAGCATGTTCATAAACATCCTAACTGAGCATGTTCAAAAACCTATTCACAAACATCGTAAGCAAGCCCGTTTGCAAGTTTGTTCATGAGCCTATTCACGAACATCCTAAATGAGCCTAATCGCGTGCTTATTCACAAGATGGCTCATGAACATATTAACGATTCTATTTACGAGCTTTAATGAGACAAGCTTTAAGGTGTTTGAGCTCTAATTGTTTATCTTTCAAGTATTAAAATTATGGTTGGACTCTGTTAGTTTAACTTAACAAATGAGATCAAACAAACTTTTAACGAGCCAAGCTCTGAGCGGCTCTTGTTTACACCTTTATGGGTAGTTGCTTATTATAGTATTTCTAATAGTGTATTCAATAATTATTTTTCATATTTTCTTAAAATATATAGTTTATTTATAAAATAATATGAATAAATAATGACAATAATATTAGTAATGTTAATAATAAAATAATGTTTTTATATTTTATAATTTTTTTAAGCATATAAAATATATAGTTGAGGTAAAAATTATTGAAAGAACATTTATATGTTTTTTTAAAATTATATATATATATATAGTTTTGAATGTAGTTAGGGCAACTGGGGCAATTGTCCTACTTGTCCTTTTATAATTGGTTCATATGAATTCTTTTTTAGGAAAAATAATGCATTCTATCCTCAACTTTAAGCCAATTATCAATTAAATCCTATTTTCAAAGTCATTCTAATTTGCTCCTTCGACTTTATAAACAATATCAATTCACTCCAATTTTATGTAAATGATTTAATTGTAATTTTAAAAATTCCTTTCTGAGAAAAATAAAATTTGAAAATTATTTGCAAGTTATAATTTTAACATTTTTTGAAATAAATTTAAAATTAATTTTAAAATTTTTGCATAAAAATTTAACTTTTTAAGTATTAATTAAAAATAATAAGCAAAAGTAATAAATTGAAAATCAATTTATTATATAGACTAATATTTTAAAAAATAAAAATAAATAAAAGTAAGCACTTTTAACCATCACTATAAATAATAATAAAATTTTAATTTTTTAATTTTTTCATATTTTTCAGAAATACTAAATATTTTTATATCATTGACTAATATTTTCATTATCTCAAAATTCTCTCTTTTTTTTTTATCTAATACTTTTTTGGTTTCACCTCTATTAGAAAAATTTCTAAATGATGTGGTTGAAAGTTGAGAAGTAAATTTTAAAGGAAAATTTTAAGGATTTAGTGAAAAATTAAAAATTTATGAAATATTTAAAAATTAATTTTAAAATTTATGTCAAGAGTGAAAAAATTAGAATTCAAAAACATCTTCTTACATGTTATTTTTCCATAAGAAAAAGAGGATAAAAAATTTAGTAAGTATTAAATTTATTTTACATGTACATAAAAGTAATATTTAAATGCAATTAAGTCCTTCACATAAAATTGGATAGAATTGGCACAATTCATAAAATTGAAGGAGCTAATTAAAATGACTTAAAAAAAAGGATTTAATTGATAATTAACTTAAAGTTCATGAAAATTATTATTTTAACTTGTTGCCCCCCACTTAAACTGAAATTACATTTTTTTAGGGCCTATGGCTCTTTTATTTGAAATAAAAACAAAACCTTATTTTTCACTTTTACAACTTCACAAGAAGTTTGCTGCCACTCAAACATTCAAAAACACAATAATGACTTCATTAAAAAAAAAGCAACATTATGATGACACTTTTTAATTCATTTTTTTCTATTCAATTCCTTTCAATTTTCAAGTCATTATTCTTTGTCTATTTAATCAGGTTAGTTTTGTGAATTTTTCTTCTATCAATACTTTATAAGCTATTGTCAAATTGTTGTATTTATATATCTTTTGTGGGTGTTTACATGTAATAAAAAAATTTCATATTGAAATAATAATCATACTATTTTTTATTTCATTATAGGATGGATAAATTTCTTAAGAGAAAATTACCACTAGATCAATCTTCTTCCTCTCAAATTTCTAATGATGGAAAAAAGCAAGCAGATCTAATGAATGAATTTATAGAAATTGATTTTTGAAAAATCTTCCAGTAGATATTGGTCAATGACTAAATATTTTAGCATATCATCCTAATGTTTGAGATGAAATTCAAAGAACTTATTTACTAAAAGGTTCAATCCTTCTTAGTTTAATGAGTTTAGTTGTTGGTTAGAGTATAACATATTAAAAGATGTTGTTTATTGTTTATGTTGTTATCTGATGAAAGTTAAGTTTGGAGAGAAAGGAGGTGGTCATTCTTTCATTACTGAGGGATTTTCAATTTGGAAAAAGAAGGATAGATTACAAGCTTATATTAGTGTTAGTCCTAATAGCATTCATAATCAATCTTATATGAATTGTTAATCATTATTAAATCTAAAGAAACATATTAAAGTTACTATAGATCATTAGTCTGATAAAGATAAACAAGAATATCATACACAATTAACTATAGTAATTGATTATGCTCAATTTCTTTTCTGCCAAGGTTTGGCTTTTTGAGGTCATAGGGAATCTGAGCGTTTATCAAAACTAGGAAATTTTCATGAGTTAGTAAAGTTTCTTATTACTCATAATGAATCTCTTATTAAAGTGTTTGAAACTACTCCTGGCAATTTGAAATTGGTTGCTTATAAAATCAAAAAAGATATTGCTTGTGCAATTACTAGTGAGACTACTCGTGCTATTATTGATGAACTTGGAGGTGATTTTTTTATTGTATTGATTGATGATCTAGGGACATATTAGTTAAAAAGTAGATGGCAGTTGTTTTGCATTTTTTAAATAAGAAATGATGTGTTATTAAACATTTTCTTAGTCTTATTCATGTTTCTAATACAACTACTCTTTTATTGAAAACAACATTGGAATCTTTATTTGCTAAACATGGATTGAGTTTATCTAGAATATGTGGGGAAGTATAGGCAGCAAGGTTTAGTCACATGCCTAAGTGTTGGTGACCATGGCACTATGCGAGCTTGGGGCTCATTAGGAAATACATAGTGGGCTTAGGGCTCAAAATGTAGATGGAGTTGCCACTTGGATGAAAGTCAGGACACATTATACAACAACTAGATTTCACGGAGGTTCCTAGAAGCCGTCATAAGAGATTAGGTTAAGAAACTGGGTATGGGCTTTTGTAATGCTCACCCAACCTTGTGGTTGGCCTCCGTGTGTGTTTTGCATTTTATTACCTTTGATTATTAAATTATTTCCTTATTAACATACAAATTGCGATTGGTTTCTAATTTTATATTTTATTCCAAGTTTTCACATTAGTCCCATTTAATGCTTATATCCCTAGCATTCAATCACAAATAAATAAGTAAAAGAAATAAAAATAATTTATAACCATTCATTCCAAATAAAAAAGGGGAAAGGGATTAAGGATTGCAATTTTTTGGGTGTAAATAAGCATAAAAATACTAAATATAAACCATCCATAAACCAAAAATAAATAAATTAATTATACAAATTAGTACTCTAAAAAAGGATAAATAAAGCAAACGTCTAGTGATTTAAACTCACCAAATAATTCCTACAACATATACAAGTTAATTCCATACAACAACAACAATAATATTTACAAATTATCAATAAATAGTATGCACAAAAATAAATGATAATAAACTCATAAAATAGTCCACTAAATCACACAAAAAAGGAAATAACATGGGAACAATATCGATCAACATAGGAATCATGGATATTCTTAAGAAATATAATAAATTAAAACAAAAATCATGTCAAACATGCAAAATACTAGTTGAAAATAAAGCTAGGAACAAGTAGGATTCTATTAAAGGGGCGATGCCTCTTGACCAGGAGATGACATCTTGTTACCTCCTCATAAAGAGGCGATGCCTCTATAAAGAGGTCTCGGATCATCAACAGAGGCAAGCATGACCTACATTTCTTAAATCCTAAAAAATGTGATAATTAAGCATGTAAATGAGAAACAGACACCAATATACAAGTACCAATAATCAATATTGAATATCTCATGCAACCATGCTTCTCTATAACTTTAAATAAGTAATATGGTTCAAGAAAACACACAAAAGAATAATAAATCAACACTTATAATGAAGATAAAGAGTTCAAAACTTAGAAATGAGGGGACTCATTTTCTTTGATGAGCTAATGCTCCTAACTAAGCCCTCAGAGCTTGGTTGATGGAGGAGTGGCCTTGAATGTAAGGAGGTCCCCTCTTCTTCTCAAGAATCAAGTCCCTTAAGCTTCAAGAGTCCCTTTCCCTTCTTCTTTCTCCTTTCTTTCTTTTCTTTTATCTTTGTCTCTTTTTTTTCTCTTTTTTTCTAGACATTTTTCCTAATTCCCCTTATTTTTTTCAACAACTAGGCAACCTTTATGCCAACCTCTCACACTTTGCCCCCACATTCCCTTTTAAAGACCTTCCTCCTTTTTTAAATTCCCAAAAATCCATCCTCACCCTCTCCTATTGCCTTTTTTCATTCCTTAGGCTCTCTCCTACCTTTTTCCCTTTTCTTTTACGTTAAAAAATGACCAAATCTTAGCAGGTGGGCTTTTAACCACTACTATTAATGGCATTTAATGCTATAAAGAATGGGTATGAACAAGCAGTGCCTTTTCGATGAGGCATTGCCTTACCAATGCATCTGGTGAAGAGGTGTCACCTCTTCATTGAGGTGATCGCCTCTTCACTTGGGCCAGGTCAGGGCCCTAGCTCAAGAGGTAATGGGCTAGGCTCAGGCTTAGTGTTTTAGGCTTGTATATGGTATTTGTGGGCTTGGTTTTAGTGTTTTGGCTTGGCTTGGCGTTTGGGCTTTCAGAGATGATTTTAGAGAAGTCTTAGGCTCCCCTTGCATCCAAAACTCAAACTTTCTCATTATTAGGCTTTCATTGCAGGTTGATCAAACTGATAGTGTCCATAGTTTTCCCCTTTGGTATTTCAAAAAATCAAATTTTTTAAAAATAATTTTTCAAAAAAGCAACATGCACATCAAATAATAAAGAGTAAGAATGATATACTTGACCTGCAAGCTTCACTCAGGCCATTAGCCTTAGGACTTCAAACCCAAAAGGTCAAACTTCATCTTCAAAACATGACCGTGTTCCTCGAGTTTTCTTGGCTTGATCAACCACTCATTAATAATTTTGTCATGAATCTCAAGCATGGCCCAATCTTCACTCAGTAGAAATAGAAGAGAAACTTAGCTATTATCCTTAGGTTAAGCTAACTCGATCAGCTACTCATTACAAATTTAGCAAGATTCCCATATTTTCCTGGCTCGACAAGTCACTCAATAGGAGAGATGAAACATAACCGTGTTCCTTAGGCTTTCCTGGTCTGATCAATTACTTATTATAGTTTGGCATGAATCTTGAGCATGGCCCAACCTCAACTTAGTAAAAAGAGATGAAACGTAACTGTGTTCCTCGGGTTTTCCAAGCCCAATCAGTTACTCATTATAGTTTAGTGTAAAACTCAGGTTTTCCTAGCCTGAGAGTTACTCAGTAAAAGAAGAATGCACTTCAAGGATTCAACCCCAACCAAACACCTCCTAAGATGTGCACTTCGGGATTCAAACCTAACTAGATGCTTGTTCTTTTATGCACTTCAAGATTCAAACCCGACCAGATGCTTGTTCTTTTATGCACTTTGGGGATTCAAACCTAACTAGAGACTTGTTCTTCTATGTACTTTGGGGATTCAAACCCAACTAGATGCTTGTTCTTTCTAATGCTTTAATCATATCATTTTTGTCCAAAGATTGATTTTAGGGTACACCAAGAATTGATGCAAAAAATTATTATTTTCTTTTTTTTTTTAGTGGGCCTTAGGCCATTTGGTGCTTTATTTCATCAAGTGGGCTTCACCCTCTTCTCCTCATCTTCTTTTCTTTCAATCTTTCTCCTTCACTCTAACCATATAAATTCTCACTTTTCTTTTCCAAGGGTCACTTTCACCTTTTCAATTCTCTCCATTTTCTCTTTTCCTTTCCTTTCTCTTTCTCTTTTATTCTCTTTATTCTTTGACATGGATGCCACACGGACCCCATATTTGCCTATGTGGGACCTATTGACACCTACAGTGCATCCCTCTTAGAGTTTTGGGCTTAATATTAGAGACGAGATCCCCTTGTTTGCGGACGTGCGATCTTATATCTACGACATGGCCACTAGAGAGGTTAGTACTCAATTTCTTCAATTTTTTTTTTCTGAAAATATCATCAAATATCATTGGGTTATTGTTCATATACATATATTTATGAATGTAACTAAAAGAAATTGAATTTTCTTAATAAAAAATTAAATTTCAAATTATCCTATCAGATTGCGGACATGAAGAGGCGATGACTCTTCGATAAGGTGATTGCCTCTTCGATGAGTTGATTGCCTCTTTGATTAGGCAATCACTTCTTTATGGAGAGGTGTTCACCTCTTTGACTCTCTCAATGAGGCAATTGCCTTTATGTAAAGAGGCAATGCCTCATCACTGAGGTGTTTGCCTCTTCTATAGAGGCATCATCCCAACAACAGGACTTAGAAAATTTTTGATTTTTTATTACAGAAAATGATGATTTTACTCCCTTAGCTTGATGCCCACGCCCTTAAGGGTGTTAGGAAATTTAGCAGTGCACACATCTGGTATGATGAGCTTTCTGAGGTCGTATAGACTCAGATTTATGATACTAGGTTCTCCATTTTATCTTAGCACTCCTAGCACAGCAGGGGCATATAAACTATCAGCCCTTGAATGCCTTGATAGAGAGGTGGTCTGACACCACCCACACCTTTCATCTTATGGTTGGGGAGTTCACTCTGGACCCGATGGCCTTCGCTGTAGTTACTAGCATCGCTTACGCAGGGGATTTTGTTCCTTTTGATGCTATCCTCCACTAGCTATCTTTTGACCATCTCGCTTTCATTGAGCATCTACTTAGGATGGTCCCAAACATGAGGGGGACACATATAGTGAAGCTTGAGTCAATTAGGAGCTTTTACACCCATTTTAAAGTTGAGTCAGCCATTACACCCGTTCAGATTGATCAGGTAGTGCACGCTTTCCTTATTTACCTATTGGGCACTACTCTCTTCATGAATATAGCCAGCTCTATGGACTTGAGCTTCTTGATGCCTCTGAGGGACATAGATTTAGTGGTGACTTATGATTGGGGCAACTATGCCTTAGCTTATCTTTACAGGAGCATGGATGAGCTGGTACGCGGAGCTAGGTGACTTTATGATTTTTGGCATGCCATACTGGCATTTTACTTTCTCTTTCTCCCTTTATATTCCATTGCAACTATTACTATTCGATCTTACTAATAACCCCTTATTTCTCTTATAGGATTGGACTTTTGAGTTGGAGTTTATAGTGGGGATCACTAAGGTCATTGACACTCCTTTCCCTATGATGGCGAGCTGGGGTCCCAGCCGGGCTTAGAGGAGGCCTATAGCTCATGTTCATATCCACTGTGAGCAACTGAACATGCTCATTTATGATGAGGTATGCACCTACAAATGTAATTGAGATTAGCAATAAACTCATTAATCGAATTCACTTATTTATTTATTCTTACAGTTATGCCCAAACTTATAGGGCCCTCAGGTTAGGTGGACATAGGCCATTGTTTGCTCTATCCCTCTATCCAGGAAGAGGGTTCTACTCTGAGGCCTTGATTGTAAAGTTTTATTCCTCAGGGAGAGGATACATCAGTGGCAATCAGGTGCTTGAGTGAGGCATCCACCTTTTGCTCCTCCCTAAATATCTTTTAAGCGCATGAGTTAGAGGGAAATGAGCTCGATCATGCCTTACAAGGAGAGGATGCCATAGACTATACTGAGCAGAGGAAGTTGATGAGTGTGAAAAATGCATTATTTTAAGTAGTCTTTGTGTTAGGATTGGATGCAATTTCAGTTAAGTTTGTGTTTCTTTTATTCAATTTTTATTTAGTTGAGTACTTAATGCATCTTATGTGTTTATTTATTTTTATGTATTAGTTGGTTGATTTTTATGTATTTAGGGAAGTCAAAGAATAGTAGAGGAAGGTTACATGGGTGCTGTGGGCACTTGAATTGGGCCCAAAAATCAATGGAGGTCGATATGCTAAAATGTTAAAGAAGTGAGGTGCACGACCATGCATAAAATGCACACGACCGTGCGACCTGGTGATTAGGAAATTTGGAGTCAAATTTAATTGCTGACTCATGAAAGACAAGATGGAGATTTCACATGGCTGTAACCCTAGGGCTGGTAATTAGGGTTTTATAAGAGGGTAGCCACCAGAATTAAAGGAGGAGGATATTTCATCAATTTTTGATATACATTTTCTTAGAGCAGTTTTGGAGAGAACAAGGATTTTTCTTGCTTATGTTAGTTTTGGAGATTTGAGAATAAGAATTGAATAACATCAAGCTTCCTATTGAATAGGGGGTTTCTTCTATTTAATTATGTTTATTCGTTCTTAATTTTGATCTAATGATGATGTCTATTTTCTTTTATTCTTCTTCTTTGTCTCTTAGAATTAATATGAGTAGCTAAATTCTTAGTTAGGGTTCTTGTTACAACTCAACCATGGGCTAATAATAATTAAATCTAAGCCATTAATCCGGATCCTTTAGTTGTTATTAAACTTAATGTCTTTTTAGGATTAATCATCCTTTGATTGAATAGACACAATAAAACTTAATTAAGAGATGGGTTGTATTGAATTTAAACAATAACATGTTAGATGCTTTCTTAGTTGAGAAACACTTAAACAACTAATATTGATTAAGGATTGGTTCTTAAACTGGGTTAACCGAACACTTAGTAGGTGAGAGCTTTAAATATAAGAACGTCAATTTACTTGGTTAATCATAGGGTTGTCTTAGGAGGAAAGCCTATGATTCTTGAGAAACCCTCAAACTGGATTAAGGTTAGGTATGGCATAGCAGTTAATTGATCTTAAATAAAGGTTGAATTGGTAATAAGAACCCTAGCTCTCTAAAGTGATTGTTATTTCATTATGATATTTTGTGTTTTGTCTTAGTTTAATTTAAAATACTCTTTTTCATTGTTTAAATAAACAAACACAACAAGTATCACTGTAGTCAATCTGCAATCTCTGTAGGATCGATATTTAATTTCTACTTGTATGAATCCATATACTTGCGAAAACCCATCAAGTTTTTGGTGCCATTGCTGGGGATTGCCAAATTGATATTATTGAGAATTTTGTGTTGTTTGATTTAGACGTTATTTTTTTACTTTTGTTTTTCTTTTCTAGTTTTACAAGAACTCTTATTGTTGCATGCACACAACGTGTGGCATAAGCAGGCAAGGAGCCTAGTTAATACCACTTGATTTAGAGATTAAAAGAACTATTCATCAAAGGAGAAGACAAAGTAGAGATAGGATGAATGGAGGGGAAGATGAAAGAAACCCGCCTCTAGGGGGTAGGGAAGCACACAATGGACAAGATGGCCAAAATAGGCAGGTTGCCCACAGAACTATGAGGGACTTTGTGAGTCCCATAGTCCAGGGTGACCAAACTCTAATTGTGAGGCTGGCAGTTGCTATAAATAACTTTAAAATTAAACCCACCATGATCCAAATATTCAAAACTCATAATTTAGTGGCTTACCACATGAGGATCCAATTGGTCACATGATAAGATTTTTGGAGTATTGTTTGACCGTCAAGATGAATGGAGTACAACCAGAAGTAATTAGGCTCATCCTTTTTCCATTTTCATTGATGGATAGAGCAAAAAGATGGTTCACTAGTTTGGCACCCATCTCCATAAACACATGGCAGAAGCTTTATACAACCTTTTCAATAAGTACTTTCCACTAACCAAAGTACTCAAAATCAGAAATGAAATCAACTCTTTTTATCAAAGAGATGATGAAAGTTTTTATGAGTGCTGGGATAGATTCAAGGATCTTCAGTGACAATGTCCACCACAGTTGATTCCTTCATGGGATTTGGCACAGTCTTTTTACAAGGGTGTCAATCCCTTAATGAGAGCAAACATAGATGCATCAGCAAGAGGAACTATCATGTCTAAGACACCAAAAGATGCCTTGGAGCTTTTTGAAGAAATGGCTAATACCCAAAGCCTCTGGTCCAGTGAGAGAGCTATTCTAAAGAGAAGGGGAGCAATTGAAGTTGATAGTTTAACGATGTTAAATGCAAAGATGGATGCTTGATCTAAAAAAATGGATAAAATGAATATCAATGCCATATCTAACTTATCTTCCTCTTGTGAATTATGTCAACGTAGTCATCCAATTATAGAGTGTCAGATGATGCAAAGCTTTTCCATGGAGAATGTAAACTTTGTGAACAACTTTAAAGGACAGCAGAACCAAGTGCATGGCAACACCTATAATCCATGTTGGAGGAATCATCCTAATTTCTCTTAGAGTAATCAAGGAAACAACCAGTGGAGGCCACAAGCACCACTTAGTTTTGTAGGGCATAATGTGCAACACCAGTAACCAAATTACCATCAAGAAAAAAATTCATCTTCTGGGAGTTCTCTAGAGAGCAAGTTGGAGAAGTTCATGGATGTGGTGTCCACAAAAATGAATCAACAAGAGGAAGCTACAAAGAGGCTGGAAGGCAGATTTGAGCAAATTTATCACGACACTCAGCTGATGTTCAAGAACCACTCTTCCTCTATTCATAATTTAGAGGTGCAAATGTGGTAGTTGGAAAATTCTTTGTCAATGAGGAATTAAGGTTCTTTGCCAAGCAACACTGAGAAGAATCTAAAAGAACAGTTGAAGTCTATCAACTTAAGAAGTGGAACAGAGATCCAAATCCTAAAAGCAACAATAGAATATGAGCAGCAAAAGAAGAAGGAAGAGGAGAAATAGCAAGAGGATGAATGGGTTGAAGTGCAAACAAAGGAGAAGCTACAAGGTGATAACAAAAATAAGGAACGAGTAGTAGAGAAACCTACACCACCACTAGTGGAACCTTACAAACCTCCAGCTCCATACCCTCAAAGATTGAAGAAACAGGAGCATGATCAATAATTTGCTAAATTTTTAGAGAGGTTTGAAGCATCCACATCAACATGCCTCTGGTGGAATGTCTTTCGCAAATGCCTAAGTATGCTAAATTTCTCAAGGAACTGATTTCCAACAAAAAGAAGTTACAAGAATGTGAGACCATCACACTCATAAAAGAGTGTAGTGCTATTATCTTAAAGAAACTTCCTTTAAAAAGGAAGCATCCAGGGAGTCTCACTATTCCTTATTCTATGGGAAATTAAAATTTTCAAAGAGCTTTATGTGATTTTGTAGCTTCAATTAATCTTATGCCTTTGTCTATTTATAGGAAATTGGGATTAGGAGAAGCAAAACTTACAAGCATTCGATTGTAACTTGTAGATAGGACAATGAAGGAACTAGAAGGGATAGTGGAGTATGTGTTAGTAAGGGCTGGTAAATTTATTTTTCCAGTGGATTTTATAGTCCTTGTCTTTGAAGAAGACGAGGAGGTTCCATTAATCCTTGGTATGCCATTCCTTTACACTGCTAAAGCAATAATTGATGTCTATAATGGAACTCTCATATTAAGAGTGGGGGACGAGAGCTGTAAGTTTAATATTTATGAGACTATGAAATATCCCTATGACAAAGACTTTTGCATGTGAATTGAAGTCATTGATGAATGTGTGAATGAAGTCCAACAACATAGGTTGGCACGATCTTTAGAAGTTGAGAATATTGAGAAGTGCTTACAGGTACAATCTTCTCAAGAAGAAGTGACTCTCAAATACCTACACCAACCACACATACAACTACCAAACACTGAACCCACACCACCCTCAATTATAAGACCACCAAAACTAGACTTGAAGTCATTACCTCAATATTTAAAGTACACTTTTTTTGGTGATGACCAAGCTTTACTTGTGATTATATCTTCTAAACTTAGTAAGGACTAAGAGGATTTATTGGTGAACATGCTGAAGAGAAAAATAAAGGCAATCGATTGGCATATTTTATATATAAGAGGTATAAGTCCCTCTTATTGCATACATAAGATTTTGATGGAGGAGGGACACAAGCCAACCATTGAAAGATAGAGGAGTCTCAACCCAAACATGCAAGTGGTGGTGAAGAAAGAAGTGGTTAAACTATTTGATGTAGGAATTATTTATCCAATCTTTGATAGGTCTTAGGTTATCCCAATTCAGTGTGTGCCAAAGAAGGGGGGAATAACAATTGTGCAAAATATGGAAGGAGAGTTCATTCCTATAAGAGTTGTGAATGGATGGAGAGTGTGCATTGATTACAGGAAACTGAATTCATCCATAAGGAAAGACCATTTCCCATTACCCTTTATTGATCAAATGTTGGAGCAGATAGCAGGACATGCTTTTTACTGCTTCCTGGATGGTTACTCAGGCTATAATCAAATTGCAATAGCTCCAGAAGATCAAGAGAAGACCACCTTTATATGTCCTTATGGCACATTTGCATACAGGAGGATGCCATTTGGGTTATGTAATGCTCCTGCAACTTTTTAGATACGTATAATAGCTATATTTGTAGATTTAGTAGAGGAGATCATGGATGATTTTTCTGTTTATGGAAAATCATTTGAAGGATGTCTGAGCAATTTAGAGCAAGTTCTAGCACATTGTAAGGAAATAAATTTGGTGCTGAATTGGGAAAAGTGCCATTTCATGGTAGATGAAGGTATTGTACTTGGACACAAGATTTTAGCTCAAGGCATTTAGGTTGATAAAGCAAAGGTGGAGGCAATTGAGAAGCTACATTACCCCATAAATGTTAAAGGAGTTAGGAGTTTTCTTAGCCATGCAGGCTTCTATAGGCGATTTATCAAGGATTTCTCAAAAATATCAAAACCCCCCTGTAAGTTACATGAAAAAGATTCACCTTTTGATTTTACTGATGATTGTAAATTTGCTTTTAATAGGTTGAAACAAGCACTTGTTTCTGCTCCGATAGTGATGGCACCAGATTAGAGTCTACCATTTGAGCTAATGTGTGACACTAGTGATCATGCAATAGGAGTTATTCTTGGCTAAGAAAGGAGAATAGGTTGCATGTGATATATTATACGAGCCAAACATTGATAGATACTCAATTGAATTATGCTACTACAAGAAAGGAGATGCTGGTTGTTATATTTGCTTTTAACAAGTTCAGATTGCACATCTTTGGATCTAAGGCAATTGTATACATAGATCATGCAACATTGAAGTATTTAATAAACAAAAAGGATTCAAAACCAAGGCTCATGAGATGGGTACTTATGTTGCAAGAGTTTGATATTGAGATCAGAGATAAGAAATGAGCTAAAAATGTAGTAGCTGATCATCTTTCAAGGTTGGAACAAGAGGAAAGTGATAAGTAAGAGCCTATTAAGGAGATGTTCCTTGAGAAAATGCTTTTTGCTATAGGATTTATGGGTGCTCCTTGGTTTGCTGATGTAGCAAATTTTTTGTCAATGGGTGAAATTCCAAAAGAGTTCACTCCTCAATAAAAGAAAAAGTTGATTCGTGATGCTAAGTTCTACATTTAGGATGAGCCATTTTTATGGAAACTATGCAACGATGGCATGGTGAGGAGATGGGTAACAAACAAAGAAGTAGGAGAAATCTTACAACACTATCATGGGAGGGTCAATGGTGGACATTATAGACCATAAAGAACACCTTCTAAGGTTCTTGAAATAGGGTTTTATTGGCTGTCAATTTTTCAAAATGCTAGAGATTTTGTGATGCATTGTGACACATGCCAAAGGAGTGGAAACATTTTAAAGAAGGATAAAATGCTCCAATATGGAATTCTAGAGGTGGAAAATTTTTATATTTGGGGCATTGATTTCATAGGACCATTTTCTGTCAGATGGTAATAGGTATATTCTTGTTTGTGTGGATTATATTTCTAAGTAGGTGGAAGCTCAGGCATGCATAGTCAATGATGCAAGGGTTGTTTGTAAGTTCTTAAAGAAGCTATTCTCTCGATTTGGAATGCCTCAAGTCATCATAAGTGATGGGGGAACACACTTTTGCAACAAGAATATGGAAGCTTTATTAGCTAGCTATGGTGTGAAGAACATGGTAGCTACACCTTATCACTCGCAAACTAGTGGCCAAGTTAAGGTGAGTAATAGGAAATTGAAGAAGATTTTGGAGAGAACAGTAAGTCAAGGAAAGAATGGGCAAGGAAGCTTGATGATGCTTTGTGGGCATATAGAACAGTTTACAAAACACCTCTTGGGATGTCTCCCTTCAGGGTGGTTTATGGCAAAACATGTCATCTTCCTATTGAGCTTGAACACAAGGCCTACTAGGTGGTGAAAGCCTTGAATTTTGACTTTAAGAAGGCAGCTGAGAAAAGAATGTTACAATTGAATGAACTTGAAGAGATAAGAGAAGCTGCTTATGAAAATTCAAGGATTTATGAAGAGCATACTAAGAGATGGCATAATGCAAGAGTAAGAATCAAGGAGTTTAAGGAAGGTGATCAATTTTTGTTGTTCAACTCATGACTCAAATTGTTTCTTAGAAAGTTGAAAAGTAGATGGACAGGACCATATACAGTGACTCATTCATATCCTCATGGAGCTGTGGAATTGAGCAACACAAGAGGAGACACATTCAAAGTGAATGGGCAAAGGTTAAAGCAATACCATGGAAGCACATTTGAGGAGTTCCATTAAGTTTCATACTTAAAGGAATCAACTTGATGATCAATTTGATGGTCTAGCTCATGGACCATTAAAAGAGCACTTTTTGGAGGCTCAACCAAGACTATTTTTATTTGTATTTGTATTTTTTTTGTTTTTATTGTTTGGTTATTTCTTTTATGTTTTTACAAGTTTATTCTATTTTTTAGGATTGTTTGTTGTGCATTTCAGGGAATGAAAGAAAGGTTGGAGCTCTAGAAGAGGTCTTGTGAGTTAAATGTTTAGTGGAATATTATTTCGAGTGACTTGTAAGTCAAATTTATGATGCAATGTTTGTCTATGTGTGTTGAATTTTTAATTCAGTGAATTTTTTGAAGTATGCATGTACAGGTCACACAACCATGCTGAAAATGCACATGGTTGTGTGTCTTGCATCGCCACTTTTGGATAATCAGATCACACGACTGTGCAAAAAATGCACATTGCCATGTGCCTTACGATGCTAAAACTCGACACACGGTTGTGTGCATTTCATGCATGTTCGTGCGATGAGACAAACCCATTTTTTAAAAAAAAAGACAAAATTTTGTTTTAAGTGGAATTTTCCACTTCCCAACAATCCACAATTCCCCAAAACCCTAGGGACTCCAATTTTGACCACTTTTCCACTTCCCAAACCCTTGAAAACCTAACCCTTAACCATCTTTTTAATTTCTTAATAAATTTAACCCAATTCCCCATCATCCCACTCTCTGCATAAACACTCACCTCCTCTCTACAAAATTATTCTCTATACCATTTTCTACACCATTCTCCACTTTACATATTCTCTCAATTCTTTTTAAGGAAGTCTCATGGAGAAAGATCAAAGGAGGAAGGGCATAGTAAGGAAGAAAACTAATCCTGCCAAAAGAGCAAGACAAGGTGGAACTTCCAATAATCTGGGTGGTGCTAATGAGGAGCAAATGGTAAAAACTTTCCCCTCTCAAATTTAATTTAGGCATGGTGAGCATAGGAATAAGTTTCAAGCAATGATGAGTAGGAAGATTGTGCCAAATAGATATTTGAGTGCCACATTCTTGATTGTAATTGGGTTATTGGACAAGATTAATTTGTATGTTCATAGGATGGGGTGGAATGATTTTATTTTGATGCAGAATCCTTCTTATGCCATCCCCACTTATGAATTTCTCTCTTCTTTTGAGTTTAATGATCATACCCTTGTGCTTACTTTTTATTTGGGGAATGAGGAGCATACTCTAGGCTTGTTTAAACTCAATGATGTATTCCATTTTCCCAAAAATTAGGATGCTAATGTTGCATATGATACGAATGAGTTTTGGAGAGAATTAACCAGGGAAAGGGGATTTTTCTATAAGGCTTGGTTAGCAAAAGAATCAAGGATTCGATTGTCCGCACTCAAGTACCTTCATAGGCTCATGGCACATTCTTTGTTTCTAAGGAAAGAGGGTGACTTTGTGATTACCACCATTGAGCTAAACATTTTATATTGTATGGTGAATGATAGAAACCTTGATGTCTATCATGCTTTAGTTGGGGAATCAAGAGATGTTACCACAAAAGCAACTAGGACTAATAAGGTGGGAGGACTAGTAATAACTATAGCCAAGTACTTAAACTTTGACATAGAGAACATGCCTTTTGAAAAGGTCCCGGGTCATCACTTCATTGACACTGGCATGATGGAATCCATGAGAATTGTTAGAGTTGAACATACCAGGAGAGCTTTTCTTATCCCGCCTGCACCTGTAGAGCAAGATGAAGAGGAAGAGGAAGATGTTTCTCTGAATAATGTGATAGAAAACCTAGATAGCTTGGAGTTACAAATTGTAGTCATAGATTCCAATGTAGATGAGCTGAATTCTAAAGTGGTAGTCATGGGTTGTTCTTTTAAGCAAATGAATCGTACATTGTAGATGATTAACCATAACCTTAATGCCTATTTCAGCTCTCAAAATTTTATCCCACTACAATTCCCGTATGATGAAGATATAGCGGCACAAGAGTACTCCTTTAAGGATGAAGGGGAGGAATGAATACCTTGTTTTAAATGGTGTTTAGGTCTAGCTTGAACAATTTTTATTTTATGTGTTTTCAATCCTTTTAATTGTGATGTTTTATGGAACATTAAGTGTTGTGTTTCATGCTTTAAATTAAAGTATGTTTTTGTCTGAGTTGTTTTTGTTAAGGATTTTTATTTTAAGAATCTTACTTTTTCTTATTTTTCATTCATTTTTTCTTCCAATTGTGCAATAAATATGTGAGGCTTGTCCTACCAATATGATGCCAAAATTTTTTTTGATATGTGCTAGCAGGTAGCACGACTGTGTGCATTTTGCACATGGGCATGTGACCTGATGCACAGGATAATTCGAATTCCTCAAATTTTTCCTATTATAGACATTGCAATAAGGACATTACACATTTTAAGTGTGGGGGAGGAATTAAAATTTTTTTATTTTGCGAACTTATCAGTTGTGATTTTATTTGTTTTTATGTTGTTTCCTTATTCCATTGAGAGTTTAGTTGATTTTAGTTTCCTAAGTGAGCTAAACTTCTCGAATTAATGGGTGAGAAATTTTTATTTTATTGGAGTGTTCATTTTATTTCTTTTATATATACAGTTAGAATTTATCTCTTTTACTTTTTTATTAGGGTTAGGATTCTTTGTTTCTCGTAACTCTTTTTCTTATTTAAACTTTGTTGACTTTTTTTTTTGTTCTTGTTAATTCCATTCTTTTTTATTATTTTATTTTAGTACTAACATTGTTGTGATGGCTAGATCAAAGACACAATTTCAAGGAAAGAAGCTTAGTGATGGCAAGGGCAAGCCTAAGGACATGAAGGACAATTATGAAGCTTTCTTTCCCATTTATTCTAAAGAGGAAGGGAAAAGATTTTGCTCCTTAGTCAAGAGAAATTTTAGCAAGCCAAAATCAAGAGAAATTTTAGCAAGCCAAAATACTTTGATGATGAGGTATTGTTGAATATGGGTATTAAGGGAACCATATATGTGTTTTGCAATAGATTGGGGTGGTTTAAATTGGCTACAGCCTAATATGATGTATTTTTTGAACTCACAATAGAATTTTACACTACATTTAAGATTCTAGAAGCACCTCCAGGGATCTTTTCTTGTAGGTTCTTTAGAAAAGAATACTTATTTAACTATGAAATCATGTCTCAAATCTTTGGTTTTCCTCAAGCAGGTGTTTGTCAACCTCTTATGGATTATAATATGAGTAGTTTTTGGCATGAAATCACTAGAGGTGATAAACTTTATGAGGATCAAATAATGACTAGTGGTTTGATCAAAGATCACTCATATTTAATCATGCATAAATTCATGGCACATACAATTTTTGGAAGAAAAGATAGTACTAGGGTTTCTCCTAATGAACTATTCATGTTGTGGTGCTTAAGACTAACACAAAAGTATGTAGTATATACTTTGTTTTATGTTCTATTTGGTGTGTTGTTCAAGCTAGAAGGGCGTTGATCTTAATGGGGCATATTGTCACTGGATTAGCATTGTATTTTACTCTATTCAAATTTGCCAAACATAAATTGGAGCATTTAGAAGCTGAGTCCCTTGATAAAGATTACCTAGTACGAGCTAAAATTATCACTGAATTCAATGAGTTTCATGATGTAATGGGTAGAAGATGCTACATGATCCACCAAATGGCAATGCAACATGGTGAAGTACATTTACCTCCTAATGCAACTAAAAAAAGAGATAATGGGAGTGAAGCTCAATCAAGGAAGCGAGGGAATAGAGAAAAATGGAATAATGGTATAATGGAAAAAATTAAAGAGCGGATGGATATCTCTAACAATAGGATTGGGAATATGGTTATGGATTTGTCCAACCAGATAAAGAAGTTTGAGAGGCAATATGAGTCTAGAGCTAAAAGGTTGCAACTTTAAATTGATGAAATCTTTTGCATCCTTCCTCTAAGCAAAAGATCTAAAGCTATAAATGAAGTTGCAAATTTCATCATGGTCACACCATATATTCCCCTTCTAGTTTCATCAGAATAAAGGGAGTATATTATTTTTTAGTTTTCTTTTATTTATTTTCTTTTCATGATTGTATGCTTGTGTGTTTTTTTTTACTTTAAAAGTCTACATGCTTTATTTTGTTACCCTTTTGTGTGTTTATGCCTTGCCCTTACACTTGAATTTTTGCAATATATATACCTTTAGAGCCTTATTCATTAATCTTAGTTTTCTTGAAGAAATACCTTAATCTTCCTTTAATGGATTGTTTTAAATTTTTTAAATTAGAAGAGAAACTTGTGGTTAGACTTTTTTAAATTTTAATGAACATTAATGCTTACTTTTTTATTGAACAAGTGAATCTAGACTATTGATATTTGAGAAAAGTTTTTGTGACTAGGAATTTGAGGCTGCTTTATAGTGGTTATATAAAAAAAATCATTTAAATGCTCCTTATACTCTAATGCTCTTGAAGAGTAAAAGTGTCCAAAGGACCCATTTTGGAGGTTTCCATATTGAGTAGCACAAGAAAGGTGGGGGATGCTGAGATTGGGTAGACATTGATTGATTAACTTCTTAGCCTCCTTATTATTGGCACGATTCCTACTTATTTCTATTATTCTTGAGTGTCAATCATTTGTTTTCATATTTTCACTAGAAAAGTATGCTCTTCACATAGTAACAATATATTCTTGACCTCAATTGCTAATTTAATTTTTTAAGTTTTTAAACTTTTTATTAAAGGAAGATTATGGTAGTTAGTCAAGTTAAAGCTAGTTAATGAGTATGATTCTTTAGGTAGATATGTGTTTTAAGGTCTTGCTTGAGGATAAGCAAATATTCAAGTGTAGGAGAATTTGATGAGTGTGAAAAATGCATTATTTTAAGTAGTCTTTGTGTTAGGATTAGATGCAATTTCAGTTAAGTTTGTGTTTCTTTTATTTAGTTTTTATTTAGTTGAGTACTGAATGCATGTCTTGTATGTTTATTTATTTTTATGTATTACTTGGTTTATTTTTGGTTGATTTTTATATATTTAGGGAAGTTAAAGAATAGTAGAGGAAGGTTACATGGAAGTTGTGGGCACTTGAAGTGGGCCCAAAAAGCAACGGAGGTCGATATGCTAAAATGCTAAAGAAGTGAGGTGCATGGCCATGCGCAAAATGCACATAGCTGTGTGACCTAGTGATTAGGAAATTTGGAGTCAAATTTAATTGCTGACTCATGAGGGACAAGATGGAGATTTTGTATGGTTGTAACCCTAGGGCTGGTAATTAGGGTTTTATAAGAGGGTAGCCACCAGAAATAAAGGAGGAGGATACTTCATCAATTTTTTATATACATTTTCTTAGAGCAATTTTGGAGAGAACAAGGATTTTTCTTGCTTATGTTAGTTTTAGAGATTTGAGAATAAGAATTGAAGAACATCAAGCTTCCTATTAAACATGGGGTTTCTTCTATTAAATTGGGGTTTCTTAATTTTGATTTAATGATGATGTCTATTTTCTTTTATTCTTCTTCTTTATCTCTTATAATTAACATGAGTAGCTAAATTCTTAGTTAGAGTTCTTGTTGCAATTCAACCATGGGCTAATCATAATTAAACCTAAGCCATTAATCTAGATCCTTTAGTTGTTATTGAACTTAATGTTTTCTTAGGATTGATCACCCTTTGATTGAATATACATAATAAAACTTGATCAAGAGATGGGTTGTATTAGATTTAAACAATAACCTGTTAGATGCTTTCTTAGTTCAGAAACACTTAAGCAACTAATATTGATTAAGGGTTGGTGCTTAAACTAGGTTAACCGAACACTCAGTAGGTGAGAGCTTTAAATCTAAGAATGTGAATTTACTTGGTTAATCATAGGGTTGTCTTAAGAGGAAAGCCTATGATTCTTGAGAAACCCTCAAATTGGATTAAGGTTAGGTATGGCATAGCAGTTAATTGATCTTAAAAAAAGGTTGAATTGGTAATAAGAACCCTAGATCTCTAAAATGATTGTTATTTTATTATGATTTTTTATGTTTTGTCTTAGTTTAATTCAAAATGCACTTTTTCATTCTTTAAACAAACAAACATAACTAGTATCACTGTAGTCAATCTGCAATCTCTGTGCGATCGATATTTAATTACTACCTGTATGAATCTGTATACTTGTGGAAATCGATCAGAAGTCTCACTATATGGACTTTACATAGGCTTATCTTCTGCAGCAAGTGCCTCTTCCTGAGCCTGCACTTTAGGTGAGCATGTAATGTTTTATCCTATTTATTTTATATTTACTTACAAAGGTCATTCTCTAACTTATTTTTCATCTTTTAGGCTACTCCTAGGGCACCTGCTCCTCGCTCTAGGCCCTCTATACAGGAGAGGCCTCATCATTATCCTCGTATCATTCCTAATGGTGAGGGCTCTTCTTTTAAGGCACCCTCCTCATCAGACCTTTCCAGTCTTTGACCCTAAGTGGTGGTCGGTAGACTCACTGCTACACCTAATCTGCTGACTTACTACTGGGTGCCTTCTTGTGAGCTCTCTCATTAGTTTATGATGCTAGATATGACCCTGGAGCTAGCATTCCTCCTAGAGGCTACTACCCATATAAGTTTTCTTCTTTCATAATTGCATTCTCGAGTCTTATAACACATGATTAGTTCTAACAGCATCAACGAAACAAATACCTCGAGACCAAGGAGAGTTACTAGGTGGTTGAGGCTCATAGGGATTTCATAATGTAGGTGACGTAGTAGTGGAAGGTACATATAAAATATGCTCTATTTCTACATGTATTCATGATGTCATGATTTCTTACCTCTTATTGTGCTTCGACATGATCAAGATGAGGCTAGCCAGGCTAGGATCACTGCTTTAGAGTGATAGCTCGCCGCTCCTCAAGTCGAGGGCAATGAGGAGGAAGGGGCAACTGATGAGGGGTCAAAGGATAGCAGTAAGGATAACGGGATCGATCCCACTAATGCCTCTCCGTACAAGCTGATTGATGACCTGTAGACAAGCAAGCTGATAAGGAGGCTGATGAGTCTGATAGTGATAAGTAGAGAGGACCCTCTATAGATTTTTATTAGCATAGGGGTGTCCTTGTCTAGAAACATTAAAGGCTTTACATTATTGTCCTCCTACTATCTAGATTGATAAATTAATTTGATTAATTTTTTATGCCTTCATATTTTGCGCTGAGAATCTTTGGCAAAATTTTGAATCAATGAAGCCCTTTTATCTCTGAAATGCCCTATTTTGACTCTTTATATATAACTTAGAAAATTTCCAGGAATGTGAAGATATGTTTTGCCAGTCATAGAGGCGTCACCTCTTTAAAAGGGCATTGACTCTATATGATGAGGTGATAGGTGATAGGTGATTTGCCTCATCTTATAGAGGTGTCACCTAATTATAGAGGTGATCACCTCCACACCCTTGTCCCGTAGCTATAAAAACTTCCAAATCTTCTTCAAAATCCCTAATATCTTCATTGCCACTTCCCTCTATTCTTCTTTCCTAGACAACATTAAGATCCCCAACCATGACTGAAAGAAGCTTGAAATAACTAAAACTGATTCTAAAAAGTCTGGATGGTGGGTCATGGGCTAGAATATAGTCATTTCACCTATCCGCCTTCTGATTTTTGCATGCTAAAAATATCAACTTCTCACTTCTCCATGTTCTTGCTTAGTTTTTGGATCCTAAAAAATATATTTTTTAGTTCAACACAATGGAGATTTGCACCCTGCTAGAGGAATTTGAAGCTATCTTGGGCTCTCAAGTGGATTCCGCTTGACAGATTGTCATTCCTCTAGTCATAATCTTGGATTTGCACACCATCCAATACCAAATGGCTAGATTATTCAATATGTCCCCTCAATCCTCTCTTTGTTACATTTTCAGCAATGAAATCCTACTTACCCCTTTTGTATAGACAGTAGCGGTTGTAGACAGTGGGAAGGTTCCTTAGCGTTGGATGATGGCATTCTACTTATATGCTCGGTTCTTATTGGTCTCCCCTTCTGGTAACTACTTGAAGACCATGCATGTTCTGGACCAAGTGGAGAGTGGACTAAACCCTTTCCCTATCATTTTGGCTAATACCATTATCAGACTTGATAACTTTTTGAGACTAGGAGATTCTCTAGGAGTCCATTTCTATTGGAGGTGAGTCTCTTCTTCCTCTTACCACTTTTTTCTTTCCATTATTCTTACCCATTTGTCAATTTTATAGGCTTGGTTACAGCAAAAGCTGAGGTTGCTCGAACTACCCAGGGATATTACTCAATACAAGGCTAAACACTGTTGCACTAAGAGACTTCATCTTGTCCCAAAGGATACCCATAACTATTTATCTACATTCCCTGATACTTTAATTTTATGAATGTGCCCATGGTGGAGACTATAGCATGTGACCTTCCGGTCGTACACCTATTGCATTCCTTTGGTCGGCTGTCATTTTGCCACCTTTTATAATCTGGCTCGACTTTGTAGACAATATGGATGAAAATAGTGGATTATGGAACTCGTGCATAAGTTTGAACCAGGGCATCTTTCTTAGAACTTTCTGGATAACCTAGTTGCTACTTGGCCTTGGAGGATCATTTAAAGGTTCATTGACTATAATGGAGATCAGTTTACCAATGACCAGTACAAAGCATGGGTTCAACTACAATAAGTAAAAAAGGATGAATTTATAAGAAATAGAAGGACAATGGCATTAAAAGCATCGAGTGCCCAAGCAAGTTAGAAGAGAAGCATATGATATTAGATCAATTTATGAAACTTAGTCTTTTTATGTACTTTATTTGTCGAATGAGATTTCATTTTGAGTTAGACATATGTGTAATAAGCATTTCATGCAATGTTTGCAATAATAAAGGCAATTCATTCCATTTAATTTAACACAATGTGAATATACAATTTTGCTTCTTACATATCTCCTATCATTAATTGGCTTGCCCTTTTAAGTTTTCCAACTAATTATTTTTTCTTTTCTCTCTCTTTCTTTTTACATGTCTTTTACTTTTGCCTAGACTGCCTTTTTAGGTTTTCAATCTAATAGGAATTTTTGCTTTTTCCTTTTTTTGTCTCTAACTTTTGCCTAGGCAGCCTCTTTTAAGGTTTTCTCCCTAAAGAGACTTTACATAAAGTATTTCTTGGGCTTGCCCATATTAATGGGCTCTCTTAATTCACT
This sequence comes from Mallotus nudiflorus, assembly GCA_947683625.1. Lineage (NCBI taxonomy): Eukaryota > Viridiplantae > Streptophyta > Magnoliopsida > Malpighiales > Euphorbiaceae > Mallotus > Mallotus nudiflorus. Next base: position 154,419 of record CANTUR010000111.1, on the reverse strand, counting down.
TCCCTCTAAGTCAAACAAAATAGTAGCCCTTTTTGGAAACAACTTCTTCACTTGGTAAGGACCTTCCCAGTTCAATTTGAACTTCCCCTATGAATCAATCATGACTAGCCTAGTGAGTTTTCAGACCAAGTCACCCTCTTTTATCTTACCTAGCTTAATCTTCTTATTATAAGCTCAGGCTATCCTTTTATGGTACAACTGAGAGTGATATATAGCCTTCATTCTCTTCTCATCCAATAAGGTTAGTTATGCCAATCGACTTTCTACCCACTAATACTCATGGATTTTAGAGTCTAGGAGAACCTTTAGTGACTAAATTTTGACCTCAATTGGCAATATAGCTTCACATCTATATACCAACGAATACAGAGTGGCTCTATTGATGTTCTAGCAGTGGTTCTGTATCCCCATAATGCAAACTATAGGTAACATGCCCAGTCTTTGTAATTGTCCAATATCTTGGCCAAAATTCTTTTCACATTCTTATTTGCTGCTTCTATGCCTTCATTTTGCTGTGGTCTATAAGGGGATGATCTATGATGCTTAATCTTATATTCTTCTAATGGAGTGGTCATTTCTGCCTTAAATTGAACACCATTATTAGTGATGACTTGATAAGGCAACCCATACGGGAAAATTATATTCTTCTCTATGAACCTGGCCTTCTATTTTGCCCCTACAATGGTGAATGATTCTGCTTCTACCCGTTTAAAGAAATAGTTGATTGCCATTATGATATAACGATGTTTGTTGGATGCTTTTGACCTTATCTCTCCAATAATGTCAATTCCCCATACTCCCTAAAGTTCCATAGAAGGCAGGTGGCTCACAGCGCCATATACTTGGCAATTGTGGCATTTTTTTACATACTTCACACAATCTGCCTCCATGGTTAGCCAGAAGTACCCTTGATGGGTTATCTTTTTAGCGAGGACTGTTCCATTCATATGTGGCCCACGCACACCCTTATGAATGGCTTCCATGATTTTTTATGCCTTACCCTTATCAATGAATCTTATGTGTACTCCAACTTGCATCCTTTTGTACAACATCCTGTTATGGCTAATGAACTACTGAGATAACATCCTTAGTGACATTCTATCTTTTCTATCTGCTTCCTTTGGGAATTTTCCTAGCTCAAGATACAATTGAAAATTATAAAACTAAGGCTTCTCTGCTAGGACGATTGATATTATTATGATATCCTCATAGCAAGGAATTCGGGCCCATACTAAGATAAGAGGCTTCACTTCTGCTCGTTTGCCTCCTTCCCATATTGAAGCCAGGGTAGCCAATGCATTTACCATCTGATTCTCCTCTCAGGGTAAGTGTATAAATATATATTACATGAAGGACAATAGGATCATTGCTGAATAAACCAAATATAGCTTTAGCTTATCTTCCCTCACTTCCCATTCCTTAGCAATCTACTTTACTACTAGCATTAAATCCCTATACACTATCACCTCTTATGCCCCTACATTCCTGAGTGCTTCCAAATAAAAAATGCACGCTTCATATTCGGGGCATGGTTATTGGTGACCTTGAAGTCCATCCTTTTTTCCATCAGGATTACTTCTCCTTCTAGAGACTAAAATCATGCTAATGCCTACCCCTCTATTGTTCACTACTCCGTCAAAGTACATTTTCCAAGTCTGGATTTCTATTGCCCCTAGGTGTTCATCCAAAAATTCTAACTCCTATTCTTGTTCATCATCTACTGGATTTTAGGCCAAGAAGTCTGCCATGGCTCTTCCTTTTATCACTTTTTAGTAACATAGTCTATATCGAATTTAGTTAGTAGGACTAACCATCTGGCTAATTTTCATATTAGTGAAGGAGTCTGTTGGAGATATCTAAGGGGATCATGCTTAGAAACTGTTTGAATCCTATAGGACTAGAAGTAATGTCATAACCTCTTTGTTGCCCAAATCATAGCCAAACAAGTTCTTTCTACTAGACTATAATTGGTTTCATAGGGTAGAAGCTTCTTACTTAAATAATATACGACATGCTCAACTCTCCCCTCTCCTCTGACTTCTTAATGGATTGTGTTATTGTCCTCTAAATGTTCTTTCGTAGATTAACTGCTTCTCCCTCTTCATAATCAAAACTCCAGATATCAAGCACATTTACATGAGACTTAATGGCCTACTGCCTTAAATTTAGGTCTTTTGGTTCTAGTTTTGGTGGGGTAGGTATGAAATCAACAAAGGAATTAATAACTTATTCCTCTATTAGGTCCATGTTAATCATCAAGATACGAGAATTTGGTGGTGGTACATTTTGGTAATTGGGTAAAGGTTATTTTAGGTGTTTGATTTTCTAGTTTTTGGGTTGGTTATTTTTCCTGAACTGATAAAATCTTGAATCTCATATTTTAGGCAAGTATAACTTTCTGTATCATGCTCGATGTTCTGGTTGTACTTGAAGTATAGCTTTGGGTCGGCATTTAGGAAAGGAGGCCATTTAGTTAAGGGTTATAGAAGGTTATTCTCAATTAGCTTTTCCAGGACTTTAGAGAGGGGTCTTCTCGAATTAGAAAAACTTCAGGACTGCCTAACTGCATTGATTTGTACATTATTGCTTGACCAACTCCGCTGCCATATCCAAACCCTTCTTTGCTCATGCATATTCCACTGAAGAACTTCTTTTCTTATGCAAGGTCTGATTCTTTACGTACTTCAAATCTGTAAAAATCTTCAAAGTTTTAAATCCCTAAATCCCTCATCTTCTTGGAGAGTGGGAGTACATGTCCAGCCATGGCTATTACTAGTTGATCAGATTCCACATGTCATTGCTTCATCTATTCTAATTTTGCTCTCCACCTAACCAAATAATCTACAAAGGATTCATTGAACTTCCACTTCACATTCTGCAAGTCTCTTAGACAAGCCTCCATCTGAATATTAAGACTATATTACTTGATAAATGAAATGTATAGTTCCTCCCAATCAGTTTGAACACGGGATTCTAGAGCATAATACCATTTGATGGGTGCTCCTTCCAAAGACAATGGGAATTGCTTCATAATTTGTGCTTTAGTTAGTTCAACCATCTTCATTTGGGTCACATACTACTTTATATAGAGGTAGGGGTCCTCTGTGCTAGTGAACTTCTTTATGTCAGGAAACTTGAACTACTATGGCAAGGGATCATCATCCTTATCTAGGCTTAGCTCGAAATAGCTCATTGGGGCATCGATCCCTTTTTCCTTCATTATTAGTTGCATTTGAGCCATAGACTTGACAAGGTCCTTAGCCCAATCCAGCTTCTCCACATTTCCCAGGGCATCTTCGTTCTGATGGATAATAGGTTCTACCAACACTGTCTGTTGATCATATTCTACGTCTTGCCTCTCAAGAATCTCGGCATCTAAATCAAAAGGTCGAGGTTAAGGTGCTAGTGGTTGGGGTGCTGGTGGTTCCCCTTTAGATGTACCCATCATTTACCCTATAATTTCTCTCATAATTGCATTGGTTTGTTCAGCCATTTCAACTTTCAACTATTCCTTGAAGGCTTCAACATTAAATTCTACCATCTTAATCTCTCTACGGATTCTAAATAGGGTATTGGTGTCAGATCACTTCCAACTAGAAGACTATTATGGATCTTTATCTATAATCATTGAGCATTAGAAATATACATGGCGTGTATGCATAACATGCAAACCTAATGGTAAAAAGGAAAAGAAAAAAACATATATGCACGTATAACCAAAAAAGCTCTTAAACTGTATCTCCACCTTTATTTCTCCCACACACATGTTCAATGGCAAGTTCCTTGTCCTAGGATTTTTATTCTAGGTTTTAATTATCAATGGGGGATAATAAAACTAATGAATGCAAGATAACTCTCAAGTTGGTACAAACAAGTGGCACTTCCTCCAAATAATTCAATGTCCATTTTAAATGTGCCAGAATGATATCAAAGTCCCATCCAGTCATGATCCCTTTGAAATGGGCTAATAATAGGCATGAAAGGACTGTCTTGTCAAGGCTTATTTTGTAATGAGCTTGGAACTTATTCAGAGGATTACCATATGGCATAAAATACATGCATTTGGGAAAATCCTAGTGGAAATTGCTAAGTCATTACATGAGTTGAGTCTTGGGTAATAAGCTTCAGCACCCACAACTATATACATCCATTACATCTCCACACTTAAGGCTTTGTACGATGCAGATAGGTACATGCTATGAGTGACAATAATTAAATACCTCACCACCATGTTTAAATGAAATATAGGCAGCGAAGCAAAGATTATTGTTGGTTTATTTGGGACTTAGAGTGCATTGTGTGGAAACATGTAATTAATGCAAAATTTGCAAATTAAAATAAAGAAATAATCAAATATGATAAATTATAGAACACTTGGAATCAGTTTCTCTATCCTTAGTGGAGTCACCACTATAGGCGGTGGGGTTTAGTCGCCTGCCCAAGTGTTAGTGACCACGACATTGTGCAAGCTCGAGGCTCACTAAGAAATATATATTGGGCTTGGGGCCTAAAATGGAGATAGAGTCACCATGCAGATGAAAGCCAGGACACACTATACAATAACTAGATTCCATTGAGGTTCTTAGAAGCTGTCATCAAAGATCGGGTTTGCAAATTAGGTATAGGCTTTTGCAAATTATTTTCCCAGCATTCAATCACAAATAAATAAATAAAATAAATAAAAATAATTTACAACCATTCATTCCAAATAAAAAGGGGAAAGGGATTAAGGATTATAATTTTGTGGTGTAAATAAGCATAAAAATACAAAAAATAAACCATACATAACCAAAAATAAATTAATTAATTATGCAAATTAATACTTTAAAAAAAAGATAAATAAAGCAAACATCTAGTGATTAAAACTCACCAAATAATTCGTGCAACACATACAAGTTAATTATATACAACAATAATAATAATATTTACAAATCATCAACAAATAGTATGCACAAAAATAAATGATAATAAACTTATAAAATAGTCCACTAAATAATACAAAAAAAGAAAATAATATAGGAACAATATCGATTAACATAGGAATCATGCATATTCTTAAGAAATATAACAAATTAATCATAGAAATCATGTCAAACATGCAAAATACTAAATGAAAATAGAGCTACGAATAGGCAAGATTTTGTCAAAGGGGTGACACCTCTTCAAAGTGGCGCCACCTCCTGACTAGGAGACGACATCTTATCGCCTCCTCACAAAGAGGCGTTGCCTCATCAATAGAGGTAGGCACTACCTACATTTATTGAATCTTAAGAAATGTGATAATTAAGCACATAAATGAGAAATAGACACCAACATATAAGTACCAACAGTCAATATTCAACATCTCATGCAACCATGCTTCTCTATAACTTTAAATAAGTAATATGGTTCAAGAAAACACATAAAACAATAATAATACATCACTTATAATGAAGATAAAGAGTTCAAAACTTAGAAATGAGGGGACTCACTATCTTGGATGAGCTACTGGTCCTAACTAAGCCCTCAGAGCATGGTTGATGGAGGAGTGGCCTTGAATGTAAGGAGGTCCCCTCTTCTTCTCAAGAATCAAGTCCCTTCCCCTTATTATTTCCCCTTTCTTTCTTTTCTTTTATCTCTATCTCTTTTTGCTCTCTTTTTTCCAAACATTTTTCCTGATTCCCCCAATTTTTTTCAACAACCAGCCAACCTTTTTGCCAACCTCTCGCACTTTGCCCCCATATTCCCTTTTAAATCCCATTCTATTTTCTCCTTTTTTAAATTTCTAAAAACCCATTGTAACCCTCTCTCGTTGCCTTTATTCATTACCAAGGCTCTCTCCTACCTTTTTTCCTTTTCTTTTATGTAAAAAAATGACCAAATCTTAGAAAGTGGGCTTCCAACCACTACCATTAATGGCATTTAATGCTGCAGAGAGTGGGTATGAAGAGGTAGTGCCTTTTCAATGAGGTGTTGCCTCACCGATGCTTCAGGTGAAGACGCATCGCCTCTTTGTTAAGGTGATAGCCTCTTCACTTGGGCCAAGTCAGGACCTTAGGTCAAGAGGTGACGGGCTGGGCTCAAGCTTAGTGCTATGGGCTTACATATGGTATTTGTGGGCTTGGCTTTAGTGTTTGGGCTTGGCTTGGTGTTTTAGCTTTCAAAGTCAATTTTACAGAAGTCTTGGGCTCCCCTTGCATTCAAAACTCAAATTTTCTCATCATCGGACTTTTGTGGTGGGCCGATCAAACTGATACTGTCCACAGGAAGGTTATAATGGGGCTAGTAACACGCAAGGTGAATTTAATGGCCTTAAAAGTTTAATTTTAAAAGGGAATGGATGTGCTTTTTATGTTCATCGTTATATGTACTAACTTCAATTGGCACTTGTAACTATTGCCAAAAAATATGTCTAAGTTACTTTGCTCTTTTCTTTGGCCACTAACTTATTAAATATGGTTGGAGGTTCATGTAAAAGTCGAGATGCTCTTCAAGAAAAATAGGTTAGTATGATTTTGGAAGTAATAAAAAATGGTGAAATTTATACTAGGTGTAGGTTAAATCAAGAGACTTCTTTGAAAAGAGCAGGAGATACTCATTGGGTTTCACACTATAATTCATTACTTTAGTTGATTGATATATTTTATGCTATCATTGATTTGCTTGAAATTATGGAAGACAATGGGTTGACTTCAAAGCAGCGAGTTGAAGCATGTGTATTATTAAACTCTATACAATCATTTGACTTTGTCTTCAACTTACACTTAATGAAAAATATAGTAAGAGTAACTAATGATTTGTCTTAGTCTCTATAAAGGAAGGATCTAGATATTATAAATTTAATGGCATTAGTTGTAGTGTGCAAGCAACATTTACAAGCAATGAGAGATAATGGGTGGAATTCTTTGCTTAAAGAGGTTTCCTTATCTTATCAATAACATAATATTATTACTCCAAATATGGATGGCATGTTTGTTCCTCAAGGGAGATCAAGGGGTAAAAGTGCACAAATTACAAACTTTCTTCACTTTCAAGTTGAAACATTTTATCAAGTGACTGATATATAACTTTAAGAGCTTAATAATTTCTTCACAAAGGTAAACATTGAGTTATTACTTAGTGATGCGTGCTTTAGCCCTGGAGAGTCATTTATTGCTTTTAATAAGTAAAAATTGATCCAACTTGCTTGACTTTATCCAAGTGAATTTTCTTCAGTGGAGTTGATGGCACTTGATTATCAACTTGAGAACTATATAGTTGATGTGTGATCAGATAGTAGATTTTTAGAAATAAAAGGGATTAGTGATCTCTTTAAAAAATTAGTAGAGACTGTGAAGCATATTGTTTATCCATTGGTGTATCTACTTTTGGACTTAGCTTTGATTTTACTAGTTGCGACTGCAAGTGTGGAAAGGAATTTTTTAGCTATAACCATCATAAAGAACAGGCTATGCAATCATATATGAGATGATTAGTTGAATGATTGTATGGATACTTATAAAGAACAAGATGTGTTAGATAGCATAGACAATGAAAAGATCATACAACAATATTAGAATATGAAAACACATCAAGGAAAATTGTAGTATTGAAAAAAATCCTATGAGTATTTAATGTTAGTTTATATATATATATTGAATGTTAAGTGTATCATAAGCTATAAAATAAAGGTAAGCATTTCCTTATTCTTTTACTTCATTATTCATAATTGTCATAGAACAAAATCTCAAAATATGTGTATATATATACATATATATAATTTAATGATCATGTAGATAATATATTATAAAAAATAGAAAAGAATTTAGTTGTGCCACATGAATGTAAAAATAATAGATATACTAAAATAATTATATGTTTGAAATAACCCAATATTAGGCTTTAATGAATTCATTCAACTTGTGTAGAACCTATATTTTTATTCTATTATTCCTTACAATCTCATCAATATTATTAGTGGGTAGTGGAACTTGAAATTAAATTCTCCACAGTTCTCACAAGTCACAACTCAATGTGTGAAAAACCATTATGCCAGTGTAATGTCTTATTGTATTAATCTTTATACATCTAAAATTATAATTAATCCAAAAATCATAATTTACAAAATAATAGTTACATCTTAAAAATATGTTTTAATAATTTATCAATCTAACAACCTAACATATTATAATGGGATAAATACAAAAAATACCCAGTAGTTTAATATTTCTTCACCTTTGAACCTATGGTTTATTTTTGTGACATTTTAGTACCTTGTGCATACCAAATTCAGTAACATCATTAATTGTGATGATGCAGATGTTGACTAGGATATTCATATTAGCATTCATGTCAGCATGCCGTGGACATCCACATCAACACATTGACATCCATATCATTATAGTTAATGGTGTTAATGAATTTGGCCTATTTTTGCTAATGAAAAATATCAAAGGTGATTGAAATGTCACAAAAAAATATCATAGACCTATAAATGAAAAAGCACTAAACTATAGGGTCTTTTTGTACTTATCCTAAATTTTTTTATCATTAATTTTTTTTAAAAAAAATAATTTTTACATAATTTAGAGAGAACTATTTTTATTGTATAATTTATTAATGTTAAGATTACTTATTTTTTTATTATAAAAATTCAATATACCACCAATAAATGAGGTTGAAATTACTTATTTATTAGTTGATTTATTTTCACAAGACAAAAAAAATATAAATGCTCATATGTGAACGTGAAATATGTATGGATATATATATTTTGGTGAAAGGTCCAATTTGGAACCTGGGTTTTGTTCGGTAATTTCCATAAGTGCACGATTTGCAAAAAGTAGTAAAGAGTGAGTATGAGTATATTGATACCAAATAATAGCTCGAATTGCATTTCCACAGGCAAACAAAGTAGAATAATTAAAATGAAATAATAAATCAACTACCAAAAATAAAAAAAATAAACCTAAAATAATTCCTTTAAAATTCAATAATTAAAAACCTAGAGCCTGAATTTTCTTCACTATACTATTACTTGGATTATAGGATCTTTTCACAATTCAACTAGTTAACTCAGTCAAGGGTAAACCACTTAAATTATCTAAAGTCCCTTTCGAGTTCATCTAAGAATTCCAAAGTTAATTATAGCCTATTTTCATTGTCATGTTAATTAACTAAGGTTCATTAAGTTCCTTAGTGATTGATTACTCCCTAAAGGATTCTTCTACTTTCATGATCGAGGTTCCTAAGTTTTTCAAGTCTGTGAGCTGACAAATCATGCAACTTTCATTGTCTCTAATTTACCCAAAACAAGTATTTAATCAGGCCTAAAATCAAATACAATAACAACTAAAAGCAACCTATAAAATTGACTAAAAATTAATTTATTAAAAGGAAACAAGGATCTAAACAAGTAATAGACTAGTTACATAAATTCAAACCCTAAAAAGAGTTTAGCCACACATGGTTGTGGCAATGAACACAAACATAATAAAAAGCATTAATGATGAAGAAGAAGAAATAATGATTGTTGCTCTTGAATTTTGCACAACTCCTTCAATCTTCGTTAATTACTTATTTGTGTCTTTTAAAAGTGAATATAATGGAATTGGATGTCTCTGAATAGCTCTCTTGTATACCCTTTTATAAGCAAGGTCTTTTGGTAAACCTACTTGCACTTGAATTCTCAAAAAGGAAGTTTTCTCTATACAAGATCTAGTAATCAATTAAAAACTCCTAAATAACCCAAAATTAATAGGAAACTCAAATGAAGGTCCAACTTAAAAAAATGCCTAATTAAACTTAATTTCTTCCTAATTTACTAACTATTTATTCAAAATTCATTAAAATTCAATTAAAGGACATGTTTAAAATTACACTCAATAAATTCTGTCACACTAAAGCTTTGCTTGTCCTCAAGCAAAAATCAGATTTAAACATTTAAACACTAGCTCAACTACAACTAAAGAGTTACAATTTCGAAGATATGCAAGTCAACAACACCAAGATTGAAAAATGTGTACTAAAGAAGATAATTAGACAAAAGTACATCATATATGAACAATTTACTAATCATAACCCAAACATATAACTTATTTGAAATTGGATGAACATAACCTTAGGAGAAAAAAAAATTGGTTATGAATGTATTTTACACTTCATTTCATAATATTTTTTCTTTTATTTACTTTGATGAGTGTGTTTTATGCTCTATCTCATCCTTTTTATCTCTTAAATCCAATCTTCCCACTTTTAGTGATCTCTCATCATTCCTGTTTTACTAAATGTGGATATAGTTGTAGATGGTGGGGCACGTCCAAGATTTTAGCAACTGCAACACTGTTTGAGCTCAGGGTTATAAAAAATACACTACTATATCACAAAGACATAGTGTGGAGATGAGGAGTCGCTACCCAGGATAATAATTAGGACAATTCCAAGGTGGTGGTAACTCGATTCTTTAAAAGAGAGTTAGCACCATAACCAGGAGATTCTAGATATGGAATACTAACTTCTTTCAATCTTGTTCATTTAGAATTACCTTATCAATTACTAAATTAGTCCCCATTTATAGCCAATTTCATATAAACCCTAATTTAGCATACATCTAACTCCAAAGGCAACTAGTCATGAAATAGCACATAAATAATGCATTCACATAGATCGCAATGTCCCTAAATTTGTCTAATCTATATTAAAGTTAATTTAAGTGAGCTAAGTCTGCATTTTATTTACAAGTGAAATAAAGTTAAAGGTGGGCCTACATTTTAATTAATGAGCCTAAGTCTACTTATTTTAATTCTAAAAAGTGAGCCTAAATCTATTGATTTTATGGACAATTAATTTGAATTCAATTGGATGGATTGGTGGGCCTAATTTTAATTTAATTTAATTTAAATGAAATGATCATAAATCTATTTATTTTAAAGGAAATACTTTAATGGACTGAGTTAAGTCTAACAAATTTTAATTAAATTAAGGTGGGCCCAAGTTTAAATTAATCTAAATGGGCCTAAATTTTAAAGTTAATTAAACTTAAAAAAAAATTTTAAGCCTATTATTAATTAATGATCTAAAGCCAAACGTGGGCTTGGGGCCTAAAATGAAAAAAAAAAAAGGAAAACCCAAAAACATAAAAAAAAAAACAACAAAACAATTAAATACAAAGATCGAATAAGGAATTAAAATTATTTCTTCTAAAAAACCTAATTTGATTTCAGGCAACCTAAATTAACTAAACCCACCATTGATTTTAATTTAGGTTTTACCAAATAAACCTAATTACTAGTTAATTTTAATACAGAAAAGTAAATATTCACTATTCTCATTATTAGGGCTATTACAATTCCTACGTATAGAGAACGAAAAAATAATTAAATATATAGCCTAATAAAACCAAATAAATAAAAAATACAAAATAATGAAAAGTAAGAACCCTAAAATCTATGTGAAAATCATAACTAGATTAAATCCATGGACCTTCAAGGGCATTTTTTCCATTCAATCATATCTTCATGGCTTAGAGCATTCCTATTATCATCAATAAAGAAACAAAACAATAGAAAAAAATGATTATAATAAAAGAAAAGACTAAAGAAAAAGAGATAATAAAAAATTGAATAAAAATAAATAAAAAAAAACAAGAAAAGAAAAGGGATGAGGTTTGGTGCAATGCATGATTGATTTGCTCCTCAGAGTCTGATTGATTCACTGTTTGAATAAGTTAGTAGTTTTTTTTTTCTCAAGCTTAATTGTGTTCTTTAAGAAACTTAAGAACAATGCATAATTTTTTTTCCTTAAAAGTTTTCTGCTCTCTCTCTTTTTCCCCTATTTTTTATCAATAGCCTTCCCCCTTGTCTAAAGCATGGTCTACTTTTTTTTTAAAAAAAAATTCCTCCTAGTCTCAAGAGTCTCAGCTCCTAATAAATCATAATTGTTATTTTTAATTTTTTTTATAATGTAATCTAAATTCAAAACAAAACACCAAAAAAACACGTAAAAGAGGATAATTGAATTATTTATCAAAATTATTTATTTATTATTTTTTAACAAATTAAAAATTAAGTAAATGAATTTTTCTTAAAAAATAAAAACTCTACCGATGGGAATAATACAATTATGATTGGAATTGTATATTTCTGAACAAAATTACATATTTCAAATGGGAAATATGTAATTCTAATCGGTAATCTTTTTTTTGTAACTACAAAAAGACCCCTAAAAGAATAATTTTTTTTTCAATTAGGTCCCTAAAGAAAATATTACAATTAAGTCCTTAAAAAGATTGTAATTAATCCTTCAGATTGAAAAAAAATCAATATCTATAGACCTATTTGTAATAAATTTTCATCATTGGAGTCCTCTGCCGTATCCACACTCAACTATCCCAAAATTGGGTGCTTACAGTTGCCTGCCTTTGTCACTGTTTCCTTGAAAAATTACAACAAAGTGAATAAGCACACAATTTCAAAGCTAAGAGTAAAAAAACTTACCTATGTGCCATGACTATGCAAAATACTATGCAGTGTTGAATAAAATTTACGAAATAATAGAATTCCTATGGAATTTTTTAGTTGTGATGCTATCACTGTGATTAATGATTGACACTGTGTTCAGTGTAGTTTAAAAATAGGCTCTAGTCCCGATGGAACATATAGCATTATTGCTATCACTATGTTTAGTGAATAGTAATTAACACTACGTTCAATGCATTTTGAAAACAAGCTATAGTTTTGGTGGAACATATAGTGGTGATGCTATCACTATGTTCAGTGAATAACATTTGACACTATGTTTAGTGCATTTTGAAAATAAATTATAGTTTTGGTGGAACATATAGTGATGATGCTATCACAATGTTCATTGAATAGCAGTTAACACTATGTTAAGTGCATTTTCAAAATAAGCTATAGTTCTGGTGGAACATATAGTGGTGATGCTATCACTATGTTCAATTAATAACAGTTGACACTGTGTTTAATGCATTTTGAAAATAGAATAGTTCTGATGAAACATTTAGCAATGATACTATCACTGTGTTTAGTGAATAACAGTTGACACTGTGTTCAGTGCATTTTGAAAATAGACTATAGTTCTAACGGAACATATAGTGGTGATGCTATCACTGTGTTCAATGAATAGCAATTGACATGGTGTTCAATGTATTTTGAAAACAAGCTATAGTTTCGGTGGAACATATAGCGGTGATGCTATCATTATGTTTAGTGACTAGTGGTTGACACTATATTTATTGAATTTTGAAAATAGGTTATAGTTTCAATGGAACATATAACAATGATGCTATCACTATGTTCAATGAATAGCACTTGACACTACGTTCAATGGATTTTGCTATATTCCCTATGGGACGTTTAGCAAATGATTTTCATTAAATTCCCTATAAGACATCTAGTGATCATGATTTTCACTAAATTCCCTGTGGACATCTAGTGATGTGATTTTCACTATATTTTTAAAGGGATGTTTGGCAAAAATATGCTATTACTACTATGTAGTGTCTAGCTAATTGCACTATAGTTCCTATGGAATGTCTAGTAATTATGACTAAAAGTTTCGCTATATTTCTTATAGAATGTTTAGCAAAAATATACTATAACTAATGTGTAGTGTCTAGCAAATTATGACTTTGAAAATTTGAGTTATAGCTACCGTGTAGCATATAACTAAGTGATTTTGAAATTATGTTATAGCTACTGTGTAGCATATAAAAAGGTCAACATGAAATTCTAATTTTTTGTCTTATTAATCGATAGTATGAATTCTGATCATGCTTACTTATGTAATTTGCATCTTGATGGTACTATGCATTGTGATATTCATCGTATATGCATGTTTAATAAAAATTTAAAATTCAATTTTATTCATTCATTAGGGCAAAAATGAGTACATTCACTATATCACATGATACAACTCCTGTTATTAGCCAATCCTGAATTTTTTCTCTCTAATTTTTGCCTTATTATTCTTTTTTTCTTTCTTTTTCTCTTAATTTGTTCTTTCTCTTTATTTTTTTACTCTTTAGAAGTTATCATATGATATATGAATGTTCTTTTAATTTTCATTTGTGACCATGTTGAATGAATCTAATTAAATTGAATTTATGTCAAACAAGCATAAATGATCAATATCACAATGCATAGTACCATCAGGATGTACATTACATAAGTAAGCATGATCAAAATTCATATCATCGACCAATAAAACAAAAGTTCTAAAGAAACTAAAATGTTATTCAAAGAAAACAATAAGAAATTTTTTTCTATTTTAAATGCTAGGGATGCTAAGTCTCATGGTGGTTGTCCTTCTGGTGGTAGTAGTTCTATTGACCTTAGTAATAATCAATCTTAATTTTTGATCTTAACAAAATTCATTTTGAGCATTTAATTTATTTTTTTAAGTGTGTATAAGTTTAGACTCTATTGGAAGTTAAAATAACGTATGAATATCTTGGGCTAATTCAACCTCTAAGATTTAACTAGGCTTTTGACATCCTTAGAGCTTTATAATAAGAAAGTTATTTTCTTCATATTTGAAGTAAATATTTTAAGCTTTCTGAATTGGGCTTACTTTCAAAATCCTATTTCATTTGGGTATGCAAATATTGAGTTAAAATCAACATATGCAGCTGCCATTTTAGATTGCACAACTCTTAGTTTCATAGACATATCATGAGCTACAGAAGCCCAATTAAGGTGATTTAAAATGATATAGGAAGCTAAGTCCATTATCTAAATATTTAATGTAGAAAATATGAAAAATTCAAAGGTCTACAATATAAAGTTACGGTTTCAACTTGTATAACAATTGTCTAATAGTAGTCTACATTTTGGATTGCATAACTCTTAGTATTTTGGACATATCTTGAGCTACAGAAGTTCAATTGAGGTGATTTAAAATGATATGGAAAGCTAAGTCAAATATATACAACTTATATAAATAAAGTATGGGTAAATCCAATATAAAATCACAGCTTCAACTTGTCCATAGTTGTTTAACAGTAGTCTACATTTTAAATTGCACATATCTTAGTATTTTGGACATATCTTGAGCTACAGAAGTCCACTTGAGGTTATTAAAAATGATATGGAAATCTAAGACAAATATATACAAATTTTATGAAGAAACTATAGGCAAATACAAACGTATCCAATATAAAATTATGGATTCAACTTGTGTACAGTTGTTTGATAGTAACCTACATTTTAGATTGCACATCTCTTAGTATTTTAGACATATCTTGAGCTACAAAAGTCCAATAGATGTTACTAAAAATGATATGGAGAGATAATCAAATATATACAACTTTTATAAGAAAATTATGGTCAAATCCAACTGTCTCCAATATAAAATCATGGTTTCAACTTGTACACAGCTATTTGATAGTAGTTTACATTTTAAATTGCACATTTATTGGTATTTTGGACATATCTTGAGCTACATAAGTCCAATTGAGGTATTCAAAATGATATGAAAAGCTGAGTCAAATATCTATAACTTTTCTGAAGAAAGTGTGGGCAAATTTTAACGTGTCTAATAGAAAATCACATCTTCAACTCGTGCATAGTTATGTGATAGTAGTTTGTATCTTAGATTGCATAGCTATTAGTATTTTAGACAGATCTTGAGCTACAAAAGTCTAATTAAGGTGATTCAAAATCGTATTGGAATTTAAGTCAAATATCTACAATTTCTATGGAGAAAGTGTAGGAAAATACTAATTTCTTTAGTAGCCAATCACGATTTCAAGCTATGCAGAGTAGTCTAATAGCATTACTTTTAATAATTCAAAATTATAAATGTTCAATTCAAAATATAGATGTTGGACCCATTATTTACACCTCCAACACCTATATTTTTTAGTTTTTATCTATATAAATACCTTTAGAGCTAAACAGAAAATAAGACATTTTTTTCTTATTGTTATTCTTTATCTTATTATTTATTAAAGCTCTCAAGCTCTCAAATATTCACTCTTTGTTTATAACTCTTATGAGAGTTGGTTGTGTGTTAAAAATAGAATTTCTCTTTATCTTAAATCATGAGATATATCAGTAGGGAAGTGAGATTTATTTCTAAATGAATTAGGTTAAGTGTTGTGCATTGAAACACTTGGG
Organism: Mallotus nudiflorus; assembly: GCA_947683625.1. Taxonomy (NCBI): domain Eukaryota; kingdom Viridiplantae; phylum Streptophyta; class Magnoliopsida; order Malpighiales; family Euphorbiaceae; genus Mallotus; species Mallotus nudiflorus. The sequence goes on along the minus strand of CANTUR010000111.1, from coordinate 138,325 downwards.
ATTTGGTTTTTTAAGTGAGCCTTGAAAACGCATGTTGTAAGGTTGTAAAAGTGAGCCATAAAAACTTTTGTGTAATCTTAATCTTATGAATAAGATTGTAGGCGATTGAAAATACTAACTTCGGGATAAGTTAAGTGGAGATGTAGGATTGTTGCTGAATCCAAACTCATTAAATCATTGTGTTCTTTATTCTTTGTTCTCAACATTCTTTCAATTCTTGTAAAGAATTATTTTTAATTCCATTTTTTATTTAATAGCCCTATTCAACCCCCACCCCCTCTAAGGCTTTTTCAATTAATATAAGAGCTTGAATTCTAAGAACTTTATTACTAGAATACAATATCATGGGAAGTGAATCACAAAATATTTCTTCACTTAAACCATTCTCCGATGGTAGTGACTATCCTTATTGGAAGTTTAAAATGGAGCTATACATTGATTGTGATTCCATCAAACTTTGGGATATTGTCCTAAAAGGTTAGGAACCACCTATAATTACCATTATTCGTGTGGTAACTACTTTAGCAAGGAGTTAATAGAATAATTAGCAAAAGGAAGAAAATCATAAAAATAAAATGGTGATGATCACTCTAGTCTCTTTTATGAAAATGAAGAAGGAGGTAAGCTTCAACATTACATGTCGGCCAAGGAAATATGGAAGACCTTGGAAAATCATTATGAGGGCAATGTGCAAGTTATAAGTAAGAAGGTTTCAACTTCACATGTATGAATACAAACTTTTCAAGATGAAGCCTTATGAGTCAATCACAGAGATGACAAATTGACTCAACACTCTTATTATGATCCTCAAGAAACTTGAAAAGCATTTCTCCGATGAAGAAGTAAATAATAAGATTCTAAGAATCCAACTTAAGAAGGATTGGGAATCTTGAGTTATATAAATTGAGGAAGCTTAAAACCTCTTAACTCTCTCTACCGACGTACTTATTAGAAAGCTCTTAACACATGAGCTAATAATTAAGTAAAAAGGTGAAGAGCAAGAAGACAAGGAAGATAAGAAGAAGAGCATTACCTTAAAAGCTTTATAAAATGATAGTGAAAAATAAAATGTTGAAGGCTAAGTGATGAAGATGATGAAATTGCCATGCTCATTAAAAACTTCAAGAAGTTCTTGAAAAAGAAACATTCATCAAGAATAAGAGACTTCAATAAGAAGTATGAAGGAGAATGTAAAAAGAAAACCAAAGATGTTACTTGCTATAAATGCAAGAAACAAGATCACATCCAAAGTGAGTGTCCCAAACTCAAAAATAAGTGCAAAGGAACAAAAGAGAAAATGAGAGCTTATAAGGCAACTTAGGATGACTCCTCCAAATTAGAAACAGAAGAGGAAAAATAAGAAGTAGCCAACCTTTGTTTCATGGCTCTTAAAAGTGAAAAATAGGTACCATCTATGTCTAATTATTCTTTTGATGATGATGATGATATTGAAAGCTCTATGGTAAGCAAAACTCTTGCTTAAATGCAAAAACTTATTATCTAAGAAGAAGCATTATATACATGAGTTATCTAGCCTAACCAAGGAATTCAAAAAATTGAAAAATGAATTTTCTAATCTAGTTAAATCAAATGATAAATTATCTAATGATTTGAAAACTTAAAATTCCTTGGAAGATCAACTTAAGAAAGCAAATAATGATAATTAAAAGCTTTATAAGGAAGTCTTAAATTTGAAAATTTCAATTAAGAAACTCATGAAGGGAAAAGAATCTTTGAATAGCATTCTTGGCTCTAAATAATTCCTTAGAGATATACTTGGAATTGGATATACCAATGGAATAGCTTCCTCATCATCATCATATATTAATTTTGTTAAAGCCTTAAATAATTTTGCTCCTTCTACCTCAAAACATAATGAGACTCAAGCTTTCAAAGCTAAAAGATCTTATATGTCAAACACTCAGAGAAAGTCTCGTAAGACTCAACCTTATATAACACAAAGAGGTAAGCATCATTTTAGGAAAACACAACCTAAACATGCTTACATATACACTAGACACAATACTCATAAGCATGTTGCATAACATAATGCACCTAGGTATATAATGCACCTAGATATATGACAAATACACATTATCATTACCAATGCATGTCTCACATTATGACTCGAAAGAACTTTAAAAGACACATACTACAACATCAACAAAGGCATGCTTCACAAATTAGGGATGCATATCCTCCTAGGATAAATAATTTTGCAAATATTGAATGCTCATATTGCATGATCAAGGGACATACCAATAATGTGTGCTTCTATAAAAGACTGCACATGAACTTGCTTCCTATGAACTATCTTGAAACTAACTAACCTAGACTAGGAAAGGTTTGGGCTCAAAAGAATGTTTAAATTATTTTATGTAGGTGTGCTAGAAGTCCACAAGATTAAAAAACAAATGGTACCTTGATAGTGGATGCTCAAGGCACATGATAGGAGATAAGGAGCAATTAAACAAGTTTAATGCTAAGGATGGAGGACATGTTACTTTTGGGGATAATGTAAAAGGAAAGATTATTGGCATTAGAGAATAGTAATCCTCAATCCTTAACTATACACTATGTGTTGCTTGTTAATGGTCTTAAACATAACTTGCTTAGTATAAGTCAATTGTGTGATATGGGAAATAAGGTCACTTTATATCCTAAGAATTTCTTTGTTAGTAGTCTTGATGAAGACATTAATTTTTAGTGGTGAAAGAGTTTATAATGTTTATGTCATTTATTTGAATAAGATTGATAATAAAGATATTAAATGCTTGATGTCAATTTTCCATGACACATGGATATGGCATAAAATGTTAGGACATGCAAATTTTGAGTTTTTGAATGATCTTTGTAAACATGAACTTGTAATTGGTTTACCTAAACTTGAATTCACTAAGAATAAACCTTAGGATGGTTGCCAAAAGGGAAAACAATCCAAGTCCTCATTTAATGTGAAAAATGTAGTGTCCACTTCTAGGCCACTTGAACTTATACATATGGATTTGTTTAGACCAACTAGAGTTGCTAATCTTGGTGGTATGCACTATGTATAAGAATGATGCATTTAAAGCTTTTAAAAAGTTTACAAAAATAGTTCAAAAAGAAAAAGGCTTTTGTATTTCTTTTATTAAAAGTGATCATGGAACTGAGTTTGAAAAAAAAAATTCAAGTTTGAAAAAAAAAATTCAAAACCTTTTGTGATGAAAATGGTATTTCACATACATTCTCTTCTCCTAGAACTCCTCAACAAAATGGGGCAGTTGAAAGGAAAATAGAACACTTGTGGAAATGGCTAGAATAATGCTTGAAGAGTATAATTTTCCTCTATACTTTTGGGCAGAAGTTGTTAGCATATCTTACTACATTTTAAATAGAGTTTTTAAAAGACCAATTTTGAATAAAACTTCTTATGAGCTATAGAACAATAGAAAATCCAAAATCTTATATCTAAGAGTATTTGGAAGTAACAACTTTATATTAAACACCAAGGATAATGCTGGAAAATTTTGATTCCAAAACTGATGAAGGAATTTTCCTAGGCTATTCTATTTCTAGTAAAGCATATGGAGTTGTTAATAAAATAATTCTAGTAGTTGAAGAGTCAATGCATGTTGTATTTGATAAATCAAACTCACTTGATCCTAGAAAGGATATTTTTAGTGTTGATGATCTTATAGGTAATTATGAAATTATGGAAACTCAATAAGAAAATGCTAGTAAGCCTTTAGAACTTAAAAGTCCAAGCAAGGAGGACAATGAGGAAATGTCTCAACCTACCTTAAAGGATGAACTTCCAAAGGATAGGCAATTCAAGAAAGATCATCCTCAAGACCTCATTATCAGTTACATGATAAAAGGGGTAACTACTAGATCTCAATTACAGTCTATTGTTAATTTAACCTTCATTTCTAAAATTGAAACCAAAAATATTCATGATGCTTTATGTAATGAATTTTGGGTCTATGTTGTGCAAGAAGAGTTAAATCAATTTGGGAGAAATAAGGTTTGGACCTTAATTCCTAGACCATAACATCATCCCATTATAGGTGCCAAATGGGTGTTTAGAAATAAAATAAATGAATAAAGTGTCATAACTAGGAATAAAGATAGACTAGTAGCTAAAGGTTATAATTATAAGGAAGGCATTTATTATTATGAAACCTATGTCGCCATTGTAAGGTTGATAATTGCATTTTACTATTAAAAATTACACTCTTTAGTCTCTTTTTAATTTAATAACATTTCATTTAAGTTGTATAATTTTTCCATTTTCTACATAATAATTAATAAATTTAGCATTTAGAAAATATTAGGACATTTAAATAAAATATATAGATATAATCATGCATTAATTAAATAAATCAAGAGTCTTATATTTTCTATCTAATTTATATATTATTCTCAATAACTTTTTATTTTAGTTGTAGGAAATTAAAATATCAGGTATGAAATGTTGAAAAAGAGTCAAAATCAAGAAACTCAAAGAATAGAACATGGGCATGCAAAACTCAAGCTTGAAGAGTGCATGACCATGCAATGTCATGCATGGTCGTGCCATTCATGGGCATGCAAGATACATGGCTATGCAAGGCATGACACGACCATGTTATCTTTGCAATACACAATGAAATGGTCATGCTCATGGACACATGGCCGTGACATACTTTCCCCATACTTGTGCACGGTCGTGCACAAGGTAGCATGGTCGTGCCATGCTCTTCACACAAATGTGCATAGTTGTGCAAGTCTAATTTTGGTTATGCACGACCATGCTTGTACATTTAAGGAATTTCCATGTTGAAGTATGCATCATGTGCAACCTTAATTCTAAGGATATAAAAGCATCTTAAACTTGCAGAGCAGCCAATAAAGGAGGAGAATAGAAAATAATAGAAAGAGCAAAATAGAGAAAAATAAAGAGAAAAGTACATAGAGATAGAGAGTGAAACTCATTCATTTGCATCGGAGTACAAGTAGACAACAAATAGATCAGCAACGGGAGCTACATTGATAAGAAATTAGGAGTTCACTCTTTTCTTATGTTATATTTTTATTATATCAATTGTATCTATTTGTTGTTTTCTTGTTCTCTGTATAAATATGTTAGCTTAATCTCATTTTGTACTAGAGTTATCTGAGTAACTTGGAGATGTATTGAACTCATATTTCTTTTTAAATATATTCTCAATTAATGTCATGTTTATGGTTTTTATTTTTATACTTCATGAATTATTCAATGATTTTAGCTAGTATATTGAGATCGAGAGGTAATTTATACTTACATTTATAATATTTATGTTGAATCATCCTACACTAAGAGTATTAAGACCGAGAGGATATTTACACTTAGGGATCTAGAATAAAAACTATTGAATCTTAATTTGAGTAGAGATACCGATTAAGAGTTAATATTGCATTTTTACCTTTAGAGTTGAAGTTTGTTATAGATCTATTGAATAGAGTTCTGTGAGGTGAGAGTCTCGTTATTTAACTCAATATTTGAAATAACAATCTCACCTTATAAATTCTTGAGAGAGATTTATGATAATTGCAGCAGTAGCATCTTAAACATGACTATGAGAGAGATTATATGAATTACATTTTGAGTTAATACTGATCCAGGTGAAAAGACAAACTCTAGTACATAGTTTACACTATTCATTCACCACAACATTAAATTAGTTTTAAATTTTAATTGTATTACAACACGAAAACATAAAAATTGATCCGTTTAGACAAGCAAGTAAATTAAATGAACTAGTACTTATCGTCTTCCCTGTATGATCAATATCTGGATTTACAATCCTATTCTATAACTTAACCCGTATACTTGCAGATTCACATCAAAGATTAGAAGCTATTAGAATGCTACTTGCATTTGCATCATTCATGGATTTCAAACTTTATCAAATGGATGTTAAAAGTGCATTTTTAAATGGTTTTATTAAAGGAGAGGTGTATGTTGAACAACCTCCCAGTTTTGAAAGCTTTAATTTTCCAAATCATGTATTTAAACTTTCTAAAGCATTATATGAATTGAAACAAGCTCCTAGAGCTTGGTATGAAAGATTGAGCAACTTCTTAGAGAAAGGTTTCTCTAAAGAAAAAATTGATTCAACTCTTTTCATAAAGAAATCCAAGCATGATTTATTAATTGTTCAAATATATGTTGATGACATTATATTTGGTGCTACTAACCATTACTTGTGTGAGGAATTCACTAATTTAATACAAGGAGAATTTGAGATGAGTATGATAGGTAAACTTAAATTCTTTCTTGGACTACAAATCAAGCAATACAAAATAGGATTTTCATCAATCAAACCAAGCATACAAGAGACATTCTCAAGAAGTTTAGCATGGATGGAGCTAAGATAAGTAAAACTCCAATCATCACCATAACCAAACTTAAGAAAGATGAGAATGAAAAATCGGTTGATGAAAGCGATTTAGAGGTATGATCATATCCCTTCTTACTTTAACTGCTAGTAGACTCGTTATTATGTTTGCTACTTGCTTATGTGCTAGATTTCAATCTAGTCCAAGAGAGTCTCATTTGAATGCTATTAAAAGAATTTTCAAATAGCTTTATTGTACAATGCATTTGGGACTTTGGTATCCTAGGAGTTTAAACTTTAACTTGATTAGTTATTCAGATGTAGACTTTATCAATAGTTTACTAAATAGAAAAAGCACTTCTGGATCTTGTCAATTTTTAGGACAATGTTTAGTTTCTTGGTTTAGTTAGAAATAAGTTTCAGTTGCCTTGTCCATTAATGAAGCTGAATATATTGCAGTAAGTCTTTGTTTTTCACAAGTTTTATGGCAAAAACTATAGTTGTTAGACTATGGTGTAAAACTTGATCACATTCTAATCAAATGTGATAATACAAGTGCTATCAACCTTAGCAAAAATCCCATTCATCATTCTAGAACTAAGCATATAGACATTATACATCATTTCTTGCATGATCATGTTTAAATTGGTGATATCTTACTTGAATTTGTTGATACAAATAATCAACATGCAGATATCTTCACCAAACTTCTCAATGAAGAGAGATTAAATTTCATTAAGCATGAACTTGGCATGGTTAATGGTTCTAGTTTATCTTGATTTTATGTTTAATTGATGGTTGGACTATTTTCATATGAAATCATGTTGTGCTTATTAATTACTTTGATTGATAAATATTTTGATTTTGATCTTAAAATTTTTTTTATAGTCTTTAGTTTATATTTGGTTTATCTTTTTAAATTTCCTTTTGCATTTTGCCAAAGGAGGAGAAATAATTTGAGTTTGCATATGTACCTAGTTAACTTTTTTTAATATGTGTACTTTTTTTTTAATTTTAAAACTCCCTTAAAAAATGTGTTTATATTAGTGACATTATATTTTTTTTTGATATAAGGGAGAAATTTTGTATAAATTTTTTCATGCATATTAACATTATAAGTATAGCTAATTTTATCGTACATCATATGTGACAAAAGGCCTTGTTTTGCTTACTTTGTTTATGTATGACATAGATTTTATAAAGATTTTTTGTATCTTTGTTTTCATTATCTCTTTTCTCTTTATATCTCTCTCTTTTCTTTTTACTTTTATCAAAGGGGGAGAAATATATTTGAGTTTGTTTTTTGTTACTTTACATGTGTATAATAATTTTTTATTGTGTTTATACATCCATAATTCATGTATAATTTCTTCTTAGGAATTGATTTGATCTTTGATAAGGTATGAATATTTTGACAAAGATTTGATGTATCTTTGCTTTGTTCATATAGGAATTTTGGTCCCTTTAGGTTCATTTCCCTTTATATCTCTCTCTTGTCCTTTTGCCTTTGTACAATGAGAGGAAAATATGTTATGGATAATTTATGTTTATTTTTTTATGCTAAGTGCTACATGATTGATTAGCTAGCTAAGCTTTACATGATCTTATGATAGTTAAGCTTGTCTAGCATCAATATTATTATTATATGTACTATTGTTGTGATGCATTTTAATGGCACTATATGTATATATGTATGAAATTATTTCCTCACATTGCCTAATATTTATTTAAATGATCATTGTAAGCACCAAATTTTGGCATGCAATTGTGCACAATTGCGATGTAAGCCTTTATGATGAAATTCATTCAAAAATTGAACTTAGTTGTCAATTTTCTGGACTTTAGGGACTAAATTACAACATTTTTTTAGGATTTGATTTCAAAGAAGTCAATTTTTTAGGGGTCTTTTGGTAATTAAAAGTTAAAAAAAAAATTTAGGGTCAGCATTGTGTAATGTCGACCGGTATTGTGTAATGTCGTTCAGCGTTAGACAATACCGACGCGTAAAAGTCCCATTTTTTGATTTTTTGTTTTTTTATTGATTTTTTCAGTGTTTTAATTGGTTGAAAATTCAATTTTATCTTTATTATTATCTGATAAGGTTTTTAAATACGCAAGTTTTTTTTGAAATAAAAAGCAAATGCTATCATCAGATGAGTCTGTTCCTCCAAAAGAGGAAGTTAGTATACAGGTAGACTCTGTATTTAAAAGCAGGGTTTGCATGCGTGCGTGGAAAAAAAAATTTAGACTGACACAGAAAGATAAAAGCAGAGACTCACACACAAACCCTAAAAACTTAGACACCACTGAGAATGCCTTGGGCACTAAAAACTAATATTTTTTGTCAAAGCTCTTTTTTTATACGGTTCTTTCAACAAGAACGGTCCAACATTGTTTTTTAATCCGAGTCTAGAATCAACAACAATTCAATTTCAATGGTGAAAATCCCAGTCCGAGGGGCTAGAAAGGGCATTTGCACAGCATTTTAAATCATCAATATTATTTTCTATTTCATTTTTTTCATTTCTTTTATGATTTTTATTTTATTTCATTATTGTTTTGATTATTCAATTTCATTACTAATCTAATTGTTTCTTTTTTTGTTTTTTTTTATGTTTGACTATGGATTAAGGAGGATACTACTTGTGTTTAAATGAATAGAAGATCCATAGAATGCTATGGAATAATCTATACTCTTTTTTAGTAGATATTAAGGTTTTAATTTTCATTTTGCCTTTATGTGTTCTGTGTAGTTATTTTAACTCATGGATGTATAATTATTTTAATTTTTGTACATAGTTTGTAATAGCTTCAATAGTGGGAATAGTAAAAGATTTAATTTTCTACAATTAAAATCAATTAGTAATTAGGTTTAATTAGGTAAAAATCAATTAAAATCAATGATGGCAATAGCTAAATTTAGGGTTTACATGTAATTAATTTAAGGTTTCTAGAAAATCACTATAATGTTTGTTTGATCCATTATTTGTGTTGTATTTGTTTTGGGCTTTTTTTTAATGTTTTTTTTCCTTTTGGGCCCCAAGCCCACGCTTAGGTTTAACCCACTTAATAAATAGGCTTAAAAATGATTTATGGTTTTTTAATAATTAAAATTAATTTAGGCCCATTAGCTTAATTAAATTTTAGGCCCACTTAGTTAATTAAAACTTGTTTAGACTTAGCTCAGTCCACTTAATTTCATTTCTTTTAAAATAAATAGACCTAGGCCCATATTTCACTTAAAATAAAACCAAGTTAGACTTAGGCCCACTAATTTAACTTTCTTTTAAAATTGAATAGACTTAAGCCCATTTCTTAGACAGACTAGAATAAATAGATCTAGGCTCACTAATTAATAAAAATGTAGGCCCACCTTTAGTCCATTTCTCACTTGTAAATAAAATGTAAATCTAGCTAACTTTTTAATAAGATTAACATAGTTTAGACCTAGGGACAATGCGATCTTGAGTGCATTTTTTATGTGTAATTTTATTAACTAGATGCCTAGGGTTAGATGGATATTAAATAAGGATTTAATAAAATTGCATGTAGTTAGAGGATGAAATGATCATTTATAAAATTATTCTAAATGAACATGAGACTAAGATAAGTTAGTATTCCGTATCCAGAATCTCCTGGTTATGGTGCTAGCTTTCTTTTAGGAAATCAAGTACCACCTTTTTTATTTGTCCCAGTTATTACCCTAGGTGGTAACTCCTCATCTCCATGCCATGTCATTGTGAAAGTGGTTAGTGTGTTCTCTAGAGCCTTAAGCTCAAATAGTGTTGCGGTTGCTAAAATCTTGGACATGTACTAAACCCCGCTGTCTACAATCATGTTATTATATTTTATGTCTTTAATACATTTATCATAAGAATGCCATGTTTCTATCCCTCTTGCTATATTTTATGTTGTTTTTATTTTTCTGTCAAAGGAAATAATCTATAAATTTATATTTCTTATCATTTCCATATTCGTAGGGGGAGAAATAAAGAAATATGTATTTTTTCATTTGGCATCATTATTATCATAACTATTATCACACACTTTACTTTGTATTTTGTTTATCAAACTTAAAATAAGTTTGTCAAAATCCAAAAGGGGAGATTTTTTACCTTAGCAATAATGAATCTTAATTTTTGATAATAACAAACTTAATTTTGAGCATATCTTACGCTAAACAAGTCTAATTAAACAAGTCCAATTAAGGTGATTTAAAATGATATGGAAAGCTAATCAAATATCTAAAACTTTTTATAAAGAAAGTGTGGGCAAATCAAAATGTCTCCAATATAAAATCATAGTTTCAACTTGTGCACAGCTGTATGATAGTATTCTACATTTTAGATTGCATAGCTCTTAGTATTTAAAAAATATCTTAAGCTAAGTCCAATTGAGGTGATTCAAAATGGTATGGAAAGCTTAGTCAAATATCTAAAACTTTTTATAAGAAAATGTGCTCAAATTTGAATGTCTTCAATAGAAAATCATGGCTTCAACTCGTGAATAGTTGTCTAACAGTAGTATGCATCTTAGATTGTATAGCTATTAGCATTTTTGACATATCTTGAGCTACAAAACTCCAATTAAGGTGATTCAAATTGATATGGAAAGCTAAGTACAAAATCTACAACTTTTATTAATAAAGTGTGGGCAAATTTGAATGTCTTCAATAGCTAATAATGGTTTTAATCTATACACAATAGTTTGACAACATTACTTTTAATAATTCAAAATTATAAATGTTGGATAAAAAATATAGACATTAGACATATTATTTGCACCTCCAAAAGCTATATTTTTTAGTGTTTATCTATAGAAAAACCCCTAGAGCTGAATGAAAGACAAGACATTTTTTTGCTTATTATTATTCTCTATCTTAACATTCATTAAAGTTCTCAAATTTTCAAATATTCACTCTTTGTTTATAACTCTTGTGAGAGTTAGTTATGTGTTAGAAATAAAATTTTTCTTCATCTTAAATCTTAGGATATATTAGTAGGAAATTGATATTTATTTCTAAAGGAATTAGTTTAAGTGTTGTCCATTGAAACACTTGGGATTTGATTTTTGAGTGAGCCTTAAAAACTCATGTTGTAAGGTTGTAAAGTGAGCCATAAAACTCTTGTGTAATCTCAATCTTGTGAATAAGATTATGGGTGATTAAAAATCTTAACTTAGGGATAAGTTAGGTGGAGATGGAGGATTATTGTTGAATCTGAACTCTTTAAATCATTGTGTTCTTCATTCTTCTTTCTCAGCATTCTGTCAATTCTTGCAAAGAATTATTTTTAATTCTAATTTTTATTTAATAGCCCTATTCACCCCCCTCTAGGGCTTTTTCAAATTCTTCAACAGCCATGGTTCCTATCCTTTAACAACATGCTTCATCACTTCATCTTTGTTGTCTTGCACCATGTTCTCAATGATTTGTTCTTTAAAGATCTCAATCCCATGAACATCCATACCTGGCATATTGATAGGCTCCTCTAAATCCAAGTAGAACTTCCCTTCTCCTTTTTTTTTTTTGATAAAGCTTTCACTTTCTTTCCATCCTTTCATTCTATAAGTTTCTTTCTTGGAAAGTAGCTTCTCATCATCGAACTCATCACCCCATCCTCTAGGCATAATTTACTCAATGGGTATATTGAATGAAGGTGGTTTAGTATAAAACACCTTCTAGTCAAACTTGCATGAGGGTTGTTCTAACAAATCCTCAATTATTTCCATATATTTAGGTATATAAGGAGATTTCTCATTAGTCTTGAGGTTTATGTTCTTAAAGGAGTTTGGCACTTCTTCCTTACTAACTCCTGAGTTGATTATCAAGGTGGTTAGAGGTGAAACATTTTAGTAATTTAGGAAAGGATTATTCGTGGTGCTTGGGTTTTCAGGGGTTTGTGATTTTTCCAAAGACTATGAAGTTTTGGATTTCACGTTTAAAGTGGGTACAAGTTTTTATGGACTGACCAATAACTTAGTGGAATTTACAATAATTGTTCTGGTCATATCCTGGGACATTTGGATTTGGTGGTTTGGAAAATATTAAAGGTTGAAGCAAGCCTTTTTATATTAAGAAATCTAGGTCTTTTGATAAGGGTTGGTTAAAATTTGAGAATCTCCTTGGTTGTTGAACATTATGCACTTCCACAACCCATATAGTGCTTCCTTACTGTATGCCCCTAGTTAGGTAGTTTCTTGCTCTAATGGTTCTATAGCTTTTCTTCTTTTCATTCTCCATCTCCTCAGATTGCTATCCATCATCATAGATGTCTATAAAAGATTTAAGGTTCATCATTTGCAACATTTTAACCAAATTAGGAGACACATTATGGAAAATCATCCTAACTTGATCATTTTCAGCCAACTAATTTTTCATTAATACTACCTTATTCATGAATCTAGTAAGAAAATAAGAGAATGATTCATTTGGCATTTGTTTAGTCAATTCCATATCCTAAATGGACACTTTTAGCTTAGTGTTAGGGTCATACTATTTTAGGAAAGCAATACATAGTTCCCTCTAGTTAGCCCTAATAGTCTTTTCTAATCCATGATACCAATTCATAGGAATATCCTTCAAGGAAAGTACAAACAACTTTGTGACTATAGATAATGTAGTTTTGGTGGTGCTTATAGTTGTTTTATATTTGTTAAGATGAATCCTTAGATCCCTAGAACCACTAAACTTCTAAAGCTAAGGCATTTTGAATTTATCTGAAAGCTTATCTCAATCAATGCTCATCATGTCATCAAAATCAAATGAATAGCCCATGCCTTACCCTTTCATTAGCTCTTCCATCTTAGACATCTTTTAATTTAGTGCTTGCATCTGCTTGGATTCAATTTTTTAAACTAACTCTATTGACCTTAGCAATAATAAATCTTAATTTTAATCTTAAAAAACCTACTTTTAAGCATTTAATTTATTTGTTTAAGTGTGTATAAGTTAGGACTCCATTAGAAGTTAAAATGAAGTATAATTATGTTAGGTTAATTCGACCTTTGAGATTCAAGGAGGCTTTTGACATCATTAGAGCTTTATATTGAGAAATTTATCTTCTTCACATTCAAGTTAGACATCTAAAGCTTTTTTAATTAGGCTTGCTTGTCAAAATCTGAGTTCATTTGGGTATGCAAATATTAAGTCAAAATCAACGTATGTAGCTACCATTTTAGATTGTATAGTTCTTACTATTTTGGACATATCTTAAGTTATAGAAGTCCAATTGAAGTGATTCAAAATGTTATAGAGATTCGAGTAAAAAATCTATAACTTTTATGAAGAACGTGTAGAAACATTTGAACATCTTCAGTAGCCAATCACGGTTTCAATCAATGTATAGTTGTCTAACAACATCACTTTCAATAATTCAAAATTATAAACATTGGAATCAAGATATAGTTGTTGGATGCATTATTTGCACCTCCAATAGCTATATTTTTTAGTTTTTGTCTGTATAAACACCTATAGAGCTGAATGGAAGAAAAAGAAACTTATTTATCATTCATTCTTTCTTAAGCATTCAATTGAGCTCTAAAATTCTCTTAAATAATTCTTTATTTGTATAACTCTTGTGAGAGTTGATTGTATGTTAGAAATAGAATTTCTCTTCATCTTCAATCTTAGGATAGATTAGAAGGGAAGTGAGATTTATTTCTAAAGGAATTGGTTTAAGTGTTGTCCATTGAAACACTTAGGATTGGTTTTTGAGTGAGCCTTGAAAACTCAAGTTGCAAGGTTGTAAGAGTGAGCCATAAAATTCTTGTGCAATCTCATTCTTATGAATAAGATTATCGGTGATTGAAAATCCTAACTTGGAGATAAGTTAAGTGGAGACATAGGATTGTTTTTGAATTTGAACTCCTTAATTTTTTATGTTCTTCATTCTTCCTTCTCAACTTCCATTTAAGTCTTGCAAAGAATTCTTTTAATTTCTCATTTTTATTTAATATTTCTATTCACCATTTAGGACTCTTTTCAATTGGTATTAGAGCTTGAGTTCTAAGTACTTCATTCCTAGAATATAAGATCATAAGGAGTGAATCACAAAACATCTCTTCTTTTAGACCATTCCTTGATGGTATTGACTATCCACATTAGAAATTCAAAATGGAATTATATCTTAATTTTGATTCCATTAAACTATGGGACATTGTCCTAAAAGGTTGGGAACCACCTACAACTATCATTGATGGTGCGGTAGCTACTCTTGCAAAAAGCCAATAAAGTATTGATCAAAAGGAAGAAAATCATAAAAATAAAAAAGCTATGATTACTCTAGTCTCTTCAATGACAAGAGAAGGAGGCAAGCTTCAACATTGTATGTAAGCCAAAGAAATGTGGGAGACCTTAGAAAACCACTATAAAGGTAGCATTCAAGTAAGAAGCAATAAGGTTCAACTTCATATGTATGAATATGAACTCTTTAAAATAAAGCCTCATTAATCAATCATGGAGATGACAAACTATCTCAATCCTCTCCTCACAATCCTCAAGAAACTTGGAAAACATTTCTCTAAGGAAGAGGTAAACAACAAGATTGTAAGAATCCTACTTAAGAAAGATTGGGAATCTTATGTTACTTCAATTGAGGAAGCTCAAGACCTCTCCACTCTATCAATTGATGTGCTCATTGGTAAGCTCTTAACATATGAGCTCACTATCAAGTAAAGAGGTGAAGAATAAGAAGAGAAAGAAGAAAAGAAAAAGAGCATTGCTCTAAAAGCTCTTTAAGAAGATAGTAAATAGGAAAGCATCAAAGATTCTAATGATGAACATGGTGACATTTCCATGCTCACTGGGAATTTTAAGAAGTTTTTAAGAAAAAAAAAACCTTCTCATTAATAAGGGACTTTAACAAGAAGTTCAAAGGAGATGTGAAGAAGAAAACTAAGGAGGTTACTTGCTATGGATGTAAGAAAATGAGACATATTAGAAGTGAGTGTTCCAAATTCAAATTCAAGAACAAGGGAGAAAAAGATAAGAACAAGGCATTCAAAGCTACCTGGGATGATTCCTCTGAATTTGAAGAGGAAGAGGAACAACAAGAAGTGGCCAATCTTTGCTTCATGGCCCTTGAAAATGAAAATGAGGTACCCTATACTTCTTATTCTTCCTTTGATGATTGTGACAATTATTGTGATGATAATGATGAGAGCTCTATTATGAGCAAATTACTTATTAAATGAAAAATTTTATTATCTAAGAATAAACATTATAAGCATGAGTTAGGAAGCTTAAATAGCGAATTAGAAAATTAGAAAATTAATTTTGCTAAACTTGTTGAATCAAATGAAAAAATTGGTAGTAATGCAAAATCTTTTAATTCTTTAGAAGATCAACTTAAGAAAGCAAAAGATGAAAATTATAAGCTTTCTAAGGATGTCTTAGAATTAAATAATTCCATTTCTAAATTTAAAAGAGGAAAAGAAACTTTAGATAGTCTTCTTGACTCTCAAAAATTTAATGGAGATACCTAAAGAATTGGATATAAGAATGGAATGTCTTCATCATCTTTATCACATATTAATTTTATAAAAGCTTCACATGATTCCACTCCTTTAACCACTAAAGAAAATGAGACTTAAGCTTTCAAAGCTAAAAGATCTCATGTGTTAAATAGCAAGGGAAAGTCTCCTAAGATTCATCCTTCATTAGCATAAAGAGGTGAGGCTCAAACTAGAGCACCTCAACCTAAGCATACTTATATGTATATTACACACAATTATAATAGGTATGATACATAATACAATGCACATAAACATGTTACACAAAATTATCAAAATACACATCACTATTGCCAATGCATATCTCACTTAATGACATAAAACAATAGGAGATACACACAATAATAAAAGGCATATTGCACACACTAGGAAAGCATTTCATCCTAAGAGGAATAAATTTGAAAATATTGTATGTTCTTAATGTATGATTAAAGGACATACTAACAATGTGTGCTTCTATATAAGACTACATATAAATTTACTTCTTATGGATTATCTTCAAACTAACCAATCTAGACCAAGAAAGGTTTAGATCTAAAAGAACATTTAAATTATTTTTTAGATGTTCTTAATATCTACAAGAACAAAAAGCAAGTGGTATCTCGATAGTGGATGTTCAAGGCACATGACTGGAGACAGAGTAATTCAATAAACTTAATGCTAAGGATGGAGGACACATTACTTTTAAAGATAATGCAAAAGGAAAAATTATTGGCATTGGAGAAATAGGTAATCCTTAATCCTTATCTCTACATCATTTGTTATTTGTTAATAATCATAAACATAATTTGCTTAGTATAAGTCAATTATGTGACATGGGAAATAAAGTAACTTTCTATCCTAAAAATTGCTTTTTTAGTAGTCTTGATGAAAATAAAGTTATTTTTAGTGGTGAAAAAGTAGACAATGTTTATGTCATTGATTTGAATAAAATTGATAACAAAGAAATAAAATTTTTAATGTCTATCTTCCATAACACATGGACATGGAAAAGAAGGTTAAGACATGCAAATTTTGAGCTTTTGAATGATCTTTATAAATGTGAACTTATGATTGGTTTACCTAAGCTTGAATTCACTAAGGATAAACCTTGTGATGATTGCCAAAAAGGAAAACAATCCAAGTCCTTATTTAAGCTAAAAATGTAGTGTCCACCTTTAGGCCACTTGAACTTATACATTTTGATTTATTTGGACTAACTAGAATTTCTAGTCTCGGTGGAATGCACTATGCATATGTATTGGTTGGTGATTACTTGATATTTACTTAGGTATGTTTTCTTGCTTATAAGAATGATCCTTTTAAAGCTTTTGAAAATTATGCTAAAAGAGTTAAAAAGGAAAAAAGGGTTTAGTATTTCATTTATTAGAAGTGATCATGGAATCGAATTTGAAAATGAATTTTTCAAAAACTATTATAATGAAAATGAAATTTCTCATACATTTTCATCTCCTAAAACTCCTCAACAAAAAAGGGTAGTTGAAAGGAAAAATAGAACCTTTGTGGAAATGGCTAGAACAATGCTTCATGATTATAATTTGCCTTTATACTTTTGGGCAGAAGTCGTTAACACATCTTGTTATATTTCAAATCTAGTTTTTAAAAGACCAATTTTAAATAAAATATCTTATGAGCTATAGAACAATATAAAACCTAAAATCTTATATCTAAGAGTATTTGGATGCAAGTGCTTTATATTGAACACCAAGGACAATCTTAGGAAATTTGATTCTAAATCCAATGAAGGAATTTTCCTAGGCTATTCTATTTCTAGTAAAGCATATAGGGTCTTTAATAAGATAATTCTAATAGTTAAAGAGTCAATGCATGTGGTATTTAATGAATCAAACTCACTTGATCCTAGAAAGGATGTTTGTAGTAGTGATGATATTGTAGGTGAAAATGAGATTGTGGAAACACAATAAGAAAATGCTAGTAAGCCTTTGGAACTTAAAGGTCCAAGCAAGGAGGAAAATGAGGAGACATCTCAACCTACCTTAAAGGATGAACTTTTAAAGGATTGGTAATGCAAGAAAGCTCACCCTCAAGACTTTATCATAGATGACACTATAAAAGGGGTAACTACTAGATCTAAACTTAAGTTTATTGTGAATTTAGCTTTCATTTCTCAAATTGAACCAAAAAATGTTGATGTTGCTTTAAGTAATGAAATTTGGGTCCTTGCTATGCAAGAGTTAAATCAATTTAAGAGAAATAAGGTTTGGATTGTGGTTCCTAGACCTAAACATCATCCTATTATAGGCACTAAATGGTTGTTTAGAAATAAGATGAATGAATAAGGTGTCATAACTAGCAACAAAGCTAGAATAGTAGCTAAAGGTTATAATAAAAAAAAGGCATTGATTATGATGAAACCTTTGTCCCCATTCCAAGGTTAGAAGCTATTAGGATGCTACTTGCATTTGCATCATACATGGATTTTAAACTTTATCAAATGGATGTTAAAAGTCCATTTTTAAATGGTTTTATTAAAGAGGAGGTATATGTTGAACAACCTCTAGGTTTTGAAAATTTTGACTCTCCAAATCATGTGTTTAGACTTTCAAAAGCACTATATGGATTGAAACAACCTCTAAGAGCTTGGTATGAAAGATTGAGTAACTTTTTACTAGAGAAGGTTTCTCTAAAGGAAAGGTTAACATAACTTTTTTTATAAAGAAATCTAAACATGATTTATTAATTGTTCAAATATATGCTGATGACATTATATTCAGTGCTACTAACAATTGCTTGTCTTAGGAATTCTCTAATTTGATGCAAGGATAATTTGAGATGAGTATGATGGGTGAACTCAAATTCTTTCTTAGACTATAAATCAAGCAATACAAAAATGGGATTTTCATCAATTGAACCAAGTATACAAGAGATGTTGTCAAGAAGTTTGGCATGGATGGAGCTAAGATAAGTAAAACTCCAATCAACACCACAACCAAACTTAACAAAGATGAGAAAGGCAAATTGATTGATGAAAAGCAATTTAGAGGTATGATCATATCCCTTATTTGTTTAACTGCTAGTAGACTCAATATTATGTTTGCTACTTGCTTGTGTGTTAGATTTCAATCTAGTCCAAGAGATTCTCATTTGAATGCTATCAAAAGAATTTTAAAATATCTTTGTGATACAATGCATTTAGGACTTTAGAATCCTAGGAGTTCATCCTTTGACTTGATTAGTTATTCTGATGAAGACTTTGTCGATAGTTTACTAGTTAGAAAAAGAACTTTCAGAACTAGTCAATTTTTAGGACAATGTTTAGCTTCTTGGTTTAGCAAGAAACAAGTTTCAAATGCCTTATCCACTGCTGAAGCTGAATATATTACAACAAGTCTTTATTGTTCATAAGTTTGTGGCAAAAACAATAGTTATTAGACTATGGTGTAAAACTTTATCACATTCCAGTCAAATGTGACAATACAAGTGCTATCAACCTTAGCAAAACTCCCATTCAGCATTCTAGAACTAAGCATATAAACATTATACATCATTTCTTACATGACAATGTTCAAATTGGTGATATCTCACTTGAATTTATTGATTCAAATAATCAACTTGCAAACATATTCACCAAAATTTTCAATGAACAGAGATTAAATTTCATTAAGCATGAACTTAGCATGATTGATGGTTCTAGCTTATCTTGATTTTATGTTTAATTGATGGTTGAACTGTTTTCATATGAAATCATGTTATGCTTATTGATTACTTTGATTGATAAATATTTTGATTTTGATTTTAAAATTTTTTTTATATAGTCATCAGTTTATATGTGGTTTATCTTTTAAAATTTCCTTTTGCATTTTGTTAAAGGAGGAGAAATAATTTGAGTTTGCATGTGTACCTAGTTAATTTTTTTAACATGTGTATTTTTTTAATTTTAAAACTCCCTTAAAAATGTGCTTATATTAGTAATGTATTATATTTTTATTTGATATAAGGGGAAAAATTTTATTTAAATTTTGGCATACATATTAACATTATAAGTATAACTAATTTTATCGTACATCATATGTGACAAAAGGCCTTATTTTGCTTACTTTGTTTATGTATGATATAGATTTTATCAAGATTTTCTATCTCTTTGTTTTCATTTTCCCTTTTCCCTTTATATCACTCTCTTTTCTTTTTACTTTCGACAAAGGGGGAGAAATATATTTGAGTTTGTTATTTGTTACTATACTTGTGTATAATATTTTATTATTGGATTTATACATGCATAATTCAGGTTTAAAATCTTCTTAGGAATTGTTTTAATCTTTAATAAGGCACGAATATCTTTCTTATGAATTGTTTTGATATTTGATAAGGCACGAATATCTTTCTTAGGAATTGTTTTGATCTTTGATAAGGCATGAATATCTTCTTAGGAATTGTTTTGATCTTTGATACGGCATGAATATTTTTGTAAAGATTTGGTGTATCTTTGCTTTGTTCCTATAGGAATTTTGGTCCCTTTAGGTTCAGTTCCCCCTATATCTCTCTCTTTTCCTTTTTACAAAGAAAGGAAAATATTTATGAATAATTTGTGTTTATTTTTTTTACATATGCTAAGTGTTACATGACTGATTAGCTAGCTAAGCTCTATATGATCATATGATAATTAACCACATCTAGCATCAACATTATTATAATATGTACTATTTTTATGATTCATTTTAGTGGCTTTATATGCATATATATTTGAAACTATTTCCTCATATTGCCTAACATTTACTTAAATGATCATATTATCATATTTTATGTCTTTAATATATTTGTCATAGGAATGCCATGTTTTTATCCCTCTTGATATTTTTTATGTTGTTTTTATTTTTTCGTCAAGGGGAATAATCTATAAATTTATATTTCTTATCATGTCCAAATTCATAGGGGGAGAAATAAAGATATATATTTTATTTCATTTGGTATCATTATTATCACACACTTTACTTTGTTTTATTTTTTATCAAACTCAAAATAAGTTTGTCAAAATCAAAAGGGAGAGATTTTTAACCTTAGAAATAATCAATTTTAATTTTGATATTAAAAAAATTAATTTTGAGCATTTAATTTGTTTTGTTTAAGTGTTTATAAGTTAGGACTCTAATTGAAGTTAAAATGAAGTATAATTATCTTAGGCTGATTCGACCTCTGATATTAAAGGAGGCTTTTGACATCTTTAGAGCTTCATAATAAGAAAATTATCTTCTTTACATTTCAAGTAGATATCTTGAGCTTTATGAATTGGGCTTATTTGTCAAAATCTAAGTTCATTTGGGTATGCAAATATTAAGTTGAAATCAATATATGCAGCTGCCATTTTAAATTGCACAGCTCTTAGTATTCTGGACATATCTTAAGTTACAGAAGTCCAATTGAACTAATTTAAAATGATATGAAAATAAAATTCAAATATTTACAACTTCAATGAAGATATTATAGGCAAATTAAAAATTCTCTAATACAAAATCATGGCTTCAACTTGTGCACAGCTGTTTGGCAATAGTTTACATTTTATATTGCATAACTCTTAGTATTTTTGACATATCTTGAGCTACAAAAGTCAAATTAAAGTGAGTCAAACTGATATCAAACAATAACTCAAATATCTAAAAAATTTATGAATAAAGTATAGGAAAATTCAAATGTATCTAATAGAAAATCACGACTTAAAATTTAGCATAACTGTCTGATGGTAGTTTACATTTTAGATTGCACAAATTATAGTATTTTGCACATATCTTGAGCAAAAAGAGTCTAATTGAGGTGATTAAAAATGATATGGAAATATAATTTAAATATCTATAATTTTTATGAATAAAGTATGGGCAAATTCAAATGTCACCAATAGCCAATCACGGTTTGAATCTATGCGTAGTTGTTTAATAGCATCACTTTCAATAATTTAAAATTATAAACATTAGATTCAAAATATAGATGTTGGACACATTATTTTCACATCTAAAAGTTATATTTTTGAGTGTTTGTATATATAAAAATCTTTAGAGCTGAATGAAAGAAAAATAAACTTGTTTATTATTCATTCTTTCTTAAGTAGTCAATTGAGCTCTAAAATTCTCTTAAACAATTCTTTGTTTGTATAACTCTTGTTAGATTTGGTTATGTCTTAGAAATATAATTTCTCTTTATCTTAAATCTTGGGATAAATTAGAAAGGAAGTGAGATTTATTTCTAAAGGAATTAGGTTAAGTGTTGTCCATTGAAACACTTAGGATTTGGTTTTTGAGTGAGCCTTGAAAACTCAAGTTGTAAGGTTATAAGAGTGAGCCATAAAAACTCTTATACAATCTCAATCTTATGAATAAGATTGTGGGTGATTGAAAATTCTAACATAGAGATAAGTTAGGTGGAGACATAGGATTGTTATTGAATCTGAACTTCTTAAATTTTTGTGTTCTTTATTCTTCCTTCTCAACTTTCATTTAATTCTTGCAAAGAATTCTTTTAATTTCTCATTTTTATTTGATAGTCCTATTCATCCTGCCTCTTGGACTCTTTTCAAGCTCAAGTGACTCTTTCTTGGCTTTCTCTACCATATAGTTTTCCACATCCTATATTTCATTTCTATAATGGGCACATTCCTAGGAGCGTTCAATGG
Source organism: Mallotus nudiflorus (assembly GCA_947683625.1). Classification (NCBI taxonomy): domain Eukaryota; kingdom Viridiplantae; phylum Streptophyta; class Magnoliopsida; order Malpighiales; family Euphorbiaceae; genus Mallotus; species Mallotus nudiflorus. The sequence continues at coordinate 115,855 of CANTUR010000111.1, read as the reverse complement.
TTGCCCCTTAACATTGTCATTATTAGCAGGTGGATCTTCCATAATAGTAACAGGTGGAATTATATTAAAGGGTGGTATAGCAAGAGCAAGAGCAGGTATAGTTGCAGGAGGTGGCATTAACCTAGTGAAGACTTGTCTTAGGTCATCTTGCATTATTGCTCTTATGTCATCCATCGAAGCTCTCTTAATGTCCTCTAAGGTCTAGTTTCCTCCTTATTGTTGTTCCATCTCTTCTATTTATGTTGATGGAGTTGATGTAGCTTCTAAGTAAAATGGATTAATAGGGCATTTTTCCAATCTTCTAAGGATGTCTTTAGCTATTGATTTTGGACTTGAATCAGTTCTTACTAGTTTGCCACCTTTCCTTTTCCAACCATAGAAAGACCCAGATGAATCTTTAATGGCTACAAAATAAAGTGTTAGTATAATGCATGTGTGCATGTGTGCATGTGTGCATGATGCACGTGCTATACAACAAGTAGCATGTTAAGTTTATAAATAACAAGTCAAATGTACATATAACCTTCCAACCTTATTCCTCCCACACACGAGTTCAATGGTGAGTCTCTTTCCCTAGGATTTTTTGTCTTAGCCTTAATATCAATAGGGGATATCAAGAATTGATGCACATTCCAAATCTCTTAAAGCCATGAAGCATATAAACAACATTTCTAGGTGTAAAATATTAGCCCAATCTTTACTAACCTTAATAGGCCTTAAAAGTATGGGCTTGGAACTTTATTGATAGAAATACCTTATGGCAACAAATACAAGTAATTTGGACTATGAGCTCAGTCCAATGGAAAAGTTAAGGTTCCTATAACAAGATGCCCTCCTTTAAGACTTTAGTTATAGGCCAAAGTGAAAGGGGCTTGGCATCCTTTACAAACTCGAGAGAAGACTACCTCCCTGTAGGACTTGGTTACAAACTCTAGTTAGATGAGCTCGGTAATCTCTCTTAGGCTAAGTTAAGGCTAAGAGTGATGTTAGACAATCTAAAACTCTATGAAGCTTGGAATCATAAACCAATGCCATCGGCTAATAGGGACATGCAAATGAATGCAAAAATAAAATAATTATAACAAACACAAGTAGAATTAGTACCTTTTATCCCTAGTGGAGTCGCCACTGTATAAGGTAGGGTTTAGAGTGTGCCCAAGATTTTAGCAACCGTAGCACTGTTTGAGCTTAGGGTTTTAGAGAACATACTACTATATCATAAAGACATAGTGTGAAGATGAGGAGTCACCACCCAGGGTAATAACTCAAATAATGTAAAGATAGTGGCAATTTGATTCTCTAAAAGAGAGTTAGCACCATAACCAGGAGATTCTAGATACGGAATACTAACTTCTTTTAGTCTTGTGTTCATTTAGAATTACCTTATTGGTTACTGAATTATTCCCTATTTACATGTAATTTCATATAAACCCTAATTTAGCATACATCTAACTCCAAAGGAAACTAGTCATGAAAGAGCACATAAATAATGCATTCACATTGATCGCCATGTCCCTAAATTAATCTAAACTATGTTAATTTTAATTAAGTTAGCTAAGTCTATATTTTTATTTACAAGTGAAATGGAAAACTAAAGGTGGGTCTACATTTTAATTAAAATAATGAACTTCTTTAATAATAGGCTTTAAAATTGGTTTTTTTAATTTAATTAACTTTAAAATTTAGGCCTATATATATTTATTTAGAAAAAAAAACAATTCTAAAATGAAAAAAATAAGGAAAACCCAAAAAAACACCAAAACAATCAAACAAAAAGATCAAACAAGCAATTAAAATTCTTTATTCTAAAAAACCTAATTTGATTTCATGCAACCTAAAATAACTAAAGCCATCATTGATTTTAAATTAGGTTTTACCAAATGAACCTAATTACTAATTAATTTTAATATAGAAAAGTAAATATTCATTATTCCCACTATTGGGGCTATTACAATTCCTACATATAGAGAATTAAAAACTAATTAAACACATAGCCCAATAAACCAAATAACTAAAAATATACAATAATAAAAGGCAAGAACCCTAAAATCTATGTGAAGATCATAACATGATTAAATCCATGACATTCCATTGACCTTCAAGGGTATTTTATCTGTTTAATCATATCTCTATGGCTCGGAGCATTCCTATCATCATCATTAAAGAAGCAAAACAATAGAGAAAAAAATTATTATAATAAAAACATAAAAAAAATAAAGAAAAAGAAACAATAAAAAGATGAATATAAATAAATAAAAGAAAACAAGAAAAGAAAAGGGATGAGGTTTAGTGCAATGCAATATTGATTTGGTCCTCAGAGTCTAATTGATTCATCATTTGAATAGGTCTACAAATTGATTTTTTTTTTGTTTCTTAGGCTTAACTGCGTTCTTTAAGAAACTTAAGAAAATTGTTTTTTTTTTCTTTTGCCTCAAAAGCTCTATGCTCTTTCTCCCCTTTTCTGCGTGATTTTTTTCAGTAGTCTCTCATTTTTAATAAAAAATTCCCCCCCAGTCTCAAAAGTCTCAGCTCTTGATAAATCACAATTGTTATTTTGAATTTTTTTTAATAATATAATCCAAATCCAAAAAAAAACATGAAAAAATATTTATCAAAATTTAGTTATATATTTTTATTATTTTTTAAACAATCAGAAATAAAATACATGGATTTTTCATAAAAAATAAAAACCCTTGAAAGAATTAATTTTTTTTTCAATTAGGTTCCTGAAGAAAACATTATAATTGAGTCCTTAAAAAGATTGCAATTAAACCTTGGAATTGAAAATCAATATCCATATATGTATTTGTAATAAATTTTCATTATTGGAGTCTTCTATCACATCTACACTCAATTATCCCGAGATTGGGTGCTTACACTAACCTAAAAGGAGACATCCCAATAGATGTTTTGTAAGTTATTCTATATACCCATAAAGCACCATCAAGCTTCGTTGCCCATTCTTTTATTGATTTGCTCACTGTCTTTTCTAAAATTTTCTTTAATTTCCTATTTCTCACCTCAACTTGTCCACTTGTTTGAGGGTGAAAAGGTGTAGCTACTATGTGTTTCACCCTATATCTAGCCAATATTGTTTCCACATTTTTATTGCAAAAATGTGCTCCCCCATCATTTATGATTACTCTAGGCATACTAAAGCAAGAGAATAACTTCTTTAAGAACTTACAAACAACCCTTGCATCATTTGTTAAGCATGCTTGGGCATCTACCCATTTGGAAACCTAGTCCACACAAATAAGAATGCACTTATTACCCTTTGATAAGGGAAATGGCTCCATGGAGTCAATGCCTCATACATAAAATATTTCAACCTCTAAAATTCTAGATTAAAGCATTTCATCTTCTTTGAATTGTTGCAACTCCTTTAACATACATTACAGTAAATCACAAAGTCTCTTACATCTTAAAAACTGTAGGCCAATATAATCCTACTTCAAGAACCTTAACACATGTTCTCTATGGTCTAAAATATCCATCATTGATCATTCCATAACAATGTTGCAAGACTAACCTAACTTCTTCATTTGCTATACATTTTCTCACCATACCATCACTGCATAATTTACACAAAAATGGTTCATCCCAAATGTAATTTTGGAATGACGAATCAACTTCTTCTTTTGTTGGGGAGTTCACTCTTCTGGCAGTTCTCTACTTGATAGAAAATTTGTTATATCAATAAACCAAGGAGTGCCTATAATCTCTATAGCCAAAAGCATCTCATCTTAAAATAATTCCTTGATAGGCTCTTGACTATCCTTTTCCTTTTGATCTGCATTTTGGACCCTATTTTATCTCTAATCTCAATGTTAAACTCTTTCAACAGTAGCACCCATCTAATGAGCCTTGGTTTGGAATATTTCTTGTTCATTAAGTACTTTAATGCTACATGATCTCTATACATAGCCACCTTAAATCCAAGTAGGTAGGATCTGAACTTATTAAAAGTAAAAATGACTACCAATATCTCCTTCTCTATAGTAGCACAATTCAACTGTGTATCAGTCAATGTCCAGCTTATATAGTAGATCACATGTATTTTATTCTCCTTTCATTGACCAAGCACAACTCCTATTGCATGACCACTTACATCACACTCAATTTGAATAGTAAACTCCAATCTAGTGCCATCATTATAAGAGCTCAGATAAGGACTTCCTTTAACCTATCAAAAGGTAATTTACACTCATCAGTAAAATTAAAAGGTGAATCTTTCTCAATCAACTTATAGAGGGTTTTAGATATTTTTAAAAAATCTTTGATGAACCGCCTATAAAAGCCTACATGGCCAAGAAAACTCCCAACTCCCTTCACATTTATGAGGTACTATAGCTTCTCGATTATCTCCACATTTGCTTTATCAACTTCAATGCCTCGGGTTGAAATTTTATGTCCTAAAACAATTCCTTCATATACTGTGAAATGATAATTTTCCCAATTTAGCACCAAGTTTGTTTTTTCACAACGTGCTAGAACTTGTTCTAAATTATTTAGACATCCCTCAAATGAGTTTCCATAGACTGAAAAATTATCTATAAAAGCATCTATGATTTCCTCTATAACATCTATAAAAATGGCCATCATACATTTCTAGAATGTCGTAGGAGCATTACATATTCCAAATGGCATCCTTCTATATGTAAATGTGATATAAGGACATGTAAAAGTGGTTTTCTCTTGATCTTCTAGTGATTTGCAATTTGATTGTACCCTGAGTAACCATGCACAAAAAAATAAAAAGCATGTCCTGCTATCCACTCCAACATTTGATCAATGAAATGTAATAAGAAGTGGTCTTTTAATATTAATTCATTTAACTTTCTATAATATATGCACACCCTCCATCCACTTATAAATCTTTTAGGAATCAACTACCCTTCTTCATTTTTCACAATGGTTATTCTACCCTTCTTTGGTACATACTGAATTGGGCTTACCCAAGAGCTGTATGAGATTGGGTAAATGATCCCTACATCAAGCAACTTTACTACTTCTTTCTTTACCGCTTCTTGTATGTTTGGGTTAAGCCTTCTCCACCTCTCAATGGTTGGCTTATGTCCTTCCTCTATCAAGATCTTATGCATGTAATAAGATGGACTTATGCCCCTAATGTTAGAAATTTGCCAACCAATTAATTTTACTCTCCTTTTTAGCATGTACACTAGCAAATTCTCTTAATCTTTGGTGAGTTTAGAGGATATAATCACAGGTAGTATTTGATCTTCTCCTAGAAAAGTGTACATCAAATATTAGGGGTAAAGGTTTCAAGTCTAATTTTGGTGGTTTTATGGTTGAGAATGGTATGGGTTCAATGTTTAGTAATTTCATGTGTGGCATCTAGGGTTGGTGTTTGAGGTGTACTTCATCTTGAGAGGATTGTACCTAAAAATACTTCTCAAAATTCTCAATTTCCATAAACTTTGCCAACCTCCTTTATTAGACTTCACTTACAAATTCATCAATAACATCAACTCTCATGAAAAAATCTTCATCATAGGGGTATTTCATGCTTTGATAAACATTAAACTTATAATTTTCATCCCCCACTCTCACCCCACTCTCATTATGAGAGTTCCATTATAAAAATCAATGTTTGCTCTTCTAGTGTAAAGAACATGCATACCAAGGATTAATGGGACCTCCTCGTCCTCTTCAAAGTCAAAGACTACAAAATTAACTGGAAAAATAAATTTTTTAGCCCTTACTAGTACAGCTTTTACTATGCTTTCAGGCTCCTTCATTATCCTATCTATAAGTTATAATCAAATTTTTATGGGTTTTTCTTCTCCTAGCTTGAATTTACTATAAATAGATAAAGGCATAAGATTAATTAAAGCTCTTAAATCACATAAATTTCTTTGAAAATTCAAATTTCCAAGAGAACATCGAATAATGAGACTCCCAGGATGCTTCCTTTTCAAAGGAATTTTATTCGAGATGGTTGCACTACACTCCTCCATAAGTGTGACTATCTCATACTCCTTTAACTTCTTTTTATTAGAAATCAGCTCCTTTAAAAACTTAGCATATTTTGGCATTTGAGAAATCAAGGTTCACTGGTTGTGGTGTTGATTTTTTCTTATTTTTATTCTCAACTTCCTGTTCTTTTTCCACTTGCATTTCAACCTACTCATTTTCTTTTTCCTTCTCCTTTTCCTTCTTCTTTTTCTTTTCATATTCCATAAATTCTTTTGGGGTTTCAATCTCTGTTCCACTTCTCAAAGTAATAGCCTTTAATTGCTCTTTTGGATTCTTTTCAGTATTACTTAGCAAGGAACCTTGATTTCTTATTAACAAAGACTTTGCCAATTGCCCATTAGAACCTCTAAATTATGGATAAAGGAAGAATGATTTTTGAACATGAGCTAAGTATCTTGGTACATTTGCTTAAATATGTCTTCTAACCTCTTTGTAGCCTTATCTTATTGGTTCATTTTTGTAGACATCACATCCATTAACTTCTCTAATTTGCTCTCCAAAGAAGTCCTTAAAGATGAACCTTTTTTATGCTAAAATTAGGTTGGTGATTTTTTATATTCTTCCTTCCAAAACATTGTGGTATTTGTGGCCTCTACTAGTTATTTTCTTGATTTCTCTAACTAGGATTATAAGTGTTTCCATGCACTTGGTTCTATTGCCCCTTAATATTGTTCATATATTTAACATTCTCTATTGACATTCCTTGCATCATTTGACACTCAATAGTTTGGATGACCACCCTGACACAACTCACAAGAAGAAGATAAATTAGAAATTGCATTAACACTCATTTTGTGCATCCTCTTGGATAAAGCATCCATTTTTTCATTTAGCATTTTCAAGTTGTCAACTTCAACTACTCCCCCCTACTCGAAATAGCTCTCTCATTAGACCAAAGGCTTTAGGTGTTAGCCATTTCTTTAAAAAGCTCTAAAGCATCCTCAGGTGTTTTTGACATAATAGTTCCTTCAACCGATGCATCTATGTTTACTCTGACTACTAGATTGACTTCTTTATAGAAAGACTGCACCAAATCCCATAAAGGAATCAACTATAGTGGACACTATCTCTAAAGATCTTTAAATCTATCCTAGTATTCATAAAAGCTCTCATCCTCTCTTTGATAAAAAAAAAGTTTATCTCATTTCTAATTTTGAGTACTTTAACTGGTGGGAAGTACTTGCTAAAGAAAGCTATGTAAAGCTCTTACCAAGTGTTTATGGAGTTAGGTGGTAAGCTTATGAACCACCTCTTTGCCCTATCCATCAATGAAAATAGAAAATGGATCAACCTAATTGCGTCAAGCTATACTCCATTCATGTTAAAGATTGAGTAATATTCCAAAAATTAAGTCATGTGACCAATCAAATCCTCATATGGCAACCCATTAAATTATGAATTTTAGATCATTTAGATCATATGGGGTTTAATTTTAAAATTATTTGCTACAACCACCAACCTCGAAGTCCAATCACCTTGGACATTGGGACTCACAAATTCCCTTATAGTTATATGGCCATTTTGCCCAATTTGTCCATTTTTCCAGTTGTATGCTACTTGTTTAGTTAGGGGTAGATCTCTTTCCTCTTCTCCTCTGTTCATTCTATTACTATTTTATCTCCTTCTACAAATTGTCCTCTTAAGCTATAAATTAAGTGGTATTAAGTGGGCTCCTCGTCTGCTTGCACCATGTGTTGTGTGCATGCACTACTCAAATAATCACTAAAAGAAAGTCTAAATCAAATAACATAAGATTCTCAACAATATCAATTTTGGCAATCCCTGGCAACGGTGGCAAAAAATTGATGCATAATCTACAAGTATACATGATTATACAAGTAGTAATTAAATATTGATCCCACAAAGATTGCAAATTGAGTATTATAATACTAATTATGCTTTATTTATTTAAATAATGAAAAGTGGTGTTTTGAAATTAAATGAAATTAAATAAAAGAAATCTTTATTAATTAACAATCAATTTAAAGAGCTAACGTTCTTATTATCAATTCAACTATTTCTTAAAATCAATTAGTACTTAAGTTATACCTCACCTTAATCTAATTTGAAGGCATTTAAGGAATCCTAGGTTTTCCTTTTAAACAAATCAATAATTAACCAAGTAGATTAACAACTTAGATTTATAGCTCTCACTTACTAAGTGTTGTTTAACCTAGTTTAAATCAATATTAGTTACTTTAATGTCTCTCAACTAAGAAATGTTCTAGTAGGTTATTGTTTATATCCAACGAAACTTATCTCTTAATCAAGTTTTATTGTGTAAAATTCAATCAAAGGGTGATCAATCCTATAAAGAAATTAAGTTCAACAACAACCAATGGATTTAGATTAATGGCTTAGGTTTAATTGCAATATTAATATATTTGAATCAAAATAAGAATCCTAACAAAGAACTTAGCTACTCATGCTAATAATAAGAGATAAAAAAGAAGAATAGAAGAAAATAAACATTATCATTAATCCAAAATAAAAATGAATAGTAGCAAATGTTTAGAAGAAACCCCTTTTGCAATAAAAGGCTTATTGTTCTTCAATCCTTATGCTCAATCTCTAAACCAACATGAATAAGCACAAGTCTTTGTTTTATTAAGAAAAATGATAAAAAGAAAATGTAATGTAAAAGTAGAAAAATGATAATATTTTGTTTATGGAGGCTACACATATATAAAATCCTAGCCTCTAGCCTCTTGATTTGTTTCCTTTCAAATCTGCATTAAATCCCCCCAAAACAAGTAATTAAATTCAAACTTGAGTTTGTTGTCAATAGGGCATATGGCCATGTGTAAACAGCGGGGTTTAGCACACGTCCAAGATTTTAGCAACTGCAACACTATTTGAGCTCAGGGCTCTAGAGAACACACTAACCACTATCACAAAGACATGGCATGGAGATGAGGAGTCGCCACCCAGGGTAATAACTGGGACAAATCGAAAAGGTGGTACTCAAATCCCTAAAAGAAAGCTAGTACCACAACCAGGAGATTCTGGATACGGAATACCAACTTCTTTCAGTCTTGTGTTCATTTAGAATTACTTTATGAATTATTATTTTTTTCTCTATTTACATGCAATTTCATATAAACCCAAAACAATAAACTCCAAGGCAAACTAGTCATGAAATATACAAGTAAATAATGGATTCAATAAATCACATAATCCCTAAGTTAGTCTAATCTACATGGATTTTAAATAAATGAGCTAAAGTCTACATATTTTAATTTATAAGTCAACCTAAAGACCTAATTCCTTTTGATTTTAATTAAATGAACTTAAGTTTGCTAATTTTAATAAAAGTTGGCCTAATTCTACATGTTATGAAATATTTAAATTAGTGGGCCTAATTTTACATATTTTAATTCTAAGGTGATCTACAAATCTACAAATTATGAAAAAAGGGCTTAAATTAAGTGAGCTAAGTCTAAATTAATTAAATTAAATTAGGTGGCCCTATGTCTAATTAACTAAATGGGCCTAAGGATATCTCTAACCTAAAATCTAATTAATTATGGACCTAAAAATATTTTAATTAATTAAATCTAATTAATTATTAAATGAGATGGGCTAAAAGAATTACCTAAACTTAAATAAATAAATCAAGACCTAAAGTGGATTTAAGACCTAAAACACACAAGAATAATAAATAAAATCCAAAAACAAATAAAAACATAAAAGAAACAATTAAATAAGATCAAAAAAATAATTAAATTAATCCTTTTCTAAAAAAAACCCTAATTTTTATTAGCATGCAACCTAAATTAATCTACATCCTCCATTGATTTTAAATAATTACCTAATTGAAACCTAACTTTACTAACCAAGTTAATCAAAATAAACATTCAACCACATACATAATTTTATTACTCCCACTATTGGGGCTATTACATTAATCCATAAGATAATTAATAAAATAAAATATAGCAATAAATAAAAATAAAGATAGTAAAAATAAAATAAAACCTTAGAAACTAAGTCTCTACGAGGCTTTATCCATAGTCTTCCACAAACTTCTCATGAATTCATCTCTCCCATAATCACCATGTGTTTTTCTCCATAATCACCATAAAAATAAGATAAAATAATGACTAATGAACAAATTATAATAATAAAAAATAATATGAAAGAAACAAATTAACAAATAAATAAATAAACAAAGAATAAGATGAAGATGATATGATTGTGAAGGATTTAAGGTACTCCTTAGATTGGTAGTTCACTGTTCTTGATAAGCCTTTAAATCTTTCTCTTCAAAAATCCTCCATGAGTCTTGACTTAATTGTTGAATCAAAAGGAATTTTTGTAAAAAATAACTCAAGAAAGAAATAAAAATAAAATCAAGTTTTCTCTCTTTTCTTTCTTCTTCTCCCATCTCTTTCCCCTTTTCTCTTATTTTTCTTTTCTTTGTTTTCCTAAGCTTTTCTCTCCCCACCCCCCTCTTTACTACTTCCCTTTCTTTCTTTTATAGTAGAACCAGGAAGCCTAACCCTAATCCTAATGTGATTATAATTCCTAAAGTATATTAAGGAATTTTAAACCGAGTACGATTGAGTTAATTACGAATTTTAAACCAATTAAAACACTGAATTTGAAATAATTAGAAATAGGAAAAAATGGAAGAATTCAATTCTAACCGGGATTGTGTAATTCTAATCGGAATTATACAATCCCGATCAGAATTATTGTAATTCTGATCAAAATTACATAATTCCGATTGCGATCAGAATTATGGAATTCTAACACACTTTTTTTAACATTTAATTACAAAAAGGCCCCCAAAAAAATTTAAATTTTACAATTAGGTCCTAAAAAGAACTTTGTGATTTAATCCTTAAAAACATTAAATTCTTCCTTTAAAAGCCCATAGAATTTTTAAGGATTAAGTATCGAAGACATTTTCATCACTGGAGTCCTTTACTGCATCCATAACATATCATCCTAAAATTAGGTGTCTACACCATGCATGTCAAGACATAAGGCTTTGCACTAGTCTTCTCCCATGATTTGAGGAAATTTTCCTTTAATGCTCCTTTGCATGCTTCCTTGAATCTTTTAGAACATTCATGAGCCCCATGCATCTTTCCTTTATTGTTCTTTGACACCTACATGCATAAAAATAACCAAAACTAAACCAAAAATACTAAAAATAAACATAAACACAATTCATGCACACATTCATGCAAACTAAATAAAAACTTAAGAAAAAAAACATAAATTCAATTGAAATGTCATCTAATCCTACACATTAAGTGCTTAAAATAATGAATTTCTCACACTCATCGATAGAGAGGCAACTTGGACTGATCTTGCAACTTCAATCCCTAAAAAATACTTTAAATTACCAAAATCTTTAAATTGAAACTCTATTGCTAAATGTTTTTGAAGTACTATTATCTCACTCGGATCATTTTTCATTACTACCATATCATTAACATACATAATAAGGGCAATAACTTTATTTATCCTTTGTTTAATGAATAAAGTGTGGTTAGCATCACTTTATTTATAGCCAATTTTTTTCATGAATAGTGAAAGACTTCTAAACCATGCTTAAGGTGATTGCTTTAGTCCATACAATGCCTTTTATAAGTTGCATACTTAGTCAATAAAATTTATTCCAAGTGGTGGATCCATATACACTTCTTCTTCTAGAGTTCCATTTAGAAAAGAACTTTTTACATCAAACTGTCTTAATGGCCAATCAAAATTTGCAGCTATAGAGATAAGGACATAGATTGTGTTCTTTTTTACAATTGGGGTAAATGTGTCTCATAATCAATCCTATACTTCTAAGTATATCCTTTTACAATGATTCTTGCTTTCTACTAATTAATACTTCCATCAAAATTTAGTTTGATTATGAATATCCACATATATCATATAGTTTTCTTTCCTCTAAGTAACGATATGAATTATCATGTGGAGTTCTTTTGTAATGCCTTCATCTAATCATTAAAGGCTTGCTTCCACTCAGGATTTGCTAAGGCATTTTACACTTTACTCGAAATAGGTATAGTATATAATTGATTTATATAAATGCATGTGATCTAGAAAAATAGTGAGATGATATGTAATTGTTTATAGGATATTTGGTCGGGAATTGAGGTCAAGATCATATTATCGTTAAGTATTCCTTTATTTGTTCTAGTGGGATATTGAGGTCGGGTATTAGAAGATACTAAAGGTGACAAGTTTACTTCCTGATATACCTCCAGAATTTTTATAGCCTCTCGAGCAAACTAGGAAGATATACTATCTTAATGTTGTACACCTAAAGACTTTTAACCCAAGATTTGGAAGAGTTAGTGTTGAGAAAAGCTCTTGAAATTTATGATATAAGGTTTGAAAACTGAGTACTCTAGATGGAGTTTGATTAATAAGATATGTAGCTGATCGAACTGCCTCTCCCCAATATTGTCAAGTCATATTCATGTCAAATAAGGATGCCCGGACAACTTCCAACAGTTATTTATTTTTATGTTCTACAAAAGCATTTTGGTGAGGTGTCCTGAAATAGGAAGTTTGGTGGCGAATGTCAAGCTCCTAACAAAAATTGTGGAGTTGAGTTAATGTATTTCCCATCGTTGTTAGAGTGTAAGACTCCAACATTGCATTGATATTGAGTAGGTGCCATAAGATGCAAGTCTTGGAAAATATAACATATATCTCCTTTGTTGTAAAGGAGAGTCACCCAAGTGATCCTAGCCAGTACATTCATTAAAGTACCGAGCACTAAACAATGTTGGGATATGAGCAAGGCTCCAAACATTTCAGTAAATAATCATAAAAGAAACAATGCTTTTATTAGAACTCGGTATATAAGAAGTATGGTGGCTTTTTGCCAATTCACAAATTGCACACTTAAATTTAAAGTCTCTAACATTCAAAAAATAACTTGGCTTTATTTTTCGAATATATTTAAAAGATAAATGACCAAGGCAACGATGCCATAATCTCACTTATGCTCAGGATGCTTCACTTCCTACTACACTATTGACTTGTCTCACCTGCAGATTTGTGTCATCATACATATTAAGATAGTACAACTTTCCTTATTTTACACAAGAGCCAAGAATTTGATGTGTTGCAATGTCTAGAAGTGTATAGTAATTAAGCCAAAATTTTACGGTATATTTTAAGGCCTCAGTAATTTGACTAACAGATAACTGATTATAAGAAAGAGATAAAATAGAAAAACATTATACCAATAATTACAAATTTTATATCTTTTATTTTGATATATATATATATATATAATGGACCACCTCGGTTATTTGACAAGGGGAAGTACCAAACTTATAAATATAGTATATTTGATTAAGTGATTGATTTTATCATGGGATTTTTAGTCAATATTAATGATGTAACAAAAAAAACAAAAACAAAAAAACAAAACTTTAATCTACACTTATTTCACATTTGCAAATTATTTGATCTAGAGCTCTTCGCATTATGCAAATTACTGAACTACTTGAAAGAGAATGCCAAAAATTAAGCAGTAATATAATAAAAAATTTAACATTTAAAATGATTAAAATACAAACAAATTTTCACTAAAATTCCAATTAGATCTAAACAAATTTCCACTAAAATTCTAATTAATCTAAACAAATTTCCACCAAAATACTTAATAAAAAAATCAGGCATAAATAGCAGTTATCAACCAGGCAGAGTATATATTCCGCTTGGACCACTTGTATGAATTATGGGAGACATGCCAAAATCATATTTGCCATAAAGCTTGCATATATTATGTCCAACTTTTATTATTTTCACTCATCGTATCTGTCTTTATAATCAAATCTTATAATTATGTTCAACTTTTATTTTGTCTCTCAGAAGTCATAACCATCTGACTTTTAATAATATGGAGGCTGATGTAACAATAAAAATTTTACGTGGCCCATATCATTTTAATAGGATACATAGTGTCGTATTATGCCACATATTCCGCTAATTCTTTCATCTTTTAATTTTTAAATTACATTTTTTTCTTTTTTCCTATTCTACTTTCTCATAATTTCTTTTATTTTTTCACTATCTCGACGCTCATAATTAACCAATAAAATATTAAAAGGACAAATATGCATTCAATCAAAAAGTTTTTATTTTATCATTTAAATCTAAAAAAAAAATTATTAGTTTTGAAAAAAATAAATATTCCACTAATACCCCCCATAAACTAATGAAAATTTTTGAAACTAAAATTACAACAATAAATAAGAATAAAATAATAGTAATTCATTAGTTTCAAACTTTTTTTTTCAAAATCAAAACTAATGATAAACATGTAAAAATGATTAAACTACAAGCAATATAAATTTTTAAAAACTTTGAAACTGAAATTACAAAAAAATTATAGAAATAATATTAATTTATTGTTTGAGACATGTAAATAGAACTAGTTGCACTAAGTTTATTTAAATTACAATTAAAATGCAAAAATTGATTAAAATTTATAAACATTAAAATTTTTTACAAAATTTAAATATACAAAAATAAATAAATAATTTAGTTCATTAAAGTTGAATAAATCATGAATTCCACATGGTAAGAAGTGATTTTTTTTTTTTGTGTAAATTATTTTAACTATAAGAATTAATTACATCAGCTAATCTTAGTAATAAAAAGATTGAAATTCAAAATTTTGCACCATTTTGATATTAGTATTTTTGAAATTTGCTTATTGAAATCATATATTTTGTTCTTCTTTTACAAGATTGAAGAGGAGATTGAAGTTTACATTCATATAACTGGACACATTTAAAAACATTCTTAAGATCTATTTGTGATTGGACATAGCTAGAGACTGAAAGCATGTATCTCGTAGCTGTAAGGGATAATTCCTCCGTAAATATGATTGAAAATTTTAGTGAAATTTTTTCCAGAAAAGATAATTGATATGTAATTTTTTATGGTTTAAAAACTTAATTTTTTACTTATGAAGCATGAAATTCAAAAAAAAAAAATTGAACAATCTGATGAAGATAGTATGACGATCTGATGAAAAAAAAAAAAAAGGAATGAAAATGAAGATAGTCTGTACAATCTGAGGAAACATGAAATTCAAGTTTTTGTAATTTTACTTATTTAATTTTGTTATTGACGTCAAATATGCTAATTTATATTGGATTTTTATATTATTTATTTCGATGTAATATTCTATATTATTTCAAAAAAAAAAATCTCACTATTGGTGGTATATTTCCTTCCAAACAGAACCACATCATCATCTTATCCTATAGGGACTTAAGAATTCATATAAACACATATTTCACGTGCTAAAGCATTTATTTACCTATGTATTGTTGTTTTAAAGAGAGGTGATAAATGGATAGAATATATAAGGGCATTTCGGTTGGAAATAGGTAAAAAAATGAATTTCCGACATTAATGAGTGATGCAACTTTTCTATTTTACCCTTGAAGTGGAGATGATGAAGAATATAAATGACACCTTTAAAGATGATAAACATCCATTAATGAGATTATCTCGTAAATGTAATCAACTTCCTTTACAAGTTCATCATTATTACATGTTAAATATCAAAGGTCTTTATATATTATGTTAAGTATTCATTCCAAATTACAAATTTTTTTTTTTACAACAAAATGTTATTGAGAAAAAAAAAAAGTTTACAGCAGATTCTGATACAAAAACATAAGAAAACAGGAAATCATTTTACAACCGAAGAGCAAGAAACAAGTATTACATTGCATTCAATGGACATGCACCTGGGATCTACACATCTTGGGAAGAATGTGCTCGTTCAGTTGTAGGATTTAAGGGGTGCCTATATCGATCTTTCAATACTATGAATGAAGCTACAACTTCATAGAAGAAATTCAGTGAAGCAAATTTTGATGTCCCATCCACATTACCTGCTGAGAAGGAATCGAAAGTGGAGAAGGTTGAGAATAAAACCATTGCAATTAGGAGGAGCAATCATATTTCTTTTGATGGTTTCAGTTTTCTTCTTCTAGAAATTATTATAGCTATATTCATAATTAACTTTGTTTGGGGAAGATAACAAAAGTTGTTGATACAGAAGCCTCTACACCAGTTGGGCAATTACATCCTAGGTTGTAAAACATTTTATGTTTGAAAAGTATAAATTATTATTAGTGTTTTATTTTAAATGCATTATTTCTGTGTTAATGACAACTTTGGTTTATGGTTTGAAACTAATGATATGGATTTCCTTTTTACTAAACTTGAAGTTTCATATTTTATAATGTCTGTTAATTTTGAACTTAGAAATGGAATGTTGATGGCACATTGAAAAATCATAATGATGGACACACTAGTTAACTGATTTATGGAATTGAGGCTGATTTCAGTGGTATTAATTTAAGAGTGGCAAAGATGTTATAGTTTGTTGAACATAATGTTTCCTTCACCAGGCAATGGACAAATTAAAAATTAACTTCACCACATATTTAAATAGTAACTTCACAATTTTTATACTTTGATTTGTTGGAAATAAAAGTAGTTAAGTGTTAGTTTTCATTTCATATAAAGTGTTTTTGCTGAATAATTAAACTACAATTTTTTTAATAGAAATATAAGGGATAAAAAGCTTAAAATACTAATACCATTTTAAATAACTTAGGTTCATTTTATTTTTAACTTTGATTAGTTTGTACTTGATATAGCCAATCTAAAAGTTAGAAGATTTGCTAATATTTTTCATAAACATAAATTCATTAATAAAACTAAAAGGGACAACATTCAGTAAGGATAAACTTTCACATTAAACATCATTAAACAACAAAAAGAGACTTTGAATGATGTTTATGGTTCAACAAAAAGAGACTTCAAAAGATTATCAAGTTTTAAACTTCATAAGAAGTGTTGTCTGACACTTCAATGTAGTTACCTTATTTAACTACTATTATTTCTTGTGCTGCCATTGTTGCTCTTGCCTCTAGTGGTGCCCTTCTTCTTGATGGGGTAGTTTCTTCAGTGCCATTATATTGATGAACCTCCATTGTCCTCTGTTCACTTCCTTCCATCATTCTTTTCTCATCTTCTCCATGGTCATTAAAAAATATGTCATACATAGTGGAAAGAGGAAATCAGTATAGGAGCCCATGCTGAGTGTCGTCATATTCAAAATCAGCAATGTTTCTTGAAATATACTCACTGATTTTCTTCTTCAATGTCTTGCGTTGGTTTTGGACTGAAGCATATAGAGCTTCAATAGAGGTTTTTGATGGATAAACCTTCTATTCACTAGACTTTCTTCTATTATTCGTAATGCAAAGGATGAGTATTGCAATTAGTGAATGTTTATTTCAAATGTGCACTATAAGTTAACAATTTACATCATATATATACACAAAAGAATGACTCATCATGTACTTTATTAATTAACCTCACCTCTGTATGGTAAAGGAACATTATCATATGCCATTGTAAATGATGATTATGGTAATCGATGTACAGTTTTTCTATACTAATGATTTATTATTTGCATATCCCTAAAATGGTTTCAATAAATGCTAGGGTCACTATGATGATGTCCTTTTGATTTCTTATATTGATGTGTAATAGTAAGTGTTCATTTCATTAGATGTATTTCAATTGGTAATGGCTTAATATAAGCATCTTTAAATTAGTATATTTTAGGAAAATTATTCTTTGATAGTATAGAAGGAAAATATTTTAGAGCAAGACACGGATATGCATGTGAATCAAACATTGTTAAAATGAAGCTTAAACCATATTGAAGCAAAAAATATAGAGTAGAGTTCAATTGAAGTTGTCTATATGCCTAAATAACCAAAAATTATAAGCAAATGTTTTAGTCCAAAATAAACTAATGCATTAAGACAGCTGCATTATATTTTGCTAAAGTCTAGAGAACTTAACTCATGCCACTATGCGCAGTAGCCCTCTCAAATTTTAAAAGCCCTTTTGTACTCCTCAATCCATTTTAATGCCTCTTCTCTTATTGGAATAACCCAGTAGTAATTTCCTAGTATTAAGTCCTGACTTGTTACGTTTGAAGATTTAATCCCTCTGCCTTTTCGAGAAGTTATAGTTGTTGCTCCTTCTGTTTTTCAATCTCTTTGGCAAGGTTTTCAATTTGGCTCTGCTCGGACAGATACTCTTGGTGGATATCAATTAATTCCTTGTTTTGCACTTCCAGTGCATTCTTTATAGCCTTCTGCTTCTCTACATCATTTTTCAAACTCTGCATTTTACATGAAAAGCCTTTAATAGACTTTGTGGTTATAGCAGAGGAATTGAAAATTGATTCAATTTCACCTACTGCTTTTGAGGTACTCTCATATTGATCTATTTTTTATGAAGCACCATGAAGTACTAACATAGCTAAACAAAATGTGTCTATTTTATAAGGAGCTAGTGCAATCAATTCATGTTTCAATAGAACATTAACAATGATTATATATATATATATATATATATATATATATATATATATATATATATATATATATATATATATATCAAATGAAATAAATATCAATTGAATTGTACAATAGAAATAGTTTATCTTTTCAAAATTGAGTAAAAAATGACTTTATAAACCAATGACAATTGAATTCAAATTTTACATCTCATGATGTTGTTGTAATTAAATTAAAAAAAATTAATTTCACAAATTAATATCATAAAAAAATCTAAGTTCTACATTTTACGATGTCATTGTAATGAAACAACTAGTAAAGCACTCCTTCACTAGAAAAAAGAATAACTCAAAGTAATGGAAGTTGTATAAAGTATATTTAGACTCTGACTAATTCAGTTCAACCTGGTTAGAACCACAAGACAGCAAAATTCTCCCAACAATTAATTTAATGCAACTGCATATATTGTGACTCGAACTCAAAATCTCATTTAAACGAAACAACTTTGCCAATTCATCTCAACGGTTTGTTAGTAAGAATAGTCTTTTTAACTAGTTAAATCAAAAAATTAATCATATCGCATCATGATGATACTGAAAATTACAAAATATTGGAGTGTAACTAAGATTATACACTGAAGTACCATATCATGATGATACTGAAAATTACCATACATTGTGGAAGGAGAAGGTGAGATGCGCAATTACCATGCACCTTCTCTATAACATTGCTAAATTTATGGAGAGTGTAATTATGATCATATAATAAAGTTTGAAAACATGGATAGTTTTATTTATCATGACATGAGCTACACATTAATCTTCATCAAATCAAACATCACCACATTTTTAGCAAATACATGGACAATGCTATAATGTGATGCCCTTTATTTAACTAGTACAGTAGATAGATGGCATGCATCTAGTTGCGAGTTTAAACAACCGAGGATAAGTTGATAAGGTCTCCAGTAGGCCTCGAGTCATTAGCTAACAACAGTCCCATTGCTGTGTTTACTTGGATAAGACTGGACATCTAAAGTATATTATAATCATCATCTTGCATGTATATTATGGGAAACTTTCCACCTACAGATGTTTGAATTATAGTCGATAGGATCCTCCAAGTATCCTCTAAGCTGATTATGCCTCCTTTTGGAACCAATCATGTGGTGTAATGGGGGGCCAATATGTTCACAATAGATCTTAGTCTTGTAGCCTCTAAGGTAATTTATGACACGACCCGAACCCGATGGCACGTAACCGGCACTAGGGAATGGGAAGACATAAGGCCCCCGAAACCCATAGTAAGCCTTAAAGAAAATAAAAATAAAACCTTACAATTTAAAACATTATTTTATAACAGAACATATTATCAAACTGATTTTTTTGATATTAAAACATAATTGAATACATAAATAAAATATTCCCAGCGTCACATATCATAACTCAAACTTAAATCATTATACACAAGAGTAATTCATATAAATAAAATACATAAATATACTTAAGTCATACAATTCATAGTACAGATACTACTGTAGCTTTCTAGAGTATTACAATAGTACAGCTTACAATGACCTACATAAAATGCTGGTGATGATGAAATCTGACGTAGAGGCAGTCTGAGGTCGAACTCCCAAGCTCCTAAACAAAAAATTGAGGGGAATCATACCTCACTGAGTAAGTCAATAAAAAGAGTTGTACTATTTGAAAACCTTTTTGAAAACTATATAGTTATAGTGAAAATAATTTATAATATATAGATATAGCATTTGAAAAATCTCGGTAAAACCCTAAACCCAAAGTTCTAAATGGCCAACCGGGCACACTTATTCCAACTAGACTGTCGGTCCCAGAGAGCAAAGGCATCAACCAAGGCACCAAGTTGCAGTCATTCACTTAATCCAAATATATGGCACCGGCGGTCCTCGAGAGCTAAGGCATCAACCGAGGCACCCATCCCAGTCCATTATTAACTTTCTAATCACTAGCGGTCCCCGAGAGCAAAGGCTTCCACCGAGGCACCCATCCCAGTTTAATATTTATCAGTCATATATAATTCGGATCCACCTCTAAATCTCTACCATGTGCACACGGTCTTGGTGAAACCCATCAGGTAGCCTGTTGTACCAAAATTTCTCAAAATCGATTTTTAAATAAATAAAATGTGTTTAAACCATAAATAACAGCATTAAGTTAAATAAATCATATAATAAATATTAAAATATGAGCGCACACATTCTTTAAATAAAACACATGCACAGATCATTTTATCGACTTACAAGATGAACGAGAAGGCTGACAACTGCGCATCTGCCTCGATCCTATGGCTTCTGCTCCGTTCTGCTCTAGAAAAGAAATTAACAGATTGATTATAAAACATGCCTATGGAATTGAAATCGAGAATCAATAAAAACAGTGAAACTAAGTTGACTCGAGGAAGACCGGATAAGACTCAATAGATAAGAAAAAGCCTAATTAACGATAGAAACTTATTACGAATATCACACTTTACGAAAAAATCTACCAAAATTTTGGCACAATCTCCTCTGTAAAACGGACATCTCTATACTATAGGTAATTTGCATAAAAATGCACTTCTAATAATCGCAGACATTCACACTCGAGTCGGGCTTTCAGAACTACACTTAGCCTCGACCGAGATCACAATCCAACAAAACATCACAAACATAAAATCATTTAATTTCCCCAAAAATACACATCACAAATATGTTTATCCATAGTCAAAAAATCATCTCTCAATATAGATTTAAAAATAAAATTCCACAAACCGACATATATATATATTTGGAAACAACATTCATAATTAACATTACTTAATGAAAATTACCTATATATATATATATATATATATATATATATATATATATATATATATATATATATATGTATGTATATCCTCTAAGCCTCTTAAATATTAATAAAGCTAATTAAATATATTTATTTATAATTAGCGTAAAATTACATATTTATCCAAATAATAGGAAAATACACATAATATTCAAAATAATACCTAATATATTATTTAAAATTTTTTTTTGAAAATTAGTGTTAATTAGTAGATAACTTATAAAACCCTTTTAAATTCCTTGATTATTATTAAAACCAACTAAAATATATTGTTTAACTATATTTAACAAAAATTACGTTTCCACCCCTATAATATACAAACTTGTATAATACCCTATTAATATTAAAAATTCCTTGAAAAATTATACAAACATAAAAAAAAAAAAATCATTTTCTCTACATTAAACATCTTAATATAATTAAAAACATATAAATAACTACTACTTTCTTCTAAAAATATAATTTAACCTAATTATTCACATTTGACATAAACTTAAAAATATTTATAAAAAAATAGTATAAAAATCACAAAAACCACAATTTAAGTTCTAAAATTAATAACGCTTAATAATAATATTAATTATCAAAATTTCATAATTTTTACAATAAATTTCAAAATTGATAAAAATATTAATTAAATACCCAAAATTTACAAAATCTATAATTAACTTCATAATTTCTAAAAAATCTTAAATAAACATCAATACATTACAAATAATTAACATTAATTACCATAATTACTAATTAAAATAAAAAAATCAAATAAATTCAAAAAAAAATCAAATAAAATCAAACGAAAATTCTATAAATCAAGAAAAATCAAAATAATGTACAAAAAATCGGATTTGAACAACTAAATTAGTATAATTCACCATTTAGCTTAGAATAAATAAAGATCTACACATAAATCCACCCCAACATCCAGAAAACAACTCTAAGACAACCTAAAAACAACCCATAACAACTCACCTTCAACCTTCAATATCGACGCTGGAAACGGGTTACAACGGCGAGGCCTGATGTCGGTCAACGCCTGAGAAGGCAAGGCAAGCTGAGGGATCAACAGCAGCGTCGATCTAGATCCGACAGTGACGGTGAGGGCTCAGACTGAGAGAGAGGAAGAACAGGGTGGTGGGAAAAAGAGGAAAAGAGGGAGGAAAAAGAAGTTGGCAGCGTGATGGTTGCTCCGGGAGATCGAGGCACGCCGGAAGGAGAGGAAATGTGGCGATGATGGTGACGGACGAGGAGGAGAGGCAGTGAGGTGGGAATTTATAGGTTTTATGGGTTTACATTCTCATGTATATATATATATATATATATATATATATATATATATATATATATATATATATATACCCTAAAAAAAATAACACCTACATAAAATAATAAACCCTATATAATATATAGTTTATATGATACATATTATAAGTTTGAAATTAACAAAGGGGATATAGAATAATCACATTTAAAAAAAAATAGCTATCTAATATTTAAATTTTTTTTATAGAAAATGTATTTCCTTAAAAATAATAATAATAATATAACTCTATGTAAATAAAATAGATAGGAAAATTAACAATGGTATAATATAATTTAAAATTATTTATTAATAATACAAATTCAAAAATTACTTTATTTAAATAAAACGTAGGGTATTACAGTCTCCCCTCCTTATATGAATTCATCCTCGAATTCAAGAAAAGAAAGAAAATAAGAGTTACAGGGCTTAAGAAGAGAAAAGATATGGGAAAGAAACTCTCATCTCAACTTCAGTTTCCCAAGTCCAATCCTCAGCATAATGGTTACTTCATAGCACCTTCACCATCGGTATCTCCTTAGTCCACAACTATCGAATTTGGCGATCTACAATTGCCACTGGGTACTCCTCATAAGTCAGATTATCGCTAAGCTCTATGGCTTAAGGTTGCAACATATGAGATGGATCAGGAACGTATTTCCTCAGCATGGACACATGAAATATAGGATGGATTCTCGACAGTTCTGGTGGTAACACCAACCTATACACCACTTCACCCACTCTAGACTGAATCTCAAACGGTCCAATGTATCTAGGAGCTAGTTTACCCTTCTTGCCAAATCTCATAACTCCTTTCATTGGAGACACCTTCAGGAACACCATGTCTCCAACCATAAAGGATACATCCTTCCTCCTAGGATCAGCATAGCTCTTCTGTCTGCTGAAGGCTATTTTCAATCGTTGTTGTATAATGGGGACTTTCTCAAAAGTCACCTGCACCAACTCTGGACCTATTAACTATCTTTCACCAATCTCCTAACATAATGGTGATATGCACTTCCTATCGTACAATGCCTCATACGGAGCCATCTTAATGCTAGCATGATAGCTATTATTGTAAGCAAACTCAATCAATGGTAACTGCGAATCCCATTGTCCCCCAAAATCCATCACATACATCCTCAGATATCTTCTAGCATCTGGATGGTCCTCTCTGACTGACCATCTGTCTGAGGATGGAAGGCCATACTAAAATCCAATCTGGTGCCTAAGGCCTTGTGTAATTCTTGCCAAAAGACTGAGGTGAATGTGGCTCCTCTATCTGACACTATACTCACCGGTACTCCATGTAGACAAAGAATCCTATTGACATAAAGTCTCGCCAGTCTATCAGTAGAGTACATCTTCTTTATTGGTAAAAAGTGTGCTGACTTAGTTAGCCTATCAATAATCAACTAAATACCATTATAACCTCCTGTAGTCTGAGGTAGCCTAGTCACAAAGTCCATAGCTATCATGTCCTATTTCTATTCAAGAATTGGCATAGGTTGCAAAAATCTCAAGCGTCTCTGATGTTCAAGCTTCACTTGCTGACAAGTCAGGCACCTAGACACAACTCTGCAATATCCCTCTTCATTCCATTCCACCAATATGTATCTTTCAAGTCATGATACATCTTGGTAGAACTTGGATGAATACTATAAGCAGAAAAATGTGCTTCTTCCATAATTTCCTTCCGCAAGTCATCAACATCCGACACATAAATCCTAGTGCCCAACCGCAATACACCTTCTCTATTAATCATAAAGTCTTTTGACTGCCCTTGTTGCACTTCATACATAATCCTCTGCAACTGTGGGTCTCTATTCTGAGCTGCCTTAACTCAATCTAAGTACATTAATCGTACCTTGAATTGAGCTAAAAGGTACTTTCGGGTAACTTTCATTTGCAACCTTTGATCAATCAACCCGTGCAATTCCTTAATAATGGGCCTCCTTTCTGTGCTGATGTAGGCAAGACTGCCCGTTGACTTCCTACTCAAGGCATTAGCAACAACATTAGCCTTGCCTTGATGGTATAAAATGAAATAATCATAATCCTTAAGAAGTTCTATCCATCTTCTCTACCTCAGGTTCAAATCCCTTTACTGGAAAATATATTTCAAGCTCTTATAATCAGTGTATATCTCACATGTCACCCCATACAAGTAATGCCTCCATATTTTCAAAGCAAACACAACAACTGCCATCTCCAAGTCATGAGTAGGATAGTTTTGCTCGTGCTTCTTCAACTGCCTCAAAGCATAAGCAATCAGTTGGCCATTTTGCATCAACACATAGCCCAATCCTACTTTGGAAGCATCACAATACACTGTATACCCTTCATTTCCAGAAGGCAAAGTTAGAATTGGAGTTGACGTCAACAAGTCCTTCAATAACTGGAAGTGCTCTTCGTATCTGTCTATCCACATAAACTTAGCACTCTTCTGGGTCAGCCTTGTCAAAGGTGCGGTAATTTTAGAGAAGTCCTTCATAAATCTCCTGTAGTAGCCTGCTAGACCCAAGAAACTCCATACTTCTCTAACTGTAGTCGGCCTCAGCCACTCTGTAATAGCTTCTATCTTCTTAGGGTCCCCTTGTATGCCATCCTTAGAAATCATGTGGCCTAAAAATGCCACTTGATTCAACTAGAACTTGCACTTTAAAAACTTGGCATACAACCTATGCTCCCTTAAAGTCTGAAGCACCCTTCTCATATGCATAACATGCTCAGCTTCACTCTTGAAATAAACCAAGATGTCATCAATGAAGACTATTAAAAATCGGTCCAAGTATGGCCTGAACACCTGATTCATCAAGTCCATAAAGGCTATTGGAGCATTAGTCAACCCAAAGGACATTACTAAGAACTCATAATGGCCATATCTTGTCTGAAATGTTGTCTTGGGCTCATCACCTCTTCTAATCCTCAACTGGAGATACCCATATCTCAAGTCTATCTTAGAGAAGCATGTGGCACCTTGAAGCTGATCAAACAGGTCATTGATCCTTGGAAGTGGATACTTGTTCTTAATGGTGACCTTGTTTAACTGTCTGTAATTAATACAGAGTCAAAGGCTACCATCCTTCTTCTTCACAAACAACACTGGAGCACCTCAAAGCGATGTACTGGGTCTTATGAAACCCTTATCAAGCAACTCCTGTAACTGCTCCTTTAGCTCCTGTAATCCAGCTAGTGCCATTTTGTAGAGTGTCATAGAAATAGGATCTGTACTAGGTATGACATCAATACAGAACTCTATCTCTCTATCTGGTGGTAATCCTGGTAATTCTTCAAGAAAGACATCTAGAAATTAACACACCACTGGCACCTGATCAATTTCCCCATCTCTTACATCTCTTACCACTGCCAAGTAACCCTGACAACCCCTTTTTGAGCATCTTCCGGGCTGTAATGGCAGAAATGAGATTACGAGGCATGGAGCTCTTTTTACCTTTAAAACAAAATTCTTCTTCATTTGGAATTCTGAACACCACTTCTTTCTCTCGATAATTCACAGAAGCATAATACCTCGACAACCAATCCGTACCCAAAATGACGTCGAATTCCATCATATCAAGCAACACCAAGTCCGCCAATAATTCTCTACCATCAACCAACACCGGACACGAAGGAAAGAAAATATTTGTCTCTAACTCGTCACTAAGAGGAGTCGACACAGAGGAAAGGACAACCTGGAAGGCTGCCACTCGATTCTCAAAGCAAACACAAGAGAAATGAATGAATGCAAAGCACCAGGGTCAAAAAATACTCTAGCATCGCATGCACAGACTAAGAGAATACCTGCTATGAACCGCATTCAAAGTCTGAGCATCCTGTGGTGTCAAAGTGAACACTCGAGCCTGGCCACGACCTGCCTGCTGAGATGTCGAAGGCTGCACAAACCCACAACCACTAGGCCTACCAACTGAACCTCGACCCTACTGGCTCACAAGCTGTGGCGGTCTCTGTTGTGGCTGTACTAGTGCTCCATACTGCTGGGGCATCGGATAGTAGGGCTGAGTCACTGATGAAGATGAACCCTGAGCGTACTGTGGTTGATATCCAGTATGAGGACAAGCTCTGGCAAGATGACCAACCTGTCCACATCTGAAGCAAGCACCCGACAACAAATAACACGAGCCTTGATGGAATCGTCTATAACTCGCACATGCAATGGCCCTAGACCCAAAACTACTCTATCCGGAACTCTGCCCACTACTACTACTGCTGACTCCAGTACTGAATTTGTGACCTCTACCACTCCTCCTATTTGTAGCATAACCATGTCTGCCAACTCGGTGAATCCTGGACCTCCTACCACCCTACTGTAAACTACCCGTAGTTTGCTAACTCGAACTGCTAATGTGAAATGTTGGTTGCTGATACCCGGGAGCTGCACCATATCCACTACCATTAACGATATAAGGATCTATCATGGTGCCCTGACGGATATGTCGCCTCTCAATCAAACGGGCCTCCTCAATCATAATCTTTAAGGTGTGGTCCTCGGTACACCTGCCAATAAAAGCGAGTCCCAAACCAGTAACATACAGCTCCACTGCTCTGTAAGGGTCCCTCTTGATATCCTCTGCATGTTGGGACAACCTATTAAACTCCCTGGTGTAGTCCTCCACTGGCCTATCCCCTCTAATGATGTGGAGCAATTACCACTTGTAGGCATCTCTGGTGGTTGAAGGATAAAAGAATCTCAAAAAGCAAACTTTAAACTCTGGCCAAGTCAACTCATGCATAGATGGCTGAATCGACTGCATGAATCGGTCTTGAGCTACCACTTGGACTGATAACTCAATAATCATTATCCGTTGATAATCTGTGTGTCCCATTGTGGTACGTGCCTCAATAGCATTAATGAAGTCTAAGGCATCACCCGTACCGTCAAAAGAAACTCTACCGATTTAGGAGTGAAAAAGTGTTGCATCAGTATCTATCATCCCCTAGTTCCTCTGATGTAGCATCTGCTAGACAAGGGGCATTACCTGATTCAATGCTGCAAGACCCTAATTAATCCCTATCAGTCTAGCTGCAAAGGCTATGGGGTCAACGGTTGGGGCTTCAGGCTCAACTGGCTGCGGATAAGGAATCTCAGCTATAGCTACCCTAGCTCGACCTCTACCTCTACCTCTACCCCTACGACTTGGAGTAGGAGGGGGAGCCTCATCGTGCACAGACTGCTCATCAAGTCTAAGAGTTGGATCAGCATCGGGGTTAGTTAGCACATGCCTCATTTTGAAAAAAAACAAGGAAAATTGAATTCAAAACAAGATAAGAATATTTAACGCAACGCAAGATTAGAAATAAGAACATCTTAAGAAAATTATCAACCCTATTACTGTAGTAGTTACACATAAAGATATATATAGACAATTAATCAAACTTATGCTCTGATACCAACTTTGTCACAATCCGAACCCAAGGGCACGTGACCGACACTAGGGAATGGGAAGACATAAGGCCCCCAAAACCCGTAGTAAGCCTTAAAGAAAAGAAAAATAAAACCTTACAATTTAAAACTTTATTTTATAACAGAACACATTATCAAACTGATTTTTCTGAAATTAAAACATAATTGAATACAAAAATAAAATATTCCCAGTGTCACATATCATAATTCAAACTTAAATCATTATACATAAGAGTAATTCATATAAATAAAATACACAACTATACTTAAGTCATACAATTCATAGTACGGATACTACTGCAGCTTTCTAGAGTATTACAACAATACAGCTTACAATGACCTACATAAAATGGCCGATGATGAAGAAATCTGGCATAGAGGCAGTCTGAGGTCAAACTCCCAAGCTCTTGAAAAAAAAATAAATTGAGGGGAATCAAACCTCACTAAGTAAGTCAATAAAAATAGTTGTACTATTTGAAAACCTTTTTCAAAACTATATAGTTATAGTGAAAATAATTTATAATATATAGATATAGCCTTTGAAAAATCTCGGTAGAACCCTAAACCCGAAGTTCTAAATGGCCAACCGGGCCCACTTATTCCAACTAAACTGCCGGTCCCCGAGAGCAAAGGCATCAACTGAGGCACCAAGTCGCAGTCATTCACTTAATCCAAATATATGGCACTGGCGGTCCCCGAGAGCTAAGGCATCTTAATCGGATCCACCTCTGAATCTCTACCATGTGCATACCTGGTGAAACCCACCAGGTAGCCCATTCTACCAAAATTTCTCAAAACCGATTTTTAAATAAATAAAATGTGTTTAAACCATAAATAACAGCATTAAGTTAAATAAATCATATAATAAATATTAAAATATGAGTGCATGCATTCTTTAAATAAAACACATACACAGATCATTTTATTGACTTACAAGATTAACGAGAAGGCTGACGACCGCGCGTCTGCCTCGATCCCACGGCTTCTGCTCCGATATGCTATAGAAAAGAAATTAACAGATCGATTATAAAACATGCCTATGGAATTGAAATTGAGAATCAATAAAAATAGTGAAATTCTAAGCTGACTCGAGGAAGACTGGATAAGACTCGATAGATAGAAAAAAGCCTAATTAATAGTAGAAACTTATTACGAATATCATGTTTTACTAGAAAATCTTTCGAAATTTCGACAGAGTCTCCTCTGTAAAACGGACATCTCTCTACCATAGCTAGAGCCAAACCTTTATAAAAATGCACTTCTAATAATCGCAGACATTCATACTCGAGTCGGACTTCCAGAACTACACTTAGCCCCGACCGAGATCATAATCCAATAAAACATCACAAACATAAAATCATTTATTTTCCCCAAAACTACACATCACAAATATGTTTATCCATAGTCAAAAAATCATCTCTCAATATAGATTTAAAAATAAAATTCCACAAACTGACATATATATATAGATTTGGAAACAACATTCACAATTAACATTACTTAATGAAAATTACTTATATATATATATATATATATATATATATCCTCTAAGCCTCTTAAATATTAATAAAGCTAATTAAATATATTTAATTATAATTAGCGTAAAATTACATATTTATCCAAATAATAGGAAAATACACATAATATTCAAAATAATACCTAATATATTATTTTATTTTTTAAAAAAAAATTAGTGTTAATTAGTAGATAACTTATAAAACCCTTTTAAATTCCTTAATTATTATTAAAACCAACTAAAATTTATTGTTTAACTATATTTAACAAAAATTACGGTTCTACCCCTATAATATACAAACTTGTATAATACCCTATTAATATTAAAAATTCCTTGAAAAATTATACAAACATAAAAGAAAATCATTTTCTCTACATTAAACATCTTAATATAATTAAAAACATATAAATAACTACTACTTTCTTCTAAAAATATAATTTAACCTAATTATTCACATTTGACATAAACTTAAAAATATTTATAAAAAAATAGTACAAAAATCACAAAAACCACAATTTAAGTTCTAAAATTAATAACGCTTAATAATAATTTTAATTATTAAAATTTCATAATTTTTACAATAAATTTCAAAATTAATAAAAATATTAATTAAAAACCCAAAATTTACAAAATCTATAATTAACTTCATAATTTCTAAAAAATCTTAAATAAACATCAACACATTACAAATAATTAACATTAATTACCCTAATTACTAATTAAACTAAAAAAAATCAAATAAAGTCAAATAAAAAAAATCAAATAAAATCAAACAAAAATTCTGTAAATCAAGAAAAATGAAAATAATGTATAAAAAAATCGGATTTGAACAACTAAATTAGTATAATTCATCATTTAGCTTAGAATAAATAAAGATCTACACATAAATCTACCCCAGCAACCAGAAAACAACTCTAAGACAACCTAAAAACAACCCAAAACAACTCACCTTCAACCTTCAATACCGATGCTGGAAACGGGTTGCAACGGCGAGGCCTGATGTCGGTCGATGCCTGAGAAGGCAAGGCAAGCTGAGGGAGCAACGGCAGCGCCGATCCAGCTCCGACAGTAACGGTGAGAGCTCAGACCGAGAGAGAGGAAGAACAGGGCGCCGGGAAAAAGAGGAAAAGAGGGAGGAAGAAGAAGCTGGTGGCGTGATGGTCACTCTGGGAGGTTGAGGCATGTCGGAAGGAGAGGAAATGTGGCGGTGATGGTGACGGACGGGGAGGAGAGGCAGTGAGGTGGGAATTTTCGGGTTTTATGGGTATATATTCTCATGTGTATATATATATATATATAATACCCTAAAAAAATATAACACCTACATAAAATAATAAACCCTATATAATATATAGTTTATATGATACATATCATAAGTTTGAAATTAACAAAGGGGATATAGAATAATCACTTTAAAAAAAATAGCTATCTAATATTTAAATTTTATTATAGAAAATGTATTTCCTTAAAAATAATAATAATAATATAACTCTATCTAAATAAAATAGCTAGGAAAATTAACAATGGTATAATATAATTGAAAATTATTTATTAATAGTACAAATTCAGAAATTATTTTATTTAAATAAAAAGTAAGGTATTACAATTTGGATAATGACTAGAAGAGAAGTAGTGATGTTTGTTTTCTGTGGGGCTGCTGGGATAATCATAAAGTTGCACAGCCGCAGCATTTGATTGTTCGGTTCCGAGTGTTACCTCGTTTCTATATGCTCCAGCAACTTGCAAAGCCGTGTAGCTGCCACCATATGGAAGTTTGGTTTTGGTTGTTTCTTCAAAAAGTGGGGAGTTATATGCAGCATCAGAAACATCCCTAAAGAAGTAGGAATTTTCATCAACTTTTAAACCAACAACATTTGCGTTGATTACATCTAATGTGATTATTGGCCTGCGACCTCCAGAATCAATATCGATCAAAACAAACCTCTGGTCACTATCGACAGGCACTTGATTAGGCAACACTGGTACGCCATGGCTAACTTGGCCACTCTTCAATGCTTCTCCTAACTGCGTCACAAATGCCTTGTAGGTTTGTACATCGTTACTGTCTGCGCTAAAATACAGAGTCTTGTAGCTTGCTGTTATGGGTACAAAGACAACAGTCCAGCAAACAAGCCATGTTGCCACCACAATATCCACCTTCATATTTTCCTTTGTTATCAACTGTTTGTTGTAGCTTTTTTTTTTTTTTTTTTTTTTTTTTTTTTTTTTTTTGCTTTGAGTTCTTCTAGGAACCTATTAAAAGATTAACAAAAAAAATTATTTCTTGATGATGATGATGATGATAATGATAATGATAACAACAACATCATCATCCCTGTATGTCCATTATGTTAATGAGATAATTAATATAATATCATCGTAATTACTTATAATATAATAATTAATGAGTTTGGAGTTCATTATTCCTATTTACATTTCAAAGATAAAGCAACGAAAAAAAAAACAGAAACATCTAAATTGAATTTTTTTTTTATTACTTACAAACTTTAGATGCTGAGGATTAATTAAGAAGAGATGGTTCACAACGTTGATAATCATCATCTTTTATAGGGCAACGAGCTTCATTTTCTACGTTAATATTTTCATTTCACATCACACTATGATTAATTTATATTTAATAAAAGCTCTACACATTATCCAAACAAACATACTGAAAAAGTTTTCTTTTATAAACATTTTTTATACATATGCATGAGAGAAGATTTAAAAGAATTATCGACTAGTATTAATTATATATGATTATCTTTTGATTTTTATTATCTATCCGTATATCATAAGTATCCTAAATACTTAATAAAGATTTATGATATTTTGAACTTAAAATATATTAAAAGTTAACGTATATTTTATAGATCATATCTTACAAATTTCATTCGATAGCATTGTAATGGCATAAAATGTCCCATTTGTTGGTTTTGGCAAAATATTTATCCCACATTTGGAAGTTTAAATGAAATGGAGGAGTTTTTAGGCTATAAAAGGACTTCTCCCCTTTAATTAGAAACATTTCAAATTGTCTCTCATATATAGTATTTTTTCTCTCTCTTTTATAATATTTTCTCATTTAGTGAAATATTATTTTGATAACATCTGAGGACGTTGGCATAATTGGCTGAATCTCGTTAAATTTTAGTGTTCTCTTTTATATCTATTTAATAGTTATTAATAGGTATAGTTGTTAATTATTATGCCATTAAAATTACTTATCTTGGTAAAATTATGTCTAAAAAAAGTGATTTTTAAGTGGGATCATTGTGACCCCTTCATTATTTTCTGGAAATATACCTTGAGGTGATTTTTAATACAATCATTTATACTCTAGTCATCTGTACAATAGTTTTCAAGGTAATTTTTGTTATTATTGGTGAAAATTAACTAGAATTCCACGTGGTGTGGATCCCACACTCCTCTCTTAACAACTAATAAAAAAAAATCCTTATCTTGATAAAAGAAAATTTTAAGCATATATTCATCTGAAGTTTAATGAGTTGTGGTATATAATTAATAGAGTAGTTTACTTAATAAGTCATGGTATGTAATAGAGTAGTAATCTCTTTATTATTTATTGTAAATATTATACATTTTTTTAATATCTGATAATTAACGACAAGATGATCTTTCAAATATAAAAAAAAAAAAATTATAATTTTTATAAATAAAAATATCAGGTGAATCAAGGTTCATGAAATGTATTTTTAATATGATTAAACTAAAAACAAATTGAAGAATTTAAGCATACGATATATTCCTTTCACAACCACTACATTTAGTTTCCTCCAACATTAGACACTTTTATTTATTTTGAATATTAAAACCTTTTTCACCTTATGGGATACAATTGAAATAGAAAGCAGGAAAAATACGAGGACAACTTCTAATGGAAACCTTATGTATTAATAAACTCAACATGCAGCATACAAGACTATAACTATAACTATATTACATGTTGAATTAAGATAATATTAATGATCACAGGTTGATTTAGAATATTTTAAAAAACGTTATAACAACACATGCTTTAATTTAAAACTAAGAAGATAATATTGGAAATATCAAAATAACGTGACAGTATCCCTTTCTAAACGGTAAAAACAATTCGATGAAATTTGTACAAAAACCATATTCTACTTTGATCGAGGTATCATTATCCTATCTTACGACACCAAAGCAGACTTAAAAACAACAAAAAATATATCCATACAGATTTCAGGTTCTCATATGAGCATTTATTTATTTTGTCTTACCAAAATAAATCAACTAATAAATAAGCAATTTGCATCCTTACTTATTGGTGGTATATTATATTGAGCTTTTTCCCATTTTCAGGTCAAAAAAATTTATTTTCACTTTAGAGTAGTTCTTAAAATATTCTCAAATTTAAGATAATTTATAAAGTTATTCTAAAATTGAGGTGTCTTTTACTGACATGTCTTGGAGGGACTATTACTGTTAGTCAAACTAACAGAGAGCACATTTCTACCAATCCAATTCACAAAAATGATGGGTAATTTTTTTTTTGAACTCCACTATCTTAAATGGCGGAATTCCTTAAGAAGAGAACAAAAAAAGTACATGCACATGAAGCTCATGAGTAATTATTAGTTAGTAATTAGGTCATCATAGTAATAATGAAAAATTTAAAAAAAAAAACTACACCACACACACTCTTACATAAAATAATTATTATTATAAAAACAAATTTGTCATATACAAGATGGCCATAATAATAATAATAATAATAATAATAATAATAATATAAAATTAAAATAATCACAATAGTGTTAAAATTAAAAAATCATAATATAATTATAATTATGATATTATTTTTAATATTATTATAAATAAATAATTATAATTATTATAATATCAAAATAAATAAATAAACAAATAAAATTTTTTAAAAAGTTAGCCATATATATATATATATATATATATATATATATATATATATATATATATATATATATATATAAGTTGGCCATGCAAAAAAACTATCCCACTCTAACAGGTGTCCTTTGTCCATTTTTACTATTACCAATATCACTATTTATAAAAAAAAATTGTTGTGCCAACCATTTCATCATAAAAGCGATATAAACATTTTCATCTATTTTGTTTGCTCTCATTTGATGTATTATTCAAAATTTATTTCATATTCTTCATATTCTTTTTGCTATTGCTAAAATCACCATTCATGTAATTACATTTTTTGTGCTCTGAATTTGTTTATTTTTCAGTCACTTAATCAATAGAATGATGAGAGTATTTATGTATATTTTGTTGGTTAAATTTTAATATATCAGTCAAATTTTTACATTATTTTTTGCTGCATTTGCATGATTTTACATATTTTATTATGATTTTTACTATTTCATTTAAACCCATTTCTATTTGTATGAATTGGCCTTTTTTTTCTTTTAATAATAATAATGATTATTATATTAATATTTAAAATAATATCATAATTAAAATAATATTATATTAAAATATTTTAATTGGCGGAGTTATCTTTTAAGTAAAAAAATTACATCAAAATATTTTAATTAATTTCTGCAAAGTTCACAGGAGTCCGTCAATTTTATTGAAAAATACTTATTGTTATGTTTTTATTATATTACTATTGTAATCATAATAATAATTATTATTAAACATCATCTTCAGTAATTATTTAATTTTATTAACTTGTATGATTATTAAATTTATTAATTAAATTCATCATTTTATTAATCAATTATTGTACATTGTTTATGAATATATATAATATCCTATTTATTAATATTATAGGATATATATTTTTTAACTAATAGATATTATAATTGCCAACGCATTTAATTATTTTAATATATACAAATATATACTAGATTAACTATATTTAGTCCAGTTATTAGCATGAAAATTCATTATTAACTAGTTATTAGCCTATCACTTGCATTGACACTAATAAAATTAACCAATTATTAACTAATCATTAACCCATCTTATGCATTAAATTAATGCTTGCAGCATTTCAATTGTCATCTTCTGCGTTAACTTCTCTTCACTAACAACAATAAAAATGGCTAACATAATTTTTTTTTAATCAATTGGCAGACTTGCTGATTTCCATAAACTAGGTTGGCGGATTTGCTTTTTTTTTTTTTTTTTAAAAAAAATAGTAATGCCATCTTAATTGGTGATACTAATTTGTTTTTTAGTGTTTTCGCCACTTTGTGTGACGGAATAGGTCTTGAATTTTTCTAAGTATTTTTTTACCTTAAAATGAGAAATATTTTACAAACTACCAAAAATTTAGAATTTTTCTTTTTTTCACCCTAAAATGGGTAAAAGGTCCATATTATATTTTTATGATAAAAAAATAAAATCACCTTAATATTAATAAATTATATAATAAAAGTATTTCTCTCTAAGTCATGTGAAAATTATTTTTTAAAACTTAATGATATTAAAATATAGGGATAATTACAGTAAAAGGATAATGTGGTTTAGCGAGTCTATAAATCTTTTGTGACATTATAGTATTTTATGATATTTGTCATTAGTAAATTTAGGATAAATTCACTAACACAATTAATTATGATAACATGGATGCTAACATGCTAACTTGGATATCAACGACGCGTTGACCTGAATGTCAACGTAAATGTTAATGTACTGACATGGATGCTAATGTGCCGACATGAATGCCAATGTTAGCATACACATCTACATCCATATCATCACAATCAACGGTGTTAGTAAATTTAGTCTAAATTTGCTAATAGCAAATATTACAAAGTACTAAAATATCACGAAAAAAAATTACATAACTATAAATGAAAAAGTGTTAAATCACATGTTTTTTTTTGTACTTTTTTGTACTTATCTATTAATGATAACTAAATTCGAATTTACATTTCAGAATGTTGCTATAATTAATAAAAATTAATTTTACAAATTAATATCGATAAAATTGAAGCTCTTATTTTAAGATATGTAGTGCGGTAAAAAAGCAACCAATAGAGCACTTTTTTGCTAAAAAAAAAAAAGATAACAATTATTTTTAGTTAGTAGTATAAAACCCAAAAATGAAATCATGTGTTCAAGCTTTTTCACAGTCTGAAAATTAAGAGAAATGATAGGTTGTTAAATTATAATATGTTAGGTTGTTAGGTTCTATACAAGTTGAATGAATTCATTACAGTCTAGCAGTGGGTTATTTCTAAGATATAATTATTTTAGTACTATCTATTATTTTTACAAAGTGGCACAACTAAATTTTTTTCTATTATATGTATATATATAGACACACACTATCGTTATTTTTTTCATATTATTTTATAAATAAACTATATATTTTAAGAATATATGATAAATAATTATTGAATATACTATTTGAAATACTATAATAAGCAACTACCCAGCTTCTATATAATGTGGCTAAACCTCTGAAGACAGTAAGATGAGATCATACAATAAACGTTGAAAACATGGGTAGTTTTATTTATCATCACATGAGCTACACATTGATCTTCAACAAATCAAACGTTAGCGATGTTTTAGCAAATGCATGGATAACAGTAGAATGTGATGCCCTTTATTTAATTTAATTAGTACAGTAAATGGTGTGCAGCTAGCTGTGAAATTTAAACAACTGATGATAAGTTGTTGATGAGGTCTGCACTAGTTGTTCTAGTGGAGTCTGTGCCTAGCAATAGTCCCATCGCTGCTCCTACTTGGATAAGACTAAATATCTCCATTATATTATAATCGTCATCAAGCGTATATATTGTGGGAAAGTTTCCATCCACAGATGTTTGAATTGCAGCCGATAGGATCCTCCAAGTATCCTATGAGCCAATATGCCTCCTTTTGGAACCAATCCTGTTGTGTAGTTAGGGGCCAATATGCTCACAACAGAACTAAATCTTGCAGCCTCTGAGGTCATTTGGATAATAACTAGAAGATAAGTAGTGATGTTTATTCATGTGGTGATGCTGTCATAATTAGAAACTTGCACAACTGCAGCACTTAATTGTCTACTTCCAAGTGTAACCTCGTCTTTGTATGCTCCTGCAACCTGCAAACCTGTATAGCTGCCACCATATGGAAGTTTGGTTTTTGTTGTTTCTCCAAAAAGTGGATAGTTATATATTGCATCAGAAACATCCCTAAAGAAGTAGGACTTTGCATCAACTTTAAAACTGACAACATTTGCATCGATTACATCTAGTGCTACTATTGCACCGCGACCTCTAGATTCAATATCAATTAAAACAAACCTATTGTCACTATTGACAGGCACATGGCTAGGCAACACTAGTATGCCACGGGTAACACTGGTATGCCACGGGTAACGTGGCCACACTCCAATGCCTTTCATAACAGGGTTACAAAGGCCTTGTAAGTGGTCACGTTATAATTGTCTGCTCTAAATTGCACAATGTTGTAGCTTGATGTTAAGGGTACAAAGACAACAGTCTAGCAAATGAACTGTTAAGGCTGCAATATGCTGTAATATCAGTTTGTTATTACTTTTGTTATTAATCTTTATCACACATACCCATACGGTTGTAACATGCTGGTCTCCTATAGTTATCCTTTAGTGCAATAGCTTACTACATATACTGTATAATGTACACCATCGTTCATATATGAAAAATTACATCACAAAGCATTATTCTCTTCATGGTATTACGGCTCCATGGCTAATAACAATCAACTCACTCTTCCTTCCTCAACCTCAATCTCCCTCTCCTCTCCATCTACTATAACTCATACCATTTCCATCAAATTAAAGAACAAAAATTATTTGGCGTGGAAAGCTCAATTTCTCCCTCTCTTAAACCATTAAAAATCGATGGGATTTCTTGATGGCACACAACCCTCCCCACTAAAAATGATTTTCAATACAGCTACACCCCCAATTGAAATTCAAAATCCTCAATATGAAATATTGTTTCAGCGTGATCAAATGCTGCTTTCATGGATCCTCTCTTCTCTTATTGAGGAATTTTTTCCATATGTCATTGGAATCACATCTTCTCAAGTTGCTTGGATAGCCCTTGCCACCACTTTTGGTTGAATTCCTCAAAACAACCAACTTTAGTTGAATATCAAATTGCAGGAATTAAAGAAGAATGACATGACTATCTCCCAATATTTACATCGGGCAAAGTCTCTTACTAATGAACTTGCTGCTGTGGGTAGAACCATGACTCCAGTTGAATTTAATGTCATCATTTATCATAATATCGGTATTGAATATCATGGCATTATCACTGCTCTCAATCTCAGGCCTAAACTAATACCCTACAATGAACTTCATAGCCATCTTCTTGCATATGAGATTCTCTTGAATAGCACTGATGAGCCTCCCTTGCCAATCTCTCCTATCGGCCTCAAATGACAACTTCTTCTTGGTCCTCTACGCCACCCTTGTTGCCAAATCCTCATCCTACTCAAACTCGCCTTCTATGGCAAAACAAAAAATGGTTTTGAAACAATTCTCGTACTTGTCAAATATGTGACTTTCATAACCACACTACAGACCGATGTTGAAGATATACTTCCTTACAACAAAATCAGCTTCTTTCTCCACAAGCTAATTTTGCTTACTCTGGTGCGCCCAATCATGGCTGCACTCCATACCTACCATGGATTGTTGATATCGAAGCCAATGCACACATCACTCAAGATATCTCCAATCCGCACATTTCAAAACCATACACTGGTAATAATCAATTGCTTGTAGGTAATGGCCAAGGTTTGTCTATTAAAGCCATAAGAAATTCATCTATCTCTACTCTTTCTCAAAATTTATCTCTTAAAAATGTCTTACATGTTCCTCATATTTCAAAACCCTTACTTTCTGTCTCAAAATTTAGTATTGACAATGCTTGTTATTTTCAATTTTGGCCTACTTTTTTTATTGCAAAGGATCAGAAGACAAGGACTCCACTCCTGCGTGGCGTGAATAAGAATGGGCCGTACATCCTATCTTATGTACCTAAGGCTCAAGCTTTTCTCTCTGAATCAATCCCTGTTACTATCTGGCATTCTCAGCTTAGTCATCCACACACTCAAACTCTCTCCAAAATTCTCACAGAAAATTATCTTTCATCCTCTTCCAATAATAACTTTGCAAATGTCCATCCTGTATATTAGGAAAATTAACAAGAATTCCTTTGGCTCTTGTTGAACATAAAAGCTTAAAGCCCTTTGATATTGTCCACTCTGATGTTTGGGGACCTTCCCCCATTTTGTCCAATTTAGGATTTTGCTATTTTGTTTTTTTTTTATTGATGATTATACTTGATACACCTAGGTGTATTTTTTGCATAATAAAAGTGATGTCTATCAAATTTTTCTTAATTGTTAGGCTCATGTTCATGTTCAATTCTCTAGCAAAATAAGAGCTTTTCACTCCAACTTGGGGGTGAATATAAAAAATTAAACAAATATTTTCAAACCCAATGGATTGTTCATAGAATTTCTTATTCTTATACTCATGAGTAAAATGGAACATCTAAAAGACAAATTTGACATTTAGTGGACACAGGCTTAACCTTACTTGCTCATAGTTCTATTCCCTTTCAGTATTGACCATATTCTTTTGACACTGCCATTTCCTTAATCAGTAATATGCCTATCGATGTCCTCCATAGTCATTCTCCTTATTTTTCTTTATATGGTAAGCATTTTAATTTTAATTCTTTAAGGACTTTCTTCTTTCCCTGCACAAGGCCCTATAATAAGCATAAGTTTGATTTCCAAACTAAACCATTTGTCTACTTAGGGCCTGCACCTCACACTTTGGTCATCGATGTCTTGATCCATCCAACAATAAAATTTATATTGCATGTCACATGTAATTCCATGAGTCCCATTATCCATTCCAGCATATTTGCAACATCCAGACACCTTCTTCTACTACAAACTTTGCCCCTTGGTTAGAACTACATGTCATGGACCATCTATTTCATGTCACTTAAGTATGGGTCCCTCCTCTTTTCCTTTATGTTATCTTCATACTAATCCTATTTCATTACAATCCCATCCTTATCCTAACTATTCCGAAACCCACCTACACATGATTCCACAAATTGGTCCTCACCCACTTATGCTGTCACAGCCTCCTCACCAAGTCACTTCACTTCCTTGCACCCTGTCCACCCACCTTCTCCCAACAACCATTCCATATCATTACCGGGCCTTAATCTTATTGTCGATCTTACCTATTATCCTTCTTCCAATCCACATTGTATCCAATAAAATTGTATTACCCCCCTCTCCTAATATCACTCCACCATGCACCCATCCTATGGTTCTTTTGCCTACAACCATGCAATGACATGAAGCTCATCTTTCTACCTTCTCTTCACGTACACTTCCTTTACCTGAACCTCATATAGTTGCCCAAGCCATGAAACATCTAGAATGGCAAACTGCCATGACTGATAAATACTAAGCTCTCATGTGCAACAACACTTGGATTCTTGTACATCAACCTCCACATGCTAATGTTATGGGGAACAAATGGGTTTTTCAAGTGAAACAAAATTCAGATGACTCAATCTCTTGATATAAAGCCTGTCTTATTGCAAAGGCTTATAATCAATAATCTGGTATTGATTATATTGACACTTTTAGTCCAGTTGTTAAAGCCACCACCACCATATGAACTATCATTGCCCTTACAACTATGTTCAATTGGCAAATGCTTTAACTTGACATCTCTAATGCCTTTCTACATGGTGTTCTCTAAGAACAAGTTTATATGGACTAACCCCTTTCATTGATAAAAATTGACCAGATCATGTGTGCCTCCTTCATCGCTCCCTCTATGGACTAAAATAGGAACCTCGCCAATGGTTTTATAGGTTAAGCACCTTTTTATTGCATTTCGGGTTTCACTTATCCAAAGCAGACACCTCCTTGTTCATACTACATCGTGGTGCTTTATCACTTTTTGTGCTTATCTACGTCAATGACATTATTATCACTGGTAACTCCACATCTTTATTATAAGTTTTTCTTCCACACCTTAAAAATGAGTTTCCAATTTGCAACATTAGTCCTCTCTCGTACTTTTTAGGCATTAAAGTCACCAACTCTTCAAAAGGTACCACTTTATGTCAAACCAAATATATACATAATTTACTTAATCGATATTATATGCTCAATGTTAATGGTTGTACTACACCCATGGTCTCTACACCGCCTCTTTCTAAACATATGGGCACTTATTTGAGTGATGATGATGTAGCCAAGTATCGCCAAGTAGTTGGTTCTTTTCAGTATGTTATGTTTACACGACCAAATATAGCCTTCACTATAAACAAGCTTTATCAATTCATGCATCATCCCACCACTATTCATTAGCATGCTTCGGTACCTAAGGCATACACTTTACTACTCACTTTTTTTCTCTATTGACTCCACACCTTATTTACAATGCTTTGTGGACAGTGATTGGAGAGGTTGTCTGGATGATTGTTGTTCTACTAATGGTTATGCTATCTACCTAGGTCCCTCTTTAATTTCTTAGATGGCCAAGAAGTAGCCCACAATAGCAAGGTCTTCTACAGAGAGTGAATATAAAGCAATTGCAAACTCAACCTCTGAAATCTTATGGTTATAATCACTGTTTTTGGAACTTGGTATTCAGTCTACCCACAAGCCTATCTTATGGTATGATAGCGTTGGTGCTATCTATTTCACTTCTAATTTGGTTTTCCATACTCACACAAAGCATATTGAATTAGACTATCATATTATTCTCTTCACGAACCATGTTGCCACCACAATATCCACCTTCATATTTTCCTTTGTTATCAAATCAAATTCTTCTGCGTACCTGTCAATATATTGAAAATAACAAAAGATAAGCAGCCACAAAAAATAAAAAAAATCAAAATTGTAAGCTTGTGATTACTTACAAGCTTAGGAGTAGAGGATTAAGAAGAGATGGTTTGTAACATTGATAATCATGCCCTTTTATTGGGAAACCACCCCATTTTCTACCTTTATTTTTTCATTTCACATTGCACTATGATTTATTTATATTCAATCAAAGCTCTGCAGATTATCTAAACAAACATGCTGAAAACGTTTTCTTTTATAAACAATTGTTTTTTTTTTTTATGGATGTGCATGTGATGAGTTAAGAATTAAAAGTTATCCACTTGTGAAAGATCATCTTTGTTTATGATTATACATGATTATCTTTGATACATTTTATGTTTTTGTGTATATTTGATAATGATTCATGATTCCGTCCTGCCCAAATTTATCGATCACAAGCTATATACACTATATTTTATGAATTTCATTTCGCGCAAGGATGAAAGTTTTCAATCCGTGAGTTGAGTTGCGGGATTACATCCAGGCTCTAGTCCCCAAGAACTGACAATTTCATTTAGTGTAAAGGCTGATTGTCGCTTGATATATTTTTATGATATATGGATGTGCATTTCATTATGTAATTTTGATGATGATTCATTATCCCTTCCTGCCAACATTTATCACAACCTAGCATAAATATTAGTCGGATGTATCAGACTACATTTTATTGAATTTTATTCCCATGCATTTTCGATGTGATTGTTCTAAGGAACATATTGAACTTTTTTTATTTATATAAAATCTAATAGTCGTAGTTTATAACAAATGCAAAATAAATATTTTTAACAAAAATATATTAATAATATACA
The DNA here is from genome assembly GCA_947683625.1 of Mallotus nudiflorus. Classification (NCBI taxonomy): domain Eukaryota; kingdom Viridiplantae; phylum Streptophyta; class Magnoliopsida; order Malpighiales; family Euphorbiaceae; genus Mallotus; species Mallotus nudiflorus. Next base: position 72,643 of record CANTUR010000111.1, on the reverse strand, counting down.
TTTATTTTTACAATAATATAATGAATTAATTAGAAAACTAAATTAAATATTTTTAGAAATATAAGAGCACAATTTCATTTAATTAAAGATAATATATTTTTTCAGTTAAAATTTTTATTTTGATAATAAGTTTTATTTTACTTTTATTTTTAATCATGTATATACATTGTTTAAAATGAATATGCATCCTTAAATTAATTTTTAATGAGGTGTTTATAATTTAATAGTATACTTAAAAAAGTTTAAGGAAAAATAAATTTAAGAGGAGCCACGCCCTTAATAACTTATATAAGAATCAATTCCAACTTTTTTTTTTTAAGGAAAGAATCAATCCTAAGATTACAAACATACATATTTCACATACTCATATAAGCATTTATTTATCCAATTTACTTATTTTGTCTTACGAAAATAAATGAACTAATGCATCCTCACTTATTGGTGGTACATTCCGTTGTAGAAAATTTATTATTATTTTATTGTTTAATTAATAGTGTAAACTCTAATTCAGAGTTGTTATTTTGTATATGTAGAATAGTGACTTACAAGTGTAATATATATACACATACAAAGGAGTAACGATAACAATAAAGTGAATAAGAATAAATACAAAGTAATAGAGTTATAGTAAGACACAAAGAAATCAATTAGATTTATGTTTATTAGTTGATATCCCCAGGCAAGCTGATGGTAGGCGGTGAAAAAGCCGAAGCTTGTCTCTACTATGCAAGAAGAGTACTTTAGATAGTGTTTTGTCATCAAATTAGCAACCTGATCATCAATGGTGATGAATTGATTTTCAAGGTTCCTAGAGTTGACTTGCTTTCGCATAAAGTAATAATCTAGCTCAATATGTTTTGTGCAAGCTTGTAGGACTGGATTAGCAAAAAGATATATTTTGCCAACATTGTCACACCACATAGTTAGTGATTGTGTTTAAGGGATTTGTAACTCAATGAGGAGAGAACAAAGCCACATTAATTCTGTTATTGAATTTACTATCGCCTTATATTCACTTTCAATTGAGGAATGAGTGATGGTTGGCTACTTTTTAGTTATCCAAGAGACCAAATTTATGCCAAGATAAATAGCAAATTCTTTTGTGGAACGTCTGTCATTTAGGCATCATCCATAGTCACTATTGGTGAAGGACTATAAATGGTGGTTTTTGGATGGAAAGATAGATGTAAGGTGTGTTTGAGATACTTGAGAATTCGCTTGACAGCTTGCCAACTTGCTAGTGAGTGTTAGTCAGGCAATGCATATATTGACACAATTTGTTGACAGGAAAGGCAAGGTATAAATGAGTTATGGTAAGGTATTGGAGTGCCCTAATGGTTTGATAATCAAACTCACCATTGTCAAAAGGAGTGTCATACTATTTGGAAAGAGTGGGTGATATTGCCATGGGAGTATAAGTGTATAATGGGTTCAGTCTGATGCATTTGATGATAGTGGAGGAGGTTATTGATGGGTGGATAAGTTAACAATGAGATTAATACTATGTATGGAAGAGGTAGAAGAATGAGAGGAGTCTGAAGGTGTTTGGGAAGGTTAAGGATAAGGTTTATGTGGTTGGGTTAGAGATTAAAGAGAGATGGGATGTGTTGGAGTGAGAGTAAGATTAGGAAACATACCTTGTTGTTATAGGACCAAAGTAGTAGGCATGGTAGACACAATTGAGAGCCACAGTGTAGATGGATTTTCTAGAGTTTATGTGTTTATAGCAGTAAAATGAGAGTGAAAGGGAAAATTTTTTCACTAAAATGGACAAACTAAGCAATGTAAATATAACCAGTTGAAGGATCAAGACAATTGTACCCATAATGATTTTGAGCTAGGGATAGGTTGACACATTCTTGAGACCTTAAATTAAATTTTTATTTATTGTAAGGGACGAAGTAAAGGAAAATGCTGCAATAAAAAATTTAAAATCATCATATTTGGGTGGCTTGCCATAAAAATGAAAGAAAAGTTATTTATGTTTGGTAATAGGACTTCATAACAATTGATTAAAGTGATAGAGTGATTAAATGCAAAAGACCAAAATTTTAATGGAACTTTGGAATTAGCAAGAAAAGTGAGTCCCATATTTACAACATGTCGAATCTACCTCTCAGCAATACCATTTTGCTCATAAGAGTGGGGATATGCAATATGGTGGATAATGTCGTTAGTTTTCAGAAAAATGTTTAGCTTATGATATTCCCTACCCTAATCACTGCGTAAAGCCTTTATTTTTATATGAAATTGGTTTTCAACAAATGCATTAAAATTGTAGAATATAGAAATTAAATAACTTTGTTGCTTAAGATAAAATATCCAACTAAAATAAGTGTATTCATCAATAAAAATAACAAAATAATGATATCCTATAGATGAAGACATAGGGGCAGGTCCCTATATATCATAATAGACAATCTAAAATGGAGCTTCACTTTTATGATGGACAACAGCTAAAGGAAACTTAGATAATTTGCCTAGACGACAAGACACATAATTTGAAATAGAAATGGTAGATCACTTTTGATAAGATAATTGAAAATCCTTTATTATTTTGGAAACAATCTTTAGTTGGGGGTGACCAACGCAGACTGCCACATTTGGATTGATGGAGCTTCTATATAATGATCTGAAGGAGAAGTGGAATCAATTGTGTATAAGTCACCCTTACTCAGTCATTTTAACAGTAGAGTCTCGGTTTCCTGATCTTTCATTAAAAAAAAGGTTAGGATAAAACTTAAAAAAGCAAGAATTATCATTGGCAAATGTATTATAGAAAGTAAGGATTTAATAAGATGTGGGACATGTAAAACATGTTTTAAATAAATTGATTTGTATATAGTGTGAATGAAAGATGAACCTGTGTAAGATATGGGTAGACCTTGACCATTTACTATTTGAACTTGATTATGGCCAAGATAGTCATTGGTGAGGGATAGGGAGGATAAATCAGGTGTCATGTGGTGAGTGGCACCCATATCGGGATACCAAGTAGAAGGAGAGTCATAAAAGGGGCGATACTATGAGATAGGATAGGAGACTTGATTGGCTTGGGCTGGGGTAAAGTAATTTGGGGTGGTGTGCTGATATTGACATTTGCACATATTAATTGTGTGGTTACGTAGGCCACAAATTTGGCATTTTGGTTTGCATTGAAAATTAGGAGAATTTGTAATGGTGGATCATGGTCAAGATGGTTGGAATGATCGAGAGGATTGAAATTGGTTAGGGTGGAAGGACTGTGGGGAAGCAGATGTGGCAATGGCGACATTTGCTTTAGGAGGAGCATAAACACTTTGCAGTAAGATTTCGTGGCAACCAAGTGACCGTGCAGTTCATGGAATGGAACTGGTTCTTGATAAAGATTTAATGTTGTGATGATAGTATGGAATTTAATACTGATGTTATGGTAGATAATTGCATTAAAATTGGCTTGAGTACTTGATCATCTAGCAGCCTGAAGTTCATCAATAAGTCCTTTGGCTTGTTAAAGATACTAAGAAATTGACATGTCATTGTGTTTAAATTCTTAGAGATTAATATGCAGCTGAAGTTGGCTATTTTAATTGATAGCACCAAAGGCTTAGCTGAGAGCATTCCAAACTTAGAATGATGAAGTGAGGCTGACTACATATGAGTAAACTTTTTCTGAGAGGGAAAAGAACAACCATGTCATTAACATCTGATCTTGGCAAACTAGATTTGAAATTCTTGATTACGAATCATTTCATTGGCATTAGTCGAGTTGGTTATTTCTCTCTGTGGGGATGGCTTAGTTCCATAAATAAATCCTATAATATTTTGATAGATTAAAAAAGGTTAAAATTGAGTTTTTTAAGCAAGGTAGTTCTTAGAGGTGACCTTAATGGAAAAGTTATGATGGGTAAAGGATAAAGTGGAAGGAATTGCAGGTGTAAAGGCATCTGAAGCTATGGTTGACGTTACAATAGCATCAACATTGTTTGCCATTATAGAGCTCTGATACCATGTAAACTCTAATTCAGAGTTGTTGTTTTGCATATGTAGAATAATGACTTACAAGTTTAATATATATACACGTACAAAGGAGTAATGATAACTACAAAGTGAGTAAGGATAAATACAAAGTAGCAGAGTCATAGTCAAATACAAAGAAATCAATTAGACTTATGTTTATCGACTGATAAATAGAAAGGTTAAATATTGACTATGTAAACATCATGAAGAGGAGTATTTATGAATTCTATATACCATTTCATAGTGGTGGTGGAGTGACAACTGACCTTCATAGAAAAAATTTACATCTCTTAAAATTGGTTTGATTCAAATGACTTTCGTAAAATTTCATCAAATTTATTTGCAAATCAAAATAAATATGTTTGCTTTAAATAAAAATTTTATAAAATTCATTTTAAATTTTAACTTTTAATTTTGTAAAATTATTTGAAACTAAAGGATTTCTTATTAATAAAATATATATTATTCAAATAAATTTAAATTCATGAAATGAATTTTAGTTGGAATTCTTTTGAAAATGAAATCAATTTATTGGTGGAATTAAACTAAATAAAGTGTTAGTGTGTATTTGGTTCAAATGAATTTTATAAAATTTAATATAATTTATTTTCAAATTCAAGTGAATATGTTTGGTTTAACTGAAAATTTTGTAAAATTCATTTATAATTTTAACTTTTTAATGTTATAAAATTATTTAACACTAAATTTATTGTTATTGATGAAATATGATTAGTTCAAATGAATGTCACCTAAAATTCATTTGGAAATAAAATGAATATTTTAATGAAATTAAACCAAATAAAATGTTAGAGTTATCTTGCATTGGAAAGAAGAAATTATATATATATATAAAGAAATAGAGTCTAAATATTAATAGATTACACCATAAAAATTGTTCTTTTCTAAATCAAATAAAAATTAATTTATAAAATCTAAACCACCTAAAGATGTTATTGTAATTCAGCTTTATGCGTAGCAGTAAATTTAGTTTATCATTGGTCCCGTTAAATTTATTGGTGGAGAGCCTTTCTGGTGTTGTTGTCTGCATACTTGTACGGTGATCAACAAGGAAGAGAATGAGTGCATTATTCTCCAGAGAGTGTTAAAGGCGTGGAAACAAAATCGAATTTCCCCACCAGATGTCTGTCAATCCACTCCGCCAAAATCTTGTTTAAAAAAATTTAAGTTGTTTACCATTGAAATCGAGAGAAATATAATATTATATTTTGAAGTTATATTTAAACAATCTGTCAACTTAAAGCATTAAAAATATATATTTAAAGATATCATAAAATAAAGAGTTCAAACATGCTATCATTGATTTAAAAAATCTCACACTACCACTTATTATATAGTCTATTAATAATTATATCATATGATCTCCCTATTTAAAAAATCTCACGTTGCCTCATAAAAAGCATATCCAAATGTTTGCCTCCCCACATATCACTTGGTTATCAATATGTTTAATTAACATATAATATTATAGTATTTGTAAAGCCTTGAAGAACTCATTATGATTGATTCCCCACATATATATTTCTGTTTACATAAGATCATTTTTTTCTTGTACAAGGTTGCTTGCAGAGAAAGGACAAGACAAATAGGAAAAGATTCCTAATCAGGAGACTCCTAGGTAGGAAAAAAATACTCTTATAGTAGGCATAAGACTTTCATCAAGGAGGAATCCTATTCCTCTCAAGTTTGAGCATCGACATCCCTATAAATAAGACCTCATATCTCTCATTCTCATTCATCTTATTATCTCATATTCTCATCATTCTCTTTCTTTCTTTAAATTATCTCTATATCTTTTGACTTAGGCATCAGAGGGTTTGTGGGGATCCTCCCCACCTCTCACTTTTCCCTTTGTTGATCACTTACAGGGTTCCAGCTCAAGAGTTCTGAAAATAAATTATCAAGTGACACCATCTGTGGGGACTTTTAAATAAAAGCCATTCATACATCTACCGGTCGAGACCTTGACATTATGACTTCTAGTCCACCATCAATCTCGACTCTCGACAAACACATCAACCTGTCCGCTTCCATTCCTCCAATCAATCTATCATTATCGATAAATAGCCAACCCCCTTTCCACATGTTGGACCTCATCTTAAATTACAATAGGTGGTACATACCTTCTGCTTATAAACACTCAAGGGTACCCAGCTCTTGGGATCGATCTCCCTTACTATGCTCCTCTTTAACACCATCATAAACCTATACCTTCCATGCCTTTTCCAAATCTACAAGAGACACTTGCCATAACCACATCTAATATAAACATAAAAACCTAAGCACTCAACCTCACCTCAATAAGTAAGGAAGCAATGATACAAAACATTCAAACTCAAATGGCCCTGATGCAATAACAACTGAATGCCTTGATTCAATGCGGCAACCCCAGATCAACTCATACAGAAAATAATATTACATCTCTGGAATTACCTAAAGGAAACAAAGAGACGTATAAAGCCCTAGAAGGGGAATCCAGCTCAACGATCCTAGCTCTTAACAATTAAAAGTTAACCCAAAAAGTTGAAGAGGTCATACACAAAGCTCGTGCAAGGCCAAGGAAAGAGGTTAAATGCATGATGGAAGGAAAGATGCCCTTTGTAAGCAGGATAGTTCGAACAGAAATCCCAGGGATAAAGTTGGTTGTTTAGAAGAAGAGGACCTTCATGTATGAGAAGCAAAAGATAATCACTGAAGAAACAAGAAAGCTACTAGTGGGTTTATCAAAGAAGTCACTCACTTAGAATGGGTAGACAATGTGTGTGCTGGTAAAGAAGTCCAACGGTAAATACAAAATGTGTGTTGATTACACTGACCTCAACAGAGCATGCCCCAAGGATAGCTACCTGCTACTAACAATAGACCAACTTGTAGACTCCACCATCGATTAAAGTTTGTAAAGCTTTGTGGAAACAACATAGGGGTATCACTAAATACCAATGAAGAAAGAAGATCAAGAGAAAACATCCTTCATCACCCATAAAGGTCTTTACAATTATAAAGTAATGCCCTTTAGGCCAAAGAACACCAGAGCAACCTATCAAAGGATGATGAACCATGTACTCTAGAATCAAATTGGAAAGAATGTGAAAGTATACATGGATGGCATCATCATTAAGAGCAAGAATACGGAGTAGTATCCCACTGACTTTGACCAAATTCTCCAATTACTAGGCTAGCACCAGATCAAGCTAAAGCCAGAGAAGTGCATCGTCGAGGTAAAATCCGGTAGGTTCCTGGGATTCATGATATCACACAGAGGAATCAAGGCTAACATGGAAAAGATGGAGGCCATTCTCAATATGAAAACTATGATAATAATTAATAAGCTGCAAAAGCTAAATGGCAGGATAACAGCCTTGGGGCATTTCATCTCTTATTTAGCCAAGTGATGTCTACCGCTATTCCAAGCCTTAAAGAACTTCAAAAAACTTGTATGGACTGAAGACTACCAAAAAACCTTTAAAGATATTTAAAAATTCCTATCCTCACTACCTTTACTCATTAGGCCCATGCATGGAGAAACACTGTACTTATACCTCTCCATCGGATAGGAGTCAATAGCCTCAATACTAGTGAAAGAGGAAGGAAGCCAACCAAATCCAGTATATTACATCAATAAGGTACTCTGAAGCTCAGAGATTCGATATCCTAAATTAGACTAGTTAGTCATGGCTATCATCCACACATCTTGAAAGCTCCAGCATTATTTCCAAGCTTTGGCATTATTTCCAAGCTCCGACATTATTTCTAAGCTTCGGCATTATTTCCAAGCTCCGACATTATTTCCAGGCTCATTCCATCATTATAAGATCCAACTTCCCCTTGAGGAAAATCCTTCAAAGACTCAAAACATCTGGCAGGCTAGTTTAATGGTCAATATTACTTAGAGAATTTGACATTAATTATGAGCCTCGACAGCAGATAAAAGCTCAGGCCCTAGCAAAATTTATTCAAGAGTTGACAACAAAAGATCCTGGCCCTACCAAAAATCCAAAATGGAAGCTCTATGTTGATGGGGCATCATCCACCCAAGGATCCGGTGCTGAAATCATTCTTAAAGGACCATACAAAGTCATCATCAAATATGTTGTCCAGATAAAGTACAAAGCTGCTAATAACATAGTAGAGTATGAAGCACTTATCACAAGGTCGAAGTTAACTACGAAAGTCAAAGTCGAGCATCTCAAGATACACTCAGACTCTCAACGAATGGTGAACCAAATTAAAGGGACATTCTAAATCAAAGATCTAAGTATAGCCAAATATGTTAAAAAATTCAAGCAGCTCCTAAAGAAGCTTGAGCAGGAAAGGGGACAATGGGAGATCATATAAATCTCTATAAGTAAAAATTCAGACATTGACCTATTAGCTAAATCAGTAGCTGAGGACTTTAGAGGACTCGAGCACACCAAAGTACTAACAAAACCAAGCATCGAAGACTTAGAAATCACAGACGTATGAGAAATTCTAGAATGGATGAAACTGATCATTCAGTACCTAAAGAACTGGGTCCTTCCAAAAGATAAACTAAAAGCTTAAATGTTGAAGATGAAGGCTGCACACTACTCTATCCACCACAGGGAACTCTACAGAAGATCTCTCTTATATCCATGGAAAAGCACATTTCTCTATAAGAAGGGAATTAGATACTTGAAGATCCCATGAAGGAATATGTGGAGCATATGAATTGCATCATTCGTTAACCAGAAAAGCATTGTTGCAAGATATTATTGGCCCACCATGTCCTAAGATGCTTAAAAACTGACTCAAGAATGCCACAAGTGTCAGCAATTTGCTCGCCTTAACATTCGATTAAGAGCCTTCTAATCTTAAACATCTAATTAAGAGCCCTTGACCTTTCATTGTATAGGGAATGGATATCCTAGGTCCCTTCCCAACCTTAACATCTTAGAAGAAATTCCTTATCATGGCTAAAGACCATTTCACCAAATGGATTACAGACCATCAAATAAGCTCGAATATAGCACTTTTTTTAGAAAGAAATCATATGTAGGTTTGGAATACCACATACCCTGATCACAAACAATGGGAAGTAGTTCAATAATAAGAAATTCATAAAGTTTTATTCTGATCTCATAATAAATCTCTGATTTACCTCCATAGCTCACTTACAAATAAATGGACAGACAAAGGTCACCAACAGAATCATCATGCAAGGATTAAAGAAAGTGCTCGATGAGAAGAAAGGGAACTAGGTAGACAAGCTTACCAACATCATCTGGGCTTACAGGACTATGCCTAGAACCTTCACAGGAGAGATTCCTTACAGGTTGACCTATGCGATGGATATAGTAATACCAATGGAAATTAGGTCACTAAGTTACAGGGTCAGTAAGGAACTGGATTAGGAAGTCAATAGTATTAACACTTAGATGTGTTTAGATCTACTAGAAGAAAGAACAGAATGGGCATTCATTGTCTCAGAGGCACACAGATAGAAGGTCCTCGAATATCATCATCTTCACATCCAGCTAAGAAATTTCAAGGTTGGAGATTAGGTACTCAGAAGAGCAAACATTGGCAAAGGCAACTCCAGTCCATGCAAGCTTGGACATAATTAGGAGGGTTCCTATCAGATCATAGAGAGAACATATAAAGGGGTATACAAAATCAAAGATAGATAGGGGAAGGAATTACAACAATATTGGAACTTGAATTGTCTCGAAAAGTATTATCAGTGGATGTACTCATAATTTATTAAATAACACATTTCATTCATAGAAAAGGTTACATTATAAAAGGTTTAAAATCATCTATTTACAATTGAGCATTGGGAAGCACAAAGGAAGGGACATTCGGATAGGGAGACTCAAGGATAGAGGTGGAAACTGGCACAATAATTGGGAAGAGGCCTTGCTCCTTGCATCTTCCTCAAAGGTGATCCTAGCTAGATCAACAGGTGATATTTTATCTAGGTCTAAGAAGTCAAGATTTAGACTTTTTGTGAGTAGGATCCTCCGACACTTGGATTTTTACACCTTGAGAAACCTTATAACCATGTTCTGATAGCTCCTTTTTTCATCTTTATGATATTTCTTGGCCTCACTAGGCTTCTTTTTAGGGCTACAATTTAAGAATCTTCCTCTTTGATCTTTGGTGTCAATTGGGCTTAATTGTGCTCCAACTCAACCACTTTCTTCTAGCTCACCTCAGTGTTAAACCTTGCCTCGGCATGTTTAGTTTAACACAACTCGAGCGTTGTCTTTGCCTTATCCAAATTCTTCTCAAAGTCAATGGCTATGGTCCCCACCTCTATCTCCTTTAAACTATATTGACTTATAAGATAATAATAATTATCCTTCACCAACATCAAAGCTTGAATCATTTGGAAAAAGGAACAAATGTTATTGCCTCGAAACACGTGAACATAAGATCAACATGACAAGACATTTAACTTTAATTAATGCTCGATCATGGAGTTATAAAACTCCTTATTATCCTCATCCATCCAGCATTATATATCAGCTGGGAGTCGCAGAGACTTAGCATATTGGTCCCTCACCTGGGCATTCAAGATACTTGAAGGCTTTATCTTATTAAGTATCCAAGACTTTATGTCTTAACACCTAAATAGCTTTGGATGCTTAATAAAAACCTCTTCATAAAGCTCATTAGTATCTAAATCTCTATCCAGGACACATCTTTTTTGCCTTTCTGCCTTATTGGCCTAAGAAGACCTAACCACAGACTCTCCCTTCAAGCTGACCATGACCTCAGATGGAACCTTCGAAGCTGTAGGCTTAGATGAAGGAGAGGAGAACTACATATCTTCTTGCACCTTTGGCTCATCATCTACAAGCTAAATCCCATCCACAAAGGCAAAAAAAGTTATCCATTTACAAATAAAAATGAAAATACATAAGTCAGAATGATACCTTTTGAATGTCAAAACATACCAGTAGGTAGTATACGATCAAGGCAGACTCTCCAAAGATATCTTTTGGATAGATTCTCCACAGATTAGGCATCAGCTATGCCATGAAGGTGAAGTTTCATGACCATTTCTATATCCTAATCAGATAACCTAAAAGGATGCTTCACTCTATGGCAATTATCAAACCACATCCACCAAACATCTATAAAGTCTTATGGGTGTTCGACAATAAAAAATTTGTGTCTCAACTTCTTATAAAGGTCTAAAAGCTTCAAAAAAAGGCTGTGGTTAAGGATGGCAGATAGAGAGAACATTAGCTCCCCCTTTTTCTTATTCAGACTATAGAGGTATCGTAGGATGTCCAAGTTTGGCTCTCTACCCTCCTCGTGCATCAACTCTATAAAACCAGTTACAATCTAGTAGCTATTAAGATGGAGTTGCCCAGGAGCTATATTGTATCTATTCAAGAAACACTTCACGAAGGGTTCCAAAAGGAACTTCAAACCCCCCCTCTAATTGGTCAAAGTATACAACTAATGTATTAAAATCTAACATAGGGGTATGGGCTCTAAACTTCTTATCTATAATGTGCACGGTAAAATCGACAGGAATACTAAAATGTCTTTGGTACCATTTTAGCATATCCTTGTCTATCTTAGAAAGAAATAAATCATAGTTAACCTGCTCTCTTGGTGCCATAAATCCTATCTAGTAAATAAAAAAGAAAGGTAGGAAAGAAAAGACCTTCACCTAAGTGCAGAGTGCAAGCTTGCTACATAAGAGCCTTAATGATAGAACACATATAAAGCAGATTGAGAAGAAAAAAAAAGTAGTAAAGAAGCAAAAAAATGCAACAAATTAAAAGGTTTGGTACACTTATAGGATAATAGAAGGATCTAGAATAACCATTACTGCTCTTATAAATATTTTTTATCTCTCGCACAATAGCAAGGGCAATCTAGGAAGAAAAAAAGACCTACTAATTACGGCAATAGAAATGTCTCATTCTCTAGACACAAGAACTAATGTGACAGTTACCAATTTAAATTTCAAAAATGCAATGAAAAGACATAGCGGTTACTAACCCTACGCCCATCACTACCAGATGCATCGAGAATATACAACACTTGGGTCGAACTTCTAATTCACCAAGCTTCTAAGTCCAGCGATTGAAGTTGGCACCCTCATGTCGCTTCTATAGTACTGAGGTTCCGAGCATGTAAGCCTTATTTCATAGCACTAAACATCTAATCCTCGAGCATCTAAGTCTAGTGATTGAAGTTGGCACCCTCATGTCACTTTTATAGGACTAAGGTTTCGAGCATATAAGCCTCACGTCATAGCACTGACCATTTAAGCCTCGAGTATCTAAGTCTAGAGACTGAAGTTGGCACCCTCATGTCACTTTTATAGTACTAAGGTTCTGAGCATGTAAGCCTCACATCATAGCACTAAGAAACTAAGCCTCGAGTATCTAAGTCCAATAACTAAAGTTAGCACCCTTAGGTCACTTCTATAACACTGAGGTTTTGAGCATGTAAGCCTCGCATCATAGCACCGAGCATCTAAGTCAAGTGACTGAAGCTGGCACCCTCAGGTCACCTCTATAATACTGAGGTTCAGCACTCGGGCCATGCTTTTAATGCACTGAACATCAAAACTCCAATAATGGCTAGTTCTACCAAATTGTCTCTATACTAGCGGTTTAATCACTTACACTAAGCATTTTTATTGCAAGTTTTTATATGCTCAAGTCCAGCTGGCACTTCAAAGATATTCTTACATGATGATTTCAAGACTCGGTACCAAACCTCATCTCTTCTTATGACTAAGGTTTGCCACCTCAGTTCACCCATCCATATTAAACACACTGATTCATATAGTATTTATCAAACAGAAGAGTGACATTTTCATTCACTTTACAAACCCAAAAAAATCAAACATAAATATTCAAACATAATCCCAGGGGGGGGGGACTCTTGATACCATACATATATATTCCTATTTAAATAAGGTTTTAATTTTCTAGTATAGGGTTTCTTATAGAGGAAGGACATTCAAAAAAATAGAAAAAGAGTCCAAATTAGGAGGCTCCTGGATAGGAAGAAATAGTCTCTTAGTGGGCATAAGACTGTCATCAAGAAGGAATCCTATTTCTCTTAAGTTTGAGCATCGACATCCCTATAAGTATGACCTCATATCCCTCATTCTCATTCATTTTATTCTCTTATATTCTCATTGTTCTCTTTCTCTGTCTAAATTCTCTCTTTATATCTTCTGACTTAGGCATCAGAGGGTTTATGGGGATCCTCCTTACTTCTTTTCTTGCCCTTTATTGATCACGTATAACGTTCTAGCTTAAGAGTTCTAGAAACAAGTTATCAAACATTTTCCTAATATTGTTTAGTGAAATAAAAAAATTTTGTAGTTTAATTAATGGCATTGGTGACTGCCTAAATGCTTTCTGCAAGACAATATGTCGATAGTTTAACAATAATGGACACAACATTTGCTCAATCCCCAATAAAATTTCCAAGAAGTTAATGTGAACAAGGTTTCGTTATTAAACTTATCCATACAAAGGATTAGTTTAAAAGGTTTGATTTCTCCTTGAAAAATATAATTTAAAGATTTGTTTTAATTACTTGATAATTTTTTTTTTGAAACTATAATCGTTCTTAAAATTGAATTTACATATATTTGGTTTAATTTTGTTTTCAAATGAATTTAAGATAAAAAAACTTTTTTTATAGTAATAATATATTTAAATCGTAATTAAATCATTGTGAATCTTATTTAACTTAGTCACTTAGCATAGTTCTAGACATAGTTCTTGTTTATTTATATAACAAAAATTAAATAATGCACATTATATTGGTCAAATTTTAGAACCCTTATTGCTTATAAAAATGGTATTTTTGTTATCTTTGGACTTAATACATGTGTAATTCCTTATATTTGTCATTTTTTCTCATGTTGTTTCAACTTATGAGTAATCTTTTAGACACTTTCACCTGCTAAAAACAAGACTTGTCGATACTTTTTTTATACTATTTCAAGTGTCTAAATGGTTTTTTGTAAGTTAAAATGAAAATATTTAAACACTTGAATTAGATGAAAAGTGTTTATAAATGATACTTTTCAGTTAGTTAAGATTTCAAAATGATGAATTTATTAAAGGGGTAAATATATGAAGTACATCAAGTTTAAAAAGCTAAAGATGTATTATCTTTAAAAAGTTCAAGCGATAAAAAACTGACAGCTTTTTGTTAAACACTAAAGACTCAAACAAGTTTTATTAAACTCTCTCAAACACTTGGAAGCTAAGCTTCTTTATAGACTTGGTTAAAATAAGTTTATTTCTCAGTACTCCCCCTTTAATTTATTTTATAATACCAAGTGTGTTTCTTAATTTAACAAAGTCTTCTTTCTTTAATGGCTTGGTGAAGATATATATGATTTTATATTGAGACTTCACATATTCCAGTTTCACAATCTCTAAGTGTGCAACAAGAGCAAATACCCCATCATAGTTAATTCCAACTTTTTGATTATAGCCTTTAGCAACTAGCTTTGCTTTATGCTTTTCAACCACTCCTTTTGCATTCTTCTTTGTTTTGTAAACCCATTTGACACTAATTGGCTTATGTCCTTTTAGAAGAGCAATGAGTTCCCATGTGTCATTCTTTTCAATGACTTTGATTTCATCATCCATTATTTTTCTCCATTTTTTATCTTGCACAGCTTCTTGGAAGTTCATTGATTCATAATCAGTAAAAAGGCAAAAAAGAGTGAGATTTTCAAATCGATCAATCACCTTATAGAGATCTTTAAGACTTTTTATGTGTTATTCATTTCTTTCAGCTATAAAAAATGATGGTGAATTTCATTCATCACTTTGCATTGGTGAAGTAGGTGGTGTTACGTGCTTTTGCTAATGTTCACCTAGTTGGTCCACTGGTGTTTGTTATGTTTCATCAATATGAAGAAAGAAGTTGAATTCATCTATGGAAGAGTTGAACTCCCATTCACCTTCTTTATCAAACATCACGTCTCGATTGATAATAAACTTTTTATTATTTAGATTGTATAGTGTATACCCTTTTGAATGAGTAGAATAGCCAATGAAGATGTATATTTCACTTTTTTCATCAAGCTTAGTTCTTCTTTCATCTGGTACATAAAAATGGGCTAAACTTTCAAATAATCTAAGATGAGAAATTTAGGGATTTCTTCATTTCTAGGCTTCTTGTGGTGTCTTTTCCCAAACACTTCTTATTGGAGATTGGTTGGATAGGTAGATTATTGTAGCTATTTCTTCAGCCCAAAATTCTTTCAGAAAATGGTTGCTTTTGATCATGCTTCGTACATATCAAGGATGATTTTATTTTTTTCTTTCTATAATAACATTTGTTTGTGGAGATCTCATAACAGTGAGGAAATATTGAATTTCGCTTATTTCATAGAACTTTTGGAATTCCTTTAAAGTGAATTCACCTCCTTGATATGATCTTAATGCTTTAATCTTCTGACCACTCTCATTCTCCACAGCGGCTTTAAATGTCTTAATGCTTCAAAGACTTTTAATTTCTACTTTAAAAAATATGCCTAAGTTTTTCTTGAAAAGTCATCAATAAAAAGTAGGAAGTAGTTATTTTTACTAAAAGAGCTTGGAGTAATTGGCCCACACACATCAGTATGGATGAGCTTTAATGGCTTATTGTCTCTTGAGTATGATTCCTTAGGAAAACTATTTCGGAACTACTTTCTAAGTAAACACCCTTCACAAAACTGATTTGGATGTTTGATGCATGGTAGTCCTCTCACCATTCTCTTATTTAATAATAGTTCCAAGCTTCCATAGTTGAGGTGCCCAAATTAAAAATGCCATAATTATGATACATCTTTGTAATAAGCTTTCAAACACTCTGAAACATCATTTTAAATATTCAAAGGAAATAATTTATTCTTTGACATTTTTGCTTTGACTATTAAATCTCCTTTGCCATTTTTTATAAAAATATAATAATCTTTTGAGTAAAAATCATAGCCTTTTTCTAAGAGTTGACCCATACTCAAAATGTTACATGTCATATCAACCATTTTATAGACATAAAAAATTAACTAATTACTACCATCTTTAGCACAAATAATAATGTTACCTTTTCCTGTTACTGATACTTTTGAATCATCACTAAAGGAAACATTGTCGGCCACTGATTCGTTAAGTTCTACTAACATACTTCTTTTTCCATATAAATGGTTGCTTGTACTAGTATCAAGGTACCAAGTACCTCTTTGATCTTCAACATTGGTTCTTTAAGAGAGCAACACTGTCTTCTCCTCAATGTTTTCTTCTACATAATTGGTTTTTTCTTCAACCTTACTACTAAGAGCTTTACACTGCATTTTAATGCATAATGCCTATATTTCTGAAAATTATAACATTGAACTTGGAATTTATTATATCTTAACTTTGGATTGCCTCTCCTATGACTTCTTGTAGAACTTTCACCTTTCTCATAGCTGTTGAAGTTGCTATTGTAAGAACTCCAACTTTGTCCACGACCACGGCTTCTACCTCATTCGTGACTTCTGCTTCTACCTTGGCCACGTTGATATCTTTCATTGCCTTAGCTTTCATACATATCCTTGAGCTATAGTTTAAGGAGTTGCTCAATGAGTCCTATTGCTTCTTGTGCTTCTCTTAATAGGCTTGTAATGAGCCTAAAAGCTACTCAATCTTCATTTCCTCTAACTCTTTTATCTCTTCTATAGTTACAATAATATGCTTAAACTTCGAGTCTAATAGGCACAGTATCTTTTCCATTATTCTCACATCTTTTGACTTTTCACCATATCTTTTTAGCTGATTAGAAATAACTAAAACTCTAGAAAGATAATCAATAATGGTCTTACCTCCTTTCATGTGTAGAGATTGAAACTCCCCTCTTAAGGTTTAAAGATGCACCTTCTTCATTTTTTCTTCTCCTTTATATTATGTTTACAGCTTCTGCCGTGCTTGTTTAGCAAAGGTCGTATATGAAATTTTCTCAAAATTATCATCATCAAGGGCTTGATAGATTAGAAAGAGAGCCTTTTTGTCCTTCTTTCTTAAATCTTTTAAGCTATCCTTTTTATACTGGGATAGTGATGCCTCATTTTGCGATTCATTGTAGCCTTTCTTTGTGATATCTCAAACATCATGTGCACCAAGGAGAGCCTTCGTTTTGATACTCCAATTGTCATAATTATCATTGTTAAGTGTTGAAACTTCAAAGGATACCACGTTATTTGCCATATTACTCAATCTGATAAGAATTGATTAAAAATTAAAGAAAGTTTATTAAAGTAGAATATTTGAATACAAGGCAACAAGTTGCATATGTGTTTACAAAAACTTTACCACTAGCAAGGTTTAATGAATTAGTTACCAAGATGAACATGCTAAATATTCATATTCCTCATAAGGGGGGTGTCATAAATATGCTAGTAAAATTGTTGGTGTTATAGTTAACGAAGCTAATGAAGATACAAGTAACAATGATGTTAGTATATTTATTAATTATTTATTGACAGTTTGATCAATCACTACCAGCTTTAGGCATACATAGGTTAAATGCACAATAGGGTACCGAACATTAACTTTGTTTTAATTTAGTTATCAAACTTTGATTTGTATTTTTTTAGATAGTAAATTTCTATTTAATTTCATAACAGTCATTTAAAAAAAATTGCTATCTAAACAATCTAAAATTACTATTTTATTCATTTTTTTTTTGCAAACAAGTCCATATTTTCTATATATTTATATAAAATAAGAAAAAATTTAAAACTTTTTTTGATTCCTCCTAGTAAGAGCAAACTCATCATGAGAGATATCAAAGCCTAGGTGTATAAAACTTTCAAACTTTTTATAATTTTTAGACTAAATTGAAAAGATAAAGAGATTAAGGGATTAAAATGGTTTTTAAAAGAAATTTAGAGCTTTGTTTCAATTTAGTTACAAACTTTGATTTGTATCTTTTTAGATAATAAATTTCGATTTAGTTTCATAGCAGTCATTTAAAAAAAAAATTGGTATCTAAACAATCTAGAATTACTATTTTAATCTTTTTTTTTTTTGCAAATAAGTCCATATGTTCTATATATTTATATAAAATAAGAAAAAATTTGAAAATTATTTTGATTCCTCCTGGTAAGAGCAAACTCATCATGAGAGATATGAAAGCCTAGGTGTAGAAAACTTTCAAACTTTTTTATAATTTTTAGACTAAATTGAAAAGATAAAGAGATTGAGGGATTAAAATGGTTTTTAAGAGGAATTTAGAGGATTAAAAATTATTAACGGTATCCTTTTTGAAACAAAATTAAAGTTAAATAACAAAAAAGAAATAAATTAAAGTTTAGTATCCAAATTATAATAAGTGTAAAGTTGGGTAATTACCGATATATTTAACCTAGGTATAGGCCTTAGTAACCTATGCCTAGGGCCCCACAAGAAAAAAGGATCTCCATTATATATATATATATATATATATATATATATATATATAACTCAATTTTGTTTTAAAAATAATTGTAAATAAATTTAATACTATCTATTTCAAAAAAAATTACTAATAGCTTGTTTACTAGGTAAAATTATAGTATTTTATTGGAAGTATAACTATTAAAAATATAAAATTTTTTTGTTGCAATTGTAGTTCATTGATTAGAGGAAGAATGATGATACATCCCATAATTAACATAAAAAAGGTAAGATACTTTATTTTATTTTATAATATTTATTTGTTTCTTAATTTTTTATTTACGTCTTAATTATTATTACTATTGTTTTATATAAAAAGCTCAATCAAATTATATATGTTCCTATCTTATGCTCATGAATAAATCAAAAGAAAATAACTAATCTTGAATAATATATTTAATTGTATTATTTTATGTAGGTAATAGCATATCATTTTATCACCAAGAAAAATAATCAGAAAAATATAAATCAGATGATATTGTTCTTTTACATTGTTGTAGGTATTTTATTTTATCAAAATAATTTTAACATTTCTATATTATTATTATTATTATTATTATTATTATTATTGAATAAAATGTCTATTAGAAAGTATGCATCTGAATTTGAAAAAATATAAGAAAAAAATAAAATTTAAAGAACTAATTCAATCTCAAAGAGGTGCATTAGATAGATTTGCCCAGGCCCCATCATCCTTGAGCTAGCCTAGGATCAATAAGTGATTGACAGCTAGATTTAGTTAGCTATACTTTATATATAAATAGCCTTGTACATGAGGAATTATTTAGTGATCCAGCCTTTCCAACTCAGTTAGCTGAATTCAGAGGCCCAACCAATGACAAAATAACACTTGGCTAATAATTTTAAAACTATATATATATATTTGAGACTATTTTACCCTAGCAAAAAAAATTTGTTGTGTCTCTCATCTCCAAAAAACAAATGGCATGGCTACTCTACAAAACAATTGAGGAAGCACACTGTTGTTTTGTTCCATCTTTTTTTGTTCTTTTCCTCTTTGAGGTGAGTTATATATCTTTGCTTAACAACTTTTTTTTTTCATTTACTCTTCTTTTTTTGTCTTCTAACTTGAAATTAAAGAAATATTGCTTTTGATGGTACATTTTTTAACTTCAAATTCTACAACAATTGAGCTTAAAATTATCACTTAAAAGCACTTGCATTCAATTTATGGAGGTCCTGCAAAATTCTAAAAAAGCTAAATACTTCATGTATATAATTTATTCTCTGTATTTAATTATTATCTACATATTTTACATTAATTATTTTGAATTTGTTATATGTAGTCGTATGTCTTGAAGATTATGAAAATGAAAAAATGATTGTGGATGATAATTTATTTGTTAGAAGAATTGACAAAGACAATGATGATTTGATAGGTATGGTGGTGAATAGTGAGAAAGAGGCATATCAATTGTATGATGAATATGCAATGAGGATATGTTTTAGTGTTAGAAAAGCAAAAAGTAGATACCGTATAGGTACAAAAGAAATTTGTCACAAAGAATAGTTATGTTCAGGACGAGGTCATTATGAAGGTGATTTAAATGAAACAAGGTGTTATAATAGATTTGGAACAAGAACTAGATATGAAGCTATGATTCGTTTCACATTGAAAAATAGTGTATGGATGATTACCAAATTCATTTCAAGGCATAATCATCAACATGCATTACTAAAAGAAATTAATTTATTAAGATCCAATAGAGCTTTAACCATCCCTAAAGCTAATATCATTAAGGCAATGGTTAATGCAGGCATAAGCACGAAACATGCTTATGCCTACATGTCAAAAGAAGTTGGTGGAAGTGAGTACATTGGATTTATAAAAAAAGAGATCGTTATAATTATGTCAACAAGTTGAAGATGGTAATGATTGAAGCTGGTGATTCATAAAGTTTGATTAATAAGTTTAAGAAGAGTGATGCATAGGATGCTAGATTCTTTTATACAATTCAAGTGGATCAAGAAAATAGAATGACTAATTTGTTTTGGTGAGACGGAAGGTCAATGATTAACTATGATATGTTTAATGCTGTTTTTATTTTTGATACTACACATTGCACCAATAAATACAATTTAATTTGTGCTCCCTTTGTAAGTGTTAATCATCATTGGCAAAATATTATGTTTGGATGTGCCTTTTTATTATATGAAATAACATCATCTTGTCTTTGGTTATTTAGATCTTTCCTAGAGTAAATAGGGGGTCAAGCACCAAAAAATATTTTCACTTATCAAGATCAAGCAATTGCCAATGCAATTAAAGAGGGTTTTCTTAATAGTTGTCATAGACTATGTTTATGGCATATTTCTAAGAATGCAACTTCTCACTTAGGTAGTTTGAATTCAAATTATGAATTTTGTCATCTTTTCTACAAGTGCTTAAAGAAATGTGATTCAGAAGTTGAATTTGAATAGGCATGGAATAAATTAATGGATGATTTTGGTGTTAAGGAGCACAAATGGTTGAAGTCCTTATACAATATTCATGCTAAATGGTGTACAACTTTAAGCAAAGATGTTTTTTCTGTAGGAATTCAATACTCTCATTGTAGTGAAAGTACAAGTAATGTGCTAAATGGTATCGCAAACAAAACCACATCTTTTACCAAATTTTTTCTTTCATTTGTGTGGTTATGAGGTTATAAAGGAAGGGAAAAATTCTAAACCATGCATTGTACAATTTAATGCAACTACATTGGATATCAACTACTCTCATAAAAAATTTGAGTCCATGGGATTTCTATATTCACATGCATTAAGAACTATGAGTGTGAAAAATATAAATAAAATTCATGATAAGTATGTCCTAACTAGGTTGACTAAGGCAGTAAGAAAAAAGAGGTACTTTGAATTTGAGTAAGGAAAATCATCTCTTGTAGGTGGCAATGAGACAAAAATAATGTTTTGAATTGGTATGATGAAATATGCTTACAATCTAGTCATAAAAAGTCATGGGAATGAAATAGATAGGGAATTATGTTGAAATACTCTAATTAAAGTAGATGCAGAACTTGAAAGAGAATTGGCCAAGCTTGATTTGGGTGGAAAGGTTGACATGTTGAAGAATAAGGCATATGATAATGTCAATCAAGATGATACAATGACTGATGATGATTTTATGTTAGACCCAGTACTTGTTAAGCCAAAAGGTATTTCAATGCTACACTCAAGAGCCATTTTGAAAAGCATGCAATAAAAACAAAGCAATCAAAGAATTCATGTATTTAAATATCTATTTTTTTTAAGATAACCTTCTCTATTTTTTTCATGTTTAAATTTATGTGATCAATTTCAATGATTTGATACAAAGAGAACAAAAGTACCACATACTAATTATTCACAATCCACTAGTCAAAGAGCTACATAATGCCCATATTCAACCACAATGGGCGTTACAGGTCATAATTTATTTCTTATGCCCAACACTATGTCATTACAAGGTAATTATAATTGAAATATTAGGTTATACTATTTGCATAATTATTCCAACTTTTGGTTTTTTTTTTTTTGTTCATATTGACCAACAGTGTATTGGAACATGAGTGATACACATATATACCATTTACAAGTATGTTGCAAAGTATTGATTTCATAACACATCAGTCACAAGTAAACCTATTAACATTTATATTATTTATCATCTTTTATTTTTTGTGAGTTAATTATTATTATTATTATTAGTTATAGGATGCAACTCCATGTGATAAAGAAAACCTCCATTAAAATAAGAAGTTTCTAGGATCAATATTTGAGATTTTTTTTCCTACTTGATGTATGACTATAATTTTTATGATGTCCTTCTCTAAGTGATATTTTTATAATTGATATTTGAGATTTTCTTTTTTTCCTACTTGGTATATTACAATGACAATTTTTATTTGTTACTTTACATTTGTTAATGATTTCAAGTCCTTGAAATATGCCAATACTTATAATGGAAGATAGCAAGAATCCTAAAATCGCTACTATTAACATCAATAATTCAAGTACAATTTGGAAATAGAACAACTTTATCAACACCCAGAACATGACCAGTAGCAAGTTTAAAACTGCAAGCTTTAGTTAATTCCACTAACCAGAATTCAACAAGTTGAGCATCTTCGGGATAGAATCAGGCAAAACCTTAATTTGTTGATTTGTAAAAGGGATCAAAAGCTACATTTTTCCTTGAGTGGACACCTCCACATTAGTAAGCCAAGAATTAGGACAAGAACTAGAGGATGACAGGTTCGCAGCAGCAACATCAGTAGGAGTAGCAACGAGTTCAATATGGAAAATTGTGACAAGACAAAAGAAAGCATCAACTAAGATTGGAGGAGGGAGTTTAAGGAGGATACTCGGAGATTGGCGATAAGAGGAAGAAATAGAGGACCTCCATGAAGTGCAAACAACATGAAATTTGGAAACATTGATGTGAGAATCAAGATTTTTGCCGATAAGTTCTAGCAACTCTTGAAGAAGATTTACCCATTGGTAGCTGGCTGTGACAATGTGAGCACCCATTTTTTGGCTTTTTTTTATTTTTTATTTTTTTTGTGGGTTTCAAATTGTGTTTGGCGAGGGATTATTTATGGGCAATTCTGTTTTTGGGGCAGTTGATTTTTGGTTTTTGGTTTGGATTAGGTTAGCATATTATCCCATGTTTATAATTTTTTTTAATTTATTATATAATTCACATGTTATTTTATCATTGGATGAGCCCTTCTAACTCAGTTTGCTGAGTTGGAAGGGCTGGATAACTGTATAATCTCTCCTTGTACACAATATTTTTTAATGAGAGAATTCACTCTTCTAAAATCATCTTTTTCAGTCTTACTTTTCTCTCTAATTCACACCATGATATCTGCCTGTAACATCATACACCATAATATATATATATATATATATATATATATATATATATATATATATATATATATATATATATATATATGTCTTTTAGTTTTCTTCCCATAATGTAGGGGACAATTCAACAAAATATCGCATCACGTAAAAATGACATTAATGTTATCCTTTAGATATTTTTTCAACACATACATATCCTCAATAATTATTTGACACGTATCAGATATATAAAATTATACTGGTCAATAAAAAAAGAAATAAGTTTTTTTGAAAAAAGTCCCAGTGCACATTTTTACATCGACTAAATTGATAGATTAGGAAATGCTTAGCAAATATAGTAGTAGAATTCAATACATACTCGGCAGCTAGTTGGACAACATTAATACATATATATGAAGTCCTTTATTGGAGTATCGACTGCTATCTAGCTGCATGCTTTACACAACACAAAACATTTATAATAGAGTAATCAAATTAAGCATTGACCAAGAGATTTTTTGTTTGTTCATCAAGGTTTTGCATGGTTGCTTTAGCTAGCTAGCAAGAGTCCAATCATGGGTTCTACTTCTTAACTGTGGACACATAATATTTATTGTAATTCTCATCTTGCAATTCTATTTCTTTGGCAAAGTTTCCATTTGTGGCTGACTTTCTGAAGACTAAGGAAGTCCCCTTTAGGATAAAGATCTTCAAAAAAAAATTTTGAACAATTTGTCTTAGATATATTTAAATCTTGTGCCTTCTGAAATCATTTGGATAATAACTAGAAGATTAGGAGTGACATCGATACCTGTATCAATACTATATTTAACAAATTGGGAGATGGCATTATTCAACTGAGAGATCCCCAGTGGGACTTTCTCTCTGTTTGCCTTTGCATTATGCAAAGCTTGATAGCTACCACAATATGTAAGTTTACCCTTCACTATGTCGGAGAAGAGTTGAAATTTTTTATCGACTATAGCATCATCAACATCATCAAAGAAGTATGATTTTTGTCTAGTTTTAAAACTAAGAACATACGCGTTAACCACGTCTAATGCTACTGTTGTAGTCAAATTTACACTTTTAAGTGTCACTAAAGCAAACCTTTTATCACTAGTGAGCGGCAGTTTAATAGGCAACACTGATATTCACTAGCTCACAACATTACTTTTTAGTGTATCTCGAAACTTTTTGATGAACTTACTATATTCAGCGATTTTGTACGCACCTACATCGAAACTCACTTCAGGGAAGCTTATTAGCTCCTCCTCGTGGCTTGCTCTTAAGGGTGAAAATCTAGCCCATCCTAACACAGCAGTCATGCGGCGCCTTATTGCCCGGCCCACTATACACAACTTGCTCATCATTCTTTCTATTGCCAACAGTCGATTGAACAATTGTTCCTCGACCCGTGTCAAAATTTTCACCAAAGAAAGGAAAAGATTAGCACATCTACTTGATAAATTTCTGAATTAGATTGAATGGTTTCATATGTTGCTCAAATATTTGAATGCTACTGATTCAATATATAGCCTAAAAGTCAACAGGTGATGGGGGGACATTGGACCAACAACGCACTCCAATAATGCTAAACAACAAGTCTCTGGCAGAGAAGTGAAAATCTGGAGTTGAAGCCTTCAACCACCATGTTACTCTACTACAAGAATTATTCTAATTGGCATCCTTCTAATTGGTTGTTAATTAAAACATTTAAGTTGCACAAACAAAGAAATGAAGTGAGCTTCTTATTACTTACAAGAGTTAAATCGATGACGAAGTGAGCAAGATATGGCTTTAGCATCCATAGTCATCTCGGCTTTTTATAGAACTAGATTAGTTAGATTAGTTAGAGTTTACTGAATCTTAAATATCAGTAGTTTAGACAAAAATAAGTATCAATTATACAATCGAAAATTTGCTAATAGAAGAAATGATTATTTTTTCTTTGATATATTTTATGGGAAGGACTATTAAATAATTCTTTAATTATCAATAATGACATTTTTCTAACTTCACAGTTGTTATTTGGCTGTTAAATAAGATGATGGAACCTACGATTAAAGGGGATTTTTTTTTAATTTTTTTAGAGAAACGTATGAGTAAAGTTGTTTATTAGTAAGTAATTAATTTATTAATTACTTTTATCTTTTTTTTTTTTTTTTTTTTTTGACATGAGAGGGAAAGGGATGGGGGATTCAATCTTTCCTCTCTACAAGTGTCTTGCCCTATGTATGGTAAATTTTATCATCCTATCCTTAGGTGGGCAGGCTTATGTAATAGTATTCTAAAATGTATAATTTGAGTTTTGCGACTAAAAAATAGATATGAATATTATATTAAAAAGAATAATTATTAATGATATATTTGGATCATTTGAATTTTATTTTAATTAGGCACACCCATTTTTATTATTTGTTAGTGATGAAAAAAAATATATTATTGAATTTGTTTTCAATTATATCAGCATGTTAAGTTTTGTGGATATTACATAAATAGTGAACGAACTATATCAAATAGAAACTAATATCTGTTGTTAAAAAAGAAAAAAAAAAAAGAAACTAATATCTAAAGTCAATTATTTGTGAGGAGCTACAGTTTCATCTTAGCACGAAAATTATCGATAACAATACTTGCAACCACGTGAACTCATAAAATATTGGAGCAACGTGTTCTCTATTTTTATTTTTTTACAATTAATAAATACACAAATACAGATCTCTCTAATATGTTTGATTTATTTGTTTTTGGGTGAAAACTTTTAACTTTTTTTTTAATGAAATGTTTGCCCTTTATAAAATGGTATTCCTTCATAAATTTTAAATATTTCTCTATCATAACAATTTTATTGATAGTTTTGCAATTATAGTGATTCAAAGATTTAAAAGTCAATTTATAATTAATTAAAATCATTTAATAGAATATAAATATTGCCGAATTGCACATTAAAAAAGTTTTAATAATGTAATTCACAATAGTAATAAAAAAATTTATGATAGTGAAATTTTATTCTTGTACTTTTTATTATATTGTTATTTTTATTAATTTTTATTAAAGTATATTTTAATTTTTTAATGAATGAGCGATTTTTTTTCTTTGAAAAAAATGATGATCAAGGTCTTCGGCCTTGAGGCTTATAGGTCTAAAAGCAGTTAATTTGAATTCAAAAACAAACAAAAAAAAAAAAAAAAGGCAATTTGTGACATACATAAAAGCAACTAAAAGCAATTTATGATATACAGGCCTAAAACCAACTAAAAGCAATTCAAACTAACCATAAAAGCATTTTATGATTCGACGTGGAGTATGTGGTAAAAGTCTCATACTCCACGCATTTTTTCAATAGTAACCATATTCAAAGCCGCCCGTGAAGCAATCAACTACCGAAGACAAAAAAATTTCTTTTTATAGCAGTACGATTTTTAATGTTGATTTTTTCAGAATTTTATTTTTAAAAAGAGAAAAGAGAAAAGATGTCGGATTCATAAAATTTGAAGATTAAATGCTGATATTAATTTACATACAGGACATAATAAAATAAAATATTAAAATATTAAACATAAATAATTATTTAATATTAAAAATTTTAAACTTTGATTTTGCATATTGGATATAATAAAATATAATTATTAAATATAAAATTATTTAATAATTATATTAGCATAACTTCGTAAGTGTACGGATCGTGACAAGTAATAAAGTGATAAGTTGAATATCGTTCTCATGATAAAATATTATTAAGTACTAAATGTCAATCAATTTTTCTTAACTAGCACAAATAAAATTAAATTGTAAAAATTAAATTAAATAAATTAAAATAAACTATCTACTTTAATTAATTTAATTAAATAAATGGGGATAAAATAGAGGTTAAATTATTCTATTTCATTGATCACAAGTAAGGGTAAACCACTTAAATTACCTAGAGTCTCTTTCAAGCTCATTTAAGAATACCAAAGTTAATTACTGTCTATTTTCATGGTCACGTCAATTAACTAAGTCTCATTAAATTTCTTAGCAATTTATTGATCCCCGAAGGATTCATCTACTTTTTTTATCAAGGTTCTTAAGTTTTACAAGTGTATAAGCTGATAAATCATGCAACTTTCGTTGTCTCTCATCTATCCACATACATGCAAATAATTGGGCCCTTAATTGAATACAAGACATTAAGCACAACTCATAAAATTGACTAAAAATCAAATCATTAATAAGAAACAAAAATCCCAACAAGTATTAACTAGCTACTTCAAAACCAAACTCTAATTAATTTAACTATTCATAGGAAAAGAAGAAGAATAAAAGATAAAACTTGTTGAAAGCACATTTCAATCTTCAATCTTTGTTAAGCTATTGAATTTCACACTTCACCTCCCTTAGCGACGGTGTTCCCTTTTGCCAAATGGCTCATTTGTGTCCCCTTTTATAAGAAAATTCTGATGGAAAACCTATTTGCACTTAAATTCTCAAAAAATAAGTTTTTTTTTCTGCTCGACATGGTTTTAAGCACGAGATGATGTAGGTCGTGTCACGTCCTTCATTTTTCAGCATGGCTTCCATCATGGCGTGTTCCATCCTATACTGACCTTCCCACGATTCTTCAATTTACACAGAATAAGACACGGCTTCTATCATGCAATGTCTCAAGCCATGCTCCATTATTTCAACTTCCAAAACAGGACATAGGCATAAACATACCATAACGTAACCCACGTCGCACTAGTCCTTAGCTATTTGGAAATTCCTCTCAAGACTTGCCTTCAAAAAGGGAAAAACTTATTGATATTTAATAAAAACTCATAATTTGATAAAAATTAAACTAAAGACAATAAAATTTTAAATCAAGCTATAAACTAAAATTAATCTTAAATAAATCTAATTTCTAATTAAATATAATTAATTATTTATTCAAGATTCATTAAAGCTCAACTAAAAAACATGTGATAAATTACGCATAACAAAATCCCCCATATAAAAGTTTTGTTTGTCCTCAGGTAAAAATCAGATTCAAACATTTAAACACTAGCTCAATCACAACCAAAGAGTTATAATTTCTAAGATATACAAGTCGACAACACTGAGACTGAAACATGCTTACTAAAAAAGATAATCAGACAAAAGCACAACATATATAAACAATTTACTAATCATAATCCAAGCACATAACCTATTTGAAATCTAATAAAAATAACCTTAGGAGAAAAAAAAAATTGGATGTGAATGCATTTTTCACTCCATTTTAAAAAATCTTGATGACCGTGTTTTACGCTTCATCTTATTACTTTTTCTCTCTAATCAAATCTTCCCACTCTTAGTAATTTCTTGTCGTTCCCATACTATTAAGCGTGAATACTGCCAAGTGGATCCTTTGGATACTCTTACTCTAATTAGAGCATTGAAATAGATTTAGAGCATGAAAAAATTTATATTTAAGCATTGCTCTTACTTAAAAAAAGATAGATTTTTTTTTCTATAATAAAATTCGTTTAATCTCCCAAAATCATGCTCAAATTCAACCTTTCAATTTATACTTAAGTTGTAAAAGCTAAATTTTGCATACATAATGACCATGTTCAACTATCTTAATTAATAAACTATTAAATATTTTGATACTTGAATTGAAAATGCACACTTAAACACTGTTGCCCCCTAATTGCAATTAAGCTTCAATTTTGTACAAAACCAAAACAAAAAGTTTTAAGATAAACATCACAACAATTGTGGAGAAATCGAGTTGAAAGTTAATGAACCTTATCAATTTAAAAAAAAATTATTTCCTTAATTTAACTAATACACATGCAAAAATAAATAAAACACACAAATATAAATATAAAAACATTATTCTAACATTTGACATCCTCCCCCACACTTATCTATGACATTATCCTCAGTGACAAAAATATTAAAATTAAAAAAAGAAAAAAGGACTTCCTTAGTAAGCATTTTTTTTCCTTTTGTGTTAGCTCAAAATGCTTAAATGACCTACAAAATAAATAAAAAAACTAAAAAAAAAAAAAGCGAAAAATAAACTAGAACTAAAGAAATTTAAACAAAACAAATTTTAAAAAAAACATGTTGGGTTGCTTCCTAACAAGCTACTTTTAGGTTATTAGCTTGATCCCTTAAATGTGTAATATCATGGGTTCAACTAAACATGAGGAAGTGTTCTTGGAAGCATCTTCCTTTCCTTACTTTTGCTATGCTCCCTTATGCCTAAGTAAAAAGTGTAGACTCCACATGTCAAATCTTTGGTTCTAAAATTAATTAAAGAATGTAAGGCTTCTTAAGTAGGTTTTTAGATAGTCTAACACCTTTCATGGTGTCTATGTATATGACTATGATAGGTTGTGGAACATATTCATTGTCAGTTATAGATGGCTTAGCTTCATCCCATTTAGCTTCAAGAATTGTTATATTTTCCTCTTTCAACTCATCTCTAAATTAAGTTGAGTGACTTTGTACCTCATCATCCTTAATGTCTATAGATGGATTCTTACACTTAGAGACTTTTTCAATTTTCTTAGTGATCATCTCTTATTGCTCATCATCTATGCACAACACAAAAGTGACGTTATCATTTTTGGCAAAAAGTGTTCTTATCGTCTGACACACTTTCTCCTTATACTCGTTGCATTGAGCAATTCATAGGTGCAAACATTTAAAGTTTTTGGAAGCATGAAATTTGACTTTCTACAATTTTGTCTAACTTCAAATTGATATACTTGAAAGGATCCCTATGTTGCCTAAAAGACTCCTCTGATTTTTGATTTGCCTTAGTTTATGCTTGAATGAATTACTTCAACTTGTCCTCCAAGTATTGTTCTGTAATCTTCTTTGTTTCTGAATAAAACTTTCCAACATTACCTTATGATTTGACTTAGGTTCTTGCTAATAATTCCAAGTGTGATCCATACAAATGCTCCAAGATGGGTTGTAATGAGGTAATAGAGGTGAAAATAAATAATATAGGCAATGTGCCCTATCATGGTTCTCTCCACACCAATTACAAAACTAAAAATAAGATGAAAAATAATTAAATTGCATAAGTTCTACATCATATACAGGATGATATGCATTAGACATAAAAAATTGATAAGAAAATTCATCATTATCCATGACAAATTATTTATAAATAAAACAAATGAAAATAAAATAAAGTGCTAATCTAATGAAAACAAAAAATGTGTCAAGTCCTTCATTTTCTGGCATGGCTTCCATCATGGCATGTTCCATCCTATGCATACCTTCTCGTGATTCTTCAATTTACATAGAAAAAGACATGACTTCTATCATGTCGTGTCGCAAGCCATGCTGCATTATTTAAGCTTCCAAAATAGGAAATGGGTATAAGCATGCCATGATGTAACCCACATCACACCAGTCCTTAGCTATTTGGGAATTCCTCTCATGACTGACCTACAAAAAGGGAAATACTTATTAATATTTAATTAAAACTCCTAATTTGATAGAAATTAAAATAAAGACAATAAAATTCTAAATCAAGCTATAAACTAAAATTAATCCTAAATAAACCTCATTTCTACCTTAATATAATTAATTATTTATTCAAGATTTATTAAAATTCAACTAAAAAACATGTGATAAATTATGCACAATAAATTACACTTATAAATTAAAAAATTTTAAATTAAATATCATTAATTAAATATATTAATTTATCATGTTATAAAATAGTATTAAAGATTCAATAGTTAAATATCCTAGTAAAAATTTTTAAGTTAAATATTTTAATTTATTATTTTATATGATTTTTTAATTTCATTAAAATTGAAATATAGTTATATTGCATTATTAAATCATCTTAGAATTATTGAAATTTTAATTTAAGTTACAAATGGTGTTTCAAAGAAAACACCCTTTTACTTATCTGGGACAAAAAATTTGCTTCTTTTCCTGTTTGTAAATCCATACAAATTTAACTTTAAAAATAATGCAATTAGTGAAGAAATTTAAATTTTTTTAAAAAATATATTATGTGGTCCCATATGAATGAAAACGTATTGTGGACGCATGACCAAATTCATAATAAAAACAGCTACAATACTAATAATAATTTGCTTGTTTTATTTATTTTTATTTGTTATAAGTCCACCAAACAGTTAATTAACAAAATACGAAGCCATTGTTTTATTTTCAATAATTTATAAATAAAAATATTAAAATTATTTATATTTAATAATTTGATTGATTCAAAAAAAATTATCTATTTGGTAGTCGAATTTATTCTCTCAAAAAAATAAATTTATAAAAAAACATATATATTATACTTTATTAGTCAATTTTAAAATTTTAAGGGTATGTATCACACATCTAATTAATCAACATAATATTTTATATGTTGGCAAAAAATTCCGAAATGAAAATACTGTTCTTATTAAATTACCACATAAAGTTTTGATAGAGAGGAAAAACAGTGAAATTAGACCTTAATTATTCATATATGAAGAAGTGAAAAATCAATCAATTACAATTAAATAATTTTACAATCATACACAATTTCTTTTTTGTCTTGAAAATTGACTTATTTATTTAAGAAACGAAAACCAACTTCGATTTTATGTTTATAGACTACTTTGATTTTATGTATTATAAGAGTTAGAAAGGTTCAAAATAATGGAGATCTAATGGAGATCGAAGGTGACCCTGGCCGAAAGGTCAAGCAATGTAGTATTAGGAAGGTCAAGCA
Organism: Mallotus nudiflorus; assembly: GCA_947683625.1. Classification (NCBI taxonomy): domain Eukaryota; kingdom Viridiplantae; phylum Streptophyta; class Magnoliopsida; order Malpighiales; family Euphorbiaceae; genus Mallotus; species Mallotus nudiflorus. Next base: position 40,636 of record CANTUR010000111.1, on the reverse strand, counting down.
AAAACAATCAAGGATGTTGAGAATATTGCTAAGAACAATGGTCTGGTTACAAAGGTGAAGAGGAGACAAGTGGTATGGAATTGGATGATGAGGAGTGCCCTACCATTAGAGTTTTGAAAGAGGAAAAATTAGAACACGAAAGCCTTAGCGATTGACATTGATAGTCAAAGTGCTAGGGTGTACTATTGGTTTTCAAGTATTTGAAAGGCGGTTATGTGAATTATGGCATCCTAAATCCATGATGGATGTGGTTGCTATCAAGAATTATTTTTTCTTAATAAAATTCACATTAATTAAAGATTACAACTTTGCTCTCTTTGAGGTTCCTTGGATGATGCTGGATCATTACTTGAATGTGCGAAGGTGGAGTGCAAATTTTGATCCTACAAAGGCCACCATTGATAAAGTGGTTGCATGGGTTCATTTTCCTTGTCTACCTATTAAATTCTATGATGTGGATTTTCTCATGAGGGTGGGTGAATGCATTGGAACAACGGTGAAAGTGGACACCAATACTTGTGAATGCTCAAGGGTGAAGATTGCTCGAATGTTAAGTTAGACTTAACAAAATCTTTATTGTCTAAATTTAAATTGACACAAGGGTTAGGAAAATCGAGTATGAGGGCATTTTATATGAGTTAGAATGTATACCCTAACTTCTATGGCTAAATATAGGATAAGCAAGGGGTCCAACACAAGGAATAACGGGAAATCAACTATTAATCGAATAAATAGTAGGATGAATAGGCTTACCAATAATCAAGTAGTAATTAATAAAATTATAGATCTAATTTAACTAGTACAATTGTAAACATTGCTATTAGTAAGAAATAAAATAATAACAAATAATATTCAAAGAAGTGGAGGTGGAGATTACAACATAGAATAGAACAATGAATTATTAACATAAAATAATTATATTAACTATGAATGCAATGATTGGAGAATATGAAATAAAATCCTTTAGAGTAACTCTTATTGTCAATTAAAGGTGTTTCCATTTAGAGTCCATAAGCACTTTTGTGTCATTATAGAGATAAACAAAAACCATAAAGTTCTTTATCAATTCTTTCATCCCTCAAAGTGGATTTCTTATATCCAGGTACTTTCCTAACCTTTAAGTGAATTCAATTACTTTTCCATCAAATATCCCAACTCTCGTTGTGAATATTTAATTAAAACATCATATATGGTGATCAAGCATGTATAACACAATTAAGTACTCAATTGAAATCAAATCATTTATTTAACAATGCAAAATAAATAATATAATTCATTGAAACTATCATCCATTGCAATTCCAACCTACTAAGCAATTAGTCTTGATACATAATTAATAATAGCATAAACATAATAAAATAATATTGAAACACCAAGAGAATTATAGAAAGGAAGAGTTAGAAACATTTAGAAATGAATTTAGAGTCTCCAATAATCTCTTTAGATAATAACTTGATGAATGAAATTGTTTATAAGGCGAATGCTCTTTTGATCTTCCTTCAATATTAACTTCAAGTTCCAATTATGAATGTTCTAATAATAATATTATCTCTCTAATTTATTATTATATCTATCTATCTATCCCCTTTTGTAGAGAAAAAAAATAAAGTACTTATATGTTTTGAAGTTGATAACCATAGGTTACAAATCATAACAAATAAAAAGCCACAATTCTTAGTGAAGGGATCACATTACTTCAACATTGGCAGTTAATTCATGGGCATTTTTGGCACTATAGATAAGTGAATTAGGTTGAGATGTCTATATAAAAATTATAACCTTCAGAATTATCTTTCTAGAGCCACTTTAATCACTTGAATCGGAATTTTTTAGAGGAAGTTATGGTCAAAAGAGTACAACATGGTTCATAGGGTAATGTCTCTTCACACCGTGCCGAGTCGTCATGGTGTGATGACTCATGACAGAGACATCTTGCACCAAGTCAGCACAATTGTGATGACTTATGATAGAGACATCTTGTGTCGAGTAGTAACAGTCAAAAAAAAAACTCTAAAGCTTGCTTCCTTTATTCCTTTGACCTTAAATGACTTTAATGTGTCCATATAACTTTTATAAGCTTAAAAAAAACTTCAAAAGCATCTTCTATAAGTCAAATTCATATATAATTACTAAGAATAATGGAGATCAAAATAATTTGTAATTATGAATGAAATGCATGAAAACTAAACTAGAATGTGTACTAAATGCAACCTAAAAATGCATGAAACATCATAAAACCATTATGCTAATTGCAATGTATCAGCATTCACCTTATTTGATTTGAGTGTGGTTGGTTTAGTCATAAAAAAGAATGTTGTCCGGAATTGAATAATCTGCTTGAAGAAGCATCAGTACATGCAGGGAATGGAGGGGAGGTTAATAGCAACCAGAATAGGAAAGTAGAGGAAATGGTGAAATCAAAAATCATGGATAAATTTGGTATGTGGATGATTGTCTAAAAAAAACCCCAGAAACCAAATGGGATGGAAGGTTAATGTGCTTATGGTAATAGGAAATAATTAAATATAGCACCAAAGAATGGGGGATTTATGTCACACGATACAAGGATTACTATTGGTTCATCATGCTTTGTTGTGTTGGAGTTAGAAGAGAATGATAGGCCATTATTTGAGAACGATATAGGGAATTTTGATAACAAGGCCACTTCTGCTTGGGCTCAAAGGTCTACTAGGAGAGGCACTTTAAGGTCTGGTAAAGGAAAGGGGCATAGATCAAGGCCCAATATGTAAGTTTAATAATCAAAGTCCATAAAGAAATAAGATAGTTGTCAAGACTAAAAATTCTTTACCTTTATTCTTTAGGGAGATTACAGAGATAAGAGATAAAATAAATAAGGGGATAAGGAGCTCTAATCAAGCTACTGCTGCATTTGAAAACATGGTAGTATTTGGGCATAAAGGGCTTAACAATTCCACTATGGTGATTCCCCGATGCTCAAGAACCTTATAATACAATTAAAACTTCTTATTTGTTATGAGGAGAATATGTAAATCTCAAAACTAAGAACGATACATTTCCTCACACCTCTGATCCACTAGATGGGATGGAGGATGTAGAAGATGGGGTGTCTGAGTTTGGGGAAGATGAATTTCTCAGGATGGCTACTTGATCAGCAATGATGGTGTTGAAACTTTAAGAGAGGTGGGTTAATTTTTGAGAGAGGGCACATCAACTAAGTCATTATTGGTTTTCTTTTGTGAAAGCTTGTCTTTCAATGTGTGTCGCTATGAAGTTTTCTTTTTTTTGTGTATTTTATGTCTATATTGATTTGGAATTGCTAAGGGGGCCAGCTTCAAGAGAATTTGACAAACCCTCAAATTTTATGCTTACATTGATTAAACCATTTGTTCTTGGTTAGTAGAAACAAATATGAGTGGTTCAAACGCATATTTAGTTTGTTCGAGAATGGGGTTTGAGTTTTGGGTTAAGGTTGATGCTTTGGGTGTTAGTGGTAGTATTTGACTCTTTTGGAAAGATGATATGCATATTAAGGTGCTTCACACTAATCCTCAGTTTCTTCATATTAGTGTGGAACAAAATGGTAGTGAGAAATGGTTTTTTTCAATTATGTATGGTAGTCCTAATGCCACTCTTAGAAAGGAGCTCTGTGTTATGGAATTCGAGTTAATTTCCACCAATAATAATAAAAATCACCTTGAGAACTATTGCGCAGGTGACTAGAATGTAAATGATTATACTAAAAATCACCCCAAGGTATATTCCCAAGAAAGAGTGGAGGGGTCACAATGGTTCCACTTAAAAACTACTCTCCTTAGACATAATTTTTACCAAGACAAGTAATTTTAATAGCATAATAATTAACAATAACTATACCCAATAATAGCTAATAAATAGACATAAAAGAGAACACTAAAATTTAATAAGGTTCGGCCAATTATGTCTACGTCCTCAAACACTACCAAAATAATATTTCACTAAATGAGGAAATATTACAAAAGAGAGAGAAAGAATACAATTGCCTAAATATATAGGAGTGGCAATTTGGGATAGTTTAACTAAATGGGGAGGAATCCTTTTATAACCTAAGGACTCCTCCAAATGTTTAAAACTTCCCGATGTAGGATAAAAACATTTTGCCAAAAACAACAAATCTCCACCTTGGCGAAATTCCATACAATTCTCTCTCAAATCCAACCTTCAATAGTGTCTGTAAATTTCATCTTTCAATTTGAAACAATAATGATCAAGTCTAAACAATGTTTAAACTTAATCGCAGTTACCACTTTTGTCATCATATCAATAGGATTCTCAATAGTCTGAATCTTTTGGATTATGACTCCACCTTCTTCTAGAATCTCCCATACAAAGTGATATCGAACATCAATATTCTTCGTCCTTGCATGATAAACCTAGTTCTTTGCTAAATGAATAGCACTTTGACTATCATAATGCACTTTGACTATCATAGTGCACTTTGATGTGCTTCTGGTTGATTCCTAGTTTACCAAGCAACCCTTAAAGCCAAATAGCCTCCTTTACAGCCTCTGTAACTACCATATACTCTACCTCTGTAGTAGACTTCCAACTAACGGGTGCCTTTACAAAAGTAAACACATAACCAATAGCTTATCAATGTTTGTCCAAATCACTAGCATAGTCAGAATCACAATACCCAACTACACACTGACCATCTTGCCTATCTTGCTGAAATACCAAACCAATATCTATGGTGTTCAGAATATACAGTAGAATCCATTTCACAACTTGTCAATGCTCCTTTCTAGGATCATGCATGTACCTGCTCACAACCCCAACTACCTGTGAAATATCTGGCCTCATACACACCATTGCATACATTAAGCTACCAACAGCACTTGCATACGGTACTTTTGATATGTATTCCCATTTTGCATCATTCTTAGGTGACATGAATGCACTAAGCTTGAAATGAGGAACAAGTGGTGTACTAACTAGTTTTGGCTTTTCATTCATGCCATAATGTTTTAGTAACTTCCTTAGATATTCTTTCTGAGATAAACAAAGTCTCCCTGATTTCCTATCTTTAGATATTTCTATGCCGAGAATCTTCTTTGCTTCACCAAGATCCTTCATCTCAAACTCCCTGTTCAATTGAGTCTTCAATTTCTCAATCTCTATCTGACTCCTGGAAGCTATCAGTATATCATCAAAATAAAGAAGAAGATATATATAGGGTCCATCTTGTAGCTTGCACAAATACACATAATGATCATATTTGCTTCTCGTGTACTTTTACCCTATCATAAACTTATTAAATTGCTTGTACCACTTGCCTCAAAGATTGCTTCAATCCATAAAACAATTTTTCTAATTGTAAACCATCTTTTCTCTACTAGCAACTTGGAATTTATCTGGCTGAGTCATGTAGATTTCCTCATCCAAGTTTCCATGTAAAAATGCAGTTTTTACATCCATCTGAACTAGTTCCAAATCCAACTATGCTACTAAAGCCAATAAAATTATTATGGAGGAATATTTTATAACCGGAGAAAATACTTCATTATAATCAATTCCCTCCATCTGTGTGTAGCCTTTAGCCACCAATCTTTCTTTGTAGTGAACATTATCCTTATCAGGAAATCCATCTTTCTTTGCATATACCCATTTGCACCCAATTGCCTTCTTTCCCTTTAGAAGACTAGCTAGTTTCCATGTTTGATTCTTTTGAAGGGACTGCATTTCTTCATTCATGGAAATCCTCCACTTTTTAAATTCTGAACTTTGGACTACTTCATTATAAGTGGCAGAAAACATCATCTATTGCAATTAGTGATGCATAAGAGCCATATCAGCATAGCAAGCAGGTTGTCTAATGGTCCTTTTCCCCTTCCTTAATGCAATTGATTCATGTTGTTATGGAGGTTCATGGAGGTTCTTGGGTCTGAACCTCTTCTACCATAAAAGAGTTATTATCATTTTCTATATTGGCTAAGACAATTATGTTGCCATCAAACTCCACCTGTTTGGGAGTACCATTTGTCTGCTCTATTTTTTTTAAGTCACCTTTCTCAATATGGTAAATTCATCAAAGGTAACATCCTTGCTGAAGATTAATTTCTTTGTTTCTAGACACCAAAGACGATAGCCTTTCACACTAGAAGTTATCCCCATAAAGATTGCCTTCTTTTTTCTTGGATCCAGCTTTGACTCCTTAACATGGTAATATGTAGTGGAACCAAACACATGTAAAGAATCATAATCTATAGTAGGTTTTCCAAACCATTTATCCAATGGTGTTTTACCACTAATAGCAGTCAACGATAGACAGTTAACAAGGTGACAAGCATACATAATAGCCTCAGCCCAAAATTCTTTGCCTAACCTAATATTGGACAACATACATCGCACTTTCTACAGTAATGTCCGGTTCATTCACTCTACCACCCCATTTTGTTGTGGTGTATATCTAACGGTGAAGTTTTTAACAATACCTTCATCTTCACAGATTTTCAAAAATAGATCATTTTTTAACTCTCCACCATTATTTATGTAGAGACGTTTAACTTTTCTGCCTATTTGAGTCTCTACCATCTTTTTCCATTTAAGGAAAACCCCTAGCACTTCATCCTTTGTCTTCATTGTATACACCCATACTCTTCAAGAAAAATCATCAACAAAGGAAATATAATAGTGTTTTCCTCCTAATAAAGCATTCTTGGAAGGCCCTCATACATCTGAATGAGCATAATCCAGAATTCCCTTAGTATCATGGATAGCTATTCCAAATTTCACCTTTGTCTTCTTCCCTTTAATGCAATGCTCACAAAAATCCATTTTGCAAGTCTGAGCTCCTTTCAATAATCCTTGATCTATCAATAATTTCAAGGATTTTTCTCCAGCATGCCCCAAGTGCATATGCCATAACCTAGTTGCTTTTGACTCTTGATCATTAATAGAAGCTACCACTATTGTAGTCCCAATAATTGCACTACCCAAATAATAATACACATTATTTCTTTTCTAAATCCCCTTCATTATCACAAGTGCACCATAGATGATTCTCATTATCTTATCTTTCGTCCTTATTTTGAAACCTTTTGACTGTAAGGTTCCCATAAAAATGAGATTCCTCATCAAATCTGGTATATAATGAACATGCATTAAGGTTCTAATTGATCCATACTTATTGCTCAAGCAAACTGAATCAATACCATATGTGTTAAGAGGGGCAATATTCTCTATGTAGATAACTCCACCTTTTAGTTCTTTAAAGTCAAAGAACCATTCTCGATTAGGAGTCATATAATGACTACAAACTGAATCTAACAACCATGAACTCGAATAGCTGGTTGATGGTATAGCAACAATTGAAAGATCTGAATCTGCATTATCACACTCAACTACATTTGAATTTGAGATAGCATTTCCCTTTCCAAGTGTGCCTTCATCCTTTAACTTAGGAAAATCTTACTTCCAGTGCCCTTTTCTCGACAAAAGGCACATTAATCTTTGCTCAGTTTGGACTTTGACTTTGATCTCCCTCTCCTTTCTTGATTCTGGCTCTGCGAACGACCTCTGACAATAAGAGCTTCTACTTCAACACTTGTATTTTCTTGCTTTTCTTTCTTTCGCAATTCATAACTATACAAGGCTGCAATTACTCCACTTAGAGACACAACAACCTTCCCATGAAGTAGAGTAGTTTTAAGATACTCAAATTCATTAGGAAGTGATCCCATTAACATCAGAGCTAGATCTTCATCATTAAAAGTCACATCCATATACATCAAATCAGTTACCAATTGATTAAAGTCAGTAATGTAATCATTCATCATGTTACTTGGGACATAATTGAAGCATAACAATCTCTTTTTCATGTAAAGTTTGTTCTGACCGCTTTTCTTCAAGAATTTCTCCTCTAGTGCCTTCCATAATTTACTTGCTAAAGTTTCTTTAGAAAATGCATACTTCTGGTCTCTAGAAAGACACGATCGAATTGTACCACATGCCAATATATTGATCACCTTCCATTCTTTCTCCACAACATCATCTGGTTTCTCTCCTTCAATAGCAATGTCTAGACCTTGCTAAAAGAGGACATCTAGAACCTCACTTTGCCAAATGCCAAAATGACCAGTGCCATCAAAAAAATCTCCACCAAAATCTAGCATTTGTCACAGCATTTTTTGCCGAAATTGAAGATGAAGAAGTTATTGATGCCGATGTGGATACTTTTGTATCGTCTGCCATTTTTGATAAAAATTTTATTTAATAGTTATTAATATTGAATGCCAATTAGCCCAAGGAAATTTTTTCTAATGTGGAAGATCAGCCTAACCCGCAACCACAGAGCATACTAAAATTATCTAATTGGGCTTTGATACCAATTGTTGTGGAATTCGAGTTAATTTCCATCAATAATAACAAAAATCACCTTGAGAACTATTGCATGGGTTATTAGAGTGTAAACGATTGTACTAAAAATCACCCCAAGGTATATTCCTAAGAAAGAGTTGAGGGGTTACAATGGTCCCACTTAAAAACCACGCTCCTTAGATAGAATTTTTACCAAGACAAGTAATTTTAATAGCACAATAATTAAAAATAACTATACCCAACAATAGCTATTAAATAGACATAAAAGAAAACATCAAAATTTAATGAGGTTCAACCAATTATGCCTATGTCCTCAGACACTACCAAAATAATATTTCACTAAATGAGGAAATATTATAAAAGAGATAGAAAGAATACAATTGCCTAAATATATAGGAGAGGCAATTTAAGATAGTTAAACTAAAGGGGGGAGGAGTCCTTTTATAACCTAAAGACTCCTCCAAATGCTTAAAAATTCCTGATGTGGGATAAAAACATTTTAACAAAAACAACACTCTGGAGTAGTCTTTCAGGTTTAACACTGAACATCAATGCCCCTTAGCTCATTGTCGGTGACTTTAATGTTATGCTTGCTAGTTCAAAAATAAGTATTGGTGCCCATTTCTTAATGGCACATAGTTCTTTGTTTAGTCAGTGGATGTTCGAGTAAGGACTGATAGATCTTGGGTTTGCTAGACCTTGCCTTACTTGGTATAGAGGAAGAACTACTGATAGCTTTAGAGGAGCTAAACTTGATAGAGCAATATGTAATTTCGATTATCATTATAAATTTCCCAATAGTTCTATTACTCACCTTCCCTAAAATTGGTCGGTTCATTAGCCATTACTAATCAAGCTCCAATATTCTCCTCGTGTGGTTTTTAATCGCCCATTTAGAATTAAAGCAGCTTGGTTCCCTTATATGGATTTTAAAGAGGTTGTTAGTGCTAATTGGTCATATGCTAATTCCATTTTAAAGAATACTACTGGGCTTGCAAAAAATCTCAAGGACTGGAATGTGTCCTATTTTGGTAACATCTTTGCAGAAAAAAGATGTCTTTGGGCATGGCTTAAGGGAATTCAAAAAGTTCTTACTAAGGATCCAACTCACAGGTTATTAGGCCTTGAATGGAAGCTAAATAAAGAATTTAATTTAGTGTTACAACAAAAGGAAGTGTTTTGGTTTTAGAAGTCTAGAGAAGAATGGATTCACTCTCGTGATAGTAATACTAAGTTTTTCCATCTTTCCACCTTAGTGAGAAGGAAAAGGAATTTTATTTAGGGACTTAAGGATGACTCTGATAATAGGGTTTAGGATTAGATTATACTCCAGCAAATGGTGAGAAAGTTTTATCAAAATTTATATGTTATGGAGCGATGTGATGATGATTCTAACACTAAATTTTTGTAAGGCTTTTTTCTTTACTTTCTCTTATGCAACATGAGCAGCTTGTTAAACCTTTTGTTATGGATGAGGTTAGGGAGGCATTATTTAAAATGGATCCTATCAAGTAAGATTTTATCCAAAGATGTAGCATGTGGTGCAGAATTCTATTTGTAAGTTTGCACTTGAGTTCTTTGAAATAGGTGAACTTCACTTAGAGATTAATTCTCATAGTTTTTATCTTGAAGTTTTCTCACCCAGAATCTTTAAAGCAAATGCACCCAATTAGTCTTTGTAATGTTCTATATAAATTATTGACTAAGGTCCTTGTGAACCGCTTAAAACCAACTCTTCCTTCTTTAGTGGCTCCGATGCAGAGTAGCTTTGTTCCAAGGCATTAAATTATGAATAATATTGTGATATTTCAAGAATTCATCCATTCTATGCATTCTGAAAGGTTAGGAATGGATTATATGGCAATCAAAATTGACTTAAAAAAAGCCTATGACATGATTTCTTAGGATTTTTTACAGAATACTTTGAGAGATGTTGGGTAAAATTATAATTGGATCAAAAATATAATGAGCTATGTTACCTCTACCTCTATGGCTGCTCTTTGGAATAGGGTGAAGTTTGACTCTTTTAAGCTAACTCGAGGAATCCAATAAGGGGATCCGATATCTCCTTATCTGTTTATGCTCTATATTGAATGTTTGTTGTAGATAATTAGTCAATTAGTTTCATTAGGTCTTTAGAAGCCTATTTAGGTGTCTAGGCATGGTCCTATTTTATCTCATTTAATGTTTGCCAATGGCCTGGTCCTGTTGGTTGAGGTATCTGAAGGTCAGATGAGGGTTATCTTGAATATTCTTAACAAATTTTGCATGGCTTCGGGCATAAAATTAATTTTTCTAAGTCTAGCCTTTTTTTCTCCAAAAATGTCACTCTGGATTTGGTTAGAGAATTGTTGACACTATTTGGGATTCCTATAGTTCAGGATATAAAGAAATATTTTAGGATAAATGTTATCCATGGAAGATTGTCAATAGACCATTTTAAGTATATTATTAATAGAATTTCAAAAAAGCTAGCAAATTGGAAATAAAAATATTATCTTTTGTAGCTCTGGCAGTCCTTGTCCAATCGGTATTGATAAGTATCCTGAGTTTTTCAATGCATACTTTTTCCCTCCTTATTGCTATCATTCAACAGATTAATTGGGTCGCTCATTAGTTCCTATGGGGTGGTGCTTCTAATAGATTACATCTAATGAGTCTTATTAATTGGGATATTGTTACTTTACCTAAGGTGTCTAGAGGATTAGCATTAAGAAACCTTCAATTCACTAACAATGCATTCCTAATTGATTATTGATAAAGGTAGCTTGTGGTATGATGTTATACGCCATAAGTACTGCCATTCAAATATGTTTGTTATGGATTTGGTTAGGAAGAATAATGCCTTAATGGTATGGAAAGGTATGGTTAAAGTCGCATCCCTTCTTATAGTTAGTATTCGAATGAGACTGGGGAATAGGAAGAAGACAATGTTCTAACTTGATAAGTGACTTATTTATGTCCCCATATTTCTGTGGCATTGATTGATATAAGTTTGGTTGATCAGTACAAGTCAGTTAATAACTATTAAATCCAAGGTCAAGGCGGGAATGAGGAGGTTCTTACTTGGCTTGAGTGAATCATGATGTTGGTTTTTCTCTTAATGGTTTTTTTAGTGAAATTTGCCTATGACATACAATGAATGGGTGGAGAAGAAGACATTTAAGTTTGGAAGGTTATTTGGCATCTACAGGTTCCTACTCATATTTGTTCTTTTATTTGGCTGGAATGACATGGTAAGGTCATGACTGATATTGAACGTATGCATAGAGGTTTCATTTCTGATGTGAGTTGTCCCCAAAGTTATGGTAGAAATGAGATTCTAATGTATATCTTCCGAGATTGTCCTTTTACTTCTAAAATTTAGAACACCTTCTTGCATTTAGTGAGTATTCCGAAATTCTAGACTCTTCCCTTTGATAAATGACTTTGGGTGAATTTATCAGCTAGAAGTTATGATATTCACCTTTTTAACTGGATTGATAAATTTATAATGATTCTATGGTGGCTTTGGAAATGGCAATGCAATCTTTTTTTAAAGGACCTAAAGCTCCTACTCAAAGTCGAATTAAGTGGTTAATTGACTATTTTAAAGAGGTCAACAATGTTATGTAGGCTTATAGGGGTAATTAGCTATTTAAGGGGATGTATGTGGACAAGTTAGTTCACTGGCAGCCTCCTCTTCAGGGCTGGGTTAAACTAAACACTGATGGATGTAACAAGGGACTATGTAAAAGAGTTAGTGGTGGTGGTGGTGGTGTAATCCATGACTCGCAAGGGCAATGGATTGTTGGATTCATGCTACACATTGGAGCATATAATTCCCTTGGTGCTGAGTTATGGGCAATGCTACAAGGGTTAAAGATTACTTGGAGTCAAAAATTTCCTCAGATAATTATTGTGGTGGATTCCGCAGTATGGGTTACGTGGCTTATGCAAAAATCCATCTATGAAGGGGTTCATGCTAATATGGAATTTGCATGTTTGGAATACATAAAGAGAGATTAGAATGTGGAGATTGTTCATCCTTATGAGAAGGTAATCATGTTACTAATAAGTTAACCAATGAGGCTCTTCTTCAGCCAATTGGCGTTCGTATCATTCAAGCTCCTTCAGGTGAGGTGGCTAGGTTAATGGAAGGTGATAGATATAGTGTCTCCTAGAAAAGGAGAGTAAGAGTTGGTTGAGTTATTATTTTATGTCTGGCCTTAGTGCCCTTCTTTGTATAAAAAAAATCCATCAAAAAGATAAAATGCATTTATTTTTTAAAATTTTCCTCTTTTTTTTTTTTGGTAATTAATGTTAAGATAAACAAAATTAGTTTTACTATATTTTACTATTAGTGGGTTAGTTGAAGTCCTAATCAAAACATCATAGTTTGTAGGAATTTAGTTATAATATTTGTGTAAATCATGGATTTGCTTGGGGTCTTACTTTTATGTTATTGTTGTTTTATATTGGCTATTTAATGGCCTCAATTTTTAAATTGAATAATAGTGGAAAAATGTATTTCTCCTATCTATTGTGTCTCTGCTTGTTTTCTTTTTATTTTTGTTCTACTAAGCTTGAAGAAACAAAGCAGTAGCTTATGTAATTTACAACAACAAAAGAGATGTCAACTGAAGGAAATTTTGTGCAACCTGCTATTCCTCACTTCAATGGTCACCATGACCATTGGAGAATGTTGATGGAGAATTTCTTACAGTCTAAAGAGTACTTGTAGGTTATTGAAACTGGTGTAGCAACACCTGGAGAAGGGGTGGAATTGATAAAACATAATAGAAAGAGTTTAAGGGATTAAAGCTGAAAGATTTAAAGGAAAAAAATTATTTGTTTCAGGCCATTGATTGCTCTATCTTGGAAATAATTCCTTGTAAAGAAACTTCCAAGGATATTTAGGATTTAATGAAAAAAAAATATCAAGGCTCTTTTAGAACAAAGATTGCACAACTTCAAGCCTTGAGAAAAGAATTTGAGATTATACAAATGAAGAATGATGAAATTGTAACCAACTATTTCACAAAGACAATGGCTCTAGCAAATAAAATGTGATTTTATGGTGAAAAGATAGAGGATGTTGTCATAGTTGAAAAAAATCTTACGGTTCATGGCACCCAAGTACAATTATGTTATTTATTCAATTAAAGAATCCAAAGACATCAACACACTCTCCCTCGATGAACTCTAGAGTTCTTTGTTGGTTTATGAATAGAATATGAATCGAGATTCATTTACCAAAGAGCAAGCTTTAAAGGTTTCTACCTCTATTTCTTTTTTAAGTTCAAGAGGTAGAGGCAAAGGGAGATGTAGAGGTCGAGGTAGAGGAAGGGGAGATCCAAATAATAATAATGGTAGAGACAATTCTTCCCAAGGCAGAGGTAAAAGACAATATCAGTAATTTAACTAATCTAAGAAAAAGTGCTATGGATGCCATAAATTTAGCCATTATCATTTTGAATGTTACACCAAGTTGCCAAATGGATTTGCCTGGGGTCTTACTTTTATGCTATTGTTGTTTTGTATTGGCTATTTAATAGCCTCAGTTTTTGAATTAAATAATAATGGAAAAACATATTTCTCCTATCTATTGTGTTTCTGCTTATTTTCTTTTTATTTTTATTAATCGTGGTATCAGAGTCTCTACTAACCTTGAAGAAACAAAGCATTAGCTTGTGTAATTTATAACAACAAAAGAGATGTCAACTATAGGAAATTTTATGCAACCCATTATTCCTCGCTTCAATTGTCACCATGACCACTAGAGAATGCTGATGGAGAATTTCTTACGGTTTAAAGAGTACTGGCAAGTTGTTAAAACTGGTGTAGTAACACCTGGAGAAGGGGTGGAATTGATAGAAACACAATATAAGGAGTTTGAGGGATTGAAGTTGAAAGAGAAGGAAGAGACTTTGAATTTTATCAAAAAGAAGGAAGCATAAACATTATTGATGGTAGTTCAAAAGAGGAAGGAACCCGAGCCAAATATTTGGTATGTAGGTACAGGCTATAGTAACCATATGAGTGGAAGTATGTCTTCTTTTTCTTATTTAAATGAAGATTATCATTCCACTATTAGTTTTGGTGATTGTTCTTCTATTAATGTAAAAGGAATAGGTGATATTAAGATAAAAACCAAGAATGGTTTTGAAGAAATTATCTCTAATGTGTTGTATGTCCCTAACTTGAAAAGTTACTTGTTGAGTGTTGGTTAATTACAAGAAAAGGGTTATGTTATCACTATTAAACAAGGTGCTTGTGAAATTTATAATCCTATTCAAGGTACTATTGTAGATGTTTAGATGAGTTCCAATAGATTATTTCCATTAAAGATTGAAACTATTCATTCTTACTTAGTGGCTGAAATAAAAGATCCTTCATGGTTATGGCACTTCGTTATGGTCACTTAAGTTTTGGTGGATTAAAGACCCTCAAATATAAGAACATGCTAATAGGTCTTCCTTAACTCACAGCTCCTTCTCAAGTATGTGAAGATTGTGTTGTTGGCAAACAACATTATTCTTAATTTCCTAAACACAAGTAATGGCGAGCAAAGGATGTTTTGGAGCTGGTGCATTCAGATATTTGCAGACCAATAAACCCACCTTGTAATATAAGTAAAAAATACTTAATTACCTTTATTGATGATTTTTTAAGAAAATCTTAGGTTTATTTTTTACAGGAAAAATCAGAAGCTTTCTTTACATTAAGAGTTTTCAAAGCTCATATAGAAATAAGGCTAGAAACACCATTAAGACTCTTCATACAGATCATGGAGGTGAATATTGCTTAAAAGAATTTAAACATTTTCATAGGGAGCATGGCATTTGAAGAGAGCTTATAGCTGCTTATACACCATAACAAAATGATATATCGGAGAGCAAAAATAGAACTATTCTCAACATAGTGAGAAGTTTGTTGGCACGAGGAAGAGTTCCAAAAACATTTTGGTCAAAAGCAGTAAATTGGAGTATGCATAATTTGAATAGAAGTCCAACTTTCATTATTCAAAATATGACACCATAAGAGGCTTAAAGTGGAAGAAAACTAGTTGTAGATTACTTTAAAATCTTTGGATGCATCACATATGCTTATGTTCCTGATGTGAGAAGGAAGAAACTTGATGAAAAGGCAGCAAAATGTGTCTTTTTTTGGTATAAGTGAAGCATCTAAAGGATACAAATTGTTCAATCCATTAATAAAGAAGGTTGTACCAATAGGGACATTATTTTTTATGAAGAAAGCACTTGGGATTAGAATGGGTAGCAACCTACCCAAGTTCTTTGTGATGATAGTGATGAGCATGTAGAAATTTTCGCATATTGTGTGCCTGAAAATTAAAAAAAAACAACTCTAAGAGCAACTGAAACTTCACAAACCAACAATAATGACAATGAAGAAGAAGCTTAATCACCTTGCCATATTAGAAGAAGGTCAGCTTGGATGGAAGATTATGAGATAATTGGAATCCAATAACTAGTTACTTATTTTGCTTTATTTTCAGATTGTGATCCTATAATTTTTTAGAGTGCTTTTAAGGAAGCAAATGGCAAAAAGTGATGGATGATGAAATTGATGCCATTGGAAGAAATGATACTTAGGAACTATGTGATCTTCCTGAAGGACACCAAACCATTGGTGTAAAGTGGGTCTATAAAACAAAGCTGAAGGAGAATGGCGAAGTTGATAAGTCTAAGGCACACTTGGTAATGAAGGGATACAAGGAACAATATAGGATTGACTATACAAAAGTTTTTTCTCCAGTTGCAAGACATGATACAATTATATTAGTGGTTGCATTGGCAGCACAAAATTCTTGGCCCATGTCTAGGTAGATGTCAAATTGGCATTCCTATATGGGTACTTGAATGAATAGGTTTTTATCGAACAACCACCTGGTTACATGAAAATTGGAGGTGAACATAAAGTTTACAAATTAAAGAAAGCCCTTTACAGGTTAAAACAAGCACCTCGGGCTTGGTATAGTCTCATTGAGTCTTATTTTCTTAAAACTGGATTCTCAAAATGTCCCTATGAGCATACACTTTTTGTGAATATTAGAGATAAAGGTAAAATGCTCATCATTTGCTTGTATATTGATGATCTTATTTTTACTAGAAATTATGATTCCATGTTTGAAGAATTTAAGAAGTCTATGATGGATGAGTTTGAAATGTCTGATCTTAGTATAATGCATTACTTTCTTAGCACAGAAGTTATGCAATCAAATGATGGAATTTTTATTTGTCAAAAGAAATATATGGGAGAAATTTTGGATAGGTTTCAAATGAAGGATTGTAATTCGGCAATCACTCCATTAGAGTATGGTGTAAAGTTATACAAGGATCATGAAGGTGTAAAGCTTTACAAACAAATTATGGGTAGTTTGATGCATCTAATAACGACATGACCAGACATAATGTATTATGTGAGTATGATCGGTAGATATATGGAGAAACCTATAGAAATGCATTTGTTGGCTGCTAAAAGGATCCTTCTCTACTTGCAAGGAATAAGAGATTTTGGGCTGTTTTATAAAAGGGGAGAGAAGTCCAATTTATTAGGATTTACTGATAGTGATTATGCAGGTTATTAAGATGATAGGAGGAGTACTTCTGGTTATGTTTTTATATTTGGAACAGGTGCTATTTCATGGTCATCTAAGAAGTAACCGATTGTCACCTTGTCAAGTATAGAAGCTGAATTTGTTACTGCAATGGCTTGTGCTTATCAAGCAATTTGGCTAAGAAGACTTTTTAAAGAGCAGAAATTCAAGCAACCAGGAGCTACTACAATTTTTTATGACAATAATTCAGCCATTAAGTTGTCTAAAAATTTTGTGCTCCATGGAAGGAGCAAGCATATAGATGTCAAGTATTATTTTTTAAAAGAACTCAGCAGTGATAACACCACCAATTTGAAGTCTTGTAAGAGTGAGGAATAGCTAGCTGATATATTTACTAAACCTCTCCAAATTTTTCCCTTCCAAAATTTGAGAAGGTTGATAGGTGTTTGGACTTTGAAGACTTGATGTTTCTACTGCAAAATTAAACTAAAGCACTACAGTGTTCAGTTTAAGGGCGGGATTGTTAAGATAAATAAAATTAGTTTGGGATTGTTAAGATAAATAAAATTAGTTTTACTATGTTTTACTATTAGTGGATTAGTTGAAGTCCTAGTCAAAGTGTCATAGTTTTTAGGAGTTCAGTTATAATATTTGTGCAGATCATGGATTTGCTTGGGTCCTACTTTTATGCTATTTTCTACTTTGTATTGGCTATTTAATAGCCTCAATTTTTAAATAGAATGATAGTGGAAAAATGTATTTCTCCCATCTCTTGTGTCTCTGCTTGTTTTCTTTTATTTTTATTAATAATTAATGTATTATGGGTTATCAGATTCATTGCCATCAACACAACAAATGGACCTTTTGCAGTAATTGCAAAGACTTTCCATGGCTTGCAACAGTTATTTTACTTGTAGGGTCAAGCTAGGGTTCAAGTTTCACTTGTAGGCATTAATATCCCATGCCAGTAGGATTGATTGATTTTTTTTTCTTTGGCTAGGTCAAGAATCCATTGTCATTCTGATTACAGTTGGGATTGGAAAGCAGATACAGCCACTGCTTGCAAGAAACATAATATAATGTAACTACAAACCAAAATTTCATTCAATTTACGTGCCACAGAGCAAACATTTTAAACCTGAGCCTTGACACAAAGTGAAGGTTTCCTTCTCTCAAAAAATTTGGATTCGTATTAGTGCTTATTTTCGTTATATATGATGCCTTATCATGTACTTATATTTGTTATGATGTTTTAAGGGATGATCCAGTTTTATTTTACTACTAGTAAAGTTAGGAGAAATCAAAATGTTATTTTATTGGAACGAATCATTGAAAGGTTAATAAGAAAATAAAAAAGTGTAGACCCTTTTAAATTTAATTAAAAATTTAGAAAATGAGAATCACCCTGCAAGACCATTTGAACATATTTGAAGGCGAGTTAATTTTACTATAAAAATTATTGAGTAATTTAATAAAAAAGAATTCTTGTAGCAATTGGACGAGGGTTATAAGTTCAAGGGTAAATTACAATTGAAGAATAGTTTTTTGCACGCTAATAAGGTTATCAACACTTGCCATAAATCTCATACTGGTTGCTTCATGTTCAAGATAGATTTTGAAAAAGCTTTTGATTTTATCAAGTGGATTTTTCTGCTTTGGGTATTAGATCATTTGGGCTTTGGCTCGAACTGGGGTGGTTGGATCTCATAATGTCTGCCTGGATCTTGCTCTTTTATCTTGCTCAACAGCTCTTTCACTTTAGATTTCCCCCTAAATAATGGAGTTAAGCAAGGATTCCCTTTATCTCCTCTTTTATTTATTCTAGCTATTAAGCTTTTATCTCTGCTAATTTTTAGAATGCAATCTGTTGGCTTTATTAAGGGTGTCAATCTATCTACTTGTGGCCCCATTATCTCTCATCTACAACTTTTTGCTGACACTGTATTCTTTGCCCATGACGAGCCTAATTCTATTGTTAATCTTTCATACATGTTGAGATGTTTGGGCTTATCTCGGGCCTTTCCGTTAACTTTCACAAAAGTCAGCTCATTAGCCTCAACATTCAGGATTTCATTTTGCATCAAACGGCAGCTAAGATCATGTGTTTAAATGCTTCCCTTCTTGTTAAATAATTGGGTTTGCCTTTGGGTTTTTCTCCATGTCGATTGCCTTCTTGGGCTCCCTTGATTGAGAAAATTAAAAAAAAAAAGTTATCTTTTAGGAAAGGACGGGTTCTCTCTCAAACAAGTCATTTAGCTTTTATAAAATCCTGCATCTCCTCTCTTTCTATTTATTTCCTTTTAATTTTTAAGATTCCAGCCCCAATTGACAAGGAAATTAATAGTCTTATCTCTGATTTTTTTGGAATGGTGATGTTAATACTCGTTCTTGGCATAGAGTCAATTGGCAAATTATTTCTCAACCTAAGAATCCTGGTAGCCTTAGTATTGTTGATCTTTCTCTTTACAATAAATCATTACTATTTGAGTGGCTTTGGCATGTGCAAGATGATAATAATTCTCACTAGAGTGTTGTAGCCTTTATTTCAAAGTTGGTGAAGGAAAATTTGTCCTTTTCTGGTCTGATTTTTGGTGTAGTTCTGAGCCTCTCTAGTCTCTCTTTCATTACCTTTTTCACTTGTCTAAGTTTCCTTTTGGCTTTATCTCTGAGTTTGGTGTTTGGTTAGATGGAACTTGGTCTTGGAATTTTCACTAGCAGCGTACTTTATCTTCATATAAGCTCCATCTTTTCAACTCTCTTTTGCAAATTATTCATCATATCTCTATTATGCAAGGAGTTCAAGATTGATTACAGTGGTTGGGCAATTCTTCTTGCAACTTTACTATCAACAGCTTGTATAAATCCTTTTTGCATCATTTAAAGAATGTTGATTCAATTGTCTTGTTGAAAATTTGGTTAAATTCGCTCTGATTGAACTATTTACTTGGTTTTCTATGCTTAATAGGTTGCCTACCAGAGATCATCTTTTTACCCTCAGCATCTATCCTTTATCTTTGAATTGTTGTCCTTTTTGTGGTGCTTTTGGGGAGACAGTTGATCACGTATTACTCTGCTGTCACTTTTCTTCGAGAATTTAGACTTTCTTTCTTCGTTGGTAAGGAGTCTCGATATCTGTCCCTAATCAGTTCATATTGCTTTATCAATAGTGGTGTGCTCTTGCTCATGGTAAATTGCAGCGTCGGTTTTGGACGACTCTGTTCTTTCCGATTGGGTGTACTCTATGGTTGCATTGTAATGACATTATTTTTTCATCATTAGCTTCTTCTTAGCTGACTGTTCAGAAGCTTGTGTTTCCTTCATGTCTAAAGCTGGTTGAAAGCCTCATACCCTTCCTTTTGTTATTTTACAATAGACTTGCTTTCTAGTTCTGATTGTATTCACTGCTGGACCACTTAAGTCCTTCTAGTGGTGTTGCTCTTCTGTTTTTTGGTTTGCTTCCTTAGCTGTTGGGTTTTGTTTTGCTTTTGGTTTTTCTTTATTTCTCTTTGCTTAGTTCTTAGGGAGGGGTTCTTTCATCACTTGAGGATCCTCTCCTCATGTTGTTTTTCCCCTCAAATTCAATAAAATTCAAGATTGCTTATAAAAAAATTAATAAGAACTAACAAAATAATATGTCACCTTTTTATAAGATTGAGTACAAAAAATTTAAAAATATACAGTAAATTAAAGATCAAGAAGGTTGCATGGTAATATGACATAATAATTTTTATTGAATTGTGATGTGACAATTCCGATATGTCATGTTAATTAAATTAACTGAAAGATGATTTCTTTGTCTACTTAAAATTAATATTTTATAAATAAAAAATACAAATTAAAGTTATAAAAACAATTTAGTATAAAATTTGGTAGCACAACTAACCCGTTAGTTGGACAACAATAATACATATATGACATCCTTTATTGGAGTATACTACTAGCTATCTGCATGTTTTACACATCACATATATAATAAAGAGTCATCAAAGCATTGACAAACACTTCCTGATAAAGCCACCATTAGCATGGCCAAGAGATTGTTTGTTCCTTTATTAAGGCTGTGCATGGATGCTTTAGCTAGCTAGCAAGAGTCCCATTATGGGTGCTACTTCTTTAACTATGGACACGTAATGTCTTGTACTTCTAATCTTGCAATGCTATTTTTGCGAAGTTTCCTTTTGTAGATGTCTGAATTGAAGAAGAAAGACCCTTGCAGCTATTCTCAAGACTAAGAAAATCGCCTTTAGGATAAAGTTCGCCAAAAAAAAATTCATCCAATTTGTCTTCAATATATTTAAATCCTGCAGCTTCTGACATCATTTGGATGATAACAAGAAGATTAGGAGCCATATCGATACTAGTATCACTACTATATTTAACAAGTTGGGAGACAAAATTATTCAATTGAGAGATCCCCAGTGCCACTTTCTCTTTGGATGCCTTTGCATTATACAAATCTTGGTAGCCTTCACATATGGAAGTTTACCTTTGGCTGTGTTGAAGAAGAGACCAAATTTTTATCTAATACAGCAACATTAACATAATTGCAAAAGTAGGATTTTTGTCCAACTTTAAAACCAAGAACATATGTGTTGATCACATCCAATGCTATTGTAGTGGTGAATTTTGAACTTGAAAGTGCCACTAAAGTAAACCTTTTGTCACTTGGTGAGTGGCAATTTAGAAGTAGGCAATTGATGTGAGCATTGAAGAAACTGCAATTCGGTTTATGGAAAATTATGAAAAATTGCACTAGTAGCATTTTTGTAATTTTTAGCAACTTTGGAGTTTCAAATTTTGACACAACAGGAGCCCAAATTCATTAGAATCGGCCCAACAATCCAAAATCACAAGCTTTTCTTGTGAGCTCCATTACTTTTTGGGCAAATTCCATCATTTAGGCCTTCAAACTGGCAATTTTCTGTTTCAGTTATTTTATGGTTTTCTTTTCCTATTTTGTTTGAGATTATTTTGTTTAGGGTTTTTCCTATTTAAGTTGTGTTAATAACTTTTGGCCATGTTGTTGATTAATAAGAAAATTTTGAATTCTTTTCAATTCCAAAAATTCTTTGAATTTTAATGTCTATTTCCTGAAATTACAAATTATAGACTATAGAAAATTAGTGTTTGGTAGTTGTGCACGATTCAATGAACATTAATTCATTGTTTTCCACTCTTCTGCTACATCAACAACACTGGTATTAAGTAACTCACAACATTACTTTTCAATGTATCCCGCAACTTTTTTATGAAGTTACTATATTCAATAGCATCATAATTTCCTACATCGAAATTCACTTGTGGGTAGCTTACAATTAGCTCTTCTTTATAGCTTGCTGTTAAGGGTGTAACTCCAGCCCATCTAAACACAAAAGTCATGCAAAGCCATGTTGCCACCACTATTCACAACTTGTTCATCTTTCTCTCCATTACTAGCAATCGACTGTAAAAATTTTTCTTTTTTTTACCTAGCTGAAGAAAGAAAAAGATTAGCATATGTATTTATGAAATTTATTACGTTTTTCATATGAAATTAGGGTATCACTCACATATATGTTCTTATTATACAAAAAATAACTTTAATTACTTTGTTGCAAGAACATTTTTTTTAAATTACTAGTATTTAAAGTTCATTGAACTCTTACTAATTTAGTTTGATATCTATAGGACTACAAGGATAACCAAAGTCTCTCAGCAACTTATTTAACGTATATTGCATATGATATAACTTAAATTCAAGATGAATTTCTAACAAAACATCTATAAGGATTATTCTAAATGATAATTCTAGTTAATATGCTTTTGTCTAATTTGTTGTTGGTTTATAGGATTGAAATTTAGAAGAGATGTAGACCAAAGTTATTACTAAAAAACAAACAAAAAAATTATGTAGAGAGAATTTATCAATTAAACTAAACATTAAGCTTCTCATCACTTACAAAAGTTAACCGATAAGGAAGCGAACAAGATATGGTTTTTAGCATCCATAGTACCTCCTTTTTATAACGGCATGTTTCTTCATTTTCTATTTTTTAATTATTTATTTTAATTCATTCATTTTCCAATTTGCATCTACACTTATAATCAATTATATCTAAAGATCTATGCAATAAAGCTATACATATTATGTAAAATGTAAATAATCATTGAATTATAAGTAATATGTTTTGATTTAAGTAATAAAAATTTTAAATTTAAACCATTTGAATTTATATTTTATATGTAGTAAATAAAGGTTATGAGAATTTTATTTATCTTTCTTGTAAATTAAAAGTTCATCTAGCTCAATTTTGAAATAATAGAAGTTTATATAATTATCTAAAATTATGTTGGACCACTTCATTATTCTTGGACAATGATTTATGTATAGGTGGTACATGTACATTGACAATGTAAATTATTAGTGTCAAGAAAAAAATCCTTATCAAATAAGGATGTGATAGGATTGTGCGACATAGTGGCAAAGCTCTTATAGAATTTATAGTGAATATGGAATTTGTCAAAAGCGGTATTCTGAATGAAGAAATGAGATGCATATCAAAGGGTGCCTCTTCAACACATTCGGATATCCTTGTTGTAAATTGCAAGGGGAGAAGTGAGACTCGAAGCTCAAAGCAAAGAGGTAAGAGTGAAGGAACGTCAAACAAGTATGCAAATATTGAATGCCATTAATGCAAAAAGAAAGGCCACACAAGAAGTTCTGTCAAAAGTTCAAGGACAAGAAAAAAGGAAAAGATGTGAGAAAAGATGACAGCAGTGATGATGATGAAGCAAATCTCCTTAGAGAATTCAATGTCCTTTTTATGATAATATTGTTAATCTTACTACCCATGAGACCAGCTGGGTGATTGATAGTGGTGCTTCCATTCACACTACATCTCGAAGAGAATTCTTCTCATCCTACACTCCAAGAGATTCTAGATTTGTGAAGATGGGAAATGGCAATCGAATAAGAGTTTCTGGTGAAGGAGATGTGTGTTTAGAAATGACGAATGTCACAAGACTAATCTTAAAGAATGTCAAGCATGTTCCAGATATTCACCTAAATTTGATATTTACAAGCAAGCTTGATGATGAAGGTTTTTACGACACCTTCCATAACGGTTATTGGAAACTCACTAAAGGATCAATGGTGATGGCTAGAGGTAAAAAGGACTCAGCACTGTACTTTATGCATGCAAATATCTCCAAAGACATGGTGAATGTTATGGAAATAAATAGTACAATTGAGTTATGAAATAAAAGACTTGGCCACATAAGTGAGAAAAGGATGACAGTGTTGGCCAAGAAAAATGTATTATCTAGAGTAGATCTTGTGCATCTAGAGAAATGTGTCGATTGTCTTACAGGAAAGCAAAATAGGGTTGTATTCAGGAGTTCTCCTCCTTCCAGAATGAAACATGTGTTGGATTTAATTCATTCAGACTTGTGTGGGCCAATGCCAAAGTCACTTGGTAGTTGTCAGTACTTTATGACTTTCATTGATGATCATTCTCGGAAGATGTGAGCATACACCTTGAAGTTAAAAGATCAGGTGCTAAATGTCTTCAAGGAATTTCATACCGTGGTGGAGAGACAAACTGGCAACAAACTGAACTGCATCTGAATAGACAACGATGGAGAGTATTCTTGACCATTTGATGCATATTTTAAAGAGCATGGTATACAACATCAAATGACACCTCCAAAGATGTCGTAGTTGAATAGTTTAGTTGAGAGTTTGAATAGGACTTTGATGGAGAAAGTAAGATATTTCCTCTCACATTCAAAGCTGGCTAAGACATTTTAGGGTGAAGCTTTACTTACAATAATGCATGTGTTGAACCTTTCATCATATGTTGCTTTATAATCTGACACTCTAGAGAGGGTATGATTAGGAAAAGATATTTCCTATAGTCATCTGCGGGCTTTTGGGTGCAAAGCCTTTATGCATATTCCTAAGGATAAAAGGTCCAAGATTTATGTTAAGACATGACAGTTTGTTCATTAGTTATGGTCAAGATCAACTTGGCTATTGATTTTATGATCTAGTCCGGAAGAAGCTTGTCGGAAGCTGTGATATTATGTTCATTGAAGATAAGACAATTGAAGATATTGCCAAAGTTGAGAAGAACATCCTCAACTCTGAAGATGATTCAAATTTAAATTTAGTTCCTTAAACAATGGTGACAAGGGAAGTTGGAGATGAAAATGAAGTTATTCTACCAGATGGAGGTAATGAAGATGCTCCCATTGAGATTCCATCTGACAATGATGATAATGGTGTTCATGATCAACCACTGGCATATGAGGCTTCTCCAGTGCCACTAAAGAGAATCAAACAACCTTCTACCAGATATCCTATAGACCAGTTTGTGTTACTTACAGATAGGGGAGAGCTAGAAAGCTTTGAAGAAGCTATGAATGATGAACACAAGAAAAAATGGTTTGAAGCCATGCGGGACAATATGAAATCTTTGTATGAAAATAAGACATTTGAGCTGGTAAAGTTGCCTGAAGGTAAGAGAGCTTTGAAGAATAAGTGGGTATTCAGGATCAAGCATGAAGAACACAGTCTCCAACCATGATTCAAAGCTAGACTAGTTGTAAAAGGGTTCAACCAAAGAAAGGGCATAGACTTTGATGAGATTTTTTCTCCAATCGTGAAGATGACATCCATCCGTATTGTGTTGGGTGTAGCAACAAGTTTTGATATGGAGATTTAGTAAATGGATGTTAAAGTTGCCTTCCTTCATGGTGATTTGGAAGAATAATATTCATGGAGCAGCCATAGGGTTTCAAAGAAAAGGAAAAAGAGGACTATGTTTGCAAATTGAAGAAAATCTTATACAGCTTGAAACATGCACCAAGACAATGGTATAAAAAGTTAGAGTTTGTTATGGGGGAGTAAGGCTACAAAAAGACTACTTTAGACCATTGTGTATTTGTTCAAAAATTCTTTGATGATGACTTTATTGTGCTATTGCTCTATGTGGATGGCATGTTAATAGTTGGTTGGAATGTTTACAGAATCAACAACTTAACAAAGCACTTGAGTAAGTCTTTTGCCATAAAAGACTTGAGACCAGCAAAGCAGATTCTTGGCATGAAGATTATCAGAGATAGAGGCATCAAGAAACTATGGTTGTCATAAGAGAAGTGCATTGAAAAGGTACTTTAGAGGTTCAACATGCACAACGCTAAAGCAGTTAGTTGTCCTCTTGATAATCACTTTAGATTGACTTCTCAACAAAGCCCTTCCACTGATAAAGAGAAGGAAGAGATGGATAGAGTTCCATATGCTTCAGCAGTTGGTAGTTTAATGTATGTCATGGTCCATACATGGCCAGATATTGTACACTCAGTTGAAGTTGTGAGTCGATTCCTTTCAAATCCTAGAAATGAGCATTAGGTTACAATGAAATAGATTTTTAAGTATCTTTGTGGAACATCTAAAATATGCTTATATTTTGGAGACACCAAACCTATGTTAGCTGGATACACAAATGCAAACATGACAAGAGATATTGTTTCAAGAAAATCAACCTCTGGTTACCTGATTACTTTTGCAAGGGGAGGTGTGTCATGATAATCAAAATTACAAAAATGTGTTCCTTTATCTACCACTGAAGTAGAGTTTATTTCAACAATGGAAGCTTGTAAAGAGTTTCTATGGATGAAGAAGTTCTTAAATGAACTTGGTTTTTAGTAAGACAAATATGAGCTATTTTGTGATAGTCAAAGTGCTATCCACCTTGGTAAGAATTCCTCCTATAATTCAAGATCAAAGCACATTAATATGAGATATCATTGGATAATGGATGTATTAGAGAAGAAGCTATTGCAGCTTGAGAAGATCCATACTAATAAAAATGGATCAGACATGTTAACAAAAATTCTACCAAGGGAGAAGTTCGAATTCTGTCAATTGGCTGCTGGAATGGTAATACCCTCCACATAGTCAGGA
Organism: Mallotus nudiflorus; assembly: GCA_947683625.1. Classification (NCBI taxonomy): domain Eukaryota; kingdom Viridiplantae; phylum Streptophyta; class Magnoliopsida; order Malpighiales; family Euphorbiaceae; genus Mallotus; species Mallotus nudiflorus. The sequence goes on along the minus strand of CANTUR010000111.1, from coordinate 13,790 downwards.
GGGGGAACATTGTTATGGGTCCCTCCTAGTGGAGCCCACAAGTTTGAAAAGAAAAAAAAGGAATCAAATTTTGCAGCATCGAATTCAAAGCTGCAAAGTTTGAAATTGAAATTTTTTGTTTTTGTTTTTAATGTACATTGATGGCTATAAATAGCCATTTGTAAAGGAGAACCATGAGCAAGCAGAAGAGCAAATAAAATAGAGGGTGAAAGAAAAAGCTTAAGTGAGTGAGGTGTGTGCTTGTGAGGTGAAAACCAAAGCAATTTTCCTTTGATGAGTGAGAGAGTATTTTAAAGGGTTTGAGAAATTTATCTCAAAGAGTGAGTGATAAAATAGTGAGAAAATTTTTTTTGGGGTGTGGGAAACACTTTGAGTGCCACTATCTTGGTGAGAACTTTTTTATTGTATGCCTCTAGTGTTAATCTAGAGAAAACTCTCTCTTATACCTACTATTTTATAGTGAAAAAATTATTCTGTTTTTGTCCCGTGGACCTAGCACAAAAATTAAGGGTGAACCACGTTAAAATATTAGTACTATTTTTATTATTTATATAGCAGGTTTTACTGCCTATTTTATTCACTCATTGGTTGGTTTAACCTCCTTCTTTTATTTATTTATTTGATTATTTCTACAGTAATTTTTATTTTATCTCTGTAAAAATTATTTCGCTGCGCCAACTCTATTAATTTTCCAAACAATATCTTCATTTGTTATCAACCGTTTGTTGTAGCTCTTTTTCTTTTCTTCACTTTGAGTTCTTCAAGGTACCTGTCAAAAGATTAATAAAACAAAAATTACTTAATAATAATCGTAATAATAATAATAACAACATCCTTGCATGTCCATGATGTTAATGAGGTAAGCAATATAATATCATCTTAATTACTTATAATATAGTAATTAATGAGTTTGGAGTTCATTATTCCTATTTATATTGCAAAGAGAAAGCAACCCAAAAAAAAAAAAACAGAAACATCTAAATTGCAAGCTTAGATGTTGAGGATTAAGAAGAGATGGTTCTTGACTTTGATAATCATCACCTTTTATAGAAGAACGATCTTCATTATCTAATTTTTTTCATTTTATATTTTCATTTCACATGACATTATGATTAATTTATATTTGATAAAAGCTCTACGCATTATCGAAACAAACATACTAAAAACGTTTTATTATTTTTTTTTTTTTATACATATGCATGTGAGGACCCAGATTTAAAAAAATTAGCTATTAGTATAAATTATATATGATTATCTTTTGATAAGTATTTAAGATACTTATGATATACGGATAGATATGCATGTTTTGATATATATATAATACTTAATAAAGATTTAAGATCCTTCGAACAGAAAATTTATCAGAAACTAACATGTATTTTGTAGATTATATCTTATAAATTTTATTTGGTGGAGTGGTAAAGGCTTCTAATATACCATTTGAGATGCGGAATTCAATTCCACTCTTCTCTCCTAACTACTAAAAATAAATAAATCCTTATCTTCATAAAAGAAAATTTTAAGTTTTTATTCATCCAAAGTTTAATGAGTCATGATATATAATAGAGTAGTAATCTCTTTATAATTCATTGTAAATATTATATATATATTTTAATATCAGTTAATGACAAATACGAACACTTTAACATAACAAATTTATAATTTTGTTAAATAAATATATCAGGTAAACCATTGTTTATGAAATGTATTTTTAATGTGACTAGGGTAAAAACATATTGAAGAATTTAAGCATACAATATATTTATTTCACAACCACTACATTTAAAAAAAAAAAAGTAGAACAGAAAATTCAGAGAAAATTCAAAGGAAATATTTTTCCATAATATTCAAAAAAGGTTACATTCCTTATATATACACATAGGAATCCTAATCATAACCTAATTAGGAATATAATAACATTCTAAATAAAATAAAAACTTTATTCCTAATTATATAGAATGAAAATATTTACTTCCTAATATATATAATAAAAATATTTATATCCTCAACACTCCACCTCAAGTTGGTGAATGTATGTCAATCATTTCCAACTTGCCAAGTGAGTTGTATAATGTTTTTTCGAATATAGCCTTTGTGAGGATGTCAACTAGTTGAGTCTAAGAATAAGCAAATGGAAGATCAATTATTCCTTGGTTCAGATGATCTTTTATGAAATGTATGTCAACCTCCACATGCTTAGTCTGATCATGTTGAACTAGATTGTTTGCAATTGCTATGGCTGCCTTGCTATCATAATGTAAAAACATAGGCTTCGGATGTTTTAATCCCATATCCTGAATAATTTGCCTTACCCAAAGCAACTCACATACTCCATGAGTCATTCCTTTAAACTTAGCTTCAGCACTTGACCTTGCTACAACTTTCTCTTTCTTGCTTATCCAAGTGACTAAATTCTTTCCAACAAACGTAAAGTACCCAAATGTTGATTTTTTATCAGTCCTATCTCCAGCCCAATCAGCATCAATGTAGCCAGTAATTTCATAATCCTTATTCCTCCCAAAGAATAACCTTTTTCCTGGAGAAGAATTTAGATATCTTAATACTCGGTATACTACATCCATATGCTCTTTACTCATAGAATGCATGAACTAACTTACAACACGTACTGCATAAGCAATGTTTGGTTGAGTATGAGATAGATAAATCAACCTTCCCACCAACCTTTGATACCAATCTTTATCAATTGGAACTTAATCTCCTAGAACTAAAAGTCCATGGTTGACTTCAACTGGAGTCTCGGCTGGCTTACAATCAAGTATGCATGTCTCTGTCAGTAGGTCCATTACATATTTTTGTTGGCAGAGGGAAATTCCTTGAGCTGATCTTGCAACTTCAATTCTTAAAAAATACTTCAAGTTATCTAAATCCTTAAGTTCAAACTCAGATGCTAACTATTTTTATAAGATTATTATCTCGATCGGATCATTTCCAGTGACCACCATATCATCAACATATACAATCAGCATGGTGACTTTACCTAACTTTTGTTTGATGAATAGTGTGTGATCAGTATCACTTTGCTTATATCTGAGCTTTCTCATGAAAGTTGAGAGTCGTCCAAACCTTACTCGAGGTGATTGCTTGAGTCCATACAATACCCTTTTTAATTTTCATACTCAGTCAGTACATTTAGTTCCAGGTAGTGGATCCATATACAATTCTTTATCTATAGTTCCATTCAAAAACTCATTCTTCATATCAAATTATCACAGCAGCTAGTCCAGGTTGGCAGCTAAGGAAATAAGAACTTGGATGGTATTCATTTTTGCTACTGGGGTAAATTTATCTTCATAGTTCCATACTTCTGAGTATACCCATTTGCTACCAACTGAGCTATATACCGATTTATACTTCCATCTGAATTGAGTTTGATAGTGAATATCCACATACACCCCACCCTTTTCTTTCCCTCAGGAAGAGAAACAAGATCTCATGTCTAGTTCTTCTACAATGCCTCCATTTCATCATTCATGGCTTTATTCCAATCCGGATCATCTAAGGCTTCCTGCACATTACTCGAAATAGATACAATAGATAATTAATTTACAATAAATGCATACGAGTTAGACAAATGGTTAGTTTATATGAAGTTTTTGATAGGGTATTTTAGCTTTGGTATGAAGGTTTGGATCATATTATTATTTTGGAACCCCTCTATTGATTTTAGAAGGATAACGAGGCTCAGTATTTGGAGTTACTAAAGGAGACGAGTTTACCTTATTGTGTACATCCTCATCTAGAGTTTCTTCAGCTTCTGGTATATACTATTTTGATTACTCGAATTTTCTTCAATTATCTATCTAGGTGAAATGCTCAGACTCAAAATATCAGATGTCTATAAGATGCTCAGAATATTTGGGAGACTTAGACTCAGAACACTCAAAATGCTCAGAACATTTGGGAGACTCGGACTCGGAACACTTAGAATGCTATCTTCAACATTCAAACCACTTGGAATGCTATCTTCAAATTCAAAAAGGTTCAAATTTTTCTCCCAATGAAGAGAGCACTCAGAGTGGGAGAAGAAAGGAGAATTTTTATGAAACCAAACATCCCAAGTGATATACATCTTCTTTGCATTTGAATCATAACACTGATATCCCTTTTGTAGATTCGCATAGCCAACAAAGATACACCATATAGCTCAAGGATCTAATTTACCAACTGTCTGATGAACATATGTTGAGCATCCAAAGACTCAGGGCTTGAGATTATTAAGGGGTAGAGATATGAAAAGTTCTTGAAGTTTCTAAAGAGGTGTTTTGAAATCGAGTACTCTTGATGGTGACCAGTTTACGAGGTGTGCAACGGATTGAACAGCCTCTCCCCAGTATTCTCGAGGAACATTCATGTCAAATAATGATGCTTAGACAACTTCTAATAGTTGCTGGTTCTTCTGTTCGACTATACCATTCTGTTAAGGAGTGCCGACACTAGATGTTTAGTGGCTAATGTCCTGCTCATAACAAAAATCATTTAGAATTAAGTTAACATACTCCCCACCATTATCAAACTGCAAGACTCAAATTTTACTCTGGTATTGCGTAGCCACCATTTTGTACAAGTCCCGAAACTTAGAGGACACATCTCTTTTGTTTGAAAGTAGTGGGACATTCATCAATAAACATTACAAAATTTAGAGCACCAGATAGAGTAGGAATTCAAGCAAGTCCCCATACATCAAAATGAATGGTTATAAATAGAATTAAATTTTTATTATGACTCGGTACATTAGAGATTTGGTGGCCTTTTGCCAATTCACAAATATCACTTGAATTTTAAGCGTCTTACGAGGTTTTCTATTGAAATCCCACCATTCTGGATATCCCATAATCTCATAACACCATTACTTGGAGTGTCCAACTTTGTCATAATGAGTACAAGTGTATGTGATGGAGTTACTCTATATTTTCCCTTTAAACTGGGAATGAGTCTGAGCTGCTACAAGTACATAATTGTCTGACAGTATCTTCGGCTCTTCCATCGTATGTCGCTAGTTATGATCCCTCCATACATATGCATAACTAGACTTGAGATCAAGAGGTAGATCTTTCTAGAGTATTTCACTCCGAGCATTATTAAATTCTGAATCAAGCCCGACTAGAAAAATATGTGTTTAAAGATGAGCAATATGTTTATGGAGTGATACTATTCCATTAACATCCTCCCCTTGTGCACACGTTCGGGCATTGATTTCCTGAAATATTCCAATCAGTTCATTATAGTATGCAAGTAATGGCTTACCATTTTAACTTGTTGTGAATGTTTTCTGGTTAAATTCAAATAACTGAGTTTCATCATATCAATCATAGAAGGTTTTTGAGATAGCATCCGATATCTCCTTTACTGTTAGAAGAAGGATGAATCTTTACAGCAATGTCGGACTTATAGAATCAATCAACCAACTTTTGACTCGATTATTATCAAGAAACCAAGTCTCCAATGTTTTATCTCCTACTGGTGGCTTTGGCATAGTGCCATTAAGAAAACCAAATTTATTTCTAGCTCCAATTCTCATCTCCATGATCTGTGACCATAGAGTATAGTTTGTATCATCAAGAATAATTCATATGGGAAAGAGAGAATTATCTTGAAGGGTTTGAATAAAAGTGGGTGTTTCATGGGATATGATGGATGTGTTTTCGGTGGTCATGACTTTTTAAGATTCAAAGGAAGAAAGAAAAAATACGATTTCAATGAAAAAAATATGATTTCAATAATTCAATAAAAAAATTCAATTTGAATGGGTATGCTTTGATACCATGACGATTAAAATTAAGAGAAAAAGAGAGAAAATTCAAGGGAAATATTTTTCCATGATATTCAAAGAGGGGTTACACCCCTTATGTATACACATAGGAATCCTAATCACAACCTAATTAGGAATAGAATAATATTCTAAATAGAATAAAGATTTTATTCCTAATTGTATATAAATATTTACTTCCTAATATATACAATGAAAATATTTACTTCCTCAACAATATATTAAGAAGATCTGACTGAGGCACAACATTATGAAGAAAAACATCTTTCAAATTGTGCAGTATATTTTGAGATAAAGAATGAGCCACTTGATTTTCTGTTCTACGAATATATGAGTAAAAAAAAACATAAATAAAATTAAAAAGCTAAAAAGCGAATGTCTGCCCACGACCACTACATTTATTTTCCTCCAACATTAGGTACATTTATTTATTTTGATTATTTATAGGATTCAATTCAAATAGAAAGCAGGAAAAATACAAGACAACTTCTAATGGAGACCCTATGTATTAATGAATTCAACGTGCCGCATACAAAACTATAACTCATTGGAGCAGAGCTAAGATGAACTATAACTATTGTCGTGGGTCCATCTTAGTGAAGTCTACAAATTAAAAAAAAAAAATCAAATTTTGCATCACTATGTAAAGTTATGGCTATGAAATGAAGGAAACTACATGTAATTAGCAAGAAAAAGTTATAGAGAGCGAGAGAAATGACTCTGTGAGGTGTTTGCTTATAAGAGTGGCCAAAGTAATTTTTACTTTGATGAATGTGAGAAAATTTGAAAGGTTTGGAAAAAAAATTTTCTTAAAAAGTAAGTAATAAAATAGTGAGATAATTATTTTTAAGGTATTCAGAAAATACTTTGAGTGCCACTATTTTGGTAAGAATTCTTTTATTATATGCCTCTAGTATTGATCTAAAGAAAAGTCTCTTTTGTACATACTATTTTTATAGTGAAATAATTATTTGGATTTTATCCCGTAGATGCAACCCAAGAATTAAAGGTGAATCACGTGAAAATATTAATGTCATTTTTATTATTTATACGACAAATTTTACTGTCTATTTTACTCATTTATTGACCGATTTAACCGTCTTTATTTATTTATTTATTTCTTTAGTAATTTTATTTTATTTCTGAAAATATTATTTCGTTACATCAATTCTGTTAATTTTCCCAACAACTATAACTATATTATTACATGTTGAATTGGGATAATATTGATCCCTAAAGGTTGATTTGGAATACTTTTTTTTTTTTTTATCATTGTTATAACGACACTAGCTTCAATTTAAAACTAATAAGATAATTCTGGAAATATCAAAATAACGGGACAGTATCCCGTTCTAAACGGTAAAAACAATTCAATGAAATTTGTATAAAAATCATATTCTAACCTTTGATCGTGTATCATTATCCCATCTTAGGACACCAAAGCAGACTTAAAAAAAAAAAAAATTAAAAAATTTATCTATACAAATTTCACGTTCTCATGAGCATTTATTTATTGTCTTGCCAAAATAAATCAACTAAAAAATAAGTATTTGCATCCTCACTTATTGGTGGTATATTATACTTTTAGAATAATAAAAAAAAAAAACAAATCATTAAAATATATAATAAAAATAGTTGTCTCTAAATCATGTAAAAATTATTTTTTTAATTAATGATAATAAAATTTAGAAATAAGTATACAAAAATATCATATCATTTAGTGCTTTTTCATATGGGCACGTAGATTTTTTTGTGAAATTTCAATACCTTATAATAATTGTCGTTAATAAATTTAGGTTAAATTCACTAAAACTGTTAATTGATGACATGAATGTTAACAAGCTAGCATGGATGTTGATGCCAGCATCTACATCATTACAATTAATGGTATTAGTTAATTTGGTTTATATTCATTAGCAGCAAATATTACAAGATACTAAAGTGTCACGAAAAAATTTATAGATCCATAAGTGAAGAAGAGATAAATTACATAGTACCTCTTTATATTCATCCTTAAAAGTTAGATTATATATCTAAATATGTTGTAATTAAATTAGATAAAAATTAATTTTATAAATTAATGGTAATAAAGTTCATGAAGTCCTATATGTCAAGTCATCATATAGAATTGCTTTAAAAAAAGTAATCATATAGAAATGACTTCTTTCACAATCACATAAGGAAAATAAAAACATCCTCCTTTTATAATCTAGTTGTTCAGATAATAAATATTATAAGTTCATATAATGGATTCAACCCCTTTCCTTTTATCCTCCGATTGATTAAAAAAAAAAAAAGGGAAATGATACAGCATGTTAGAATAGAACTACGAACGGTGTAAAATATTACATTTTCTCATTAATGTTTGCAAAGCCTTGAAGCTCATTAACGAGGATCTTATTTAGTGAAATACGAGGATCTTATTTAGTGAAATGAAAGACAAAATTGTTTTAGTTTAATTAATGACATTGGTGACAGTCATTAATTGTTTTAGCTTAATTAATGACATTGGTGACTGCCTACATATGCCAATGGTTTAACATTGAAGACAACATTTACTCAATCTCTGTGATATAAATATCATTACATTACATGATATGTATAGTTTGTCCTATTTTAAATTACATAAAAATTAATTTTACTAATTAATAGTAACTGAATTTGAATTGACATTTCAGAATGTCACTAAAATTAAATTAGATAAAATTTAATTTTACAACATCAATAAATTTTAAATTCTCATTTCAAGATATGAAAGCAGTAAAGAAGTGGCCAATAGACCACTCTTTATATATATAAACATTATTTATGATGTGGTTAAATTTGTGGAAATTGCAAGATGAGATCATATAATAAAGGTTAAAAAGATGGATAGTTTTATTTATTAACAGAAGAGCTACAAATTGATCTTTAAAAATCAAACGTCAGGAATTTTTAGCAAATACAGGGACAACAGTAGAATGTGATGCTCTTTGTTTAATTAGTACAGTAGATAGATGGTAAGCAGCAAGCTGTGAGTTTTAAACAATTGATGATAAGCTAATGAGGTTTGCACTAGTTGTTCCATTGGAGTATGTGGCTAGCAATAGTCCCATCGCTACTTGTACTTGGATAAGACTAAACATCTCCATTGTAGTATAATCTTCATCAGGCATATATATTTTGTGATTCGGGCATTGAAGAAATTATCATTTGGTTTATGGAAACTTATTAAAAAATTGCATTAGTAGTATTTTTGTAATTTTCAGCAATTTTAAAGTTTCAAATTTTGGCACAACAGGAGTCCAATTTGATTGGAATCAGCCCAACGATTCCAAATCACAAAATTTTGGTTGTGAGCTTTGTTGTTTTTTGGGCAAATTTCATCGTGTAGGCCTCAAAACTGGCAATTTTCTATTTTTGGTTATTTTGGGATTTTTTTTTCCTATTGTTTTTTGGGATTCTTTTGTTTAGGGTTTTTTCCTATTTAAGCTGTGTTTTGGACTTTTGGCCATTTTGTTAATTAATAATAAAATTTCAAACTCCCTTTAATTCCCAAAATTGTGTGAATTTGGATGCCTATTTCTTAAGTTTGCAAATTACAGGTTATAGAAGATTAGTATTCGGCAAGTTGTGCATGATTCAACGAACATTAATTATGTATTTTTTTACTCTTCCACTACGTCATTATTGGAAAGTTTCCATCCGCAAATGTTTGAATTGCAGCCGATATGATCCTCTAAGTATCCTCTAAGCCGATTATGCCTCCTTTTGGAACCAATCCTGTAGTGTAATGGGGGCCAATATGTTAACAACATATCTTAGTCTTACAGCCTCTGAGGTCATTTGGATAATAACTAGAAGAGAAGTAGCGATGTTTGTTCCTATGGTGCTGCTATTATAATTAAAAAGTTGCACAACTACATCTTTAATTGTTTGCTTCCAAGTGTTACCTTGTCTCTGTATGCTCCAGCAACCTGCAAACCTGTATAGCTACCACCATATAGAAGTTTGGTTTTAGTTGTTCCTCTAAAAAATGGAGAGTTACATATAGCTTTAGAAGCATCCCTAAAAAAGTAGGAATTTGCATTAACTTCAAAACCAACAACATTTGCGTTAATGACATCTAATGCTATTATTTGCACCGTGAATATCAATCAAAACATACATATTGTCACTATTGATAGGCACAAGGCTAGGCAACACTGGTATGCCACGGGTAACATGGCCTCTCTCCAATGCCACTTGTAATAGGGTTACAAAGTCATCGTATTATCACTGTCTATGCTAGATACAGTCTTATAGCTTACTTTTAAGGGTACAAAGACAACTGTCTAGCAAACGAACCATATTGCCACCATAAATCCACCTTTATATTTTTCTTTGTTATAAAATCAAATTGTTCTGCGTACCTGTCAAAATATTGAAAATAACTAACAAAAGATTAAGCAACCACAAAAAAATAAAAAAATCAAAATCAAAATTGCAAGCTTTGTATTACTTACAAGCTTAGGAGCTAAGGATTAAAAAGACATGGTTTGTGACATTGATAATCAAAAGCTTATATTTTTATAAGGGGAACCATCTCAATTTTCTACTTTCATTTTTTCATTTTTTATTTTCATTTCACATTGCATTATGATTTATTTATATTTAGTCAAAGCTCTACACATTATCCAAACAAACGTGATGAAAACGTTTTCTTTTATAAAACATTTTTTTATTGAGGAAGGAAATATTTTAATTGTATATATTAGGAAGTAAATATTTATATATAATTAGGAATAAATCTTTATTTCATTTACGATGTTATTCTATTTCCAATTATGATGTAATTAGCACTCTTATATGTATATACAAGGGTTGTAACCTTTCTTATGAATATATCGAAAAATATTTCCTTGAAATTTCTTTTTTTTTCCTTTGAATTTTATTCTTTATGGTATCAGAGCATACCTATTGAAATCATTTTTTTTTTTGTATTGAATTCTTGAAATCGTATTTTTTTTTCTTTGAATTCCTTTGAATCTTCAAAATTATGACCACTTAAAAACACAATTTTACCCATGGAACACCTAGTTTTATTCAAATCCTTCAAGATAATTCTCGCTTTTGTATAGGAATTATTTTTGATGATACGAACTATCCTCTATGGTCACAACTCATAGAGATGCGAATTGGAGATAAAGCTATGGAAACTTGGCTTCTTGATAATAATCAAGTCAAAAGTTGGCTGATTGATTCCATGAGTTCGACATTAATGTAGAGATTCGTTTGTCTTCCAACAGCAAAAGAGATATGAAATGCTATCTCAAAAACCTTCTTTGATGGATTTGATGAAACTCAGTTATTCGAATTAAATTAAAAATCATTCACAACACGTCATAATGGTAAGCGATTACCTACATCTTATAATGAACTGGTTGGAATATTTCAAAAAATTGATGCCCAGACATATGCATAAGGGAAGGATGTTAATGGAGTAGTGTCGCTTCACAAACATATTACCCGACTTTAAACACATATTTTCCTAGCCGGTCTTGATTCTGGATTTAATAATGTTCAGAGTGAAATACTCTAGAAGGATCCACCTCTTAATCTTAAGTCTAGTTATGTGTATGTATGGAGGGATCATAACCAGCGTTATACGATGGAAGAGCCAAAGATTCTGCCAGAACCATGTTGTACTTATAGTAGGTAAGACTCGTCCCTAGTTCAAAGGGAAAGTACCAAGTAAGTCCATCACATACACCTGTACTCATTGTGGCAAAGTTGGACACTCTAAGGAATGGTGCTATGAAATTGTAGGATATCCATAATGGTGGAATTTCAATAAAAAGACTTGTAAGAAAGCTCAAAAAGCTTCAATTGCCACCTTTAGTGAGACTAAACCAAGTGGTGATGTTGATGCAACATCAGGTATGATAAATCTTACTTGAAATAATACATAGATTATTAATACAGGTGCTACTAATTATATGACAAACTCACTCTCCATTTTACATCCATCTGCCTATCAACCCAATAAAATATTCTGACTGCCAATGGAGGCATAACACCGGTCACTCATGAAAGATCAGTATCTAACTCTGACTCCCTTAATCTAGATATTGTTCTTGTTGTTCTAATTTAGATAATGTTCTTGTTGTTCTATCTCTTTCTTGTAATCTACTATCTGTTGGCCAAATCACTAAAACATTGAATTACATTGTCAAATTTTTGCCTAATTATATGTATTTCAAGACATTACACACACACAGGATTTTTGGCTCTGGTATTAAACATGGAAATTTATACTATCTTGATTTGCATGGTGATCTAAGTCAGAAGTCAAGTCAAGTCAATAAGGTTGGTAGAAGTTGCTCAGCCAAAGATAAAGTTTTCTTATGGCATCATCGTCTTGGTCATCTTTCTTTTCACTATCTTAGACAAATAAAACCATAATTGTTTTTTAATACCACAGAATTGGAAATTCAAGTGCGATATTTGTGAATTGGCAAAAAGCCATCGAATCTCTTATGTACCGAGTTATAATAAAAATTCAATTCCATTTATGACATTCATTCTTATGTATAAGGACCTTGCTCGAATTCATACTTTATCTAGTGCTTGATATTTTGCAACATCTATTGATGAATGTACTTGGATGACCTGGGTATCTGATGTAGTGGAAACTTTTAAAAATAAAAATAAAATAAAAGAACAAAGAGATAAATATTGCAAGTCGTTGAATCGTGCATGATTGGTTGTCTAACAACCTTCTACAACTTATTGATTTGCTCAAAAATGTCAGGAAATAGGCATCCAAGAATTGTTTGATTCATAAGAATACTGAATTTGGAAAAAATAAATAATTATAAAATGATCAATTCAACAAAAACTATCTCATATAGCCTTAAAGCTTACGTATTTATAGGGTGGCACAAATCTACCAACCCTAATTTTTATTTACGAAATAAAAATAAAGGCAATTCTAGCTAAGGTAGGAAATCAAATCCCTAACAATATAGGAAAGTCAATTTCTAATCAATACAAAATTAAAATAAAAATCAAATCCTAATAATAATAGTAATAGTAATAGTAATAATAGTAATAGTAATAGTAGTAGTAGTAGTAGTAGTAGTAGTAGTAGTAGTAGTAATTAGATAGTAGTAGTAGTAGTAGTAGTAGTAATAATAATAATAATAATAATAATAATTAATAATAATAATAATAATAATAATAATAATAATGTCACGATCTGAACCCAGAGGCACGTGACTGACACTAGAGAATGAGAAAGCATAAAGCTACCAAAACCTATAGTAAGCCTCAAAAGAAAAATTACGGAATATTTAACTTTGAAACCTTACAATAAATAATAAAATAACAATGAACATTATCAAATTAATTTTTCTCAATATAATTTAAACCATATATCAGTGCATAGAATAAAATAAATAAACATCGGTTATACAAATAGTATCTCAGTACATAAAATTATAAATACATGAAATTTCAAATAAAGTATGCAGTTATACAATTTTCTCTACTATGCAGTACACGAAAGTAAATACAACATAACTAAATAGACCTACGTAGAATAGCCGGTGATGAAGCTACACGGTGAAGAGAAGTAGTCCTAACAGAAAACTCTCAAACTCCTGAAAAAAATAAGTTGAGGGGAGTCAAACCTCATTGAGTAAGTTAATAAAGAAATGAATGCGATTTGAAAACCTGATTAAAATAAATTTTACAGAAATATAACATAATATAATTTTATTTCAACCATTTGGTTTACATATAATAAATCCATTTTCAAAAGAGAAGAAATAAATATTTAAATGTCTTTTTAAATTATTTTAGTATAAAAATTTGGTAGAATCCGATTTACAAATTTTATAAACAATCATATGACTCACTTATATTCAAGATTGCCGGATCCAGAGAGCAAGGTATCACCAGGATACACAGCCGCAGTCATATCTCTTAATCCAATATCACTGGTGGTGTTCGAGAGCAAAGTATCACCAGACCATCGGTC